>JANZLQ010000092.1:36719219-36831293 GCA_026212715.1 Elanus axillaris
TTGGATTCTCCCCCCTCCCTCCCTCCCAACTTGGCGATGGTCTCTGCAGCCCATGGAGAGGCTCTGAGTGGCCGGGAGCACCCAGCTCTGGCCAGAAGGCACTTGGGAGCACAGGAGCCACTGCAGAGCAGAGCTTGTGGTGCATCAGGCTCATCCCTGCTGGCGACAGTGGCTCAGGGTGGCAGGAGAGCAGCCCTAGGGACCGTACCCCCCCCTCTCCCCGCTTACCTCTCTGAGAGCTGAAGACATTTTAGGGAAGCTCCTGCCGCCTGTGACAAGCTGGTATCGCCTCTCCAGAGACATGAGCTTCTCCTTCTCCTGATCAGGGGGTGACAGCAAGAGCAGAGGCAGCTAATGGTTACTGGCACCCCATGGCTGGTCCCCCTGGATCACCCCTATTGCCAGCACCCTGGAAAGAGCCAGCATGATCTTGTCCCCCTGCCTTGGACACCCCCAGGGCTGGGGAGCGCATGCCAACCCCGCTATTGCTGCATTACCTTCTGCAGGAGCTGCAGGACGCTGTTCCTCTCCCTGGCCAGGCGCTCGGCCTCCTGGGCGCTCTGCAGCCGGATCTGAGCAGCCTGGGCATCCAGCGCAGCCACTCGCTCCTGGGGAGCGGGCAGCAGGGATGAGCTGGCTGCCAGTGAGCTGTGGGGCTCAGCCGGGGCTGTGGGGTGCAGCCTGGCCGCGCCGGACCCACTTAGCCCCCCATCCATCCCTACCTTCCTGCGGGCAATGCTGCGGTGGCATTCGGCCCGGCTCTGCAGGAGCTGCTGGCCCCGTGCTTCACGCTCCTCCTCGAGGCGGCTCTCCCGTTCCAGCTGCTGGAACTCCAGGTCCTCAAACAGCTTGGCCTCCGTCTCCAGCACCTCCGCCTCCTTCGGACACACAAGGGCAGAGCAGATCACTCCCTCTGGATGGGCACCTCCGCACCCCGTTGGCAGGTCTCCTGCAGTGAAACCTCCCGCTGTGCCCCTGTGTTCTGCTGGTGCTGGCCGGGAACGGGAACCCGTGGCAAAGCCTGTCCCTGGTGCCCGGTGTGGAGATGCAGGCAGCTTTCCCTCCTGCTTGGCACCAGCAACATGGGAGACAGCAGCAACCTCTGCCTGGCTGGAGAAGGCGATGGAAGCACTGGGCACCAGCCAGGTCAGAGCCATCACCCCCGCAAGATGAGAAGCTCACTGTGGCTGAGGGGCTTCACTCAGTTCTCAGAGACTAGCTGCCCCTCTTGAACTGCGTCCGGGCCAGTGCCATGCACTGCTGGGTGGCAAAACACCATGTGCCGGCATAACCACCAACACGTGGCCCCACATCACCAAGCTGATGGGTGGCAGAGCCCCCATGGACCAGCACCGAGCCGGACAAACGCCTGCGCATCCTCCCAGCCTTCAAGCACCGACAGCACACAGTATCGCTCAACTCAGGGTCTGCTGGTGCCGCCCCAGCAGCAGCTGCACTGCGCTCCCTGCAGGGATGCATTCCACCCTGCTCTGGGAGCAGGGCGGCTGTTGCTCTCGTGGCATGGCTCGGCACGGCACAGCACAGCACAACCGGCGCGGTGGCTAGCGAGGGCTCCCACACACCAGGACCACCCCACCACCATCCCTGCCCGCCGCACACCAGGACCCACATCCAATGTGGGGGTGTCTGCCCTGAGCAGGCTGCGGCAAGATGGGTTTATTTGTGTGGGGAGGGCTGGGCAGGTGCCGGCCATGGGCTGGAGAAGGTCAGCCACCACCAGAAAATACCAGATAAGGGGAAAAAATACTGCGGACCGGCGGTAAACTGACAGCACCATGTAAATAAACGCTCTCAGGAAATAGCTGGAAGCAGACAGACGGGGACCCGGTGGGCCCCGAGGCTCCCCAGCCTTCATGGGGCAGGATCCATGCTCGTGCCCTGCCTGATCCAGAGGAGCATGGCAGCTCCGTGGTGGGGGGCAGCCCCCGTGCTCTGCCGAGCCAGCACCGCGCCCCGGGCCCGGGCGAGCGGCAAGCTTACCAGGACGGCGGTGCCCGGCGCCAGCCGCCTCCAGCCCGGGTGTGACGCTCCCAGTGCGGCCCCGGCTGGCGGGGAAGAGCTGGCCTAAGCTGGAGCGGAGGGAGGTGGGCCATGGTCCGGGAGGGGTGGGGGGAGACACTGACCCTTCGCATCTGCTCCCGCAACTGCTCCCGCATTGACTCGGGGCACTTATCAAGGTGACTCTTCGACTCATGGTAAAGCGCCTGGAGTTGCTCTAGCTCCTTCCTTTCAGCATCAACCTTTGCCCTTTCCTGAATTGGGGGAGAATGAGAAAAAAAAAAAAGAAAAGAGAAAGGGGGGGGGGAGGAAGAGAGAAAACACACTTCTCAAATCCGCGCCATGCAGAAGCTGCAGAGTTAGAGAGGGACTCAGCTGGAAAAAGGAGGCTCGCAGGGAGGAGCATCATGGCATCTACAGAGTGGTTGAGAGAGCAACAGCCATGGGGATCCAGGCTGGGCGGTGTTAGAGGGGTTACGGCCAGCCCTGGACCTCAGCCTCGTGTTTCCATGCTGAAAGCCCACTTACGGGCAGTGAAAAGATCGATGCTGACAGCCTGGATAAAGTTGTCCCTGCAAACGGCTGCACCACACGTACCTTCTGAACAACTAACTAGCTATGTTAATTGACATTCACCTTCTGGGATGCTGCCAATTACACACAGCAGGTTCCATACACAGGCTGAGGGACCATGGACCACCCCCATTCACTGGAAAGAGAGGGTTGCCCGCAGGACAGCAGTGAAAATGGGAGACTGTGAGGTCCAACCCTGCTGCCAGAGATGCTCAGGCTATGCCAAGTTAGTCGCAGAGCAGACACTTGCTCCTGGCCCTGGGCGGAGGGAGAAGGGTCCCCAACCCACCCCCCCCATGAGCTTAACGTCAGCAAGAGAGCTGAAGCATTACCACGTGCAGAATGACCTATAGCCGAGTGGTCCGGATAGGTTCCTGTGAGTTGTGCAGGTTATATTAGCCCCCTCAGGTAGAGGAGAGAAATGAGGCCAGATCCCTTATTTCCTGAGTGTTTTAAGCATGATATGGAGATGAGATTACCTCATAAAAATGTTACAGTATAGTAATACCTACCTTCTAACTTTAAGTCAGGTTCAGCTGTACATTAGGGGTGGCATTGTTTAGTCCTCCGAGGAGAGAGCCCAGTCTACCTGTAGCCCCTTTCATCTCCAGCCTTCTGGCCTGCTGTAACAGCCATAACTTTTCAAGCTTGGACTTGGAAGGGTGCCCCTTTCATTCAAGGGCATGCAGTTATCAGGGAAGCCATCAAATTCTCTTGTGTAGGTGCTGTGGAATTTGAGCATTATAGGTATACAATACGCATTCCTAAACCTCAGTACACAATAGCGTCTCTTCACTGACCAGACTGTGTATTCTGCTAAAAGTGGAATGCAGCAGATTTAAGCATTACTTAGTATCAGCTGTTTGCCTGTGCAGCTCCATCCGCCTGTTTATCCTCTATTTTTCCACACTTTCTTTTGGAAGAATCAGAGAGGGGGGTGATAGAGTATAAATAAGCAGAAGCATCCTGTGCAATAACTTGTGCTAACTTTTCTGATTCTTGAAAGCCATGCTTTAATGTTTGGAACTGAACAGTGGAAGTGTGTGGGACGGCTTTATTTAGTTACAGCACTTTGCTTTACGGTCTTTTGGAAGCAGTTCCTTGTCACCATGTTTACTGCTTTGTAAAGTGAATCTTTGGTTTACTTTAGCAGACACAGTCTGTTAAAGAACTGTTTTCTTCATCTTCAGAAAGCACTTCATGTTCTCCCTCCCCAGGTTTCCCCAGCCCACAAAATGTGAATTCCTTGTCTGTTTTCAAATTTGCCTTTTTAGTGTTTCTGAATCTGCTTTTCACTGGTTTATGACAGTTTGTTATATACTTTTCCATTATGAAGATGATGATTTAAAATATAAACAGATCACATTTAAACAATGCTTTCTAAACTGATGCAATTTTGTTTCGTTAGTTTTGTCTCATTATAATGTTCTTGCTACCATTAGTATGTTAATTGTTTCTTGTATTTAGAAAGCTTTCTGAACTAAGGCTCAATCCATCTGTGTATAAGATGAACGTGATTTTTTTTTTCTTTAAAAGACTCAGTATCAAATATGATCTATTAAGAGGTGGACATTGCAAGGATGTAAGACTAAGGAAAGAGATGTTCCGAATACCAGAATCACTGAAACCACTAGGACAAGCTTTTTTGAGATTCTGTTCCAGAGACACGCGCACACACACTTACTGACTCACATATAGTGCCTACTTTGCCAGACATTGAAAGCAACGAAGATTGTGGCCATCTGAAATTGTGCTATTGAGTTCACATCTCATAATTTTGCAGCATCTAAACCAGCCACGTTTCTCTGCGTGGCACATGCAGTCAAACTGAAAAATAACATTGAAGTGATAGGTTGAATTTTGTTGCCCATTTAAGATATTTCATCCTTAATATTTTTATAAATCTGTTTACAGGTTTATTCGAACAATGTGCCTAGATTAATGGAAACAGCTATGGTCTGTCTTCTTATGCCCACCATAAAACTGTGTCCTTCACGCTACTTAAAGGAGCTGTTAGTTTCTCACAAGCAGAATTTGTTCTCTCTTGCTGTACAGAGACTTTGCAGGAAAAAAAGTTTGGTCTGAAATTGTAAATATCTCCTTCAGACAACAACCAGAGACTACAAGCAGAAAATTCTGAGTGCATGCCGACATTTTTGCAGTTTTCATTATTTTAATAAAAATTCTCAAAATACAAACACGCCTGCTTCAAATGGTTCTGCTATATGTATGCTGAATTTTTACAACTCAAATGGATCTAATTACTCTTGATTGATAAAATCTCAGGCAAAATTAAGATATGATTGTACTGTAAAATGGCCTAGAAAAACATTAGTTTGAAATAGTCATTAATGTAAGATAAAAGAGAAAACCTTTAGAGCCCAGAACACTTCTCTGAGGACACATGTGGTTATTTTATTCTGCATTAGTTTCACTGATGGCACATTGTTAAACACAATGAGTTATAAGAAGATATGAAGAAATTTGTATTTTAGCCACTGATTTACAGTTCTGCAATGTGGAGATGTTTAACGTGAGGATGCCTCCATTCTCAGATAGGATAGCATTATTTAAAATTGATTAGGAGCAATTCACAGCAGCCTGCCAAATTGCTAATGGAAGCCATTTGAATCAATTCTCTCATATAATTTAAATGCCATTTCACTGCATATAGTTTAACCAGGAAAGAATCCCAGCTTGCAGCCAGTAAAATTAATTATTTATTATTCTTTTCATAAATATTTTCTTGGTCCAAAAAATGTAAAAACAAAATAAATGCTTATACGCTGAAACTTTTTCAGTGTATGCACACTTCAAATGGCTAATTTGAGAAATGCCATAGTATTATTTTTACTTATGTATGTCAAAAAGCATTTTTATCTGTATGTCAGGTTTTTCTCTTACCTGATAGCTTTTTGTGGAGTGTGCATTTAAGGCTAAATTACAAATTGGATTCTGCTGTTAACTGAGGGGCCTATTCAGCAAAAATTATATATAGGCTTTTCTCAGAAGGTCGTGGAATCCATCTTTGCTGAGGTGATGAAGCGGGGAACTCCTTTTGGCCCCAGAATCGCTTTTGTCCAGATCAGCCTGCCCATCCCACGGGGGAGTTGTCTGACAGCGGAGAATTCATTGTGTGACGTTTGGTGTTCGCTATAGCACTCTCATCCATCACCGAAAGATTGTCCTATCGTTGGGTTAATTTTATTGTTATTTGCTTGAAAATCAATTGAATTAAACTTGAGAACTAATGGTATATTGCCCTAGTTTAAAAATAAACATTCTGGGATTTGGCTGTTATTGGCTGAGATTTTGCACAGTCAGCGCTATGCAGGAAGAATATCTTTTAATTTCATGCTTTGCCCACTCATCTATTGCACTGCCAATTGCAACCACTGTGGTGCCAAACAAGTGAAAATATAGATCGCATAAAAATATAGAGCAACGTTGATGCTGCAGCAGCATAGGAAGTGCATTACAGGGGCTGCAACTCTTCAGAGGGAAATAGCATATTGAAATCCTTTCTGGTTGTCCTTCGGTGCTGTCCATTGTGACTGAGACAACCCAAGAATAGACAGCGGCGCTTGTTACTTTTTTCCCTCAGTACAAAAAGTGTATTTCAATGTCTCTTGCTCACATACAGTGATGGATATTGGAAGGGTTAAAATATGTGTGAAAATTAATCAACCCTCAGTTGGCCTTTCTTCACTGGAGTTGATATGTAAGTTGACCTCAAGGTGTAGCAGTAATATATGTCAAAGATATTTAGCAGGCTTTTGCTATGCGTGCCTGTATAGGTATGGTGGGCATATGACTGGACTGATTATGGACCTGAAGGCTCTTCCCCTGCAAAATATGTGTATCAAGTCAAGAAAGGTCAGCCTGCAATAAGGGTATTTAAGAAAGAAATCTTCAGCTGCATTGGCACAGTTGGAAATCTAATACCTGTTTAAGCAGCAAGGTCTTATAAGTAGTCTGGTGAACATATTTGAGAGACTGTGAAATTTCATGAGTAAAAAGGGGAGCGAAAAACTTCAGTAAGAAAATTCCTTGAAAAATGTGGGAGAATCCTTAGTTCTGAATGCAAACCAAAGGACTTAAATGTCAGATATTCTAAAATAGAGGAGTTATTGGCTAATAATGTCTATTAGGTGTTGTTCCCCAAAACAGTACACAAAAAGCAGGGCTGTAATAGAAATTATTTGGCTGCAGGTTTTTTTTATCACGGTAAGAAAAGATTTATGGTAATGGGACTGTGCAATTTTTTTTTTGTTGTTAGGTTTTTGTTTGTTTGTTCGTTTTTTAAATTATTTCAGCCATTCCCTCCCCCTCGCCCCCTCCAGAAAGAGTTACTGTGTTTGTAGCATTCAACAGAGGAAAGACAAACAGTCACAACAAAAGTGACCAAAAGTAAGTCTGGCCATCTGTCTGGAAGATAATGAATTTTGAACAGGGACTGAGCTCTTGTAGAGCCTTGAGAAGAGACTTGTTCCTCCCTCAAACAAAACTGGCAGTCTAAGGGAATTGTGCTGTATTTCCCTTTCTTCTTTGAGACCATGATAGTTTTGTAGAAAAAATAGTTCCTTAACTGTATCCACTGGCATTTTAAGACTAATAAATAATTCTTCACAGTCACTCAATCACTCTCAGTGCAGACTTCAAAAGGTAATTTATTTTGCAGATAGACACCTCTGACAGCACTCTGGAGGCCATCCTTTCAGACGTAACCACTTTCAAGAAACCAAGAATAAAACATCCTGCTCGATCAGATTTTTATGTGACGAAGCTACTCCTTGATAGAGAAATCTAATCTGTACGCTGGGGGGGGGGCTCTGCTACTGCCTTTTTTCATTATGGTTTCCTGTCCTGTTAACTGAGGAGAGGGTGAGTAACGCTCTTGCCAATCTCATCGCTTCATACACATGCACCAACTGGGAAAGGAGAAACCTTACATTTGTCCGGCATGTTCACATACGCCCAGTGTAGCATGGGATATGTTAACGGAAAATGGTCACTGAAGTAAACAGAGGGGTTAACACTTTTTTATTTATCAGAAATAAGAAATGAAGAAGAAACGGTTGACGGTTTGGGAGGCCAAACCTGGAGGAACTCATAGATTCTAGGTGTGGGAATGATGGTGGGCTATAAAAGAGAGAAACTTTGTTAATGGGAGAGAGCTGAGTGAGCAGAGACAGATTTTTGGAGGGGAAAAAAGCGACCTAGTTTGGTATCACAAGGCATCATTTTCATTTTAGCTGCTAGACATTAAAATGGCTAACGCTTCACTAAATCGACTGTAGATCATAGTCTTTTCTGAAGTCTGTTGGTAGAACAGTTTAAGAAGTGCTGTCTGTCTTGGGGAAAGTCTTTCAAGGACTTAGGCAGTACCTCTTGGTTTTTATCTGCTTGTTTCCCTGTCTGAAGGCAAAGTTCCAGCATTTCTTGGTGATGCAGTCTGAGTCGGCCTGGCACACCACTTGTACTCCTCAGACATCAACATGGTCTTTGCGCAAGATTAGGAAAATGTATTAATAAACATAGTGGCAGCTCGACTCTTTTGAAAATTTTTTTTTTTTCTTATTTCTTTTCATATTGCAAAACAGATTACTGCATATCGAGAGATTATAGCGTTCACTGGTACAGTAAAGAGACACTCACATGAATGAAAGTAATTTATTTCTATGCATTCTTCTTTTATGCGAGTAAATGAAGTTTAGGGAGATATAGTGCCTTATTTCATCAGGAATTTCCATTCTGAAGGGAAAAGAAATGGAATAGGAACTCTGTTTCTAAATATCTAAGGTTACAACTTTGCTGTAACTGGAAATGTAACTCCCTGTTATGGCAGTGTTTGATCCACTTGCTGATTCTGAATGCTGTCTGGATTACTTAGATATATGTCTCACCATTAAAGCATTTTCCCCTTTTCTGTTTCTTGTGGTAAATGTGCTATAGAAAGATATAATTTTTTTTTAACTCTTTTTGTAAAGTTTTAAAATAAAATTTACAGCTGGTGACGAACATAGTTTTTACATACTGGACCTTATCATCTCAGTAACCAATTTTTTCTTATGTCTCAGAACTCTCATTAATTTTTCACAGGCTTGTGATGGATAGTTTTTATTTATTCACGTCTGAGGTTCTGTTGTGTGAAAAGGACTCATTTTATAACATTACATATTCATGGCTTGGGATAGATGGGATAAGGAACTTATTATTAATGTGTCACAGTGGGAAACTTACTCTGGGTTCATTTGCGAATCTTGTTAAATGTGGTGCGGTCAGCAGACAGTACTGAAATTTTTGATACATTTTATTGGAGAAGGGCAAAGAGGTTCAGTGATGCTTCCTTATCGAAACAACACAAGTGAGATGGTGTCTTTCTAAGTGCATTTGAAACACTATATCAATAACACAAGGGTAGAAGCAAAATATGCCTGAACAATAGTAAAACCGGAATGATGCTTTTTATTAATGACTCCTTCCAAGTGCTATTTGGGACTATTTAAATCCAGTTTTCTTAATTAAATATTGTTTTACTTTTAACAAAAAGATGGGACTTGCTTGCAGTATAGTGAGTTGATATCAGACTATTCCAAAATATACAACTTGATTTCTAGCAGGCTAGGTTTACCTATAGTAACTGATCTTGGCCATGTTACACTGAGATTCTTTTGTTAATGCACAGCGCTACTGTGCAAATTCTGAATATATACATGCAAAAGTTTTTGGAAATCAGTAAGCACTCTATGTATTGAACATATGCAGCATATAAAATGAAAAACTAAAGCAGTGAAATTTGGTGTAAACTATTTTGGAGTCCTAGAATTGGATCTGATTTAAAAGAACCAAATATCCTTTTCATTCATTGGGTCACAGAGATGCTCCTCTTCCAAGCCGAACAGTTTGTACCTCTTAAAATTTTAAAGTGGGGCTCTGCCCTGTGTACTTACTTGCTCAAAATGAATTTTTTTTTCAATTAAATGCTTCCATACTCATTTTCCTAGTTGCAGAAATGGGCTTAGAGAGGAAGCCTGCGAGTTAGCTGTACTTCTGACTCCTAGTCATTTACCACCAATTGTATGTTTTTGTTAAAAATCTAGAATGATGGTTTTGTTGGGGGTTTTTTGAGTATACTAATCACTTTCTTACCAAAGCAGTCTGTGGATGGAGGTATTAAAGTTTACGATACCGTCAATTATTCAGACATTTAAGAGCATATTATCGAAATCTGACTGAATTGTAATTCCTCTTTGTTTTCAAATATTTTCTTTCTTTTGAAATTAATAATAAAGTAGATGAAATAACTTGAAGCTACTTAAGCAGTTTGAGATGACTAGGACAAGACAGTTTATGATGGCTGTATTTTATAAGAAAACTTTCAGTGATGTTAAATGTTAGCTTTATTAGCAATCCTATCGGTAGGTCAACAGTATTATACTGTCATTTATAATAGAAGAGCTGGGCAGTGAGAAAACTGTAGTCTATTAAGAGTTTGTGATTGTGTATGTGTATACAGTGAAATAATATCTAGTGTAATGTGAAGTGACAGTCAAAATTACAGCTTTTCTCTTGCCGCAAGGGTACTTCTCTGCCAAGTATAGTAATATTGTTGTAGCAGTGTTCAAGGTTGTCAGCAGTTCTTGGTTACTCTGCAGAGAGCCATAACTGTGTGTGGAAGCAAGGAGCTTCCTGTCAAGGGAGATACTATAATTTTGATATATATTTGTTGGTGCCAAACTGCAATTAAATAGGAGGCGTTGGAAGAGGTTTTATTTAGCCAACTCAAATTTGTTGATTAATTAGTTAGAACCAAAAAATTCAAAAGGAAATCCTCCTCTTACACAAACATAGTTTAAATTCTGATTTTTTTCTGGTATTTGTCCATGCTCAAAGTAGTGTGTTATTTTTAGGAAATAAACCTTATTTCTGCTGATGAATTTGGGATTGCTGAGCATGTATAGGGCATACTGCTTTTTTATTTAAAATATTAGCTCTCAGGCTAATTATTTATCATAAAGTTATTTTAGGGACTAGTTATAGACTTCAATTTTTTAGAGGTGAGCATGGAAACTGTTTCTTCTCCAAAGCACATTTTTTCAGAATGTGTCAGGACTTTGACAAAATATTGTCACAAAAATGTGTATTACCATCCATATTGGAAACAGTAAAGAATTTCTCCTATGTCCCCACATTGGAAATGATGATAATGGTGTCAGCAGTTTTATTCAGTTGAAAACCATTTTTCTTGATGATTAGATTAAACAAAGTAGAGGTGGGGGAGAGAAACGCTTTGGAAAACATTGCTTTCAAGAAAATCAGGAGCTCTCCTGCTGTCCTTCATGAAAGTATTGAGATATGAAGATACTTATATAATCTTACTACTTGCATGAGGAAAATTTAGTGGTATGCTAATATAAGTGGCTGAATGGTGCCTGAAAGATTACTTAGCCCAAACCCCCACTGACTTTTACTGAACGCTTTCTCAGAGGAGCTGCTGATGCACATTGTGAGGTGTTTCCATACCCTGCTCCTCCACTGTCTTCTGCCTTGATTTCAGTAGGTCTCTATAGGCTGCAATGCCTGCGTGTGACTTGGCATTGTAGAACTAGGTGCTACTTAAAGCAAACCAGAAGCCACAAAATCTAGCACTTTTTTCAGATAGGTATATAAGGAAAGAGAGTATAATTTAAAAAATAAATCACAAATAACTTTTTGATATTTTTCTTTTAACTGTAGCTAAAAGAAATTTTAATTTTTTTATGTTGAAGAAGTGAAATAGAAAGCAAGAGACTTCCTGTAAGTTATTTTTCTCAAAGAAAATTGGGTGCTCAGTCTCTCTGGGATAAGTTGTTTCACTGTTGTCTCAAGCACTCTTGATTTATCCCCAACACCTTACAGGTTTAACTTTTTCTGGAAATCACATCTATCTGACTTATAGAAACTGAGTACATGCTGAAGTTTACAGATGTATTGAGGAGCTAAAGTCATACCTTCAGATGGCAACCATTGAGTAAGCTTAATGAGTAAATGTAAAACGTAGCAGTAATATTTGTTACTGCACTAAGGCCCATCCTTAACAACAGGGCACATCTCTGACCCCTGTGCATGGGATTTGTCCAAATGCATTGTGATGGCTAATTGGCCATAAGACATAGGAAAGACGCTACAACGAAGAGTTCTGAAAATTACAGGAAATACCTGTTTTATGGTGTTTCTCTCTGTGGCTTCCTACAGGGCTTTGACTGGTGTTTCTCTTATCATCCCTGAAGCTGGTTTTTTTCCTGTTGGAGGGCAGTAAGCCTAGAATCTGAGCACATTATCAGAGCTGATTTCCCCATTTTTTGTAAATATATAATTTATAGAGGTATCTTACGATTTTGTACCTGTCATGTTTTCAGAAATTCCTCAATATGGCCAGCTGTTTGGTTTATAAACATCTAAAATCTTTGTTTCTAGCTCCTTTGATGTCACTAAAAATTTTGTCTTTTTCCTGTGAAGTCTTATCTCTTTGCTACAGAAGTATTGGTGCTCAAGAGGTGATCGTACAATATCTGTTCGTATACAAAAAAGGCATATACCAATCTACGCCTCACTCAGCATCTTTAACCTGACCAGTCTACGCCTCACTCAGCATCTTTAACCTGAGCGGACTTAGCATCCTGTGTGTGACAAAGCAGTTTACCAAATGTAATTTCCTTCCGTTCACTGTATTAATATGTTGGGTCTTTTTTTAATTGAATAAATATATTACACAGCAGGACAGATTATTTTCTTTGTGGCCTTGCTGTTGCAATTTGAGAACGGATACAATTTTCTTCAGCTGATGAAGAAAGTAACATCTGTTCTTGGTTTCCTGCAGCTTTCCTTCTTCAGACAATGCATTTAGATGCACAATTTTAATTCCTTCCGAAGAAATAGAAAATTAAAAATTTGACCCCTCCTTCAAAGCAGTGGTTACGCTGTGACAACAGTGGGTTGAGCTAAATTCGGCTATGTCAAGCAAGAACTATAAAAGTAGATAGATTGCCCTCTAAGCTTCACTTTATTGGATATTGTAATTGACATATAGTTGTCATTTATAATCATCTGTCCATTCCTGTGAGTTGGGAGCAGTAAAGTTAATTGTGGCTGCTCATTTGCATTAATCTCACCTCTGAAGGGTACAGTAACCCATTAATATCATGTCATGATGAATTATCACAAATAACATTGAACATATTGATTAATGATCTCTGAGATTTGTATCTCGTTAAAACATTTTGTTAGCTCTTTAAACTTTTAAGCAGACAGTCAATGTATGCGGGAGAGGTTTAGAGATCACCCAAGAGGTGATGAAAAGTTATGGCATACATTTTGCGTCACTAATTAAAACTTGTTTAAAAGGTTTCATACTAATTTTTAAAATGCTTTTTCCTTCTAAAGGTGTAGAGCTTGCAAACTTTTTAATCACAAGAATTTTCGTAATATTGTTCATTGCTTATAAGGATAGTTTGTATTCAAGTTGGGATGACACAAGGAAAAAAAAAAAGGAGTAATAAGACTTAGAACCTGCCATAATTTCTGTAGTTTGTATTCTATAACACGAATCATGCTCAGAGTAGCATATGTTTGTTTTTTTAAAAATATAGTTTCCTTCTATTTAAATTTTCTTCTTAATGCAAAACTTCTCTTGCTCGTTTAGCACTTGAAGTTACCCCTCCTGTTCTTTCTTTATGCATACAGATATATACATTAGGATGAACGAAATGTCATCCAGTGGGTGGTCATGTAATTTGAAGTAGCTGGTAATTAAATATTTTACCATTTTGATTATTACCTGCTTAAATTTCTGTAAGCTAAGAAGCATGGAGACTTTAGGGAGGCAAGGGAATTTACACCATAGTTCAAGAAGGTGACTTGGCAGGATAGAAGTAACTCCTTTGCATATCTGAGTATTGTGTTTTGAGAGTCTGTGAAATGTGTCATATTTTAAATCATTCAGCAATCTATCTTATTGCAAAGGTTTCTTTGTCTCCTTCCACGTGATGTTGCTGTATTTGAGTGGGTCCTTTTTAATAAATCATAACTCTAGCAAGTCCTGGATCTATATACAAGAGACTGCCTTCCCTTGCTTTCACCTGCAGTAAGCTGCCAGTAGAGTTGTTTGAGGGGAGACTACTCAGAATAATAACTATTTCTTAAAATTATTTCCATGTTCTTGGTATTTCACTTCCCTGTTGTTCTTTTTCTTGAGTCTGAAGAATGAATCACATATGCAGAATATTTGGGGTTAGAGCTGCTTTGTTTTTTCAGTCTGTCTCATTCTTTTACGCTGGGTGAAAACAGGAGTGAGTCTGGTTTTTTATGCTTTTGATAGCATCATCGGTCCCTCTCAAGAACTAAGCCTTACTTTTTTTCTTCTGTTGCCCTTGTTACCTAGGATGAAGTTCACGCACTCTGCCAAGTGTTGAAATAAGCTAGTTTTGTAGAGGAGACTAATGTGAAGATTAGAGCAAGAAAAATCATCCTTTCTAACTTGAAGATGTGATATGGAAAATCTTCACAGGTGTGCCATGACTTCTGCTACTCTGGATGTGTACAGTGGCTAATTGTATCGCATTGCCTTTCCCCAGGCTGGGATTTTTGTATGTGAACTAACACAATTTTAACTTATTTGCTAGCTTTTCCGGCCAACCCCTACAATCTTCTTTCAGTAATTCCTGAGAGTCCGTTTCCCTGGCACACGAGGCTGTAGAGTCAAGGATTATATTCTAGCTATAATTTATGATTAACTAGATTTATGGCTGAGATCCCAAACCAGCCTCAGTGCTGTGGCCTGAGGAATTAAAGGCAAAATGGAGACTATCATTCTGAGTTCTTTGCTTCTCTGGATTTCAGGAAAACTCTTAGATATATTTGAAAAATAAAAACAAACCCCAAAACCAAACCAAATGCAATTTGCAGTTGTGAAACAATTTGATTTCATACTAAGGAATTTAGCACTAAACCACATAAAGTCCTCAGCCTTTATAGTATTAAGCTATTTAGTTTAAACCTTATTGTTTGTCACCTAAAGCCAATGCAGTGAATAATGCATATTAGACGCTCCTCTTGCTAATGCAGCCCCCCTGCCAAACAAAAAGTGTGGGGGGGGAAACACACGCACGGTTCATTTTTACCCATGGAATTAATCCTTATTCATTTTAAAAACCTGCTAACGGAAATACTTCCATTCAGCTCATTAATCAATTGTGATTTTCATTCCCTTGTTTTGTAAAAGCTGTTGCAATAAATACTTTTTTCACAAAGCGAAAATCTAAGAGATGGATGCAGCAAGCGTAATTAATAGCACCCAGTTACAGAAGATCAGCAAGTTTGTGAGATTCACATGCTGCTTTACCATATGGCTGCCCAGTAGGCGAAAAATTTGATTAATGTTTTGAAGTAGGTTTTTTTCAGCAAATATTACAGCCCCAGATGAGGAATTTTACTTTCTAGTATTGTTAGACTTAACTAAAATAACAGATCTTTTAATTTAAAGCTAAATAATATTTTGATCTCATGCAAACTCTACATGCAGAAGAATTACAGTCCTGCTGTATAAAAAATGAACCCTAGAACTTGTTTATAATTAGGCCAATAATGGTTAAAATTTTGTTTAATCTTAGTTTTTTATGAGTTGATCAATTTAAGATAGCAGTACAAGTGCATGAGTCTTGCGAAAAGGATTTCCCCTACAAAAATAAATTTATAACAAAATTAACTGATTCATTCTAACTTGTCATGATGTTTTCCTTTCTACTTCCTTGTGTTAAAAAAAATAAAATGTTGAAGTTAAGCCATTTGCTGATAAACAGTCAGAAAAATATGCGGTCCCTTCAGTAGAACATTACTGTAACGAATGTTAGGAAAACTGTACAATGTATTCATTTTGCTTTTAAGTAATTGTTGTAATAATTGTAATTGGCACTTAATCTAGTGACTCCACACCCCCATGTTTACCTGAAATGAAAAATATTTACAAAAATGCATCTGAAGAGTATCATGACTTAGGATCGAGTGCTCTCATGCAAAGCTAACACACAGCGGGAAGTTTTGCTTTTCTCACAAATTCTCATTTTAATACAAGGAACATCAGCAGCTGGTAAAGAACAGATTCAGGGTGCTGAGCCGAAATGGAGTGGAGAGCAGCTTTGAATGGAAGTCTTGCTGAGCTTCCAGAATGCTGAAAATAAAGCATTACCTAACACTACCACTTTGGTTTCTTCTAATTGCTTCAGGTAATGCTGAGGTTCAGAGTCTGGTGGGATGATGCTAAGGCTGAAAAATGAGAATTTCTGCATTAAAAAAAACCCCAACTTTTTGCAGCTTGTACAGTTATATCATCCTAGAAATCATTGACTTATTGTGAGAGTATGCTGACGTGAAAAATAATTGCGATTCGACTGGCTGTATGTATCCCCAAATCTGAGATCTTGGCACAAAATACTTCTCTATATTGCTAATATCAGGGGAGGGAGTGGGAACTCAAACCTAAAAATAAAATAAAGCTGAGTAAAAATAAAAGCTGTCAATTTTTTCAAACCCCAAATTTTCACCATTGACAACTCTAGGCATTGCATGACAATAGGGGGTGTCCAGCTGCATTAATTACTGGTGTTAAACATCAGAGGTAGGAAACCAGCTATGATTTTTTTTTTATGAAAAGCTTAAAATGGAGCGTAGCTGAGGTAGGGAAATGATGGTTATTAGTTCTGGAGAATATGAACGTCACAGCAACTTGTGCTTTAGATTAATAGACAGCTAACATGACAAAGCAATGTGACCAAATCCATACTTTTAATATAGAAGGACAGATTAAATTGTTTTATTCCTTCGAGAAAGGACAGTTAATTAAATAGATAGAAGCTTCACAGGCTTGTGCTGTTTGAAGACTGCGTCTAGAATTTTTTTTTTCCTTAATATTATCAAATTTGTTACAATTTGCACAAAGTATGAACATTTTTATTAGACCATTTTCCGTGGATTATCTTTTTTCTTGTCTATATTGGTGATTCTCTTGTCAGTGATTTATTTCTAATAAGAACACATTTTGTGCTACAAATTATGTAAAATGTACCAGTGTTTCCCTTAACCTGTGACTAAACTACATGCTGATGTTAAGATATTCTATTATACACTCATCAAAATGTGGAGAAATTGGTATTTTAGTATTTAATTTTCTTCGCTCTTAGTTTTGATTCAGTTATTTAAGAAATAAGCAGAGATTTCAAATATTTTTATAGTGGGACTGCATTTTTAATTGTTAGTGTCTGCAGAAGGACGTTGCTTGAAGCTGCTTGATTAAATTAAACCACTGGATGCAATTATTACTTAATCTGAAAGAATGGGGGGTATTGGGGATGTTATTGTATGTGTTGCAGGTTGTTTGGCTTTTTAATTCCATAAATAAAGGGAAACGTTGACTGCTCTGTGATGGCCGTTTCCTGTTAATATTCACAGTTTTAACTGTTTCAGAGTTGCTGTTCTGCTTTAAATCTGTCAGGAAGGTCTGTAAGGGATTGTCTATACGAAGAGGCTGTAGAGTGGTCACTCTAAAAACCTTCTTAGTGTAGTACTTTGAATTTTAAATCACACACATAATTCAAATGTAATCTAACTTTCAGTGTTGGACTTAAGTCCATTCAGTTAAATGGAGAAAAATGACTGACATAAGGAATGAGTTATTGATTTGTTGTGGGAAAATGACTTCTGTAATATAGGAAGTATGGTAAAAGGAACAGCTTAATTATTTAGGGGGCACCGTTGAAAAAAGTGCTTTTGCAGCATTGCATATTGTCTAAATAGGGGTTGTACAACAGGGGTTTTTAATAATTCTTTCTTAAAGACAAATTGTAGTGGTTTATTTTTTTCCTTGTAAGATGGAGCTCATCTGGTTGTTTAAAATATTTTTTGTATTTGTGCAGCTGAGGCAGAAAAGTAGGGACAAAATAATTTTGTTCTTAATGCTAAAGGCACAGCAGCATTTAACTGGTGTTTCCCGGTTATTTGCATTAAGTTTGTCTTTGTGGAATCTTGATGTCTGAGGGCTGGACAAAAAAAGAAACATGCACAGAAAGTTATTCTGAAGTCCTTGTTTTTAGTAGGTGACATGAACTTTTAAAATGTGAATTTATCAAATAAATATATGTGGCAGTTTGTATCTGTATGAGTAAAATTTTTAAAATGTGGTATTTGACGATTTATAAAATATCAGATAAGATATTTGCTTTGGCTTTTTCCACGTGTTTTTTCTTTTGATTTACTGCTATTCTTTGCAGAAGAACTACAGTTTCATGTTATTTTGACTGCAGCTCACAATTTTTTTGGCAGCATCTCAGATAAACAGAATATTTGTGGTTAATTGGTTGGACATGTTCAACAATTATAATTATATTAAGACCGTAATGTGTTTGAACAGTTGCCCACTGCAGGCTGCTAATATGTGCTAACTTAAATTTCTCTCTTTATGACTGGAGCTAGCTTGTAGCTGGTTTTATTGGAAGTATCTGTGCAAAGTTTAAAAGGCAGATGTATTAAAGCACACCTAATAGCACCAGTCTGTTTAAAAGTTTGCCACTGTGTCAAATATATAGGCCCTTGTTTTTTAGGGATTTATAATTCAGTTTTAAAATTTCCTGTCATCCTGAAATTAGGTTTCTAAACTTTCAGTATTACTGAAAAGAAATAGGAGTCAGTATTACTTTTAAGAAGTAAACTTTCAGGAATACTAGTTTGCCTTTCTATCAGAGACTTCCAAATGAAATAAAGAATTGGAAGCTTCTCCACTGTCAATGTTTTAAGTCCAAAACATGCGATTTGTATTTGCTTCTGCACATTAAGGGAATGGCAGTAGGCTGAGTACATAGTGAATATAGAAGTTAGACATTAAATTCTCAGAGTGCTGATGGAATTAGAGGTGCGGTCTGATGGATTTTCAGTGCAAAATTCCCTACTTTTGTTTGCTTTGTTTTTTGGTTTGTTTTTTTTTTTTTTAAACTTCCAAGCAGAAGTTTAAGCACAGTCTAGTCTTGCTCAGTTGCTGTTGTTGTCGTAGGGTAGGTAAATAGCGCTGGTTTTGACTTAAAAGCCTTGGCACTCGATTACCTGAAGAATCACCATTGTTTTGTGTGCATGATACCCTGCAGCTCTAAAAAATAGAGGCAATTATGCTTGCAGACCCTTGTTTTAATTGAGTGGAGCATAATGACTTTTCTTCTACAATGCTCCATGGACTCATGGACTGCGCGAGAGGCTCCCCAGGGACCTGCAGCATCGCCTTTCCCAAGCACATGTTTTTTTGGGGGAAAGGAGCTGAACGGAGGGGTCAGCCAGAGGCTGAAGCTGGCACAGCAGGAAGCAAGAAGCAGTACCAGCTCTGTCACTGATGATGCAAGCAGCCTGCTTGCTGTTTGCTTTCAGGGTTTTGTCCCTTGTGCCGGCTGGTGTTGAGCTCCAACCTTTGTGTCCTCCACGCCTTCCCTTGTTATGTTTTTCCACCTCAGTAGTTCCCCTCCCTCTTTCTGCATTATATAGTATGCAGAGTTCCCTCCATTCGCATGTTCACATGCTAGACATTTTCTTATCTTTTGCCTGCACTTTTTGGTAAATTTAGATTTGAAGACATTTGCAGTTTGTCCCTTGAAAACCAAATGAATTTAATGTGGTGTTCTGTTCCTGAGTTTCCATATCTCTAAAATTAATCTGCTTTTGCTCTTGGCCCTGGTAAAATGCTCTAAAAAATACTTAACGAAAAAAGAAAGAAAACCACTAAAAACTTAATTCACTGCAGTATAACGCATTGAATAAATGGTGGGTTGTTCTCAGTTTTCTATAGGTTAACTAAGGTCTGCTCAGATCTGGGCTTTTCCTCTCCAATCCCTGCAGTTTGACAGCAAGATGCGTTTGCACTGGGGAGGCAGGCACCTGCGTTCGCTGGGCAGAAGGGTCCAAGGTCATCCTACCAAGTAGGGGCTGCACACCTGGGAAGCCCTGTTCGCCTGACAAAACAAAGTGCACGAAGTAATGAAATGCCATGGAAAGGCACCAGAAGAAGAACTGAGTTGTGGCTGCTTTGTTGATGCAAGGGACTAGTAGGGAAAATCCACACCTTGCAATGGGGTGAGACTGAGAAAACTGGGGCAGGACTGGTGAGGACTGTGATAGAAATGGAAGATAATTCCTGTGGAGTGACATCCCTGGGAATAAATAGTAAGTGGTTTTGAGGGGAAAGCTGTTGATGGAGGCCACCACATCCCACCAGCTGGCCCTTTCCCAATTAACCGAATTGCCTTTGTTTTGGTAGGATCAATTTTAATGGCATTAAGTGCTTGTGAGCTAGATACTTTTTGGAAAATTGGCCTGACAGTCTTCAGGGAAGTCAACCTTCTAACTCTCCACTTAACTCTTCACTCTCCAAAGCAAAAACTGAGCCTCTTTTGCACAACTGAAACGGACAATCGGGGAGGATGCTCACGGGGGCAGAATGAACAGTTAACTCGAATAGCAATGTTTAATTAATTGTTTAGGTACTGATTCTGCAGCAGGATGGAAAAACATGTCTCTTGGTGGAACTCTAATAGAACAAAAACTGTGCCAATATTTCCCATGACCAAATTAGTCTTAATTTCTTGTGAGTGTTAATTCCTCATACTATTGGAAAATATGACTAGTGGCTATCTCAGAATATGGCTGAATTAAATCTTTCAGGATTACCTGTTCAAGTAGAATCTCTACTGTGTAAGTCTACACTAGTAATTGTTCTTTGGGATTTTTTTGACTGCTGATATAAAAATACAACTTTCTCTTATTATTTTAATCTTCGCTTTTCTTCCTGCATGGATCATTTATTTCTGAACTGGTTATTTCAGTAAGGGCTCAAAGGTAATTTCATGGTTTATAGAATTTATATCTGAGGGTTTAATGAGGAAAACATATTGTTTTCTAACACATGAAATAGAGAATCTTTCATTATATTTTTATTTTCCTTCTCTAATATTACATGTATATCAAGTTCAAAGCCTTGAATACACCTAAGTATAAAATTATTCCTTTGCTACACATGGGAAATATGAATGTTTGCAACTCAAAAATCATCACGCACAGACTTAGCAGGTGATTTTATTTTTAATGAATCTACATGATATAAATGAACTACTCTTCTGTTTGTGCATTGTGCTATAGTATACATTTGAAAATACAATAACAGTATATTACTTTTCTGTGATTTAGGTTAGGAATTAATGCATTCAAATGAATTTAAGAGCCTTGGGTATAATTCATACAGGATGCAAGTCCCTCAGTAGACCTCTCATGAACATTATCAGATTCAATACTGTTTGCATGGTCAAACAGATTAAAATTTGACCACCCCCCTCTTTCTGCCATTCATTAAACTCCAGAATCTCTTTGAATGTCTTTCTTCTCAATTATATAGAGTAAACTTGATTCTTCAGTGTGGGCAAAAATTAGCAAAGACAACATTCCTGTTTGGTATGCTAATTTGCTGAAGTGTCCTGTTTTCAGTGTGAGTTTAGTTTTGGGAGATCAAGTTGGAACTAAGGCTAAATATCAAGTTTTCCTTTGATGCCTTTCTGGGTATGTTTTCCGAGAGCTTTCACTTTTATTTAGTGCAGAGTTATCAATGCTCTTTCACTCCAAATCAGAGTCGTTATCTACTATCTAGATTGCATTTGTTGTACGGCTCATGCCTTTGATTTACAGTTGTGTAAACTGGAGGATACTTTCAGCATCAGTTTCATCTCTTGATGGATCAACAGCTTTGCTGGGCTGCCTCCTGAAGTACTTAAAATATATCTGACTCTCTCTGATATTCTGGCAATTTTACATCCTGTGTTAATTATACCACAAAGCACAAAATCTATTAGCAATTTTTGAAAAGTGCCTTATTCTTAGAAGGCTTTTGCGCACTTGCGACTGATTCTGGTGTGATGAAAGTATCCTTTAAAATAGCTTCTAAGTTCTGTGATACAGCAGGAACTAATTCCGCTTCCTTGCAGTGAAGGTTTGAAAGGATTGTGCTCTTAAGTACAAAAAAATGTAAAATGTGTCCAATACTTTGAGCCATCTACACAGGGAAGCTTAAATACAGATTTTTACACTGGAGGGGAGTAAGTATTGTAGTAAGTACTGTTCGATAGTAATGCCCTTGTGTTGCTGATTTATCAAAAGGTCATTGGAGCATCTGAAGTTCTACAACAGCGAGTGTTGCACATGCTGGAACTGGTATCTCTGTATGTCCTCTGTTCATCATTTGCCATGTTATCCTTCAAGTATTCTTACTGTAACAGAGATAAGTAAAACCCTCAGTAAACTGCTCATGCTACATTGCCAGAGGAATCAGGGCAGGAACAGGCACATAGGCTATGCAAAGTTATTCAGTCTCTGCTAAGTAGGCTTATGGATGTGTGACATGGAGTAGGCTACCTACTTTGCCAAGAGTTTTTTTCAGAACAAGTTCAGCCTGGTTTGCAGGGCTTAAAATTCCCCCAAATGTCACAGGATTGACAGATGTAGCTGTCCACTGTCTGTGCCCAAGTTTTGAAAACACAAACACTCTTCTATCCCTGGGTTTTTTTTGCCTTTTTAGCCTCCAGTTAATTTGTATGATATACCTGCTACAAACACAAACATCTCTCAGGTTCCTTTGGTGACAATTACACTGTGAGACAGTGAGTACCCTCTTTGCCCTTATATTTAGTACTTTCTTTTCAAACAAAATTGCATAGTTTCTTAAAATCTTAGGTATGAAAAGTAGAAGTAATGATGTATGGCACTTTTCCTGAGAGGACCAAAGAAAGCATTCCAGAACTTAATTTCTTAACATGCTGTTGAATACTGAATAAAAATATATCTGTGCCTGCGCTTTGTCTTTAAAGGTAGTCCTCGTCTCTTGCTGGTTATGGAGCATATTATATAGCCATAGCTTGTAAAGGATCCAAGGACAAGTTAAGGCCAGCACTTAAAAGGTGAGGATCTTAAAAGCTTATGAAGCTGAAGCTCATTCTCATTGTTATTGTTTTGCTTTTGCATGAGAGGAGGGGCTCTGTGGGTTTTCCAGCCATCACAGAAGCCCAGAGATGAGAATGTGTTTCCAATTCTTCCTGTTGCCAGATGTGATTGATCACCCAAAGAGGAAAGGAGGAGCAGTAGATGTACAGTGCTCATTCTGGGGAACTCTAGAAAGCTTTGTGCTTTATAGGAGATGTACACTTCTCAGAGGACTTCTTGTTTGATTGAGTTTGGGTTTTTTTTTTTTAGGATTGCAGGCTCTCACTTATGTAGCTTTCATGATGATTTAGTGCTTATAAGACATCACTGAATATCAAGGAAGCCTTAATAAATCTGAATTGGTCTCAGTGTGGATGGAAATGAAGATGTGTTTTTATTTCATGTTGGGATGATAGAATGAATTATATCAGAAATCTGACTCCTAGAAGAACTGGGAATTCTTGAAAAAACACTGAAAGAATACAACAGCCAGAAAAGAACACTAAGATCCATAGAAGGTTTTTGCTGGGAAGGAGTGACATTGGTGGTGTATTATGTTAATGTTTGGAAGAGATACCAATGCTGCTGGCAGGGTGCAGCAAGAGCAGGGTTGCTTCGCAAGGGAGGGTGAGCCAGAAGCCAAGGGCACCCACCAGGGCTCAGTCTTAGAGCATCTCCTGAGCAGGGTGGGGCTGGCGAGTTCCCTGGATGGTTCCAGAAAAGGCAAGAGGGTGACTCGGGTCAGGATCCATCCAGGACGTCCGGGCAGGAGTAGCAGAAGGTGGGGCTAGAGACAGGGCTGGAGATGAGGCTTAACAGAGGTCCAAGCTCCATCTACAAGGCAGGTCTCGAGACAGGTACACCTGCGAGATAGCTCAGGTAAGGACAGAAGGGCCAAACCATCAGGAGCGTGGTGGAGCTCTTGGGCCACAGAGAAGACGGTGCATGGGTGGAGGTTGCAGGAGAGGCCACACAGGGTACTGAAGACTGTGGTGTCTAGATATGTCATCAATGATCTGGGACTGGAAAAAGAAGTTTCCAGTAAAAAGTAACTTTGAGATATCTAGCTTCATAGTAGGCTTCATATACTAACTTGCCTTTAATAGAATATTATTCTAGTAAGTCCCTCTGATTTCAGAATAATACCTCTTTTCTGTGTATACCCTCAGTTATAGTAGTTTGACATGTATCACTATGTTTTTATGGGAAAATCATTTCTTTTTATTGTAACTTTAAAATTTTATTTTTCATTAAACCTGTTTTATTGACTTAAGAAACGGATTTTAGCTATACCAGTGTAAATCCAGAGGAAGTGAATTTATGCTGTTTTTATACCAGTAAGCATAATCTGGCACACTTGAAAAAAAATGTTGAAATTGTATAGTCAGCAGTCAAAGCTTCTTGTTAGAAAGTTCTTGGTCTGTAAGAGTGCTATTGATAAAGGAGCTAAAAACCTCAGAATTGATTTATTTGTTATCAGCTCAATACAGTTTGTCTGAACACTGAACTTGCTTTTTTGTTCTTCCATGTGATAAGGTATTTGCCTCTGTTGTAAGATCTAAGCTGAGACAAGCCTATGTAGAAGCTGAACATAGGACTGGAAACCAGGATTTCCAGAACTTTAACTCTTGTTTCTGTCACTAAATGAGGTTGTGACCCTAAGCAACCTCTTAGGTCTCATTTGTAAAGAAAGCTGAATTCCCTTAGCAGTTTATTTAAAAGTCACCAGGAATTCAGCACCTTATGAGATGAGATCTTTTAATACTTATATGTTTTGTTTCTGTAATTGTAAATTGAAAAAAGAATAGTTTCTTTTGGACAGTCTAGTTACACCAGAGCCAGAGTCCTTATCACAGGCTGTGTAGCTGCAATGAACATCCTGCTCCAGGAATGCGAGTTGGGAATTAATGTAGACTGAAAGTTTGGAGTATTTCAGGCTTTGTGTTTTTCCTTTGTGCTGATTTATATAGTTACTTGAATTACTTATTTTGCTGTACTTAATTTATCATTTTAATTTCAGTGAATGTTTTGACAGTAAATGTTTAAGAAACAGCTAAATACATTTTTATTGGAAAGGCTAAAGAAGTACAAGTAGCATTCCTCTTTTCCTGTTATTTCTGTGGTATTAATGAGACTGAAAAATGTGGTCTGGTATCTCCTTTTTTTTTTTTTTAAAGATAATTGCTTAAAAATTTTGTTGTAATTCTACTAATCCATGCTTTCAAGTGGAAAACTGTTGCATGCACCATCTCATTTAATCTAAATGTGATAGTCACTTCCTTTTTATATAGTCCTTGGCCGTTCACTTAGAAAATCTGATGTTCTAGCTGTGGTTTTCCTGTTGTGAGAGAACTGGTGGATCTCTTCGACGTGTGGTAAAGCACTTTCCTATCTACTGAGCTGGTCCCTATGATGGGGAGGGGTCTAAGCTTGCCCCTAATTAGCTTTCCCTTACACTTTTGCCCAGTAGTTTCTCTTATCTGTAGGAACATGCAGAATTCGTCTTCCCTGTTCCTTCCCTTCTTATGCCAGTAAAGGAGCAGTTTTCCATGTAACTCCTTTTGCAATGACTGGTCACACAAGTGGAATATTTTACACGCTGCACAACTGACATGTCTGGAAATACCCAGAAATAGTGGCACTTTTAGAGTAAGAAGAAAAATGTATTTTATCAGCTACATAGTGAATGATTTTTGTACAGTGTACACATTCTTTGCCTACTTTGTTTATTCTTCCTCCGATGTAGTTTAGGTTTTTTTTCTTCCTTGCATTATTTCCTGCCTGTGCCTCAGAAGGAATACGAACACCAGCAGGGCCGAAGGGTGGTTGCCTGTTTATGACCACAGATGACTTGTTTTAAGTCTTATCAGTTGTAACATTTAACCGTGCAAGCCCTGACCCCTGTCCCCACACAGTTTGTTTTTAAACCAGTGCTTTAAAAGTTGAGTTGTGCTTCATTTATTTATTTAAATTATATGATCTACTTTTTGCATATAGTATCATTCGCTTAGTTTATACCATAAGTGACCTAGTTTGCATTTTCTTTCAACTCTATAAATTACACTACTTTTTTCTGCTGGTATCAAGGTTTGCTAGTAGTCCTTCTGAAAAATTAGATTTTAATTTTTTTCTCCCTTCTAGCCAAATAAACATAAAGAGGGATGAGAACACAGGAATCAGGACTGGATTTATGGCTTCTTGGAGGCACGTTTTATCCCTCTATGTGCTGCTACTTTAGCTTTTGATGAAGTTATTTCATTCATCTCTGCCATGACTTTGCTACCATTGAAATGCCTAATGTGCATAGATGGTTGTTTAGATGGTCTGCTTAGATTTCTGCAAATGTTGACATCTTTTGAAGCAAGTAGCTAGATAAATGAGAAATATTTTTAAATGCATTAGTTGTATGTCATGTGCCATATTCACAATGATAACCGAGTAGTGAAGAGTAGGCTTGACTTTAGTCCATTTTCCCCTAAGTTTCTTTGAATGTGTAAAATCCCTGTGCCCAAACTATTAATTTCTGCATTTCTGCATGCTTTGATCAGGATTTTGATTTCAAAGTTAACGTTACCTGTGGGGCAGGATCTGGCTGGTCTCAGCAAAACTCCCAGTACTCCTCAGTTGATAGAAGGAGACATGCTGGAACTTAGAAAATTGTATTAGCAGTAGCCAATCTGTGAATGCCTAAGGTGGAATGTAGAATGTAGACCAATCAGCCTGTAACACATATTAAAGGCACCAATCAGTTTGAAACACGCTGCCTAAGGAGTAGTATAAGTATATGTGAATAAAAGTAATAAAGTCGACATTTTGCTTGCATCAAGCTGTGTCCCGTCTCTCAATCGCGGCAGTTACCTGACCCTAGTCCTTGTCATTGCTCATCCTGTGGCCGCAATACATGGTTCAGGTGCTGGAAAGGAAGTTTGTACGTTTGTGTACTACTGGTCTTAAAAGCAGGAAACCAATTTTATATCCTTTACATGATAGATACTGAATCGATAAAGCATCAGCCTAAGGTTACACTTGATGTCTCTAGTGAGAAGACAATAAATCATGTTATGTACATACAGGTATATTGACTCAATTTCTCCGGGCTGCCTATGCAAAACTGAAGGTGATTGAAATTAAACCATTAGAATAGAAGTCTTATAATGGCTGGTATAAAGCCATTTTATCTGCTTTTCCTGATTTCAGATTTTAGTATTAAAAATCAGTACAATGCAAAGTACAGTATTTGAGTCAAATTGAAAATTCACCAGGTCCTGTGCCCTGTCTCAAATGTTGGTCAATAGCAGATGGTTAAAGAGGGAGAGTAACAGAACTGGTACAGAATGATTTTTCCCTTGGTATACCATTCTGGTCTTCAGCAAGTAGCAGTTTGGTTACTTTCAGAGCTGGAGGCTGCACTCACTTAAAGAATTTAATATGCACTGGTGGACTCACCTTACGTAAACTTGTTAGTTCTCATTTTCAACCTGTTTATATTTTTGCTTTCCCAATGGAGTTTTGCACACAATATATGGGAGGAAAAGAGTCTGTCACACGCTGGAATGTGGTGGGTAAAGAAAATAGTCCATTTGTGCTTTGTCTCTTTCTTACTGAGTACTTTCTGAGGATGAAAAGCCTGATGACTGTTGCTCCTTTTGTGTCTTGACTTACTTGCGCGTGGTGAGAATGTGTACATCTGCCAACACAGGGCATTTTTATTACCGACTGCTGGCTTGAAACAAGGAACATCTGAGAATGAAGATGGGGTTATTGATACAGCAGGTCTATCGGTAACGTAATTTTTTTCTTGAAATTTTCATATCTCAACACCAAACAAGCAATCAATGTGGATAAACAACTTGAATTCACTCAGGATGAAAGATTACTGCTGTATCATTAAGAATAAGAACATGTAAGTGAAGAAGGTTTTATAATGCTGCACTGAATTGCCGAGAATAATGTCCTTGTTCTTTTAATACTGGCCATTCTTTTTAGTAACTGGACTTGACACAGGCTGGACAACAGCCTAGTATATTGCAATTATTGGATTACAGCTTGGAAACCCAGTTTTACTTGTAATAATAAATAAAAATTTCATTTGTAAAAATATATGGAGGGTGCGGGGGTGGATCAGAAAACCACTTTCAAGCCTGTTTACATAATGGAGCATAACAGGTTACGTTTTCTTAAGCACAAGATAGCCTTGGCATACAGCTTATTCTCATGCTGAGAATTAGGCAGAAGCCAGTTACACAGATGAGTCTGGAAAGCACATGTGCAAAGGGAGACATTCCTTGCTTCTCCCTGTGCCCCTCTAAAAGCCTGATTGTACCCTCAGAGCTGGAATTTGTGCAAGAACATGTTCTGATGGAAAAAGCGCACGTTTGAGTGTTATGCTTGCAGGCAATTTTACATCTGAACTGGAATGAAAATGAACGCTTCTTTTCTTTCTAAATGAGCATAATGGTATTTTGTGGCTTTATGGGGGATTCTTTACTTGCACTTTAAGTATCAAACTATGGTATTTTGTTAGACTTTTATTTTCTGCAAAATCTTTCTCCTTTTTACTGCTCCCCTCCAAAAGACACTTTTTTTTTTTTTTACTATATAGTCATTACGTATCATTCATTTGTATAACTACTAACTCCTTTCATACGAGCCATTTCTGACTCATTATGTCTAGATGTTCAACTTGAGTACTGAACAGTAACGGTGATGAAAAACATACCTCAACTCTTTGGAGAACACTCATCAAGTATACTTTTATCTGTGAAATTCGGAGATGTTTCTAGTTAGCCTTGTCTAGCCTTGCTCTCTGCTTTTGTCTAATATCAGGCATATTTTTTTTTATACTAAGTCAGTAGGGTTTGCAAATGTTTTTGGCCTTCATGTATGGGTCCTGTGAATGACTTCTCATGTTTCTTTACTAACTTACTCTGTTAGAATATATCTTGCATTGCTTACTGTTGTTTAACTGGCGGGCTAGAGAGATTTTTGAGCAAAAGAAAAGCAAATTTATTCAAGCACTTCCTATTGCAGAATCCATGAAGACATCTTACGCTTCTGTTCTTCAGTGTTGTAAGCGATGGAGCGTTTCAGAAGAGTAGAATGTTGGGGGGGGGCGTGTTTACCCCAGCTGCCCCGTTACCTGCTCTTCAGAATTGCTCCTTTCTTGCTATATGCACTCATGTGATGTCCATGAACTCCTGATCTGGACCACAGCTGCTAGTTTAACAATAGTTAGGTATGATTTTAGAGATGTGCAATTCTATGAAAAAGAGTAATGGCTAAATATAACGTAAGTTAAAATTTATATAACAACAAGTTACAATTTGTATAGCTTATAATAATGTATAAATAACTATAATAAAAGCTAGTATAAATAAGATTCTTGGTATCACTGTATATTTAATTCATGTACTATAGTCATTCAGGGACTGTTCCCTGACTGTAGAATGTTACATGTAGAGATTTATCACTGAAAAGTTTATGATATTAAGACTTGTAGTTAGAAGAATAAAAATAAATTACAATTTTTCCTAAATTGAATATGCCACTGTCTTATACATCTTAACCTTTGTGACCTGGCCTTGCATGATGTTTCTTGACTTCCTGTCCTGCTGTCATTTTCTTTCATATTGGCCTAGCACTTAGTCTCACTGGAATCAATAAGGTTACTCACATGCAAGTGTTGAATAAATAATTGATTAAGGAGATACTACACTTGGTGCATCTTTTCCTAGCAAAGGTGGCCCAGATAACTGGTTTTTAAAACTTCTGTTCTTTCCTTTTACTGATTACCCCTCACTTCTTCCACTGAACAAGCAGAGCATTGTATCTACTGGATAGCTGGATTGATTTGAGCTGGAATATTCCTAAATTGATGATATTACTCCATGTGTCCAACAGTTGGGAAGAATGAGTATCCTGAAAATATGTTTTTCAAACCAAATGGCTATCTAGTATTTCTGTTTTCCTTCTAAAAATTTTAACCTGCTCAGTTTTAGAAGCTGTAATCTAGAACGGCAAAGCACGCTTGGATATCAGTCACCAACCCTGATTACTGTGCTTACCCAATCCTAAATGAAATATTTAAATGATTTGGTGCTATAGGAAAGTTAGATGGAAAATGACAGATAAGATGGTAGCTATTGACAGGAATAGTCCCAGTGAAGTTAGTCTGACTGCTTGACTGGGTTTTGTGTATTTATGCTTATAGATAGAATTGCAATAAAAATAGAAACATTTCTTGACAGCCATTGTGTATTGTGACACCTGAAATTGAAACGGGCACTTCTAAGTTTTCTGCACATCTCCTCAACACAAAGGTTTTATTATAGCTCCTACTATGTTATGTTAGTAGTTAAACTATAGTGAACTTTCTATGGTGGGAATGCAGTTACACTGAAGACAGATGTACAATTTCTGTAGAAGATAGAAAGTAAGATATCCTAGGCAAATAGACATCTGATGACTGCACCCATTGCAGTCACTCTACCAGTGTGATTAACCTTTTTATCTTCAATTACATTCCTAAGTGATGCAATTTGTTCCAGTAAAATAGTGTGCAAATCCAGTCTTGTTCAATGTTTTCCACAAATACACTGACTTGCTGTTTTGGTTTATGAAATCCTTTCTATTGTCGTGGTTCAGTGACAAGAGAGATGAGGTAATTACAAAGGAGTTTGCCCACTGGTTTCTCTCCAGCGCATAGCTGTAGTCAATGTTGCTAGTGCACTCCTTTCATATTCTCAGTTGTCAAAAAAAGGAAGGAAAAAAGGTTCACATATCTTTACCAGAAAATATGTTGATGCTCTAGAAATTACAATATGCATTTTATGTCATCCTACATATTGCCACGTTTGTTTTGAAGTAATGTTTCATTATTGCTATTGTATGATTAAATATTGAGAGTATTGCTTTTCCGATTGTTCTAGTGCAGTATTTAATGAGTGCAATTAAATGGAAAAATTGCCTTTTTAACTGATGATAGTCTATTAGTGTCTCTGTCTGTTCAGAAAAGAAAAGAAGTGAATTATTAGAATGACAAATGAGTCAAAGTTACCACGGTGATGGAGAGGTGCGATTCCCCTCCACATAATCTTCAATTAGTGATCTTTGTAAGAGGATGTTTTTCAAAAGGGTAATAGAGAAGTAATGAGATCAGAAGGAGGTCAAACCCAGCCTTCTTTGTTTGGCAGTTTGATTAATTTATTTCTCCTTCTTGCAGATTGCTGTAAGGGGCTTTTGTCACCCAGTGTTTTCCATGGGACTCTAGTCGAAGTGACTGCTTATATTAGCCTTTTGTGTTTCCAAGAATGTGCATCCACTTGGAACTGAAGGTTTTTGAATGGTTCAAATTTGATCTTTAGTACAAGCACTCACTGATAGATCTGAAAAGGAATTTTTGGGGGAAGAAACAATCCTTGACACTTCCATGCGTATTGTTTTGAAGAAGTAAATGTCTGGACGTAGTACTTGGATGCAATGCGGCTTGCATCTTTTTGAGATACATTATATTTAAGTCAAAGGAGAGGGAGGGAAAGGATGACCCAAGAATATGAAGTTGAAGTGAAGGTGCCTTTCCCCACAATATCTTCTTGAAAAGACCTGCAATATCTTCATGTATGTGACACGTGAACATTTAATGCATACTTCAGGCATTCTTTCCTGGCCTTTTCTCTTTCTTACCACTTGTGTAGATAGTTTTGCTTCAAGGAGTAATGAGCTATTTCATAGTAGTAGTCTTAAACCCGAGTAGCTGTAACTTTGTGCAAGCTCCATGCAGCTTGTTATGTCTACCATTACCCAATGCTATGAGTACAGTGTTACATCCATGTTTAGTTCATTTTCAGTAGTAAGTCACTTTTAAAATATTTGGAATAGTTTTTCTACAAAACTGAAACACCAGTAGCATTTTCTCATCATTTTTCTCAGGTTTACTTATTTGTGCACTGATCAGTTTTACTCTGCTGATAGTTGAATATATGACTATGGTTTCAATTTTGATATAAATTCAGTTATTCTATGTAAAGTAACATGTCAGTAGAGGAGCAGTAGATGTTAATTTAATATGACATTCTCTTGCTAGCACATGTGACAGTAACAGTTGCATGATATCCAAGATTTAGCTATGTCTGAATTATCTCAGCTGACGCTCAAGGTATGTGACTTATTTTTGGCTTTGATGAGGTTAACATTGTCTGTGAGTTTTCTTACTTTCTCATGCAGTCTTTGCAACAGTCATTTAACAGGTATTCAGGATTATCTCTTTAAAATGTTTCACCAATAAAAAAGAGAAACTTTGGATCGAATGGGTAATGAAATTATTTTACTGTACTGATGATGTAACCTTTTTTTTGCTGCAGGGCTATGCAGGCTTCTGAGCAACAAGTTGAATAGTCTAGCTTTTCAAATCAGCAGAATAAAAGAATATTTGGGTAGTATGATATAGCACATGTCCTGAAATATTGCCCTAAATTCATCACTGGTACAAGCCCTTTGAGTTATGCCAGCAATGAATGTGGCCCATTTTCTATGCCCCGTTAGGTATGACACATACGTCTCTGTGCCTGCTGAACACCACTGCGTGCCAGGCAGCTAGATGGATGTCTTTTTAAGAGTGAGTGTGGATGGCTGCTTAGCACGAGGAATGGCCATTCGAGTGGTTGTGTTTCCAGCTTTGCCGCGGAAATTTTACGGGACTTCATCTGGGGATGTGGCTTCTCTGTGCCGTCATTTTCCCATCTCTTAAATGGAGATCACAGACCTTACTAAAGAATATTATTATGCTACTTTAATGTTTGCAAGAAGAACGTATAAGCACTAGGGCCTCCTATTTATGGATGGTACATCTCATTGTACGTGAACAGTTGTCAGACTATGAGGGCTTGTGGTTAATAAGGGGTAAAACAATTCTTGAAGGCTCCCCCCCCCAAAAAAACAATGCATACACAGAAAAGAAAACCATCCTTCCTCCTTTATTCCTTTCTTGCCCCTTTTTTGTAAGGTTTTCTTCCTTTTTCTTCAAGTGAGTTACAATTTCGGTAGTTTAGTAGTTGCCGCTATCAAAATAGGAAGTGAATGAAGAAAATTCCTAGGCAAATCATGGAAGAAATGAATGTAGTGATTCATGAAATCCCCTGGGAGGTCCTGCTGGGCAGTGGCTGGCAGGAGGTGGGAAGAGCAGAGGGTTTCTCGGGTGGGCACAGGACCTGCGGGGCCAGCCAGGAGGCTGGGCTAGCGTGGCGCAGGGAACCGCGGGTATTTTCTCTTGGAGTTTGTCCTCCTGCTTTCTGTCACAGCAGAACATACTTCTCAGAATTTATCTGGGGCTGCTAAGCCTTTTGAAATGGAGTTTACACCAAGTAGTGAAGCAGACCGTGAGTTTCTGTGAAATGCAGATAGCTTTGTCTATTCTGTCAAATTATTTTGGTACACGAGAGCTGCTTGTATAAGCATTGAGTGCAGGAGGTCATGCACGCTACAGTAAGTGATACGATACACGGTAGACTTATATCGATGAAGAAGTATCCCTGTCTGTTGTGGGTGTTTGTGTAATTAGGCCTTGACTTAGTAAAATTTGTATCTCGGTGAACTGCAAAATTACATGAGTGGACAATGCAAGTTTGACCTTAGTTAAAACTGTTCATTTGTTTTGCCCACAGCTCTGAAAATTAGATGTTAGGAAATGTTCCTCTATCCGAGATATTTTCATCCTGCCACTGTCATGTTTTCAGTGAATTATTTTCAATTTATTATGATTCTGGTTGATTTCCAATGTGCTTGTATGTATTAAAAAGAAATGTGACTTCTCTGGAAAGCGTAAACCAGGACTTTTTATGAGGTATAGAAAGAAACAAAAAGTTTATCTATACTGTATATATACAGTGCAGTTATTGCAGATAAAATGGTTAAATACCAAAGGATCTTCTGATTGCAACATTTATAATCACAGTACACATATGCAAGACAATTTTGTGAATTTCTCCTTTTTTTAGGTGCTGTCCCTTTTTGAGGAATTTATACATACATATATATGTGTGTATATATAAACATGTCTCCTACTTATCACACTTCTCTCAGAACAGAAAAAGTAAAATTAGATTTTTGTAAGCTGGAGTGATGTGCATGTTCTTATTTTCAATGTATGGTAAAGTAATCTTTCAATTTTATTTTTTAACAGTATTCTATAATATAAATAATCTAGTCTTTTCTTCTGCAGACTGTTTAATTCAGACAGGTTGAAGTTGCCTCCAAAGATTGGCGTCAAATTGAGGAAACCATTCATGTAGTAAATAAGATAATTTGTTTCCGCCCAAAAAGATTAAAATATAGATTTTTTTATTTTATTTTATTTTTTTTATCCCATATGATTTAACACATACAGTACCTGCATCTCTATGATTCTGAATGCATTTTGGAATTAAGTGCTTCTACATGGATTTCTGTTCTTCATTTTCTGCACTACACTTTTAACTTGAATTTCCTGAATTTTAATTAATATATTCAATAAATGTCTTTAGATATTTCCAAGATATTAAGAAGTGTTTATGTAATTTCAAAATGTGATGGGAAGCTGATGCTCCTTATGAAAGAAGAGGTAGTAAAAATAAAGTACAAGTCCTACAATTTGAGTCTTACTGTATATAAAAACTAGGGAAAAATGTGTTTTGATTCCTATTATCTGTGCTGTATTTAATTCAAGAATATATATATATATTCTTTGTGTTTCTCATTTTTTTGTTTTTATAAAATCTGTTGTTATCTTAATTGTTCTTCAGCTAGTTTTACAGAATATCAGTCTTACTGCTTATAGTTAAAATAATAATTAAGTTTATGAGAAAATTCTGCTTGATGGAAGTTGAACAAATGTTGTGAAGGAAGAGGGGCTTTTTAGTTTTTTGGGGTTTTTTTTATTTTTTTATTTTTTTTTTCTTTTTTGGACTGAAATGGTCTCTGCAGATATATGGTCTCAGAATACTGTATGGAACATGATCTGTTGGGATTATCTCTCTTAAGCCCTGCCTATGAAGGGAAGACATACCGAGTAGCTATAAACTATCTGATTGCATGTGAACTCTTTCACTTTTATTCTGGTGTAGGACTGTCTTGTCTCAAACCTTGGATGCAGAAACATGCTGGCCTACTGCAGACAAAATAGTTCTAGTTCTAAAAAGTTGTAAGCTCCAAAAAGTGAGTTTGCCCTGCCACGGTTTTTGCAAATTTACCCTTGGATGGATTTGGGTGACATTATCAGTCTTGCCCAGGCTTGCTTTTTATTGCACCGTCCCCACATTTTCACCCTTCAGATGCACAGTCTGCTTATTGTACGTCGGTGCCACGGTGCACTTTGCTGCAGGCGCGCGCCATACCGTTTGTGTGCCCGTAGCCCGAGCGTGGTGTCGGGAATCATGTTTTAGTGCAAAAAGGTGACTTTCATTCTAGAGTTGTTCCTATGCTGTACTGACAGAAATATAAACACAGAGGTAAAATCAGAGAGTGTCTAAGGGGAAAAGCAAACCCTTAATATATAAGTAGTTCTTATCCAGCTTGCAATAGGAGCTGCTTATCCTCGGTCTCGGTTAGTGGAGCCTAACAGGGCACATTTAATTAGTTAGGCAGTCTCCTGATACTTTGTTATGTTCTTTTATGTGATACTGATAGAAGAATTGGAAAAATTGGTAGTTTTGGGGGGTTTGTTTACTTAGGAAAAAGAAAAAGCAGTCAGCTGCTGAAAAGTTGGCCCTTATTGCGATGTGGTCTGTATGGGAGTTACTTGCTCTTCTGCAGTGGATGTCAGGCTCTTTTAGAGCCAGGGGGGTTAGGCTGCAGGCTTATTAACTCATCTTCCCTTAGAGAACAAAATATTTAGATGACAGAGGTCCTAGTAGAGCAACTAAAGTAAAGGTTGCAAACACTGCTGAGGTGAGTATTTAGGTTACCGTCTTTGTTGGGCCGATACAGAATGGCAGGAAGCTTCTGCTATTAAGCATGAAGGTTGTTGCTCTACTGAAGGTGAGGTTCACCTCGGTCCGCTTTGATGGTCAGAATAGATTCAGTGTAAGTATACTGCAATTTTAAGTGCATCTCAGATTGTATTAAAGTTTAGAGAAGTCTATATTACATGTCAGAAGTCATTCTGGGCTGCCTTAACGATCAAAAACAAAGCAAAAAGGAGAAGTTATTTTCTCTGTATCCTGAAGACAAAATAATGTGTTGGCTAAACTTCCCACATGAGCTTGGCTCTTTCATAATGCAATATTAAGTGCATAATGGCTTCTTGTCTGTTTTTGTGCAAAGTCCATTCTGGATTATTGGACTTTACAGAAATAAAGTTGTTTGCTTCTAAGGTTTTTTTCTTTGTTGTTGTTGATATCCAGCTAACATTAACTTCTAGGGATTGATCAGTTCCACAATATGCAGGTCATTCTCTTCTTACAAGATGCAAGAATTTTTGTACATAAACCCTATTTGTCCAGACTCTCGGCCCACATATTTGTCCATAGATATGAATTTCTGCTTTTTAGCCTGAAGCATTAGTACTTGTATACCAAAATTCTGTGTGAGCAGAAAATTGCACTGCAGAAGTGAAGACCAGAATATAGCCACAGTGAAAAATCACACTCAGTACAGCTGAAAGTTGAAATACCTTTTCAGAAATTTCCATGTTAGAAATATCGAACTAGTTTTAAAGAAACGTATACAACAGATGAACTTTTTCTGAGACTCAGCGAAGACAGAGTGGCAGCTAGATTACAATCTTTGTTTCCCTTCCCCCCCACCCCTGCCACGTATTTAGTGTGATTCGCACTATCCTGGCAAATCCATTTAATCAAATTTTGCAAAATAAATATTTCTGAACCTACTATCTGAAATCATCTCTCAGCTCTTAATTATTTAGTTAGTTGACACTAGATTGTCCTAAAGTTTTTTAAAACACTGAACACTCTCATACCTTACTGTATATTTGGTAGTTTTGAGTGACGAAACCACTTAGACACTGTGACCGTTACCATATCACGGTTTGAAAGGTAAAACAGAACATTATCATCTTTTTAATAGGAACACTATGTGATTCATAGGTGGTGAATATTTCATGCACTTTGCATTTGCCTTTGTGCAGGAAGGTAAATGGAAAGTAAATCCATGTGTACTTTAGACAGTAAAAAGGCATTACTTTGTTACATCATATAAACATGTAGATTTGATTCTCTCTTTACTCATGCTGTAAAAAGAAAGTTTTAAAGTGTTTAGCCATACCTGAAAATGTAAATGCACTAGCCTAATGTAATGCTGAAGAAAAATTAAGACAAATGATACTGCATCCTTGCCACAAACTGCAGCTTGTACAAAATTCACTTTAGTTATTATACTGTGAATACGTGTGCTAAACCTCCTCTGTGTATGCACAATTTATGTTGAATGCAACATGAATCATTTTAATAGACCAAGCAAAAAGTCCCCAAAGTCAATTTTCAAATTATGAACCTTGGAACAGAATATAACAACAATGAACAACAAATAGTTCAGATTTTATTCTGAACTACAAATGAACCATTAAAGGTACAGTATACTCATTCAGAAAAACATTTCCTCCTTATCACCACAATAGTTAAAAAAGCATAACAAGAATATTTTTTAAAGGTCAGTTCTAAATTTTCTTTTTTTCTGTACCTTATTAAGAGGGTTATTCATGAAAGCTGATGCCATGAAAATTTTAACATCTATTGTGAGACCTGGATGACTCTGTTTAGATTCTGTCTTCGATCTGCTATGTAATCTTGGGAAAGTATTTTGTAAGTCTGGTTTTAATGCTTTAAAATTCAAGAATCCGTTCAGAATTACTGCTTAACGAACGGCTTGACTACAGATGGGTCATTTCAGAGCAAAGCCTTTTTACTGTCTGATTGCAACTGCTCAGTGTTACCGGGACACAACAAAGGCAGCAACAGATGAGAACAGGTCTTTCAAAGGTTGGTAAGCAAATAAAATTCAACAGAAAAGACAACAGAGTGAGTATCATCTAAACCTGAGACTTGGTAGGTCAGGCTGGCTGTCAGTCTAGAAAGAGGTGACAGTTTCTGCAGCCCACAGAACGCATGGCAGGTTGGCACACAGACTACTAAGCTTTTATGCCCTTTGTGAATTCAACAGAATTCACGTGCTCATGAAGAAATGCTGCAGAAAGAGGCTGGCCTCGGTGCTTAGGACTAGTTCAGTTGAAAATACTGGGACCTAAATTTTGCGTTATTGCTTCACCAAGCGCTGCATTTCAAGATATGGATCCTCAAAGTCTTTCCTTAACCTCTGGAAGAACCTAAAATTCTGAAGCACATAAGCTTTTGCAAAGACATTTCCATGGTAACTCACATGCTTGGTTTTGGCCATCTTTAGAATTCAATTAGTCCTGATATTTCTGAATACATAAAACTTACTGAGGTGCATGTTAGGTGGGTTTTGTTCCCCTGAGCCTGGTGAATGCTCTTAGATATTGCCTACTGGACGGGGGTGCTCTGGGAGCTAACGTGGCTGTACCTCCTCCTGGTTTTAATCATAATGCTTAATGGGAGATCTGTGTCTCTCTTCTTTCTGCTTAAAAGGATTTGAATTAGCAACCTCAGTTTTAGAGGTGAATGTTCAGAGAAGGTGGTGATTGTATCTGCAAGAACCTTCTCTATTCCTTTGCCTAAAATGTCGAAGTAGTCACTCAACTGGAGATGGAAAAGGTAGTGCCATTCATTTGGGATGTTGTAGGCTTTGCTTCTTGTTTGATGCAAGAAGTGTAAGAGTACAGCTGAAGTAGGTTAGTTACCCACAGGGATTTGGAAGGGAAATCGGATTTCTTGTGCGTGTCTTTTCCTTTGCCCAGGTGAGTGTACAAGCACCGATCATAGTTTGACACTGTACTTTTGATGAGGGCCATGGATACCAGCAAAATGCTCTGACTGCCATCATCAACAGCCTGATACGTTTAAATTAATTTTGCATGGGCAAGATAGCGAAAAGGCTTTGTGGAAGACTCTTAATACAAGGTGCTCAAAGAGGTGCGCTTGGCATCTGATGGACTGAGTATGGCACCTAACATGCCTGGGTTCTCTGGCCTGTCTGTTCTTCTGTCAGGTTTAAGGGTGTTTGCCCAGTTTTTAGTTCTATATCATTACTCTTTTCAAATACGGTGAGGTACACTGTCCAGAGGACAGGCGGAGAAAGTGTGTAATTAGTGTGTTTCACTAGGCTGCGCAGAAGACTCAGCCAGGTGTGGAGAGATTGGACGGTATTTATGAATGAATGTCATTATTTTGACAGGATGATGAATTAACATTTCTAGCTTTGGAGCCCAAGTTAAAGTGGTTTCATGTGGTCTGGTCAGCACAGGGGGCTGCAGCTTGTGGGACCCTCAGAACGACATCCTGTAGCTTGGAAACAAACATCAGCAAACTGAAATGGAGAAACGATCTGCTGCAAGTGATTCAGTTCAGGCCTTTACTTTGGCTGTCATACCTCTGCTGCTCTTGATACAATATTTAAATCTTAAACATATTTACTTCTTTAAAGCAAATAATTTAACTTTTTAAATGCAAACTTCTGTTTTTAAAGGAAAGATGAAATTTGCAGTGTGATATGGTTGCTGTCAATTTTAATGGGAACGGAGTACACTAATAAACCTTTCAAAAGTTTACAGGGATCAGGTGTGTCAAGGTGTTTACCTTTGAAAATGCACATAGGTACTTGCTTGAGCTTGCTAAATTACTGGATCGAGCTCAGGAGCCAGATCTGTAACGGTACCATGTATTTTTACAGTGCTGGCAGTTATTTGGTGGAACTTTATTTTTAGGTGCATAGTCATCCTGTTCCTCAGGAACAAACACACAAAGATAAAACTGAACAGCTTTAGAAAATTATTGCACAGATCTTTACAGAGTTCTGAGAAGCAGCTCAGGTGTTTTTTTGTCTCATCTGTTTCTATTGGTTGGGTTTTTTGGTGTGTGTGGTTTTGTTTGTTTTTTTTAATAATGTGAGTTTTAGCACCATAGCATGAGACATTTGAAAAAGTGAATTGAAACCAAATGCTTACAAGTGCTGAAAGGCATCTAAATGCTTGGCTTACATATGCTCATTGCCTCACCTACCGCACTGACGGCATCATTCATTGCTGGGTAATTGTAATTTCACTTACTAAATAATCCATGGATTTAGCTGATTATAGGGATGCTGTTGATTTTTTTTTAAACAAAATTCAGTAATTTTGGAGCCTTTTCATTTTCCTTTGACTTGTTTCTGTCCTCCTAAAATTGCCTACTTAGTCAAAGTCTTATAAATATAACCTTCTCTGCCTTATTATCTTGGCATATCCTTTCACATGGGCCTAAGAGCATTAGTGAGTCTTGCCTTGAAGTACTCTGTTGTACCTTGTGCAATTCAGTGTTCTTCAACGGGTCAGATTTGCTGTCTAGTTTGGAGAAGACAAAATGATGTAAAAGAAAAAACCACTAAAAAATATGCTGAATGGTTTTGTGGGAGGGGAGAAAAGGGCTGTTTTCACTTTGTCAGCCATGTAGTTAAAAATAGAAATTGGCAATGGTTATGGGCTTCTCAAGCTACACGTACATGAGAAAAATAATCTAACTCTGAAGTTCACAGCCAGTGTGTATCATGGTCAGTTCTGAAAAGTTTTTATAAGGTACATCACGACTATGAAAATTTACTTGAAAATAATGTAAGGACAATAGGATTCTGTGAACTATTTAGCATAGTTGTGGAGCGCAGCATAAGAATTGTGGATTTCATATGAAAAACTGCTTAGTCCTGACTTCTTATAGCATTGCATTGCATAAAACAATTATAGCTATTATAAAAGCATAAAAGTAGCTTGCTTCATCAAAAATGAACTTTCTTTTTTAATTCCTAGAGAAAGAATTTGCCTTTGCATTTTGACTGAGTTTGTTTGTAAGTGACTTTTTAATAATTGCATTATTTAAGAAGCTACTAATATAAGCACCTTTGAAAACTGCTATAACTTTTTGGAAGTTAACATTTCTTCTAGAGCAAAAGATGAAATTTGTTCTAGATTTCCTTGACAATTTTGTGTATGTCTTCAAAAGTTGCAAGGTGATGGGTTTATACCATTAGAAGAATAAAAACAATGCAAGCCTTCATTTCTAATTTTGTGTTTTATTCCTCAGTCTAGTAGGAGAACACACACTGTTGCCATGGGGTGTTCATGGATCAGTAATTACATCTAAATGGAACTTGATATATTTTAGTAAGACTGGGTTCAAGCTGCTTATATATACTGCTGCAGGTTATTGACTTAAATTGATAGGTATTCAAAGTATGATGTTTGTAAATTATCTCAAAACTTATTGCTATTCTGACTGTACGTACTGTCACTGGCTATTTCCTTATCTGCAGTTACTGTGACCCAAACCAAGTACATTACAGGGTGAGACAGCTGCTGTCAGAGGCCCAACATCTGACTTGCACTTATTTCAAGGCTTTTAGTCGGGACATTTTATGAAATAGATGTGATAAATTGTCTGCATTTCTTACAAAAATTTGCAGAAACTTTGCCAAATTTATTTGTTTCTCATTTATTAGGCTCCATAACAATTTCAAGTGACTGAATGACTTCAAGCAGCCACCATAATTGAGAAATAAGTTCCTCAAAAGTTGATTATTTCCCCCCTTCCCTTTGTCCTTTCCTGTATGTAATATTTCGCCATAGATGAATCTGAAATCCAAGATATTTTCATCTATAAGCAAAAACATTTTTTTTAATTATAGAGAAGATAATCCTTTATCTCATGGTTTTGCTAGTCAGAACAGAATTTTATGCAGATGAAGAAGCACGTTTCCCATCTACTAACCCAGAAAACTCCAATTTCAACTGATTTTATGGTATCAAGGCAAAAAATATATTTTGGTGGTTTTTTGGGTTTCTGTTTTGACTTTTCAACTAGCATTAATTTTATTAATTGTGTGTCAATGACCCACAGAGGTCTAACCAAGATCTCTACAATATTGTATTGTGCACTCTACTATATTCTAAGAGACTGCCTGGACATCAAAGAGTGTGAAATTTATACTGGTAAAGAACGAATATGGATGCGCAATCTGTGGAGTTTAGCCCAGGCCAAATAAGATCAGAGAAAGAGCCGTGTGGTTTTGACCAGACCATGATCCACTTGATCATTGTACTCTCCGATGCATGAGAACTTCTCAAAGTGCTGGAGAGATGATGAAATAGATCTTGCTGCAAAAAGCAACAGCACAAAATTTTGAAAATCCTTTCCTTTTCTTTCAGATTATGAGATGTAAAACTTATGAAAATGATGTGTATGTATGGAAAGATGTTATTTATATTCCATAAGAGTAACATTTATTCTAATATAGTGGCAACCCCCCCTTTATTATTCAGCATCATGCATTTTCCTCATTTTGTGATATATTATATGGCGCTTTGGTGTAACTACACTTTCAGGTCTTATTGAATAGAATTTATGTGTTGCCTTATAGAAAATTTGTTTCATAATTCATTAATTATTTACTATTACTTGACCTTACAGTACATGAAAAAACCTATCCCATAACTGTAATTTCAATTCTCTCTAGTGTGAAATCAATCACATTCCACATCTTTTATATTATTTAAAATGTGAATGATGAAATTTTCTTGTGCATTTCTCCTGAGTTACTGAGAACTTTCAAACATTAGTGTGTGGCAAATATGCAGGCTGTCCCCTGCAGACCTGGGCAAACTACTGATTGTATTGCAAACTCTGCAAAACCATTTGCAATGAATGAGCTGTCCCTTTTTGTAAGTGGAACTGGTGGCTGATGCTCAAAGAAGGCAGTCTGGTGCTGTTAAAGACAAGGAGTATTTTATAAAAATCTACTTCATAGGGTTTTTTTTATTTGTGTACAAGTAATATTTACATAAGGACATAGCTTTTAATTAGTACTTCCTCCCAATCTCTGCAACCCGATACCCAAATTGTTTATGCTAATGATATTACAGAACAAGTTTGATGCGTCCAGTTTCCAGCGCTGGTGGGAACCCTTTGGCAATTGGATAACTATAAGCGGAGACTTCACTTCTGAGATTTGTGTACCCTGTACAATGGGACTAAGATGATGTGTACGATGTTTATATTTCCAGTTCAGAAACAACTGATGAATGTTGTGGGAAGAAGCCCGCTGCATACAAGAAAGAGTTGATAGTTGTGCGAGCGATATTGAGCTGGAGTTTCTGTTTACTTTGACAGTAATTTTTGAAAATACGTTGAGTAGCTAAAAGAAAAGGAGACATCATTAATGCGTTTGAGATTTGGAGGAAACTTTTTTTCTGAAAATCTGCAAGGGATGTATTATCATAAACCAGAGTTTTGAAGTGGTATTTTAAACAACAGAAATATGTTTGTGGAAAAAATTACATTTGTACCTCAGCCTGCACGAGCACAGAAAAGTGAGACTTTTGTCCTTGCCAAAAAATCTTGCCTCTTATTATTAATTCTCTCCTTTTGCCAGCATGTCCATACTTTTTGCTCAGCAAGACAGTTTATCAAACAAAATATGCTTTTTCTCCATTATTCTTTCAGTAGTTAAATGCCAAAGGTTGTATGTTCTAAAACATGTCCAGATTGCTGTATTGCATCTTATGCAAAATCCTCACTACTTTAGAAACATATATAATCATATTAAGGAAAAGCCATTCCGGCTATTCACATATACAATTTTATGAAGATCAGATGTAATTGATTGACAGTATTTAATTTTACTTAAATGACAAAAGCTTTTAAGTATAGGTTTTCCTGATACCTGAGCATTGTGAGGAAAAAATTCTGAGCATATGTAATATTATACAAGGAAATAAAGTTAATTTTCTTGACATATACAGTACAGTGTATAGACGGAGTTTGGGAAAAAATAGTAAAATGAAAAGTATAATGCTATTTTCCTAAGCCACATTTGCTAAATGCAGACTTTTGCAAGGTCAGCAGTTATACTGGAGTTGAGCAGAAATGGCTTCAGTGGCTTTAACTTTACCAGTGCCCTTGATGAGGTGCAGAGTTGTCAGTATTCTCGTAAAATTCCTCAGTGATGGCTTCTTCTGTTCTCTTTATTTCCTTAAGTGAACATCTGTCTAATTGTTCACCTCCATTGCTTTAGTGCTTTCCTCATGCTTTCTCTGTTTCCAGACAATAAACTTTATTTTCTTCATAAGAATTCAGTCTACGCAAGGGTATTAGGCAGCTTGTTTGCACCTTTTAATTTCTGGAAGTTTTCCAGAAGGGCTTTTTGCTGTAGTTCCAATGGGTTCATCAGTGAATCATGTAACATAATGCAGCATTGTGTTTGGGTTTTTATCCGTTACCTTCTGTTTATAAACATCTGTTTGGAAATTTTCTTTTTGAAATTTTTTTATGTGTTTTACATTTTTGCATGTGGCATATGGGTAAGATATACAGTAGCTGCTATTTTTTCAGGTGTTCAGGTAGGTACAGCCAGTATTTACCTTAAAATTTGGGAAAAGCCTAAGCTACTTGCTTAAAAAGCAAAACTTTAAGGTAGAATATGTGCCAGTTATTTAGCTATGCAACGAAAGCTGTTAAATTAAAACCAGTTTAATAATTGAATGACTGCATTAAAACATGGCATTAACACTTACGGTTGCAAAACTGCAGAAGGCACCTGAAAAGTCTTTCTGTCCAGTAGGGAGAGCATTACTCGCAAACTTAGCATGCTGCTTCTCTTCATCTTCAGTTCTTTGTGTTCAATTTTGCTTCTTTTATGAAGGGGAAAGGCAGTGGTGGTTTGTTTTTTTTTCTTCCTTGCTTCCCTCTCCCTCTTATCTATAAAGCATTTATATCAATCTTGCACACCTATTCTTCAGGCAAATATTTCAAGTAGGTTGTTATTATGCTTTTCTTGCTGCTTTACTTGCTGTAATGGCAGCACTTCCTTGTTTTGTATGTACAAATACTTGTGAGAATATAATTTTTAAGGCATATTCTCCATCCTTGTCACTATATTGTTCATTGGCAAGTTGTATTTAGGAAATAAGTATTCTAGTAAGTGTAATGAGAGGTGACCATCAACTCTCCCGTTATATTGCTGCATGAGACAATTATTTTCTGGAGTACTTTTGTTATCTAGAGATCAAAATTTTATCAGAAAATTCATGTATATTTAGTAAATGAAAATTTCAGAGCTTTTCATGTTGGTGGTGCTTAAAAATAAGACACTTGCTTTTGGACTTTATTCACATTTACATCAAAGCCATTTTAAACTTTCTTAATTATTAGAACAATGGGACATGGCCTTATGACCCCTCCTGTCTGTGTCTGAATGCCTTCAGGTTTATGCATCTGTAAAATACACAGTCTAGACTTTGATCTCAGATTTTTAGACAACCCTGGAATTACATTATGTTTTCAATGATGTGTTTGGTTTTATATCTATATTGCTGATTACAAGTAGAACAAAATGATTCCTGAGATGGACGGCATTTTGACAGAAATTTAATTCCAGCCTTTGTGTTTATTTTGTTCATATTTTCTTGGTCACGCAATCTTTATTTCTTTAGAAAGAAAGTATAGAAAAACTTCCTCCTTTTGGGATCAGAAATCAGGTGGCATCATGGCAGGTTTCCATATTCTAGTACTGTTCCTTTGAACACTCCTGATATTTTATTGAGCATGCAGAAAGGCTTAGTATTTTTCTTCAAGTCTATATTGTATGTATTGAGTGTATATTAAGAACCTGATCCTGCCAACCCGTATTTGTACAACAAATCTTTACTAATGTGATTCAGTCCTTTTATTTTACTTTCTAAAATTACTTGCATAACAATGTGAACATCTTCACTGTATCTCATAGTGAGGGAATGCGAACAGTTGTGGAAACAAAAGAATTCGTAGATGTGTATATTTTTTTGACTATACTGTTCCGTAAGGTATTTACATTATATTGTTTAAAGTTAGAAGATTAACCGTGAACTGCCAATTGAAATGCCTTAAATAGCTAATTATTCAGTTCTTTCATTTCTTTGTCTCATATATTTATTTCTACTTATGTTGAAGCACCCTGAAATTATTCATGACTAGAGAAGTGATGACTTTTGACCATATTGATATTTGTATTTTCCTACTATTAAGAGTGGGGGGAAAGAACTGTACCTTAAATCTTACTGGCAAGCTTTGACGTACTTCAAGCTGGCTGCAATGCATTTTTAAACCTGCAGACGTCACTGTACTGCCAATTAATTGTGCTACACTAAATGTTCATATAGCACTATGACCACATTTAAAATGTGTTGCTTCTATCTAGCAATTATAGCACTTTGTTTTTAATCTAAAACAATTTCATCAGATTTATTTTAATATTGTGCCTTCATTTTCAACATTCCACTGAAGGAAAGAGTATGCTTTCCTTTTAACTTGTATAAGCCATGTCCTAAGACTGTCTTTAATTATTAGTTATTGTTGTTTCAATACAGATTTATGAACTATTTATTTTGTGTCATATAACATACCATTTTTAAGCAACATTTTTCAATCTGAACATAGCTTCCAGGAGGGCAAACTGCCCAGAACATCAGTGATCTCACAGTTATTACTTTGTGTCATATATAATCTTGTTTTTTCCTGCAACAAATAAATCTTTGGGCCTCCCTGCAAAAAACATTTGTGGTTACAGTATAATAAAAATAAACCGTTTGTCGTGACTGCAGCTGACATTTATCAGCCTATTTGTGGGTGCTCTTTCTCTCTCTGTATAATACGGAACATAATTTGTCACTTTGTAAATACATTCCAGCCTAAATCCCTGCCAGCATCTGTTAGTGTTTGAAGGATTAATGCACTGCACAGTGCATGTCTGCACTTTCAGGCAACAACATAGCTTATGATTATGGATCATGAGAGAACAGGGAAAAAGGGTTCATTTTGTATTTACTTAAACATTGTTGCCCTTTTGACCATCATGCTTTTCTCATCTTGTTTGTCATCTGTAGTAGGGATGCTAACTTTTCCTCTGTGTATAAAAACTGTATGTGAAATCCTGCTCTAAGTCATATACATCAGTGCATGTATAGCTGTACATGTAACTTATCTTTAATATTATGGGTAATTAACAACAATAATATTGTTTTGCAATAGGGATGTGACTGGTTTCATCTGTTTAGAAATACTGTTTTTTCATCCAGCCTCTGCCATTTCCAAATAAATCCAATATTTGCCTCCTATATGGCATATTTCTCGGCAACCCCTAAACTGGGTTTATTTAATCTTAAAAACTTCAAATGGAGGAAGTTTTTAAAAGGCGACAAAGTTTGTAGCTTCTAAATTATCCCAGCGCTGTTTGCCTTGTTGCTTTTTTAAAAAATGTATTCTGCTATCACTTCAAATCTTGCAGAATGAAAAGAATTGAAAGCATTTGAATAGGAGGCTCTCCACAGTTGAGATTGTTACATGTTCCCAGGCTCCCTCGATTATTCTGTAAACAAGAAGATATGTTTATTAGAATAGTAAACCATATACATGTAATATATTGCCAAGATTATTTGAGATTCCCCAAGATAAATTCAAATGAGCTTTACAGGAGTGGGCGTTTGGAGACAGAAGGAAGTGATCTATATCCAGGGAAAGAAAAAAAATCCAGCTAAAAGTAGGCTCCCAAGTAAATACCCACAGTTCATGTACATTAAGAGCTAAACAAATTCCTATTGCGAAAACCTACGGTAGATTTTTTTTTTTTTTTTAAATGCATGTAATTTCTTCTTATTGAAGCAGATGTGTACTGCCTGCACGTGCATCCAGGAAAAATCAGGGACAGTTGGATCCTACAAAATGAAGTATTCTGAAATTATAGTCTAGTAATTTTTGTGTGTGTGTGGTTTTGTCCTCTCTGGTTAAGGAATAAATAATTAAACAAATGTCCTTAGGAGACTGACTTCTCTTACTCTTTTTAAGCATGATTTAGGATTGCTGTGGCATATTTTACTTCTCTGAGGTTATTAGTTTCAGAAAGAAATGCAGATATTTTTTCCTTTTTTCCTTTATAATTATCTTCAGAAGATATAAAAAGTCAAATTTACAGAGATATTGATCTAAGGGTTAACTAATATAAAGATTATGAAATAACATTATTGCTTAGTGTAGTAGTATTTATTACAGTAGATTTATGAAAAAATACTAAAATCTGTAAAATGAAGCAATCACAAAGAAATGAATAAGTGTATTTTGCATTTCTTTTTATGTGTAGACATTTACTAATAGAAAGAGATACAGTTTTAAAATTATTGGGGTATTTAGAATGACTATCGCATGACCAAGAAAGCCCTTCCACGTCCAAGTTAAATATACAAACCATACTTAGAGACTTCAGTCACATTGTTGTATTTGTGACATAGATTATAAGTTATAGGTAAATTAAGTATTTGGAAGAAGAAAAAATACTGCTGTGAATAGTGATCTGTTTAAATGTGAGGACCAAATGCTGGGTTGGTGTATGGCATCCTCAGAAACTGAACTTCATATCAGGTCGTCTTTATTACTCTTCCACGTCTGTCATCTTCAGAATTTCAGTGGCTTGTTTGTTGCCTTTATATTTAATCTCTACCTAAAGGAGGATTCAGATTTCTCTGTTGCTTTTATAACCCAGTTAAGCTCAACAGTTAAATCTCCAGTTCAAGTGTTTGTTCTGGGCTATCATGTGTGGGGAACTGCTATTGCGACTTTAAGACATTCATTCGCAGTACAATCCTACGACAGCCTGAGGGCTTCAGGTTTTTCTGAAGAGGCCTCTTACCACTCTAAGTTGTAGATGATGCCAAAAAGATAAACACTGTTCTCTGCCAAACCTCCATAAATGTTCTGGAGAAGGGATAGAGACAAGGAAAAAAAATACAAAATTAATTCTTCAAGATAAAATGTAGCTCCAAGGATGATCTGTAATCCTAGCAATTTGCAGGCTCATACTGACCCATTAGGTCTTTATATATGTGCTACTCAACTTGGATAAAGGCAACCCCTGCAGGAATTCCATTTTTGTGAAGAACATGAAGATCTGGTTATTTAAGCAGAAAGAACACAGCTTTACAAAATCAGGTTTTGGGAGAGCTCATGCACAGCGTGAAAACATGTTTGGCAGGATTAAGCAAGATGAATAGTAGAAAAATTTACACCAGTAAATTACAACCAAAATATAGGTAAAACAAATATGTTGGGAAATAGTGAAACCAAGTGTTACTAAATAAATTTTCTTTCTAATGTGAAAGAAAATTTTTTTAATCTCTGAATTTTATGAAGAATCGCAATTAGACCCTGCTATTTCCTTGTATGTCACATAAATGGGTTAATAAAATAGTTAATATTTAGTATATTGGTTTGTGTCATGTACCTTCTTCTCTTGCATAAAGTTAGTGAACATTTGAAAGCACTGTATAGAAATTGCTGATATTGGGGGATGGAGGGGAGAAAAACTAGAAAAATGAGTGTAAAAGTGTTCCACCACAATGTCTTCTAATGAACTGTATTAAGGTTTATCAAATGTAGCAGAAGAACATATTATTAAAACATCTAGCTCGCATGTTGGATTACTCTTAAAGCAGTATGATTCATCTGTCCCAATCAGTTCTGTGAGAGGTAGCTGCATAGCATTCAATGCACACAACTAGATGAAGCCGGCATTACATAAATACAGTTTTGCATGAGGTACCAAATGTTGACTACATTAGGGACAATAATACTTACAGTCCTAATCCTGAGTGAAAGCCTTTTTCCCTATTATGTACCTCCATAAATAGTGCATGGCACTGGCTATTGACTGTCATAAGCTATGTGTCAAATTGTAAGATGTGCTTCTAAAACATCCTCTACTTTTCCTCAACATGGAAATATGGGTTTATTTGGGCATTGCTTGTCATATGCTGAGTTTTGGCTATTTGTTTACTTTACCTATTTTAAGATAATTCCACAGACTTTTCATCAGCTTTGATGTCGAATTCTTTTTTTTTCCTGGAGATTTTCTGTTTCTCACACTGCATATAAGAACTATTTGTATTCCAAGATGTTGTCATCGAGATTTTTCTTTATCAAATTAAACTGCTTTTTACCAATTTATTACATTCTCAGTTCCTCCAAGTCAGATATTTTTGTTGTGCTATGTATTCAGTTTTGAGTTAAGGACTTTCAAATATTGAAGATACATACACGATATTTTTCAAGAGTAAAATTATACAGTAAATTATCTACTGTCCACTGTGTTACATTTTAAGTAGGCCGTACAAAATGACTTGTACTTACATAAGATACAGGGGCTACAGCATATTTATTAAGACTCTTCAACTCTGTATGAAACTGGAGCAGTCAGAAGTAATGGTGTCTGCTGAAAGATTCTTTATCATATGAATTTACTTTTAGTCATCTATTATTTATTTCAGCTATTTTATATGCCATTATAATAAATATTATGACAGAGAAAGCTTTTATGCTTCAACTTATTGTACTGCTCTTCGCTTCCTTGCAATCCTTCAGGAAAATGTAGCTATGCTTTACCTATATTTAACGTAAATCATCACTTACATTTGAATGAAAAATTCACTATGAAAAAAGGCTCCTTCTTCAATACCAAGACACAAATGCACAATCATGTTTACTGCCAAACTACTCTACCATGCAGTGTTCATTTTTAAACAGTTTTTAAGCTGTAAAGTCAATACATTGCATATAGTGAAATTGCTTGCTTTCTGGATGTTTTCACTTTCTTGTTAGTTTCTGGCTCAATAAGCATTTTTCTAGCATGAGTGCAAAATATAACCAATTGCACTTAGGCATTTTTAATATTTTTGCTCCAATAGGGAGCAGCTTCCATACAAAACTAAACAAACTCCTTTCCGGTGTTATTTAGAGTAATGAAACTTACCTGGAAATACTGATAAAATGCTTTTGGAACTGGGCATAAAATTGTGAAATACAAGATGAATTTTTTTTCTTTGCACTTTTCAAGATGTTATTGTGTTGTGCTTAAATGAGGACTTGTTAGGAACTGGAGAGCGATCTGCCTTCAGCTGTTTCTTCAAAAGCAGGATGTTGACGCCTAGACATTGTTAGCCTTGAACTGCTCTTTGGGCTTCGTGAAATGCAAATACTCCCCATCCCAAAAGCAGTTTCAGTTGGTTGAAGCTGACCTTGTTTTCACAAGGTTCAGTAGAGAGCAGAAGCATATCCTCCTCTTGTGTCTCTTCTCCTTTTGGCCAGTTTGCGAAGCTGGTCTGACTCTAGTTGTGAAAGTGGGTTTGGACACAGCTGGGACGTTTGTCCCCGGGATCTGCAGCAAGGGCATCCGCTCTTTTTGCACAGGCTCTCTGCAGCGCCCTGTAGTATCGATCCTGTGATTTAGAAGTGAGCTCTTTAAATTATTCTATGCTCATGTTACTTAGTTTCCCCTTAAATGATGTAATTGAAAATATAGTAGAGGTAGCACTAATATCCTTTGTTGTTTTAATTTTTATAATTCTGGAGTTTTCTGCCTTAGCGTGTTGATTTTACAATGTCAGTTTTAAGACTGCCTTCTGTATTTGGGAAAGTGACAAGTCCCATTCAAGATTTTGCAACATAAAATGAGGCATAATTCAGTACTGAAAATATGTGAAGTGAAATGGTGAGAGACATCACCATAATACAATTATGACACATTAGATCAGGATTTGCAGCATACCATTAACAATCAGTTCTGACTGTGGATTACAATTACAGTTATGATGCCTTTTAGCAAAAGTGGGTGTTAGTTTTTATTAAAAAAACATGTCTTCTTTTTTTGGAAATACCACAATATGTGCACCTAGGCTTACAAGGAAGGAGGAAAAACATTATAACAAAGGTAATAGTGAGCTACTGCAAGAAAACAAAAAACCTTCTACTTGTCATTGACTGGAGGTATTCTTCCTTAAGAACATACCTTGCGATTGTATTGCCTTATTCATAGCTTTTTTTAAAGAAAGTGTGACACAGAAGTAAGAATGGGAAAATTTGGGATGAAAATGATTTGAGACTAAAGGCTTAATATTTCACATTCTTAAACTATAGTCGGAATTGATGGTCTACAGAATACCTCTGTGGAGTGAGAGGTGCTTGGATCTCAGTTGACAAGGCAGAATCTGAAACAGAACAGTTGGGGAACTTGCCTAAGCTCATGGTATGTAAACTGATTCCTTCCCCGGTTACTGTTTGGAGAAAATAGTCACACTGGTCTTTTTGCATGCCTTCAGAAGCTGGGGTGGCAAGTTTTGATCCAAGTGCTTTGGATGTCACATGCTCCAGTTTTTCCTATGAGGAAAACAGAGCAAAAGGGTGTCTCTGTGCTCAGTATATACCTTGTGTATATATGAAGGAAATACAGACTGTTACCATCAGGTATTTTAAAAAGCAATAGCAGGGAGAAAGTTGAAAAGAACTTTCATTTTGCCATTTGCCTTTGCTGACCTATTCAGTGGAAAAAAATTACTAAACCCATCTTTTTTCCTAACTGTATTTGTATGAAAGCTAAAATAAAAAAGGTGAAGAAAATGGAGTTTGAATAGAAAGGTGGTCTCATTTCATTGATGGAATTGGTACAGAAGAAACATAATAATAGTTTGCATTTGCTGTCTGACAGTCAACCATTTATCACTTTCAATAATTTATTTATGATTTTTAAATTTCTGATTTTTACATTTTCAATGTACTAATCCACAAATGCAGGCCAGTCTTAGTCTGTTTAATTTCTAAATCTGAAAGTAGTTTGGAGGCATCATACTTTTTTTTTCTTTTGGACTTGAAATACACAGACACCTCTCTTCTGTTCTTGGAATCAGTTGCAGAAGTCCCTAACACTGACACCAAGAGGAAAAGCATTACCTGAGTAATATCATGTGGACTTGAATCTGTGTCCCCAAGAGGAGTGTAGCAAACAGCTTGTGGTATAATCTGTTGGACTACTTCATTATTTATTTTTTTTTTTACTCCCTTTATGTCCCTGTATTTGTAGCAGTCTTGTCCTTTGAACTATGGAAGGGACAGGAGAATGTTTCAACTGAGGAAAGCAGAAGCAAAATAAACCCAGCTATGCCCACTACTTCTCTATTAAGTAAACAGCTTTGAGCTGCAAAGTCGAAGAGAAGTTGTTATGGAACTCTATTGCATAATGCAAGGCAGCAAGTCTTTTTTAAGTCTCTGACCATCAAACAGAAGAAAGCGTTTACCCAGTGGGACAAAATGAATTCCAGCGTGATGTGCACCTTGTGCGGGTACAAAAAACTCTTCGTAACAAAGCTTGTTTTAGCATTTTCAGACTCCATCAATTAATACTTCCTATGGGAACTGAACCTGTCGAAATTGTAGTTGTATTTATTTTGCTGTCCTGATAAGTCTGGCTGTAGTGGAACAAAAGGAATTTGAGTGACATTCTGTTTAAACCCAACCTGTAAGGTAATTGCAGCGGGCAGAATGGGTGCTAGCAAAATAGAAAACAGATGTAGGGAGCAAAGTACCAGATGTAATGGAAAGCAGAGATCAGATGAATTACTTGAACTTGGGAGACAATGGGAGCACTCTTCTTGGCTTCCTTCTGTGCTGACACGCGTGCTGCTTCCTTTTTGTTCCGCCAGAAGTGCTCATTGTAGAACCTTGTAATCGCAGTAGATCCCCCGTTGCACCATGGTGCTAAGCTCGTATTGCCTCTCCACTCAAATGCTGCCTTTGATTGCATAGTACCACTGTTAACTGCTCCATCTTTTTCTTACTCTTTCTTTGAACAGTGCTACTGTCCAGTCTGAACCATGTCTGTTATATGTAGGTGTAGGTAGCATGTTGGAATTACATGAAGTGTCCCTCTAATTTCTTTTTTGCTGAATAAGCTAAGCAGAGCAGACTGATAGTTGACATGTTTAGGTAAGGAGAGTACAGGGCTTTTGCCAGCCACCTCTTGTGTGCCAGAGCCTTTATTTGGTGTTGGGCAGCAGTGAGTCTAAAAGTGAGGGTGAGCACAAATACACGTTCATAATTCCTTAGGGGATCTATGTGACTTACATGTCATGACAGTTGGTGTTTTGCAGTGGATCATAGATGTCTTAAAGTAGAGCGTTTGTGGAAGAACTAAAGACAACTGTTGGATGTTCTGGTGCAGACACGCAGCTGCAGTCAAATGAAAGGTAGTTCAGAATTGTGGCTTGAAAGAACCACAGCCCACTTGATTCTGTGATGACTTTCACTTTAGTGATTGCAATGAAAATAGACTTTTGGTTCATTTTGTTCTGAGATTTGGAGCATAAGTGTTTCAAAAGGTCTGAGAACAGGGATCTTAAAGCTGAAAATATTTAGAAGAGTTGTTCTGGTGGTGCCTAAGCTTAGCACCTTCAGGTTAACCTGTCATTTAGTGGGATTGCATGTCATCTTCTAGGTGAAAAGTTGGTTTTAAGTGCATACGCAATTTCTTTAGAAGATATTATGCACTGGTAAATTTATTGTCTGAAAAACTGTGCAGGATGATCAGTTGTTTTCTATATTAATTTCATACTGTCTTTTATATCACCTGCTATGAACAATAGATTGGTTTGGATTAATATGTGCAAGTTTGAATTTAGCTGGTTTATAGAGTATTTACTGAGTATTTTTCTGTTGGTATGGTATGTAAAAAATACCATGCATTAAGAATAATATTTACTCTACTTTTTGTTTCATGAGTTATATCAGTTTCAACAGCAAAATGGAAAAAAAAGATACCATATTAACCTTAATACTACCTTGTGTCAGTTCACTGTACTATATAAAGCTCTGTGTTACATAGCGTTATGTTTTTAGCAGAACCACTTTTGGCACTAAATGTTGTGGTTGTCCATTCTTTTTGATGATTTGTATTCACTTTGGGGTTATAATGTTAAACAAGGGAATCGGACAAGTTTCATAACACATTTACTGTAACATGATACTGTGAACTACATTTGTTGTTATTTATCTTTTTTTATATTTTGTCTTGTTCCAGCATAAAGCCAAGGTAGAAGCAATGACCTTAGACCTTGCTTCTCTTCAGAGTGTGCAGCACTTTGCTGAAGCATTCAAATCCAAGAATGTGTAAGTACTCAGAAAATTACATGTAATAATTTCTTGTTATTTTAATGTCTTTATCAGCTGAGCACAGTTGGCAGAATTCACCATAGATGGACTGATCAGCAACTACAGTTAGTGAATAATCTTTTCACAGGATTTCTTTTTAACGTAAATTAAAGATCATTTGTTTTAATCTCAAAAAAAAAAAAAAAATTACAAATCTCTTATTATTCCATGTGTAGCCCCAGCTTTAAAGAGGGCATTGATACCCATTGGGCTATTGAAAAAGGCCAAAGCTGAGCTGCATATAAAACAGCTCAGGCAAATTTTATCAGTTTTGGGGTGGTTTGAAAGAGGTCCGGGACAAACAGTTAGTGCACTCCTTGCCTTACTTTCTTTTCTAACCTTCTCTCTCTCTCTTTTTATTTTTAAAGCATTAAAAAAATAGCCCTGTGAGCCAGACAGCTCCATTTTTTGGATCTGTATCTGGAATAGTCCATAATTAAAAAAAAAAAACAAAACAGGGGGAGAGGGGATGATAATGACATCACTTAACAATAGACAAATTTATATGGAGATGATCAGGTTAGCTTCTAAATGGTTTGTTTAATTTAGCTTGAACAGAACAATGAATATCTAAATTGAAGAAATTATTTGAAATCTTTAAGTGCCAACTCTTGACAATAAATTCCACACTTTGTGCTTTTATCCACAGTTTGACCCATTGATTGTTGTGAGTATTTAAACTTAGAGTTTTTTCTGCAAATATTTCTGTAACACATATACATCTTACTGTACTTCTCAAGAGATTATGGCCTGTTAGACAGCTTTGAAAATATATTGTCGTAGGGAAAATATATAACAAAGGATGCTTTTTTGCTTTTGAAATACTGCCAAAGCTGAATCTCGCGTGGATAGACAGATGACATTTTAGTACTTGTAGGTCTTTTAGATTCAAAGAATTGTAAAAACTGACTTCTAACACAAGTTCCTTTACTGCCAAAATCCTTGGTAACAATATTTTCTTATCATATATCATCTTCATATATTAAAACTTTCTTGAAATAGAAAGACAAAACCTTGCAGTATTGCTGCTTTAATACTGACTTGTTTTCATAATATAAGAACAGTAAGTGTTTTAATTTAGCTTCTTCATGCTTTTAATATGCTACATTTCTTTCAAAACTATATGGTACAGTGAAAAGATAAACCCACCCTTCTTCCAAATATAGCTCTTAACTTGATTTGTGTGTTGCAGATCAGATCACGGTCATCCTGGCTAGTCCATTTGGTATGCATGTTTATAAATCCTTAGAAGTGAACATGCTTAAATCAATTTTTGCCAGAAAACTTAGAAAATGAGAAGATATAGAATCAGTAAAGATATAGAATCAGTAAAACCTGTTTTACTTTTGTTGGCATACATTGTTTTACCAGTGTAGGTCTGTTAAGCTACATTGTCAGTGATGGACAGGTTTTACTAATTTTTCAGTCTCGTTTTATTTGGAAAAAAATTTAGTAATAGACAGCTTTTATAGCCTCTGCCTTGCCTTCAGATATTTTTGTCTTGAATCTGTGCTCAGATATGTGTGCGTCTGGCAGGAATACTCCAAGCATTATAGGAAAGTCTAAGGTCTGTATCTGTTGTGAGACTTGTGGGGTTTTGACCAAAATGAATTTCCAGTTGTATTTTGTTTAAAGTCTGAGGCTGGATGGAAACCAGACCCCACACACTGCCTGGAGCAGTAGAGCTTTTATCTGATACAGATACAGAAGAGTTACCTTACACTCATCTGCACTGGCAGGAGGATGGACTGGAAGACCTACTAGGTCTTTCTGGCTCTGATTTTTTCTGATTTGACTGTGTCTTGATAGGGTCAGAAAAGCAATTATATGGCAGTGGTATCTTATTACTACAATGCTGGCCCTATGTGTTTTCCAGCCCTAATATGCACTAACTACTTTTGTCTCTTCATTTGTTTGTTTTGCTGTAGTGTCCAGAGGCTTTTGTCAGATCAGTGATTCCTTTGCATTAGTAGCTTTAAAACAATTGAAAGAAATCTTACAGGCTTCAGTGACAGACTGAGCCTTGTTCTTTATGCTTTGGCAAGTCTGTTAGCTAGTAGCCTAACATTCTTAAAAGGCTTTGATATCCATGATTTCATGCACCTGTAGAAGACATACTGTGATACACTCTCCCCAGTTCACCTGAGGTAGCTGTAAGTCCTCTTGATGAGCATAGGAAATATGAGTATAGAGCTTTCTGTCATACAAAATCTCTTACAAATTCCTTAACAATAAAGAAGTAGGAAAAGCAAATGAAGTGATTGGGTTTTGTTCTAAACAAAACTATTATTTGAGTTCTGAGTTTTATAGATCTTCGTTTCTGGGAAAAAACTACAATAATTTTAAAATGTGAAGGAGAAATTTTATATGAACATGCACACTTTAATAAAGATCTGTGATCTTATTTCTCACAACATGTTATGTGAAAAGGTCTTTAGTATTCAGTGGTGAACATCTTAAATTTCTGGGTGCAGATAGTTTTATTGTCTGCTTAATTTCTCCAGTCTACTATTACTTTCTGGGACACTTCGGTATTCTACAGAATCTGTTGGTCTTGGTGACACCTAACCTGATAATTGAAAAGTTATAAAATAGAGAATAGATTTCCTTGTCTTTTGAAATTCTGCTTTTCTGGGACACTTTGTGACTCTCGGTACTATTTTTTGTTAGCAGATACAAGGGTGTAGTCATAGTCACATCACAACCTGGGAGCCTGTTCTTTCTTGGTTGATAGCTATTGGAAAAGAGTCTTCAAGGACTATGTTTCACAGATTTTTTCCGGGATGAGAAAACTAAAATGCAACTACTCCACAAAGAGGATCCCTAAATTTCAGTGAGTTAAAACATCAAAACCTATTGCAGCTGGGAAAGGTAGTGGTGGTGGGATTGCAGGGAGCAGAGAGAAAATTGCTGAGATTGTAAATCTCCTGCCTTAATAGAACAACTTGTAGAGAGAAGAAAAAAAAAAAAAACAAGCCTTCTTGAATGTGCTTGAGAATCTGAGAGCTTGTGGAAACTACGTGAAGAATGAAGAAATGTAATCCTCTCCTCAGCAGGAATTTAACAGGGGCTGGTTGCATACGGAAAACAAATGATGCAACACAGGGAGCATTGAGGAAAAACATAAATAATAAACGGGAGGAAAGAGTTACTCTGAAAAGAAACATTTAATATAAATTGGAGTAGTACTTAAGAGCTAAGAAGCCTTCCTTGTTTGAAAGTAAAAATCAGATGATTCATCTTCAAGTTATCATGCTTCTGAGATTTGACAGGAATCTTTTATTCCTGTTTGGATTTGTTAGGTGTTGCAGCCTTGTTCGCAGATAAGATTTGGGCTCAGAGTATATAAACACTGGTAAATTATGCTGTATTCCTAGAAAAATATTCTAGAAAGTCCTTTAACCTCACAGAAAAAAATACTTTTTTTGTTTGCACTATCTGTACCCTTGAGTTGATACAGCTGTTTCTCTTGCTGAGACTTTTTTTATCCATGCAGTTTCAAATAAAGCTTTGGGGGAGAAGGGTTTTGTAGATTATTTTAGATCCTGCAGTTCTGTGATCGCAGCAGAATATAAACTTTCCTTATGTGCAGGACAGTGCTCTCCAGTTTTTCTTGCCCTGACAGTTACAGAGATTCTGTGGGCAGAATAAGCTAAACATGGTAACTTAGTTGGATCTCCCAAAGTCATTGTTGGGAGAAGACAGAATAAAACAATACTGCTGTTTCATGTTTGATCTACCTCTTATTTCGTTGTAGCACAAACTGAACACAATGTGACTAATACATAAAATGGATGTCTAAATTGGTAAAAGAGATGGCTGAAGGATTTACAGAACAAATTCTTTAGAGAGCACCAGTTCATTATGTTAGAGTAATGGTGACTAATTTTAGACTCTCTTATAGTTTGAAATGCAATGCTGTTATTTCTGTGGGATTTTATTTTATTTATATTTTTTTTAAACTGTGATTTCTGGCTATCTTTTAGTATTCCTGGCTTGTTGTCTGGAGATGGATTCCTCACTGGATATTTCCAGCAGAAGTGAATGACCTCCACCTTCCTTTCATGTGAAGACAGTGCTATGGTTCGAATGAGAGTAGGAAAAGAGGTCTCAGTGCACCTAAATGGCTAGATTTGTTCAAGTTACTTCTTTTGACTGTATCTAGTCTTTCCCCTCTGCTAGTTTCCAGCTCAGGCAGTTGATTGAATGCCTCTCTTATGGAAAATCAAATAAGTGATCTGTTTATAATAATGTTCTGGGCTAAGATGGATTTGGCATTAGCTGACTTTTGTGCAGTTGGAAGAGGCAGACCAACTGATCTTTCATATTAGGCTTCTGGAACTAAAAAACACTGAATTGAATCTCCTCTTCATTGAGTGGGCACAATGTGAGGAATTATGGTTGGTATTAATCCACTTTATAGACAAAATGACTGCCCTGCTGGGATTGTCTGCAACGTAGCATTTAAATTTAGTCAGTGTCAGTGTTTGGTAGTTCAGAGTCTCTAGGATTTGGTATTTGTGTCGGAGTGTGGATTTGTGGATGTGATACTTTGGTATCTATTTCCCAGTTCAATCATCACATATTTGACTAAAACCTGCATACTTTAATTGGGGAACAGCACACTGAACACAATGTTTCACTTCTAAAATTTCCAAAATAGCTACCTGTTGTCAATATTTACAGTCATGATATCATGGCATTTGTCTGATCCTTAGCATAAGAACACTTCCATGATCAAAACAGCTAGCAGGCAGAAGTGAGCAGTAAAGTTACAGATGAAATTTTATGTGCATCTTTAGTTTTGAGTGGTTCATAGTGACACTTGGTTTGAATTAAAGTTATCTTCAGCCGAACAGTAAGACATCAAGTTAATGTTCTCAACGTTTGAGGAAAAAAATGAAATTATCTTGAAAAATCTTGAATTACTTCAAAGATATAAAATACAGTTTGGCAACAGCTACTGCTTAGAATTTTCTGAATTGGTAGCAGCACTTCAAAATTGTGCAGGACTTCCATATGTAGATTTTCACTGCAGTTACTTTCCTATACTTCAAAATAGGAATTTTTTTGTGGTAAGAGTTGGCATATGCTAAGAGTTTATTCACTTATGCTATGTGTAGAAATATGGAGAAGACAGCAGTTATGAATTATGATTCTCCATTTGGAACTTTTGTCTCTTCTTATTTCCCTAACCAGACCCAAAATGGAGAGGGCCAGATTTTCAGCTGGCCTCCTTAACTGAGGCCTCAAACTCTGTAAGTACATTCATTTTTCATGCTGTGAGCAGAAGCGCTCTGAAACCTTGCGGGTGCAATTAAGATTTCAGAGCCTACTGAAAATTCACTCCAGAATACTGTTTTTCAGCGTTTTCATGCATTATAAGTGACATATTGCAGGTGTGTTAATTTGTTTTTTTTAATTCCAATTTAACCACAATTAAATCATAGACATTGTATGATATACATATTATAATATATAATATTATATAACATTCACATTATATATATTCATACATAAAAATACATAGGTAAAAATGGGATCTGCTTAGCAAGTTGTTCTGTACATAACGTAAAAGATCCAGAAAAAATTAATATATTATTTAAATGAATTGTTAGTGATTCCATTATGCTAATATGCTTAATGGTTCTGTAGTAGATGTATCTCTGTCAGAGATGATTGCTACCACTGCGTATTGTCTTTCAAAATTTGAACGTATTTTCCAACAATGTACAAATCTGTTAACTCTTTGCCATTTATAGAAATGCTTTTTCTGAATTAAATCTAGTAATAATTGAGCTATTATATTTGCCTTCCTAACTTAGAATACTGTTGGTGTTCTGACAGTGCCACTGAGGCACAAACTTCTGGACAGCATTGTACATTTTGAGATATCAAGAAATATCCACATTGAATTAAGTATTGAATATATGCATAGTTCAGAAGTTACTGTTGCAGACAGCACATATCTTAAATTTAAATAAGATCAAAGGCTGACTGCATTTGAAACATACATAATAATATTAGGGTGAAACTTTTTCTCTTTGTGGTGGTACTGTGCCTTATTAAAGCCTAAGAATTGGCTTTCTGCATATTTTTTTTCCTCTTTTTTTTTTTTCTTTTTCTCTTTTCTTCTGTTTTTAAGCTCTTGTACACAATTACCCCGTTGTGGTAGCATGTTTCAAGTCATGTGGATCGAAAAACTGTTTCCAGTATTTTTTAAATTAAAAATCTCTGAAGCTTAACCCCTCCCCACTTTTATTGGAGGCAGAGATCATGACATTTTCACCAGATCACCTTTCACTTCATCTGCTGTACTGTGGAAATATCTTCTGCCTCAGAACATATTTGTTTTTTGAAAGTAAAAGTCCATATTAAAATAAAGATAGGATTGACATTTCACCATAGCTTTACATATAGTTCCATCCTCAAAAAGATTAAATGTTTTTACATATTACTAACAGAAAGATTTTGTTAGGTGTTTGTTACATTGTTTTATGACTATAAAGGTGCTGTCTAAAATTTGCGAACTTGCCACTAGTCTTTGGACACTTTGCGCTCTTTTCACTGTAACCTAATGAAGAAACCTTGATAGCTCTCTGGTGGCTTTCTGCTCAGCACACTCGTTCTTCTGGTTCCCATTTTGAGCCATGTGTCTACGCCTAAGTCTAAGTTGAGTCTAAGATGGCTCATAAAGACTTGGGGTCCTGTCTTCCTAAAAACTTTCTACGAGATACACCAGCTATGAAGGCTATTTTGAGTATCTAAGGAAGTAAAATATGTATGATTTAATATGCCTGATTAAAATGTATTCTGTTGCAAATAAAACAGGGATTTTGCAGCATTATAGCCTAATGGATTTTAAGAAGATCTGTGTGCTTAATTGATGCTGTCTTCTAAAGATTCTGAAATATAAGGCAAGAGTAGCTATTTAATTACATACAGATTAAAATGTATTTAGTCTATTTAGTTAAAGGTTTTCTATGGGAGATAACTAAAACATAGGAAGGCAGAGTCTTCTGGCACTGGGGTATGGAAGCCTTACTGCTGACATTAGACAGGCCATACATATACCACATGGTCTTAATCTTAGAATCCAACAATTTGCATTATAGTCTGGAAAGGTTGTATTTCTTCATTAGCTGTTCCCAAGGCACCAAAAATCCCAGAGGATGTCAAAGTACATTAATTTTTATCACAACATGGAATCTTTCAGGTCCAAATGGCAGCATGCAGCTGCTAGGGGCTTTCTGTACTCTATTACAGCTCTATGTATCTCTAGGCAAAACAGAGGAAGGAGTTGTCATTGGCAAATGAAATGTTCAAAATGCATGAAGTGTTCTATTGTTTGAATGATCAACCGTGGTTCCCCCCAAAATTTCCAAGGAGTTAGCTGTTTTCAATAGGAAATATCATGAATATGTAATAAAAGTAGTAATTGACCTTCCTTGTGAGTGGTAGCTTTCTTTTTTCTAACAAGTACTTACCGTGTACAAATGAAATTCATATATTTAGAAGTACATGCTGAAATAACAAATCATTCCATGGTTATTGCAAAAATTAATATTCCTTTATAGCTGGTTTATGCTTGTTTGTAACTGCTTGTGTATACACATAAATAATGGTTTGCTATTGGGATTTTGAAAAAGATATATGTGTCCACTTTGAGGTAGCGAATGTCCTTAGGTAAGTTGCTGAATGAAAATTACCAGATTCTCGATATTTCCATTACTGCTATCTCCTAAGCATCAGGGAGATTGAAAACAAAACAAAACAAAAGATCTTTGCAAGGCATGGCAAGGAATTGAACAAAGTGCTCCTCTTATTGTGCCAGGGCTTGAGAAAAGGAAGACAATGCAGAATGGAAATGCTGGAAGGTTGAACAGATATAGAAATTAAGTTGCAGAGCCCTATCCTATCCCTCTTCTACCCCAACCTGGCCCCAGGACTTTCAAAATCCACACGTATGGAGGTATTTTGAGTCCCTGGGGATACAGAACTAGTAAAGATGCAACACTTTGTCAAAGGAAAACGTGGTTTCTTGGATGGATTTTGGTTTGAAATGTGGCATTGGGGTGCGTGAAGAGCTGCACTGACCTGTGGTGTTAATATCAGTACTCTGAGTATACTGTGTGCTATCAGTCAGAGGAAATTTAGGGTTAGGTTATAGCTATGCAAAAGGGAATTCAGAGCTGTGGATAATGGGACCCTGGTATGAACCTAATGGAAGGAGGAAACACACCACACACTTGAAAAATATAATTCTTCCTCCTTCTCCCTCTTGCCTTGTAGTTATAAGTTAAAAAGCAAGTATGAATACTAATCTTGAGCTTCATTTTAAAGCAATGATTTGTTACCAAAAGAAAGTGAATTACTGATGTAATGATACCAAATAAGAAAAATGTAGATTAAAAAGTTCCTAATTTCTCTGATTTCTAGTATCATATACCATACTTGCAGTGTATAAATTAGCCAAGTGTGGGAGACAGGTCATGTCAACAAATTAAACCTCATCCCTGCTTTTGTTATTTTGTGTTAGTGTTTGTGAAACTCATACAAGAGTGGAAGGAGAAATCCCAGCTTGGATCATTTTTGAGGGAAGGGGCTTTGGGCAGTGCAGGTATTATTACTAAGGTCAGTTTGAGGTCAACATTACAAATGTTTAAATTGTTAATGTTAAATGTTTAAAAACATTAGATTTAAATGTTTCTTTATTTAATATTGGGTCTGCATGTCTCTTCAGAAGTTCAACTTCAAAATTTTCTCAATAGTGGAAATTGCTTCTGTACCCTGTTAAGAGGAAAAGTAGGCCCCTCAATTTATTCTGTTCCGCTAGAGCTAAAATAATAGAATTTTTCTTCAAAGGAAGGTAATCTACTAACTTCTGGAGGTGTAAGATGATGTGGGGTTTTTTTTAGTTGGTTGTGTTCCCCCCCCCCCGGATGTGTAAGAAAAGCTAATAAAGGGAAAACCAGGACTAATAGATGTTTTCTGTTTAGCTCTAAATCTGTTGAGACCTCTCTTCCTTCTCCAAACTTTTATGGAATTGTACACTGAAGATTTTATAGAGGTAATGAATAATGATTGAGAGATGGTTGACCTGTATGGCAGTATGCAGATAATATATTATGAAGACATAGGGCAGCTCCTCATAATAGTTCCCATGTATTTGGTACAAAGGAAGAAGCAGAACAGTTTCAGTACACTCCCAGTAATCTCTTGGAACTGGGGCAGAAGCATTTGCTGATCAACAGTGTCAAATCCTGCAAAGAAATTCAGTAGGATGAATTTCAGAGAATTTGCCTTGCTTCTAGCAGGAGGTCATCCATCAGGGCTCTAAGTTCTGTGTTAGTGGCTTGCCTTAAAATGAAGCCTGTCTGACATGGATCCTCAATTCTTTTAGCTGACAGGTGGCAATAGAGGGTTTTTTTGCTGACTTTTCAGTCAATATGTTTAGAAAAAGGGAAGTTAGGCATTAAGCATTCATTTCCCAAATTCATTGAGTTGAGCAGTGCGCTTTTCTGTTTTGTTTTGTTTTCATCAAACGAGTAAATATTTTGGGGTCAGTGTTAGATTATGCATGGTTCTGCGATTTCCTGCTGCTGTCTGACTTAGTGATTTTCTTGTTGCTCAGTTTCCCATCAGTACTGCTTGTAAAAGTGAGAGGGATTTCTGGAGATGGTTGTTTAACTAACCCTTTTTCTGGAGAGCTGTAAGCCTAGCTTGTGTGTTGGTTGTGTCCTTTGTGAATACAGGCATTCCCTCACAGAAGGAAGTGCCATTTTCTAACTTTCAGAGAAAGCAACATGGGTGTTCAGAGTTATGGCATGAAAAAGTTTGGTGGGCTGTGACTTTGCTTCTTTGTGGAAGAGAAGTCACAACTCTGCCTTTACTGGCCGTGACATAGGTCTACAGTTGCTTATGGGACTTTGGGGATACGGCAAAGCCTTTTCTGTTGAATTTCTATGTAATTCCAAACAGTGTGAACTTTTCAAACCACTTGAGAAGTGCCCCAGATGGTGTGACATTCTGCTTCATGGGAAGATTTGAAAGTATTCCCTTTGCATAATTTCTGGTTAACTATTTCATTACATTTGAAATGGGAGAACACCAAAGCCAAGAACTCTGTTGACATTTTGGTGGTGTTTGTTTAACCTCCTAGTGCACAGGCTACATTTGTTGAAAAATATTATTCTTACCTTTGCAAATCATCAGTAATTAATTCCCTTGGAAATATCTACTGCTGCACACAGCCAGCTTGGGAGGCTGCTGACAGATCATAGTTTTACATCAGGTGCTAACAAATTGATTATTAAATTTCATAACTAACTGATTTATAGCAACAGCTTAATTTCTGTATCTCTCTAATGTATTCACTTACTGTATTTTCAAATAGTGCAGAGCAGTTGGATTGCTTTGTTGCTCCTAATGGTGAATTGAGCACAGCATATAAGATCTGAATGACTTGCCCAGTGCAAGGGCTAGTAAAGCATTACAGATTTGTGAAGTGCACAAGATATTAGATGGTTTTCAGCTGAGATACACTTAAGAAAGTCCTTGTTAATTCTACATGCGTTTTAACTTTCACTAAATTGTTGCTATGCTTACTAACACGGTGAGAGTTTTCTAGAATTGCTGTAGAGCTTGCAGTTAAAGCAGTGTATTCTTGAGGCTCAGTCATGCTGTGAAGTAAGAAACGGTGATTACATGCTATGATAGAGCAGCTCATGTTCAAGTCCCAGTGCATACTTAAATTGTAATGGTAGACCACATTAGCTCACTTGGTGTGATGTAAGTCACTGACTGAAAACATTTTAAGGAGACATAGGGGTAAATTTCCAAAACACTCTGCAATGTTTTAACTGTACAGTGTTTCCAGAATTATCAAATAGGCAACATGGTTAGAAGGAGCAGCTTGGTAACGTCAATACCAGGAGTATACACTAAAGAAAATTTTCCTTTGCTGCTGCTGTCATTTTTTGTTGGCCTTAGCTGTGCCTTTGATGTAGAATTGCAAACTATTTTAAACCGAGGGGGGATTTTTTTTTTCCTTGGGCTCAGGAGGAAGCATAATGTATATCTCAGGAATGGTTTTAATGAACTTATGAAATCAAGGTCATAGTTGTGCTATCACTTAAAAATACTCCTGTCATAAAGCAAAGCTGTAGTGCCAGATGTGTGGTGTGAATTGTCATGTATCTTAAAAATTTTGTTCCTGCATAATGATACGTTCAGTGATATAGAGCTCTGCACCGCTGAGATTAGAATCTGTCATCTGTGGCTGAAATTCATAATTATATGGTGGCTGTTACATAGGTAATCTCATTCATTTCTCGGTGTGTAAGTGTCCAGGTCACAAAAACTTAGATGACAATTTTCAGTAATTGGACCTTTGTTAGCAGTCTGATGAGAGACACTGATAGCTTAATGGACATGGATCCAAATCCGAGGTTCCTTCTGAGCGGAAATGAAGCACAACAGCAGTATTTATTGATATAACCCTTTAGGTTTCTTTTTTCTGGTGTTTTCTAGAGAAATCAGTATTTAACCATTTAAAACCATTACTGCTAATTATAAAAAAATGAATTCTAGAACAGAATGTGATACTACCTTTTCCATATGATATATTAGTTTAAAATGTCTCTGTATTTTTTTTTATATTTCTTCACAGATTTTTCGAATAGAATATTATAAATACTTTATGGTCTCTATAATTTTAATTACTTTTTATTTAAAAAATTAAAACAAAATGTGGTTTGAAAAATACAAATCTCATGAAAAGAACTGAAGCATAATTTTATTTCTTTTATAAAACCCAATTAAATGCCCTGACAATTTAAAAGTGACTTCATTTATTGTTTTCTAATTCTAGAATCATCTTTTTAATTAATTGAGCTGACAGATTTAGGTACAGAGTGTGTATTTTGCCTCTAGTAGTTATTTTGTAATTAGTATTAATGAAGGATATTACAATTTGGTTAGGTGGAATATAGTTTGGGTTTGTATACGAGTCCTTTCTGTCTTACTGTGGTCTGTTACTTCATAGTACATATGACAATTATCAAATACAATTACAATCTTTTGCAGGGAATGGTGATCATATTTTTTGTATTACTGCTCTACTCATATGCTTCAGTTCTCCTGCAAGAGGCTCTTATACCAAAAATTACATCTATGCTGAAGAACCTCGTTCCTTTTTCCCAGTAGATCTACAAATCTGTAAATGAATTCTTGCTAGAGCTTTTCATAAACTTTCAGAAGAGATGATGAATCATCTAAAGTTTCCACACGTGCACTCTCAAGCTTCATGAGGCCTTGTTTTCCTCTTGGCAGATGCATCTCAAACAGGCAAAATGAACTCAGGTTTAAAACATTTTGATAAAATATGCCTCAAAAGGTCGGACACCTTTTAAAAAATATGATCCTGCGTATCTTAGTAAATAGCCTGCTTGCGCTGTGTTGAGTGAGGCTGCATGATGAAAAAAAGAACTGCCTTTTTTTGCAAGTTGGTTTGAACAGAAAGAAAGAACCTTGCCTTTAAAAGGACAGTCCCACTTTATGTTCAGTTTCTTTTGCAGGTGTAGTATGTATGTGAAGATATTATGCGTGTAAGTGTCACTGACCAAAAGGCAAATCAGAAATTCAGCACTTCAGCAAATGAGCTTCCCAAAGTACACAGGTGTTTCATAGTGCTTCTGAAGTTCTTTGTTAAAATTTTCCAAGTTGGCACAGGTACAGATATTAGATTGTTAACTTCTTATTAAAGCAGACTACATTGGTAAATTCCCAGTGGGCTTGAAGTTTAAATTTATTTTAATAAGGAAATACAGCCTACTGTTTATGTTGATGCTTATGCAGCTCTTTCAGCATTCACCTAAGGTGCATTTGATTCCCCAAGAAATGTTTTTTTGAAAACTGGGCTATCGAAATCTGGGGGTTTCAAACATGCCGGAAGGAATCTAATTACTTAGGTTTGTTGGACAACCTAGGGCTTCACGTTTCACATTCATTTCCAGAATTCCTTTTGCAGACATACAGAGTTGCAGTATATGTGTCCTTCAGCCATGTAGGAAAATGATCTGACCCTGGGTCTCCTGTCATCTTTTGTGTGTAGGGCTGTGAGGAAGTAGTTGGAAAGAACAAAGGACAAGCAGCTATGTCCTTGTTGTGCTTCATTTATTATCTTCAGAAATAGAGTTTATGTTGGGTGGTTGATTTTGTATCATGGGATTTGGCCAATTGCAGTAAAGACATAATAGGCTGTAATGGGCTAAACAAAAAAGTGTGACAGGTCTTAATATTGTGGTGTTAGGACAGCACAGGTATTAGTGCACAGTTAGTGCAGGAATGAAAAGTAGTTGTTTGGCCGTCATTATTTTGTGTGACCTTTCCTGTTTAACTGTATGAGGGCCAGGGATGCCAGATGCAGACTCTCAAGTATGAGGTTTTCAGCTCAGGTACTCTTGCTGAGGTTTGCTGCGTCAGGCTCTGACTCAAGGACATGAATACACTATGGGTGCCAAGGTTTCCTTTGAGATGATACAATCTAGCAAATGTAGATCCATCTGAGGTCTGAGAACCAGAGTGTTTGCTGTGTATCATAAGGATTTGAAAAAAGACAAGAAAGAACAGAAAGTGTGTTTGTCCTTGATCTTGCTGTGGAGGTTGGGAAGGCTGCAGGGTGTGTAGCATCCTGAGATTACAGTGGAGACGTCAAGGAAGCTGAAGTTTTCTGGACCTGATTTTTAAATGAGAGAGGTATGTGACAGTCTAGATTCTTTTCTAGCTTAGTTTGGTAGAGCCTTATCCTTTGCAAAGCAAATTAGGAATGCTTCGTTTCAAGTTCCTTCATTGTGGCATTTCTGTTTAAACTGGGTTAGCCAAGTTCAGTGAGGAAGGATTCTGTCTCAGGGATCTCATATGTATTATGTGCAGTTTTTCTACCAAAGATTACAGCTTCTGGAGGATGTTTTTATTTTCCAACTCAGTCTTTATCAAGCTGTATTTTTTTAACAGCATACTTCACAAGCTGCAGAAGTATAAAATGTGGAAATATGCCTTGTTGCATTGTGTCTTTATTTCTTAATCACTTTTCATGTTTCCCTTACTGGTTGTGCCGGTGTCATGAATAGATGTTTACCCCACATAAGAAATGATAGGAGCTGCTCCTCCCCTAGGAAAAGTTTCTTTTCTAAGTGCTCCAGAAGGAGACTGTTTCCTCATTAGCAATTGGGAGAACAGTGACAGTGTTGAGGTATTTCTGGTGACCTGCCCATGCTTGTCAGCCATCCATCTGCTCATCACTATTGTTCTGAATGCTTAGAACATAGGGAGTTTGCTATGGTCCTGTTGGTTCTCGAGATGCAAAGTGTTACTACTATTCTACTTGGTAGTTTTGAAGAAAGTGGAAAAGCTGTGTGGTGTTGCTCTGGTAGTCATCTTGAGACGACACATTGTGGTGGGCTAATTTATTAAAGAAACAAAAATTAAAGCAACCCCTTCTTCTCCATCCTCCCACCCTACCCCTTCCTCAGGCTCAACTTCACTCCTTCATCCCAACTCCTCCTCCTCCTCCTCCCCCGCCCCGGTTGGGACAGGAGGATGGGGAGTTGCGGTCAGCACACAACAGCTCCTCTCTGCCGCTCCTTCCTCCTCACATGTTTCCTCGGCTGCAGCACTGAGTCCTCTCCGCAGGCGGTAGCCCTTCAGGATACACCTGCCCCAATGTGGGCTCTCCCCGGCCTGCAGGGAAATCCCTGCTCTGGCACCTGGAGCACCTCCTCGCCCTCCTCCTCTTCTCACCGTGCTGGTCGTGCTGCTGTTTTCCACTTTTCGCCCCTCAGTCCTCTCTGCTGTGTGGCGTTTCGCCTTTTCTTAAATACGCTTTCCCAGAGGTGCCACCAACATGGCCGAGGGGCTCAGCTGCGCCCTGTGGTGGGGCCGCGGCAGAACCAGCTGGAACCGGCTGCGTCGCCACAGGGCAGCTCCTTCCCACAGAAACCACCCTGCAGCCGCGCCGCTGCCTAAGCCTTCGCACCTGCGCCTGAGACACACCTTGGCCCAGTTCACACAGGAATGTCATTACAGGTATTTCACTGAGATTTCCTTTCTCTGATTCTGTTTTCTTCAATACTTCTGATTATTAGGCCTCTTCATATCTTGATCTGCAATGCTGCCGTGTTTGGTGCTCCCTGGTGCTTGACGGAGGATGACCTGGAGTCCACCTTCCAGGTGAACCACTTGGGACATTTCTATCTTGTCCAGCTTCTGGAAGACGTTTTACGCCGGTCGTCTCCTGCTAGGGTTGTGATGGTGTCCTCCGAATCTCACAGGTTGGCGAATATTACCTTTGATTTAGCTGAAATCTTTAATCCTTAGAGCATAAAACAGTTATGGCAGAACTGGAAAAGTTTTTGAAAATGAAAGGCCTTGCTTTAAAGCATTTGTGTTTGAATAATCTTTTTGAAAATAGAAGCATTACTAATGCCTGTGGATGTTACTGGATTTGGCTCTATTGCTGGATAAAGTGTGTTCTAGTTTTATAATAGTATGTAGGTATTTTTTGATCATTCTTTGTATGAATGCAGATTTTCACCGCATTTCAGACCACTCATTGATTTTGTGAGGAGATGGAATAATAATTGATTAAATCTGAATGGCATGACCTATATTGATTTGTCATTCAACAACTTCAACATCTTAGCAAGAAGAATGTGCAGTTATTTTAGCAGGAGAAACAATGCAATTAAAAACTGCTAGATGAAATCCAATTGTTTTATAATGAGAAATTAGGGAATTCAATGCAGACATTAGCTGTATAATTGTAAAATGGGAAGTAGTGTAGTTAATACATATTAGAAATCTGACCATGCCTCTTTTGGTGAATTTTTTAATTAAAATGTTAGATGCTTGTCTTTTCTACTGCCAGGAGAAGTACAGTTGGCAAAAAAGACGTTGATGAGGTTTGCCTTATTTCAGACATGCTTGTGGTGTTTGTGTTAATAACTGAAAAGATGGATTTGATTTAAATGAAGTTCCTTGTGCAAAATGCATGCCCCAGTTCTAAATTTTAGTGGGCACAAACTACTTACTGCCTTCTGATTTAGTTCCGAGACTGCAGGATTAGACTTATCATGTCCAGCTTTAAACACTACTGTTGATTTCTATTTCACTTCGGTCGTGTGTAACAGCTCTAGCAAACCAAAAGGAAGAATGTGTGAGTCCTTCTTTTTTTTTTTTTTTTTTTTTCCACACCCGCCTTCATATTTCTGAAATGTTTTAGTGACCCAGAATGAAGCTTATTTTTTTAATCATGTTTCCATAAAATGTAACCCCAGGGACCTGGTAGAGAGAGACCAGCCAAGGGTCGGGCTGAAACCTTTATCACTTCCAAACACAGGGGCTTATGGTATAAATGACATACTGCAGATAGATTTACTTTTACCATTTTAAATTTATGATGGCTGAAATGAAAGAAAGCAATAGAAAATGCCAGTAATAATCCTCCCTGGTGTTAAAAGACATGAAATGTCTAGTAATTAGGTGGTAACAAAATCTGGACATCCTTATCTTTGCAAATCACACCAGGTTTGTGAAAGCAAGTAGCAGAGTCCTGTTAGGAGTGAGGGAGGCTACTGCAGGGCAGGCAAGATAGCTCTAGAAATAAATCTGCCAACTCCAATCACTTGCCAGATGTGGAGGGCACAACGGGATACGTATAAATGAGCTGTTATTTAATGGGAAATTATGTTGAATTGTCAGCTGCTTGTTCCCCTTTGTAAGTTTGTATCTCTGATAGTATTTTAAATGACATCTTTGTTTTTCACTGTATTAAGTGCTATGTGTAACTAGAGCTCACATCTCTGGATATCTTTATCTGTGTTTTTGAAAACATTTTTTAAAGTGCTCATTGCTAACTTGGTAAGATCAGCCAAGGTTTATAGAAGCCCATCAAAAAATAAGTAACAGTCTATGTTTGAATAAAATAATAAATGCAACTAGTAAATTTCCCTTTTTTCTAAGGGGTCCAAATAATGTATTATGGCATATCTTAACACTTAAACCGATCATTGTAAATAACTATGCTTTTCCGCCCCAATCTGTTTAATGGCAAGAAGTTGACGTAGGGAGTTAGTTTAGACATTAGGTGTTATTGGGTAGTAGTACTTTCTGACCTACTTGAGAACTCTGGGCCTTAAACTATGTTGTAAAACAGAAGTGTTGGTATCTAATTACTTCCATAAACCTTGGCAGGATCTTTTAGCTGGAGTCAAGACCCCCTGTTAGGGGAAAAATAAAGTCCCATGTTTGCAGAAAATATTATACAAGACTGCTCCAAGGCAAAATATTTATTTGCCTCTCTGGTTCTTCGTTCATTTCTAGTTACTTCTCTGGATTCAGCAAAAATGAATTTTGTTTAAATTAAGCTTTTGGGTACTTTAAGCACATCATATTAAAATTGGAATAATAAGTAGGTTGACTTTCCTTCTGTCTTTATTTCTGTGTTGTTAATTTGATTGTACAGCCCTTATCCTACTGAATTCAATGAGATTGCTGACATAAGTAAGACTGACTCACATAAGCACACTTGCAGGACTGGACTCAAAATATGCTACCATGTTTCCATTTACAGTATACACAAAGTATTTTATTTATAGGTTATTTTTTGTGTCATAAATGATTACTTGAGGAATGAATATAGGAAATTCCTCCCAGAATAGTCCTGTTAATTTCAGAAATGCATTTTATCTAACCAAAAATTATGAAAGAGAAATTTTGGTGTTGAAATTGTAGGGCTAATTCTGCAAGATACAGAACATCCAGGATTCCTCTTGAGTTCAAATACTGCAGTTGTTTTTCTCTGACTGTATTATAATTCTGCTCACAGGATGAATGTAGAAATTCCAGCTGATCTCTTCATTTCTGGGCATGAGATGCAAAATTAGTAAAGATATTTTAAAACATTTTTCTAGTGTGTACTATAATTATGTTTATCCCTGTTCTCCCTAGCTGATTCTGAAAACTCTGAGTATTAAAAAGAGCTTGCTAAATCCTTTTTATTTTTAGTAGCTCTTCTGAATGAAACATAGATCTGTAACTAAATGTAGTATTATTTTTTAATATTAGGATATACCAGTAAATTCATAAATCAAATTGTAAGAATTGGGTGGCAAATGCTATATGGAAACTTCCTTTTCTTTATCTACATGTCTTTAGAACATTCACTACTTTGTTATTAAAAAAAAAAAGGAAAGAAACAAACAGCTGGTGTTTAATGACTCTGTCAGACCCAATTAAAAAACATCAACTAGTTACTTTGATTTGTGTTCAGCCATGCCATGGGTATACTTAAAAACATTATACTCTGCCAGAACTCATTTTGGCTTTGTTTACATTTATCTTTTAAACATATAAGACTATTGATGGCAAGTTACCAAGGTTATAACCCCTTTATATTCATCAATTTTTAATCTAAAAAAGAGTCTAAGAGGCAGTGAGACTCATCCGTAGTTACTTGAACACTTAAATGAAAGTGTGCAGTACGTGAACACTGGATGAAATAATCAGGGGAAGGGAAGAAGGGGAAATAAAACGATGCTGGTTTTTTCTGCTTCTAATGCAGTTATTTTATCCTACATTATTTCCTCCGAGTTGATTGTGCTTTCATAGATCTATGGCAAAATCTTTTTTTAGATTTAAAATGAAGTGATTCATATGTTACATACAATGTCTTTAAATCATTAAAGCCTTTTTGGACTTGTTTTTATTTATCTTTTGCTTTTGCTAATTATTCAATAACTTTACTGCCATATTATATGGGACTATTCTTCACGTTTCAGGCAATTTCCAGTAGATGCTTTCAACTGCTAAATAAGCTCTTGTTTTATGTTGGTTCTGGCCAAGTTCTACTCTGTTGTCTACATTTTATGTTGTTCTTAATGAGAGTGAAATTAACTCTGGGGTATCTAAGGCATATTTACTGTTTTTTAGATTTACAGAAATTAAAGACTCCTCTGGAAAACTTGATTTCAGCCTGCTTTCTCCATCTAAGAAGGAGTATTGGGCTATGTTGGCCTACAATCGTTCCAAGCTTTGCAATATACTGTTCTCCAATGAGCTGAACCGACGCCTTTCTCCCCATGGGGTGACATCTAATTCAGTCCATCCTGGAAATATGATCTACTCCTCCATTCATCGTAACTGGTGGGTGTATACCCTGCTGTTTACCTTGGCTCGACCTTTCACCAAATCCATGGTAAGTGAATGACTTAACAGTATTTTACACATCTTCATTTTTCAAATCGGGAGTAAAGTTATAAAAATCCAGATGTATGTATCTGCTTTGACCTATTGCCTTTTATAACTACAACACTGATTTTAATGACAAACATTGTGCCACGATAGTGCTCTAGAAGAGGATTCTTCAACCGTTTTAGATGAGTTTTGTCAATCTTCAGTAAAGGTAGCTTGTTAGATGGAGTGCGTGACTTTCTTGCTTGAATATATGATTTTCACTGTGATTGAAGTAGTTGTAAATCTTAGGTGCGGGATAGTTTAGTTATTTCTGTGCTCAGTATACGTAAAACATCAAAAAAATTGCTTTGGTTTTTAAGTAGAATATGCTTGGCTGCATTTTCTATGTAAACAGATGCCCTAGTTAGGAAAGATACTACAGACGTTATTAATGTCTGAGGGAAAGTGCTTTCGGTGGTAAAGGCATCTTCATTCATATTTAAAACAAAACAGAACAAAAAACAACCCAAGAGTTTTCTTGATTCTTGCAAAGCACTGAAGGCAATGGGTGTTTTCTCTTTGTCTCTATTGGACTTTGGGCTGGGCCTGTGACATAATGAAAGGCTACACAGTTCTTTTGTAGCCAACATTATGAAGCTTCATTATATAAGAATTTGCAGCATCTCCAGAGTTTGGAGGTGTTACTCTTATCCCTTGAACCCCTGACCCAGGATATTTATGAGGAGGCCAAAGTCTTTTTTTAGGCAGAGGATGACTTTTACTTCATTGAGAACTGGCTTCCTTTAAGCTTATTGTCTATTTCTCTTCCCTTAATCACTGACAAAAAAAGGTATTCCCAAAAGGGGAGTAGGGAGATGGAGTCTCCCTTGAATGTTTGCAGCTACGAATCAGGGAAGTGAAAAGGTTCGTAACCCTGTAGAACTCATCTAGCCATGGCAATTTGTTTAAGCCCAAACCAGGGCCCTTTTTACAGAAGACTTCACAACTGACAAGAGTGGTTGTGGTGTAGCATAACTTATTGTCTCCCTGAGCTGGCGTTACAGACCAAATTAATTGGTTTTATTTGGAAAAGAGCAGAGAAGGAATTGTTGAGGCAGGGGGATCCATCCTTAAGTAGCTTAATCTACCACATAACCTATAGTAGCTGAGCAAATCAGCGGTGGAACTTTGCTTGTACATTTCATTATCATTGAGATAATTAACTTAATCTTAATTTATACTGGGATAATGTAAGTTGAATACACATCTTATAGTGTTTAAGACTCTGTGTATTCTGTCCAAAAAGTGGACAGCTTCTCGGACAATACTGGATCTTCAGTAAGACCTATGGAGCAAAAATACAGACACTCTAGTGTGGTGCACTGACAGCGTGTCAGCCAGGAGAGTCTTCACACCTCTAACCTCCGCCTGTAGTTTGCAGCCTTGTACATATGCAAAACCTATTTATGTTCATGAGATTGGTAAGTGAGCATTCGGGCACCTTGGGACAAGTAATAATGTCTTTCAACAGCATGTTTTTTTACCTAGGCCTTTAAAGCCATGTCTCTGCTGTGTTAGGAATAGTTTGTAAAACAAATTCTTGAAGTTCTCCTAAAAACAGATAGGTGAATGTTATCAACATCCTGTGAAAAGGATCCAGTCTGTGGAACTTTTATGAATTTTTAGTTTTATTTGCTCTGCATATTTTCACAAAGGAACCTTCTGTGTTTGTTGCTCAGATAATCTCATCCTCTAAGGAACAAAATAAAACACAGAAGTTCACTTTGAATTCTTTAAAACAATTGATAGGTTTTCTTGTAGTATCTATTAATTTATGGGTGATACATAAAAGAGAATACAAAGTATAGTACAAAAAGTATCAGCACTGAATAGCAGTGCACTCTAGTCCAAGCCCAATCACTTCATTAAGTCCTTCGTGTTTGTATGTGTTTCACCGAGGTTATTTGAATGTTATGATGGAGGGTATGGGTTGAGGCTAACTATCAGTTGTATAACTCATATTCTAATATGAATTGTTATGTTCCCCCGAACCTTACCAATGTTTCAGTTGCCAGTAAAACTAGAAAAGTGTCCCTTCCTGGGTATGCAAACAGGCTGAGCTGAAATTCTCAACGTCATCAGTGTAAGAGTTTTTCTATTTTAAGATTTGTTGGGAGCAAATGATTTGCTGCTGCTCCTTTTTTAGGGATTGTGCTGTCACCAACCCAGAATAGACTTTTCTGAGGATCTTTGAGTGGGCTTCCTCTCGGTATTTCTGTGGCAGCTTGCACTAGAGTTTAGATGAGTGTTTTGGTCAGAATACTGGGCATGTATCTTAAAGCTTGAAGCTGCAGTCCCAAGGCTGTGAACTGTACCTTCCTGTGTTTTGCAAGGATATCTGCATTGCACAATGCAGCATGATGCAGCAGCATTTACAGTACTTGCAACTGAGCTGGGTCCATAACTGGAATTGAAAGATCCATCTCAAGGTTATGTCAAGAGATGTATGGTTTTACCAGTTTAGGCAAGGTGCCATGCAGATATGCCTGTATCAGTTTTGATCTCCGAGACAGGACCTTTAGCTGCTGCAGCATTGTGGTACATGGAGAGCCTAATCCTTCTGCAGCCAGTTTGAAGCTCTTTGCTACGTTTTGAACTGTAGAGGCTCCTGGAGTCTGTATGGATGTGTGCACATATATGTATATACAAACATATACACAAACTGCAGCTGCATATACTTGATTCTAACTGGGGCCTTTTCATATTATTGTAGTAAAAGCTGTAATAAAAAATAATAACATCTTTAACTTGTATTTCACAAAGCTAGATTTACTAGATGTTCTGAGAGTTGTGGATAGCTCAGAATAAAACTCGGGTTTTCAGCTCTTTTGGAAATTTTGAAGCCAGATGCAGGAACAAATTAGAAAATACATTATCTTCCCTACTAGTTTTTTTCCAGAACAATGTAATTCTTAAATTCTGTCCTGGCTGCAAGTTGCTATTGAGAAATTAGTCTTCACACCTTTCACTTAGTTACCATTTTCCATGGCACTTATAAAATCATTTATTTAAAGTTTACTTACTAGAAATAATAATTTTATTTTGTTTTGTTTCCAACAGTGAAGAAGTATTCATTGTGTATCTGAAATATTTTTTTTTTAAATCTAATTATTCAGTTCTTGAATGTTGACTAGCTCCACTTTGGTCGATGAGGATGTAGTATTTTCTTCAGAAATGCATACTATTGCATACTGTGAATTGCCATTTTGGGGAGAGGTCATGCAGCCTCTGGCGCATGGCACTTGGGATATTCAGCATGACAGAATTTAGCTTAGGAAACGCTGCTGGTAGCTGTTTAGTTTTAGCTGATTCCCTGAAGCACTGAGAATGAGTATTCCAATATCACACTCTTACTTACCTGTTTGCTGTTATTTGCTGTGACTACGGTGACTTAATTTTAGTAATTAGGGCACTTTATGAAGGCAGGCAAATTTAAACTTCTGCTTAATGAAAAGGTTTGCAGATCACTTAGAATCTGGTTTTCCTAAACCAGCAGATATACTTAGGTAGGGTTTATCTGTTTTTCAGGCATGAGGCTTTTAGAGGCATAATTTCAGTTGCTTCTATAAATGGTCATACCTTACTGCAGAAGCAATGCAACTTCACATTTTCCAAACCTATTTTATGAGTGACTACAGCATAAAATTGTATGTTTGTGCAGGTTATAGTGAACTCTTCTGCTGAATAACAGAGAGCTGTCTGGTCAGCTTTTGAAACGTAACACAGTATTTAAATCACTGATTGTTATAGGTATACAAGAAGTAATTTTGTTAAGTAGAGCACTGGAAACTGAAAGACTACTCAATTTTTTCCCACCCACCTCTTTCAAGATCTAAAATCTTGAAAGATTTGCTAAACAGAAATGGAGAACAAGTATTTTTTTGTAGAAAGCAATAATTGCAAATAAATTACCATTTTATTATTGTAGTAACTGTAGCTCTAGTAATGTTCAAAGGGCCTCTCTTACTTACCACTATATAGTTACTCAGTAAATTGGAGATGCTTACAGTATAATTAAATGTCAATTGAAGCAAGCAGCCACTGTTATTAACAGAGTGGAAGAGAAGTTCTGAAAGTAACGGTGTAGGCCATGCACATGCTTAGCTGGTTTGATGTAAAGCTTTAGGGTTTTCATTCGTTGGGCTTTTTTCCTACTTTTTTTTTTTTTTCCTTTTAACCTCTCTCTTTGATGCTCTTTTGCCCTCTTTTTCTCCTGTCTTTCTCCCTCCCCCTTTTTCTCTCTTGAAAGTTGGCTCAAGAACATTTTTACTAAGTTGTTTCTTTTGTTTTAAATTAATGCTGGTCATTCAGAACCCATCTGATTTGTTACTATTTGCATACAAGAATAAAATTAAATACATTTATTGTAAGTTTCGAGCTTACACTGAGTATGTTATCTAGTGTCACCCCCAGGTAATTTTGTGAGTGTACAATGGCATATAAAATCAGAAGCAGAGTGCCATTATAACACACTTGTGATAGTCTTACATAGAACTGAATATTTTTGTTGGCAGGTAGCAGAGCAGAAAGAATATCATGTGTTAGAGTAGCAAGAGCTTAACAGATGTTTCAGTGAAGTGAATTTTCAAATCCTTTTACATTAAGAAATGGCTAGGGTTTGTAGAAGTTCTGAGACTATTGGGTTACATTTCCTGTTGCAGTGCAAAGCCAACCATTGTGCTAGAGTTTTAGCAGATGTGTTACCCCTTTCAATGGTTGGGAATAAAACATTGGTTCTGTTGCTGAGAGATAAATTCCAACTAGAAGAGCTCAGCCTGTCACCTTTAAACAGCCAGTTAGCTGCAGTAAGACCATTCTGCCCTTAATTTTTCGCTGTGTAAGAGACTGATACTTGAACTGCTCTTTGATTTCTCCCTCCTCCCCCAACGATAGTAGCTTCTCAGAACTGGATTTTGTATTTAAAGTATTTGCTATTGAGAATTGTAAGGAATATTTTTAAGGGCCCCAAAGTCTTCTCTACATCTTAATTTTACATAAAACAATGAATCCTTGTCATTCTGATACTATGCCAGGAGTGGTTTAGGCAGTTGGCATGTATTACAATGCTCATATGGGCAGGAGGAAACCCCTGTGCCTACAACTGCCTTGCTGATTTTACTTTTGCCATATGTTGGAAGTGTCTAAATTTAAATTTCATGTGATGATTTGCACTCACACCTAATACCAACTTAGAAATGCTATTCTGGCAAGAAATGAAGCTGCATCTATAGGAGTGACTTGCTTCTACCTAATGATCACATCTGTTTGCTCTTGATAGAAGCCCAAAAGAGGCCCTGCAGTCTCATCATCTCTTCTCTTTCTCCCCAGTTCTTTGCTAAAGAAGCTGAAATAACCCTTAGAGCTGGGGATAGTATTCCCTCCTTAAGTAAACATTTTTTGCTGTCCAAAGATCTGTGTGGGCTGTGTTGAGTTGATGTTGGCTTCCATTACTGAATTCACAGTTCAGGCCAGATTCTGCCCTCAGCTGTGCACGTTCAGCTCCAAGAGCAGTCACGGGCAGGGTGGGTATGTGCGTGTTTCAGTGTAGAATTTGGCCTGTATTTCCTCCCTAAGACATTCCTGAAAATGCACTGGGGTTTCTTGAAAAGCAACAGACACTTCTTTTTGAAAAGAGCCTCACAGTTTAGATTTGATCAAAATGGCAGTTTCTTTTCTCAAATTGAGCTTTGGGCAGGAAGTGAAGGAGGAAAGGAGGGTGAAAGGGGACTATCTATCTACTGGATAATAGCAGTTGTTGTAGAGAGTGTATAAATCACATGCGCAAGTCTCCTGTTTTATGGATTAATGCCTAAAGTGTAAATGTTAAAGCAATGCTAAGCAACAGCTGTCTTTTTTTAACACACAGGTTTGCGGACTGTACCTCTAGTAACATGGAAGAACAGTTGTTTTATTGAATGCCGATAACATACACTTCTTTGCAGAATACTATTATTTAAAATTGACTGAATTGGGTAAAAGGAAAGAAGGCATATGTAGACGAATATTTTGCTTGGTTGTAATAGGATGGTAAATGCTTCCAAAGTAGTCGTTAATCATTTTGGAAGGATGGTGCAAAAATTCTTCTATGCACTTAGAAATTCTGTGTCCTACCTAGTAATAAAATGTAATATAAGCTAGTTTATTATCAAACTTTCATTTAAATTATACATATTTTAACTTCCTGCTAAAATAAATGTGGCATGGAATATGAGGGCAAATTAAATCCATCCACCATAATCTACACCACAGGAATGGAAAGTCTTTAAGAAAATGTATCCATGCACCAAACAGAACAGCTCAGGTTCTCAGTGTGTAGAGCGGTGCTCGGGGGGAGCAATGGCCATGGAATCTGCTGTGTCCAGCACACTCCATAGCTGTTTGTGGAGCAGCGATGTTATGTCCTGTAGTTTTGTGGAGGTATTAAGGAATTTCTTCCTCTCCCCCCAGATCCTTGCAGAATTTCAGAATGCCCTGCCAAGTATGTGGGCTGCAAGGCAGGGAAAAATTTGGTCCATAATGTTTTTTTATTACATATTTATATGTAATTAAAGTAGAATTTGAAATTAAAAAGCATATTTCCCTATTTTTCAGACTGAAAAAGCCTTCTTGGATTAGAAAGCTATATATGCACCTTGTGGAATGTCTACGTACGGGTCTGAACTGCCCACAAATGCTAACCTTCTGTGCAACCTCACATCCAGCCCTGTTTGATACCTTATCATCTCCTGCCTGAAATCCAAAAAAGATTGGCCTCATAGATAGTTAACAGCATAGGACAGAATATTTCTTTCTGAAACTTGCAGAAAGTCAGTCTTGCATTCAGTTATTTTCATTTCTTGCTTCAGATTGTTACACTGTCTAGAAACAGACCACCTTATTGAATAATGGGGGTGAGGGGGATTTGGTATAAGCTGCAATACAAATAAAATAATGAGTTCTTAACAAAAGGTTTTGAAAGTATATCCTCTTTATTTTTGCACTGTGGTATGAGGCATCCATAATTTCTTGTCTGAAAGTCCCAGACATTCCTTCACTGTGCTTTTTTTCCTGTGTTCTTTCTCGGTCCTCCAAAGAAGATTTCAAGTTCCTGTTTTTTCCTTATTCTTATTCCTTCTCTTTTACTCACCATCACTTGGAGAGCTAAACTGCAGCTGAAGTGCCATGGTGTCTCTGAGGTGTTATTCAGCATTGATCTGCTCAGAATGTATTTGAGAAACCATAAGGAAGGAAATTTCTGTTGTATTATGAGAGTTGAGGTGCTTAGGTGACAGGCAAGATGTTGCAATCTGACAGAAAGAGATGAACAGTATATTTAGCCTTTTTTTTGTCCCTTTACCTTTGGTTTTTTTATGTCATTACTACACTTGCTATTAGGAATTTGCCTCATCCTTGTGGATCGTGTTCTAGAGGTCTTTCTCATACTGAAAAATCATCATTTGTTTTATTTGCTGCAAAAATTGATTATCTACTGCAATAACTGAAAACAAGTAAGGTATTGATTTTCCATGGGCAAAGATGGCTAAAATTTAGAGCTGTGAGTTTGAACAGACTGTAAAAAAAGATTTTTGTAGGTGCTTAGGTAATGAAATTCAGTACTTTCAAAATGCCTGAAATTCTGAGGGGGTTTTGATTTTTATGTTTGCATTTATTTTGCATATTGCTGTACAGGTATTCTTTTTTTCAATGTCACGTATTACAAAGAGGTGTGGAAGTAGGATGAAAATTTAAAGTTTGTCAAAGAAAAAGCTTCTCCGTATGGTAGTCTGTATTTTCACAGTGGTCTGTGAAAAATTATTTTCATATTTTCGTTCTGTTTTGTCAAGGAACAAAATAGCTAATAGCAGCACTAGATAATCTGGATTTATATGTACAACCTCTTGGCCTCCCTTCCTTCTCCTGACTGATTAGAAATATGTTCTTCTCTCTCAGAAGTGGGTGTATGCTACTTTGCCACATAAATATAATGTTAAAACTGTGTTTATGGACAGGTTTGCGACACTTCTGGTTTGTGGCCATACAAAAAAGATTTTTCTTGTGTAGTTTATATAAATCTAATATTCTTTGACAAGCATTGTTGAGAAAACAGGAAAGCATTTATCATATAGGTCTGTTAAAAATAATAGATTGGGAAAGAGAATGTAAGGGAAAACACACAGTGAGGAACTTTTCTGAATCTATTACACAGTTGAGTTGTGTAAACCAAGAAGTAAATGTGCATGTTCATATTCTTTTTCTATCTTTAGGTAAGAACAGTAACTTGTGCTGGGAAGAAGCTAGATTAAAATTTAGTGATTTTCTGTATAAACAGGCATATGAACTTAAATGTCTTGAAGATCTTTTTAAAAACTGAATTGCCTCTACTTTTTTTCATGCATTTATTTGGTGCCAATGCAAAATGTGGCTGTTAACTTCGGAAAATGACAGCTATGGTCTAAAACAGTTTCATGATATGTGCCGGCCTCGGTCCTCTGAATGTATCTCCATACTAATGGAGTACCTTTGCTACTGGTCTTCCTTTGCCCACTCTTAAACAGTCTTCAGAATATGCTAGTATATTGTTATATTAATAATTTTAAGAAGGTCTGGTAAACAAAAAGGATTTTCACAGAACAATTCTCTACTTCTTGCCTAATAAGGGTTTAATCTTTGATGACTTTGTAGCCTAGCCAGCAGTGAAAATTGCTGTCTGAAATGACCATGCGTTGCTGAAGACCAAACACAAGCGTGCCCCAAAAGTCCTCCGTTGCCTTTTGCTTTGTCGCAGAGCCCTCCGGGTGCCCCTCGCTGCACTCCAGAGCCCTCTGGTTACAGTCACTGCAGATGAGGCCACTCAACCTGCCTGCGACCCCCCAGTTTGTCATTTAGGTGCCTGAGCAAGGTCACTCTAGACAGTTTGTTGTAAATAACACAGTAGGATCCAGACCTCCTTAGTTACCAGCTAGCACATAAATCACAGGATTATTCATTTTCTTTAATAACAAGAGAGTAACGGAGATAACATTTTTATGAATGAGATAACTATAATCAAAAGCAGAGTCAATGCACTGTAGTTCATTTATGACGATCCAATGATCTGTTGCTTGCGTTCTAGAAAGATGGTCTCAAATATTCACAGTGATATAACTTGAGGTTTTAGGTAGCAATGAGTTTCCAATCACTTATTATAAAATACTAGTCCCTAAACCCTCTTTTTAATGAATGATTTTTAACTTTTTGGACAGACATAGCAACTATGCTGTAAAGCTAGCAAGTAAATTTAGTAGCCAAACACAAATTACACAAAGCACTGCAATTGAACCAGGTATTTTCAGCTATTGAAATAATGGTGCTATCAGTGATATGAAATGTGAAAAACAAATTCCATGTGGGTTAAGATGTAAATGGCAAATCTGGGTTCTACTTCAAACTGTTGCCATCTGTCAAATTTTAGATGCTGTGAGAAGACCTCGGTGGTGGTGGTGGGAGGGCTATGAATTAATGGCTGTAAGAAGTAGTTGTGCTTCATTAGTGTGCATTTCACTTTCTCAATTTTCTTCTCTTAAATCCAATTTCTTGCTGACTTTAGAGTCCAAGAATGGAATAATTTTTGGCTATTTTTTAAAAAAATATAAATCTGCTGTTTATTCCTTAAATGAGGAGGAATCAAATTCAAACTCCTGTATCACTAGACTTTGAACTGAGGCCTTCTTGTCCATGTCACTTGACGTGGCAATTAGACAGTAGTGCATCTTTTCTTTCCTCATAGTTCTTTCTTCCTTGTCTTTTATATGTACGTGCATACCTGCTGATACTAAGCCTTCTACTTAGCTCTTTAGGAAATAGAGTTGCTGATCAACACATCTAAAGTTCAGTAAAAGCGATGTTTTTTTGGAAAAAGTTTAGGTTTTTTTTTCTTTGACCTCTAGAAGTTAAAGATCTATGCCCAGATTTAACACAGTAGATGGTAAAAATAATGAAATTACATAAATGAACATTGTTAACCCATGTCATTTTGTGAGCATAACTCACAGAGCAATATAAATTTTGTGGATTCTAGAACATGGTTTATCTTTCCTTACTTTTTTTTTTGAAGTTGCTATTTATGAATGGACAGATGTTCAGGAAACCCCAAGCTTTTATTGGCTGTATTTAGAATAGATGAAATACCAAATTGTTTAAAAAAGAATGCAGTGAATGCCTATTTTATGGAACTATCATTTAAATACTATTTCTTAATTGGGGGATGCAGTGCTTAGTTACATTAACATTTCCCTAGAACTCCTTGGATATCTGAGATACTTTATAATAACATGGTCTTTTCATTTCTCTCTATATCATCTTTGAAGAGGTGCCATACCACTTTAAACAGTTCACCAATCAGTTTCATATGATGGATTCTCTTTAATCATCTACATTCAGAGAAAGTCAAATATTCCTTAGGAAGCCAAAGTAATCTAGCAGAATGTATAGTGTTTGTGCAGCTGGATATCTTATTTATTTGAAGTTCTCAGGGAAATCTCTTCTGACTTTACAAAAAAGATGGAAGAGTAAACAGTAAGAGTGTCCAAGTAATCTGAGCTAGAAAGTCCCTTCTTTTAGAGCAAAGTCATTAAAAAAGTATATTTGCAAGGTCCAAAAATAATACAGTATATCAAATGCAGAGTACATATTACTACATAATGTTTTCTCAGTATTCTCACTATTTTTACATATATATGTATGTGTGTATACCTATCGATCTATCTATCTATCTTTCTAAAATAAAAATTATACTTGGGTTTTTAATATATTAAATATTCTTGGATATGTGAACAAAATAAGAGTCTGTTTTCCTGAAAAGGTGATTCATCTGTTTGTTTTTTGCATGTGACATGTCATTCGTCATCACGTTGGTGTTCCCTGGACATGATAACTGCATAACACAATTAACATTCCCCAAAACTTCCTCCCAGGAAAGCTATTGAAAATGTACTTATGTATAGAAAATTCATATTTCTAGGCTTTTGGGAGGTATCCCACAGTGATACTAATAGTGTTTCTAGTTCTTGTCAGTTCTTTATTCCAAAGTTTGCTGTATATATAGGTACCTTTTCTTCTCCTGAGGAAAGTCTGAGGGAACTTACTGGGTTGGGTTTGTTTGTTTGGGTTTTTTTTTTGGTGTTATGGATATGAGTGTGGTAGTTTTTTCTGAGGGCAAGACTCAAACTGCAGGATGTTCCTTGGCCAGCTTGGAGCATTGGCTAGATTCCCATGTGGAGGGAAATAGGTCTGTGGTTGATGAGACTGTCTTAGGGAGTGTGTTTAGTTTTTCCACTGGATACTCACTAGTATTTTGTAGTTCAGTAGCTCCCATTGTATATCACTCTCTGAGAGTTACTGAAAAAGCTAGAGTTAGATACTGTTCAAATCCTGAGCTTCTTTCTACTGTAGTCCTAATCTTTTTTTACTGTGCCTGTGCCTTCTTTCTAGGTAAGAATGTATGTGTTTCTAAAGAAAGGGAAGAAAGAGGGAATATATGTTCCAGAAAAATTAACAAAGCCAAAAAGTTGTCCTTAATTTTATGCAGGTTTTACTGCCAGTATTGGTGTGAGATGATGTGCCCTTCTGCCTCTCCTCTTTTTAACCTACTGTCTTAGGTCTGTGGTTTCTCACCTTTCTCAAAACAGGAAGAAAGCACAAATGATTGTGTGTTAAATACCTTGAAGGTAATGTCTTGAAGAGTTGTTTCAAATGTTTCTATGATTCAAGAATTATATTTAAGAATAGAGGAGGAAGATTTGGCAAAAAAGAACTTGAAATATTAAATATAGTTGAATAATAATATGGTTCCATGTTTTGTTTATGATTTACTTGTGATAAAGTGGCAGAATGTACTTATTATTTTCAGGGGGGAAAGTAAACAGAACACTGAATTTATTGTGCTTAGTTCAGTGTAAAAATGCACAGCAAATGATGCAATACTTAATAGTTTTGCAACAATCTTTGTGAGGGTTTCTAATCAGTGAATTTCTGAATTTACTTAGGTTTTGATGTTTCCTTTGGAACTTACAATACTTGAGTAACTTGCATTTTCCAATGTCTTTATTTTGCTCTTTCTACGAAGTTGTTAGAGTAATAGCACCAATCCTTTTTTAGCAAGGAGCATGACAGTAAATATAAACATCGTAGCGAAATTCCATCTATTATTTTAGTGACAACATGTTTTTGCAGTTATTAAATATCACTATTAATATAGCACAATCTTCTGTGCATGCCAAAAAATCTATAGAGGGTAGTTGAGGAATTTTATTAATTGCAGAAGCATCACATTGAAATGATACAGAGATAGCAATGTTGGATGATGCATCTTATACAAAAGTAAAGTAATTTTTGAGATATAGGGAAAATTGTTTGTCTTGAAAGACAAGATCTACTTGTCCCAAATATGCAGGATTGAGTAGTTAGTGCTGTGGATTTCCATTTCTTACAGCACTATTGTCTTAAGAGTTAACATTTCAAAAAATGTTCTCATACATGTGCTGCTCCTCTGGGTGGTACTTTCAACTTTAATGCATTTAAGATGGATATCGCTACTAATTCAGAAGAATGTTAAGCAGGCACAGGAGTTGAAACTTACTGTGAGCTTATTTTGAATGTTTGATCACACCATTGCTAGTTTCTTTTGTTTCTAATAGATGACTGTGTATATGCAAATGGCTGGTGAGACTCCTAACTGGTATGAAAGTATTTACTCAAGTGTTGAATACCAAACTTTCTGTAAAAAGAACAGATTTTAAAATCCTTGTGCTGAACTGGCAGATTGTTACTGATATCTGTTTGAATGCTATACCCACCATTATGTAAAAAACATTGAAGAACATTTAAAATTTACAAGCTAGAGCATAAGAATACTTGGAAATACTAAGATTAAAGTTTTCACTTAAATTCAACACTCTTGAATGTAGGGGTTATTTTTAGGGTTATCTTGTCTGTCACTGTAATCTATTAATGAATATAATTAGGTTTTTTTCATTTTGCTAGAAAATTGGAAACACTATTTCTTTCCACTGAACAGCATTACTATTAAAATGTTGTCCTGAAATGTCAAACTTACATTATGATGAATACTACCAGTACAAGAAAACTAATTTAGCACTTCAAATAAAACAACTGTCTTGGCAATTTTTTATGATAATGACTTTGTAACAGTGTCATTTAGAATCTGATTGTCTACTCATGTCGAATAGTTCATCCCATCCCAAATAGTGGTGTTGATCTAATGGTGTTAATTACTGAGCAGAAGCACGATCTGCAAAGGGATACTGGGTGTCCTGGTGCTCCCTGCCCCAGTACTGAAGAGACCGCTTGCCACTGCAGAGCAGTGTCGTGCCTGTGTAGGAAAGGAATTTCTCCGTTGCAGTTCCCCTAGGCAAAGGCCCCGAATATCAGTGCACTTGAGGGCGTAGGCAGGGTCTTGGAGCATTGGTTGGGGATCTGAAAAGTCCTTCTGTATTTCCTCTTGTGGACTCGGCACGCGTGTTACAATTCTGCTAGTAATCTGATGGCATAAATGTAAAAACTTACTATATCCTGCATACTTAAGGTTTTCCGAGATATGCATTTATTTTGTCAAGATATCATGAGTAAACTGGCAATGAGCTGACTAGTGCTGCCAAGAAAAAAGGTATTACCCTCAGCTGGATAATGGTCTTAGAGCTGCACTGATTCCATTTGCTGAACTAGTATGTATGAAGTGAGCTTCTCTCTCATATTTTTGCACCAAAAGCATGACTGTGAGAAAAAAATTATGGGTTGACTTCTTCCATTCCTTTAATGAGAAATGTATGTGAATTTCCAACTTTTAAAGGAATTACAGCAGAAAGTATCAGCAAAGGTGGCAGTTCTACTTGTGAGATAGTATTTTTTTGTCTCCTTTTGGCTTTACGTTTCTAAAGGAAATGTTTTCATATAAAACATCTTTTTATCAAAACAATATCTGACCTTATTTTTGGTGACGAGGTGAAATTTATCATTATTACATTATATGTATGCTTATTCAATAGATAGTAATGTTGCATTTTAAATGGCCTTCAGCAAAGGCCAATTATGCTCTTAAGAATGCAATCCAGACCATTGCTTGTCTTGGAAAATCAAGTGCTGTGCATGTGTACTCAAGGCCTGCAAAGCTCAACGCACAGGTCAATGCTTTTTCTACTGTTAGGAAGGGACAGAAGACACATCAGAAAACTTTGTCATTGTCCACAGCAAAGATTCCTGTAAATGCCATCTAATTGCTAATCTATTCCCCTAAAATAATGTTCGTAATTGGTAATGAAATGTGGTTGGGCCAAATTATGTGGTCATTCCTGTTCACTGTCATCATCAGAAAAAAACTTTAGCTCTCCCGCTTCTGTTCCCTGTTCCCTTCTGCTGCCAGATACATCCATTAATTAATTATATGTAGTGCTCAGAAGCTGGAAAGAAAGGGTTGTCCAGACCTGAAATAGAGACCTGGAATAAAGTCTGTCTCTTTACTTTAAACATTATGTCTACTGAAATATTTGTAGTCTATTGTCCCTCCCTGTTTTGAGTGATGTTTGTGAATTCTTCCTAAGCATATCTTTTAAACTAATTTGAATGACTTCCAAACTGCCTAAGTGTTGGCACTGAATGTCAAGAGTAAACAAATGAAAGCTTGTCCGTATTCTTCATTTGTTGTCAGACGCTGTTGATTTGTCATTTTCACAAAGTTTATTCGTTACGGTAAATGCTGTTAGCATTACAACCATGCTTTTTCAAACTGCTCTGAATTGATCTGTTGGGGTGAGGTGAATGAATTACCAACTCTTTTTTGTTATCCACTAAGATGAAGTTGCTTTCAAGACTTTCTAGTGGCCTGGGTATTTTTTTATGTTATAAAATGAGACTTGGTTGATAACTGTCATATCAGAAGACAGAGGTGATATGGTCTTCCCATGGAGACAAGCTACTGCAGAATATTGATATGTGGACTTTCCAATGCTGAAAGTGGAGATCTCTTGAACTGATTTGAACTCTTCACTGATTCTCATGCTTTTGACCATGTTCCTGTTACCCTGGCTATGGTTTCTGCCCAAGACTATTATTTTGCTGGGTGTTAACTGATACCAACTGAAAATGGCAAAGTCAGTGTTATCAATAGTGTGCTCTTTAGCAGGTAGTGGTTGGCTAAAGGCTATTTTACCTACTATATTATATTAATTCAAGTACAAATAAAAAAAATGCCTAGCCTTTTTCTTGCTGTCTTTCAGAATATTAAATGAGGTATTTTAAAACCTTTTACAGATACTTAAACTAAAACCTTTATGCAAAGCTGTAGATAATTTTCTCAGCCGTGACATGCCCAAAGACAACACCTGCTGTAGATGAACAAACTATGTGCTGTAGATAACATTTTTGCCTTCTCAGTCTAGAAAGTAGTGGCAACAGATCATCCATACATAGGCAAATGTTTGCCTTTCATTACTGCAGATTGTAGTGTACCCTCCAACAGACATGACTGAGAAAAAATAATTGGGTGTGGAAAATTCCCACTGCAATCTCTATGAAGGGACTGTATACTGGCCTAATGTCATTTCCTGCACAGTACGTGCCTTAACTTCCACATCAAGCCCTGCCTGACCTAAAGAAAAACTGGCAGAGAAGCAATGAAGCTTAACTTAAAATTTCAAATTAGTATCTATAACATGTCACACAATATTCCATGTGAACGTGGTTTTCAAAAGGTAAAAATAAAATAAAAAAAAAAGTTAAGAGAAATGTTTCACCATAGCCATTTTGAATATTTGTAACTATATGTTTTGGCCAAGACAATTAAAAAAAAAATATTGAGGAGTAAATCAGAGTTTTCTACAAAAAGAGCAACATTTGAAGATTGTCACTTGTTATTTTTTTCAGGTGACTGTTTATGGTCAAAATCCAAATTCTCAGGCAACATGTTCATAAATTCCCACACAGAAGGAAAAATATTCTGCTTGTGTTCACTCTGCAAAGAGTTAAAATGTTCACAGTTTCTGTTTAGATAAAATAATATTTTACTTGAGATAATAAAATGTAATAGAATTAAGTAAAGAATTTGCTGTTTCTTCGTAATTTTCAGATGATGACCACTTTTCCTAAACATTTATATTGTTGGAGTTTTCTTTTTCAATAGAGAAAGTATACTTTGAATGGTTTCAGATAAAAATGTTTTCTTTTTTCCTTCCTGTCCTTTTTTTTCTTTATCATGTAAACAGCTAGAGGAGTGACTCTCAATTAGTAGAAACAAGACCTTAGATTTCAGGCTAAGTATAGGAATCTTCAGTCTCATAGGTGACTGTTTCCAAAATTTCCAAGTGTGGTCATGAATAGATTGATGGAAGCTATTTTCCAGTTTTCATTGCACCAAATCTTAATGGGTGCGAATTAAATATGTTTACACATGTACTTACATTTCCCACCATAACATGTGGAGCCTGTAACATGACTTAAACTGACAGATATTCAGTGTTGTTTAATTCTTCCTTTTATCCACACACTTTTGAATTATGAATTATATCAATCCTTAAATCTTTGTTTGTTTTAGAGAAGGTGCTTTTTTTTTTTCCTCTTGACACACCATATATGCACTAGCAAGTGCTAGCAGTTTCAGCTGCATTTAAGGAAATATTGTTGTAAGGCTTTTATGTGCTGTACTTCAATCAGCTAGTGCCAGCAGTATCCCAATAGAAAGACCCTCAACAGACCATTTTCAGCATTTTGCTGCAATTAAACTCCTCTGGTTTTAGCCCTCAGGCAATTTAGTACCTTTTTACATATGCACATTATGAACTTTTGACCAGGGCCTGGTAGTCATATATTAGATAGCAGCTTTTGAAAGCAGACTTAACAAGTTCCTCAGAGTATTACAGTTGGAGTCAGTTGTGGAAAAGGTAATTTAACCAACTTGCAGTGAGGCCATTCAGAATCTTACTGATGATCCTAAATATGTCTTTTTTTTCCTTGTTTCCTCTGGAAGCTGGTAGCAAGAGCTCTCAAAGAATGTGATTGATCTTTTATTCAGTAGCTAACGAGGGCTGTGATTCTATTAGTGCTCTACAAGGCAAGGGAACAGTGATTTAATGAAGTGTCTAGTGAGCTGGTCATAGATTTATCCTGTTGTCTCTAATTTGCAGTGCCATTGTGAGTGTAAAAGAAACTGCACTCACACTGCCATTAGGCAGGTATTTCCTTAGTAAATTGTTGTAAGGTCAGGTGTAGTTATCTTAGGAAAGGCAATGCCTTACCTCCTCGGTGTCTCAAGATGACAGCCGCTGTGCTGAGCACTCACTGAAGCGGAAACATGAAGATCAGAGGTCCGTCTCCAAGTCCCCCTTAGCTGATGCAGGAGCAGATGAACTGCCAAGTAGGACTAATAGAGTCATAATTGGCGATTAGAACTGGAAAGGTGCAATAACATCTTAATACAAACTGGCTTATATTATAGTTAGTGTCAATTGTTGTAAAGTTACATGGTAGCCTGAACTAGTTACACTTCCTTTTTTCATTTTCAAAAAATGAGGCAATGCATCCTAGTAGTTGCAGTGCAACAAAATATAAGAACATCAAAACTTGAGTTACTTTAAAGTGACATTAATGTCTTCAGTACATTTACTTTGGCATGTAACCTGTCAGTCTTACTCAGAAATGATGCAGTAAAATTTGCCACAGAACCATAGATAAAATAATCTCATAAATATGCTCTGGTTTTCACTTAATTAGCACTGAATAGTGGATTTTATTTCTGTCCTCTGAAGGCCACCGAATTTTTGTTCTGTTTGTCTTTGATAACAGGAGATGTTGTTTTTATGATGCCTATGGTGTTGCAAATCTGGTTTGCACTGGTATGTTTCTCACAAACCTCTTGAGTTCAAGTTAGCCAAAAGCAACCATTTTCAGGCAGAAGTTATCTTTGCATGAATTGCTTGATAATTTGAGAAGGAAGTTATGGTATATGTTGCCAGGAAGTTCAGTGTTACCTATTTCAATCAAAAGCAATACTGAAAAATAAGAAAGCAGATCTCATATGTGTGGTTCTTTCCTAGGTTAATATAGAACAGTAGAGAAATGAATTATCTTGAGATTTCTATGGCATTTCCTGGTGGCAGCTGGAGAATTCCAGTGTGCAAATGTGGTCAAAGCTGACAATTGGAGGGGAGGCAATCAAGAGACGAGATTGTGGGAGCATTAGTCCAAATTTGTTTATGTGTAAGTCACAAGCCTAACTGGGATCTCAGCCTCATGTTCCATGCTCTGTACATATAAGTAAAAAAACCTTCCTGATGCAAAATGCATCAAGTCTGTTCTAAGGGAAACTGCTAAAATCTCCTGTGCAGCAGATGAAACTTGGATCATGTCAAACAGCAATAGCAAGAAGACAGAATAATGATAACTTGTATCCTCATGTAATTATAGCACATGCATCACCAAATAGTTGTCATATGCTTAGATGGGGGATACTGTTTTTGCGAAATAAAAATGTTTTCAGTTGGATGAGCCATTGAACTCCTGTGAACTTGACACTCTGTAGGCCATCATCTGGAGCCTCTGTTCAATATACAGGCACAATTTGTCTAGAAAAAGGGATATTGGGCTTTTAAATGAACAGCAAGAGGATTTAAAACAGTAAGCCAAACTTTCTAATTTCCTAATATTGACACTTGTGTCCCTCACAATCTTATTATAGTATTATTCTCTGCTGATCTACCATTTCATCAAAAAGTCTACAATGGAACTAAAAATCTAAGCCTTTTAGCCCATAGATCATTGCACTTGGTAAATGGCTTATTGTAGATTAGATAATGTGGTTCATAGCACATCCAAATCAATAAAAGGCTAGTCTGAACGTAGTAAAGTGCTCTCAGTCTGATTCTTTTTATGAAGTATATCTGACACGAGCAAAGTGAAAATTTTAGTCTTTTTGCTTAACTTGATATAAGAAAAAAGCATTGCTTAAATTTCTACATGGTTATTTTCTTTCTTGGAGAAGATCTGTCCCATAGAATTTAGTTTTATTTGAATCAAAATGAATTATATTGCATGAAAAATGGTAAAATTCTTGTATCGGCAAAATTCAGAGCCCAATGGTTTGGTGTTCCCATTCATATCCCACTCTAGAAATGAATGACTAAGATGTCACATTTTTCAGATATTCAGTGGTCTCTGTGAAATAAATCCTTCTAGACCTGTTCTCTTACAAAAATCATCAGCAAAACTTGGGAACCTCAGCAACAAATGGAGGTGGAGAATGCTTGCATTTGGGAGAACTGTGAAAGAAATTTTTTGAAGACAGAATGGATGATTAGATACCAACAAAGCAGTGGCATTTTAATCTAGGTCAGAAAGACCGAGGATTCACCTTTAATCCTACAAATACTACATGTTTAATTTAAAAGCTGATTTGTGAAATAAGAGAAACTAAGGCAATAATAGCACTTAATTTCTTATCAGGTTTCTAGGTTAACTATGCATAGCAGAGGAAGGGGAAGGTTGCTTCTCTGGTACATATGGCTTTCATCTGTCCCTCACATCTGGAAAGGTATCTTTGCAAGCACGAGGCACGAACAGTGTGATTGTAGAGAAATGGCTGTACAGCATGTTACTGTGTCTGCTCAGCCCAGCTTTTGCTATACCGTCCATGTTATGTTTTCTCTCATTTTGAAATTCTCTGACACATGTAAAGAGTCAATTGGCAGATTGTTACAGTAATCAGGGTCTGAAAGGGAGGATAGGTGTCCCCTTTCTGTTTTACCTTGTGGATGATCCCATGTTCCTGAAGGTGTGCAAATACTAGGAGGATACACCTATACACAAGCTTATATGTGCGTCAAGGGTGAACAGGTATGGAGAGAGTTTTTACCCTTCCAGGCGGGGTTATACTAGATGCTGGGAAGAAATTGGTGGCACAATGGGAACTAATGGATGCCTCTACATTTAGATTTACCATACACTTTCATTCATTGCAATTTTGTATTTTCCTGTTGACATGCATGGCCCATGCTGCTGAGGAAAGGATAAACAGAAGTTAAGAAATGTTAAAATGCCAAGCTGCTGAACCTGGTCAAGGGCTTGTCACTAGTAGCAGCTTTGCTAAGAAAAAATAGAGGGTTTAAAAGCTGTATTAAATATCTAGTGAATAACTTTGAATTTCTTGCAAAAAATAGTCAGATTAACTGCAATTGGCTGTAGAGAGATGCTCTTAACTTACCATTCTTTGACCATGTTATTGACCAGTGTGTGTTCGCCCATGTTGTTAATAATTTATCCATTGAAAAATCTATGTGCATTATAGTCTTTGATCTCAAAATTTCAAAGGTGAAGATGCTATTTTCTTTTTCCTTTTACATTTTTTTTCTTTCATTTGAAAGAAATTTTAAAAGAGAACAGAATAAAAAATAATTTAAAAACTTTTTTCTGTTTATTTTGGTGAGAGAACTTCCAGATGACACCCATCCTTGGTAATGAGAAGTGTATATTAATACAGTAAGAATATATATGAATAAAAAAAAATCAAGGCAAGCTTACTGTACTTTGCAGATGAAAAATATTTGAAAACAAGACTTAATGCATCTAGTAGATTAAAACAGAAATTAAAGACTTTAGAGTAAGAAGAGATCAAAGGCTGTCTTTTCATTGTTCTTTTTATTGTTTATTGACTTCAAAAAGACTTTTTAGTTTAAGCTGACTTTAATGTCTCTTGAATGCTCTTTTGTAAAGTGACTTTGAAAACTCACGGATAATGTCTTCATTAAGTGGGGAAAAATCTTGGTAAAAATGTAACTGTAACTTTGCTTTCATTATAATAGAAAGAGATAACACTTTGCTTAATTAAGGTCTGTTTTCCCTCTGTTCTGAATTTTACGACCATTTTTTTCATTGAAATTAGTGCTGATAAAAGCTTGAAGTAGACATTGCTAAACTGAAACTCTTAGTTTTCCAGAGAACTACAGTAATATGAGTTCTCTGTCTAAATTTGTTAATCAGTTAATCAGGATGTTGTCTTGTGTATACTAGCTATTTTTAGGAAACAAAAGAAAAATCAAAACCCCAAAGCATATTCAAGTTGTATTAATTCTAAAGTAAAGCATGCATTTTTTGCATTGTTGGGAATGTTCATTTAGAGACTTTCTGCTGTCATTCTCTTCCTAAATGTCTGTGTTTTTCTCACCAATCCCTGATGACTTGATGTCTTTGGATTATGTTAGCATCTATATTAATGATGACAATAAAGATCATAAATGTATGAAGGTAAATAGATAGATTAGGAAAGCTATGCTGAATAATTAAGACAAGGTCCTTGGCACAGATTTCTCTGGGGACTAATATGTAGTTTCCCCAACATGTTGAGGTTTAAAAATGTACTCGAGGAATAAGACTACCTTGACCTTCCCCCTCCCAATATTACATCTTTTGCACATGGTTCTTTGAGTGCATGTAACTTTTAAATGGAAAGGAGAATTTTCCTTGGATTCATGAAGTGAATCTTTTCTCAGAAGCTATATATATGGCAAGCTAAATGATTCCCAACAGTAGAAATTTATTGTATAATGTAGATGAGTTAATTGTCTTCTTTTGGTTAATTTCTTGCCAGTATTGATTGAGATTCATTCTCATTTTTGCTTAGCTCCTCATTTTTCTGTAATCATGGTATAGTATAATCTTAGGTTTAGCAATTTCTGACATGGGTTTATGGTGGACATCAGTTGTTTGTTACTCTGGGTTGTAGATAATAGGTGTGGTGGTAATTTTATGATACATGCCCTTCCCATTCTGTGTATTTCTGCCAGGGTGGCATGTGCAAATATCGGGCAATCTGTTTGGCTCTTACTGAGGATCAAAAGATTCTGACTTGCAGTATGCAGAACTTGTCTGCAAGACCTTTTTATGTATTTAAAAAAAAAAAAAATCAACTCCTTTTAATGTGATAGCTGAGTTTCCAGAGTTTTTTCATGAGAAATGTGTATTGCATGTTTTCTGTAACTGCCTAACCTTGCTTCAGCTTTAAAGGAGATTGTCTGTCTTCAAAAGTAAAACCAGCGCTACGCTTGTTTCCCCTTGCTTTCATTCATGGCTAGGGACAGAGCAGCAAAGCTATTCTAGGCTAGATTTATTTTATGGACTTTCAACTATGATGCATGTTAGGAACCTTATGTCCAGTGCAAAAATGAGACTGAAAAGGACACTTCTTTAATACTAGATGAATCAAAAGGCCACCCTATATATTAATTTTGAGACTGATGCTAATGTTATTCATTTATGGGTTGGTTTGTAGTTTTCAATTACTTTGTTTTAGTGTGGGCAACTACATTTTGGATTTGGCGATTCAGTATACAGCAGTTCCATTTTGTAGACTATCTTGCTAGTTTTCATATTTATAGATGCAAAAAATGTTTGCTGTATAAATATTTTTATCACACAAATGGTTAACTATTTTTACAAGTGTAACCTTTGTGGGTGGTTTAGAGGCTCAGTTACCCACTGAAATGGAGGAAATAAATGTCCTTGAGGATTTGCATTCGGATCATATGACATAGTGGGTCTCAGCTCATTGTTAATAATTCTTACATCTGTGCAGCTTACAATAGCAAATGAGGCTGTGCAGCCTTTGAAAATGTAATACAGTATTACTACTGGTACCCTTGTAGAAACATCCACGTTCTTTTCTATAAGATGATGGAAGAGTAAGCTAGGACGAAGAAAGTAACAAATTAGCTGGTAAAATTGATATAATTTATAATCCTACTTATTAGATTGAGGAGATAATGTGAAGACTATTGAAATTTTCGTGTTTATTATGCATACGGCTGATGCTGTTTGGGTTGCATTGCACATTTGCACTATGGGCATGTAAGGGGCTAAGATTCCACAAAACCAGAAAGAAACCAACACTACAAGGAGAGAGAAAGAAACAATGAAGCAAAATGATGGAAGATTGAATATGGCCAAATTCCAAGCTTTTTACTTTAATTATTTTTGCCTTTATGTTGTATTAGGAAGTAACATTGGGTGGTCCTACAATGGGAGAAATGTGGTTGCTCTGCATTTTGTAGATTTGAATCTACTTGCGCTAGAAAACAATGGGCATCCAGGATACAGAGAGCTTAATCCCTTGAAATTAGATAACCCACTTCTGCACTCAGTGTTTGTGAGCAAAAGGTGCCAAACTTTGTTCCCTTTTCAGTGCTATGAATCTTGACACGCATGGGAGCAGAGTTTGGCTCAAGGGTTTGTTTGCATATTTGAATGCTTCAGTTATATTATTAACCAACCCAAACATAGTTTTCCTGCCTTGTACATACAAAAAGGCAACTATAGTAGTAATGTAAAAAGTGAATTAAAAGGAGGATGCAAAACACCTTCTTAAGAAGGTTAGATCAGCAAAATTAGAACATTTCAAGAATTCTGTAATAGTTACATATGTCAGATGATAATTACCTCATAGCAATTATTCCCAGAGTTCTTTGTGGGTATAACGCCCTGATTATGAGCCCCAATTCTATGATTTGTTTTCCAGCAGTCATATAAGCCCATTCTGGAAATTGGTGCAATAGGTAAAATATTATATTTAACAAATTCAGCATTTGGCTGAGAACTATTTGAAAAAGAGATATTACCACCTGTATTCCCTTCTCCAAAACCACTTGAGCTGTCTTGTTATGAGATCTAAGTCCTTGTTACCTACTATGTGTAGCAACAGGGGACCTGAGGGGACGTCTTAAGAGGAGAAGGGTCAGCAAATCACAGAGAGTTCAGGCAGTGTAGCTTTCTTTTGGGTCTGAAGCAAGACCCAGAGCACACTGATGAAGTCCTGTTCATAGCCTGGCTATGCTCAGACTCTGCAGTTGCTTTCTGTCTGAGCGAAACAATATATTCATGAAATCTGGCAGTACTGGCCTGTTGGTTTTTTAGACAAACTCCTTCCTAAAATGAACAGTGCTGTCATCAAGGGAGCACCAAAGACAGGTCTGTATAAGAACAGCTTTATTTTTGTTTGCCTTGTTTGGACACCTTGCAGCACTTCCACACACTCCTTTTTGCTCAATTGATTCCCTCTTTCTACAGCATTCTCTTCCAAATGACATAGCTGTCCACAAATAAAGTACCAAATTGTTAGAAACCACCTACCTTTTCCCTAATACACAGCCAAGCGATTCGCATCACCTCAGAGTTTTCTGTACATTCCCTGCTCACAGTAAATATCTTTTCCATTTTATTTTTGGACTTCTAATGGTGATTGTGTAGCTTTTTTTGAAGAGAGAAGTTAACATCATGTTAGAGAGGGTTTGCAAGACTACAGCATCTTTCTTTCGGTTAGGAAAGAGACGGTATCCAGCTGCTACTCTGCAGATGCTGGTGTGCCATGGGAGTGTACTGCTGAGGCAAAGCTGGCTTCCTGTTCCTGGTACTGCAGCTTCTCAATTTTATGGTGTAACTGCTGCAAATCCTAAATCAGCAAGTGTGCTACAGTTTTCCCTAGTCATGTGTGCCCTGCATGACAGTGCACATAGCTGCCTTCACAACCTGTTCTCCCCGGGGATATACATTTTAATGCTGTGTCCATTTACATCACAGTTGTATTAATTGCATTTAATGTAGTTTTGAGCTAAGGTAGCATGGCCTTATTTCAGAGAATAGAGCGTGTGTGTGTTGCAATGAGGCTTGAGTTCAATTGATCTATGACTTGGATATGAGGGATTCTTAAGGGAGTTTGTTGGTTTATGTAGAAGAGGGATGTCAGTGGCCATTAGGAAACACCAGTTTTTATTACCTGTCAATCTCATGGAAAACCTATTGCAGCAAAATCTCCTGTAATAGTTATCTAATCTCTCAAATTAGAGATTAATGAAATGAAAAGATTACAGAGGAGGAAAATACACTTTTCAGAGCAGACAGTATCAGAACAATACAGACTATTTGAAAGCATATACAACAGCAGTCTGAAGACAACAAAAGGATAAATCAGTACACACGATTGTTGTCTTCATTTTTTTGCTTTCAGTATGCTTATGGGTTTTAAACTGCAAAAATCTATGTGACTATGTGGGTTAGTAAATTACTAGAGCAATGGAGCATATAAAACTAATTCCAAAATAGAAAAAAAAAATGGAAGACACCATTTAGAATATTACACACTCATTTTTTAGAATGGTCTTAGAATTTAATACAGTTGAAGTTTAATTTTGCTTAACTACATCTTTATTTTCAGATTTGTAGAGTTCAAAAGTGGCTATTTATTCAAATACATTAATAAGACCAAAAATTAGAAGAAAAAACTTGTATATTATATGTAGCTGTGATTGATATTTATGACAGCTGTGTTTGGAAACCATGAATCTTTACATAGGATAACCCCCCCCATATCTTAAATATTTTGAAAGGAAAAAAAAAATGGGGACAATATGTCTTCTATCAGTTAATTTCTAAGCATCTAATTTTCAGTGTGTTCTGTGTTCTTATTTTTCCTTGCAGCTACAATATGCAGTGGGATATAAAACAGAAGGAATTTTTCAAAAAATGAGTTGCATTTATCTATACATAAAAAAGAAAACACTATTGAGGTGACCGTGTGTGTCAGTACATCACTTTATTTCCACACCACCTGCTGCAATTAAAAATGAAATCACCAAGCAGCAAGTACAGTAACTTCATCAACCAGCTGATATTATAATTAATGACTATAGAGTCTCTATTATTGTGTACTTCCAAGGCATCAAGTGGAAAGCTGTCGTAGTGCTTTAAATAATGAAAAAGTTTCAGGCCTTGATAAATGGCTCAGTTGGATGCAGTTTAGAAAGTTGAGAGCATATGCTTCTGTCATTAGAAACTAAGGACCCTCGTTACCCTTGCTATAACTCTTCAGATTCATCTGAAACTCTTTGATCCCCTCGTGTACTTACACTGTGTTTAAAATGCAAAAGTGTAGAAAAATATGGTGTGCACAAGAAATTCAGTTAGTAGGAAGGAAGATTAAAATAAAGCTACTGTTCATTAACGTCTTTGTTTCAAACTTAGTGAAAAAGATAGCATTAGTCTGTATCCACATTTCTTTTGAAATGAGAATAAGCAAACATTTTTCTTTGATTCCTTTGAGATTTTTCTTTTAAGAAACAATTGAAATCCAATAAAGAAATGCACTTCAGAGAATGCTTATGAAGATATTTAACTGACTTAATAGAGAAATGACAGCAAGGGTATTTGTTCTTGCAGTCTGTACTTAACTCCGTGGTATTCTGCAGTGATGGATGCCGAACGGGTGTGAAGTACTGAAGCAGAAATTTGAGGTATTATTGATGAGGCAGTTTTAAACAATATAAACTTTAAAAAGGCAAGCTATTGCTAAATTCACTTCCTGAACAGTACAGTTTTGTTGTTAAATATCATAATTTTAACTGAAAACTATTAGTTACTTTTCAGCTACTGTTTATTTTTCTTCTTACTCTGAAACTTTCATGTAATGTATTTGCCTCTGAGGATATTTCATAGCTGAAATGCTTTGCTTGGCAGAGCATGTTACAGATAGAGAAAATTTTGTCTAATCCCTGACTCTCATGGTTGTCATTTTGCTTTGTTTCATGTGTAGAAGCTATATGCCAGAACTATTTTTCAAACCTTTTATAAGGGAATTATGTGTCTTCTAAAGTATTGAATTAAGATAACGAAGCATATCTGTATTCACATATATATGAATGTATAACTAACAACAGAAACGAAGATTTCTTCCTCCCTGTCATGTGAACATGTGAGATAATAAAAAGAGTGCTGTATTTCCCTCTATATTTCATTATTTAGAATCTGTTATTTAGAATCTACATTTCACGAGCATCCAAAGGCACTAAAGCACTGTGCCTAGGCATTACATGCAAGCATATAACAGAAGAATATTTTAGTCCAAGAATTTCTCAGTGGCTAAAATGTATGTTCAACAACCTGGTGCTAAATTAAGGAGTGAAATGGGAAGACCTATGAACGGATGGAAACAGATGTGAAAAGTCTACTTGTGCAAGGGAGGAGTCTCATCTGTGGAATGGAGACTGTCAGGGTGCAGGAGCTACAGCAGCAGCCTGTGCTGGAAGTGAATCACTTGGATTCTTTGTGTTTCATAGCTCTCACTCTTTTGGGTTTTTTTGTTGAGCAAAAAGGACAGTCGAGTGACCGCTTTATAATGTTCACCTCAGAATATTTACAAACTCTGTGCAATTGGTTAGACAGATGCAAATTAAGTGCTGATGCAATGGGTCCATCGCCATTCATTTCAAAGGCGTACTTGCTTGCATGAGATGTGAATTTGTGATAAGCGCTGAATATTAACTAGGATATTTGGACTTTAATATAATGATCTTATATCACCACAGCATCTTGGCAAATTAGATTAAACCTGAAGGACACAGAACCTGATCCATCTTTAAATTCATGATGTGTGAAAGTTGCACTTCAGACAAGTGTTAGGCTAATTGCTTCCTTAGCTGGTGACTTTAATAAGTTATAAACAGAAATATTTATCTCAGTGAGCTAAGTGGCTAGTAGGCTGAGAAGAAAGATAGCAAAGACATTCATAGATGTAGGTTTTTGTATATATTCAAAATATTGTCAGATTGTGCTATTAGATGCCTAGGTTCTTCACACATTTCAGGACTTTTATGCCCTTGCTAGTAATTAAATTAGTTATTTACCCATTGTACACAGTCTTGAATTACTGTATGATTAGCTTGGGCACTTAAAAGCATAAGAACCCTTGAAAGCAAAATCCAAGCATAGATATTCCATAGCACGTCTTACAATCTAAATATTGCTCTTAGTCTAATCGAAGCAGCAAGAGTAGTCACAGCAGTTGATGGACTATTTTTCAAATTGATTTCAAAAATGTATTTAAGGGGATGATCTTCTACTCTAGATTACCTATTGATTTTTAATATGAAAAGCTCATTATATAAGCAGTAACTGCATATAAAAACCTAGCAAACCTTTGCATAAATCCTTTAATTGAATTTCCAGAGCCTGTGGTTCTACTTTTTTTTTAATTAAATCTATTTCTTTTTTTAAGTGTTACTGTGTAATTTGCATGCTGTGAAGTGGCCCTGTCCCAGATAAAGTGCCATTGATCCTTATTAAACCTCACCTCTGGGCTTGCTCAAAACTAACTGGAAAAATTAAAGTGTTCATGCTGCAATGCACTTATTGCTTGTGTGATAGGATTATGGAAAAAAAGAATAACATTAATTTCCAAGAGAGAATTTATAATGCAAGATTTTATTTTTTTTCCGTTTGATAATTAATAGCAAAATCATATCCTAAATATAAATTGTATTTCAGTCTGCGAACTGCAGTAGTAATTAGGAAAGATAATGTATACCTGATATAAACCCATGATGTTTTATATGGACACTCCTTTGGTATATTAATTTTTTTAAGTGTTCAAAACGATTATGGATTCAGCCCAACAGCTTAAATAAAGATTTGAGAAAAAAAATAAAATCTGGAACCTATGCAGTACCTTATATTAATAGCTGCTTCCATTTTATTTCTTGAGTTTAAAATGTGAAAAACGATAGCCTGCAAGTATTCATGCTAACAATTTTTATATTAGAATTATCATGAGAAAGAAAAGTATATAAGTCGCAATACTATTTCCTATTTTTTTTTAAAATACCTAACATTCTTTATTTGAAAAGCAATAAAATCTCCTGAAGAAATATTCATAATCAATAAGAATACAGAGTATGGAATACATTAACAGAGTTATAAAAATGTTTGCAATATGACTCAAAATGAAAAACACAGCAAGTTATGTATGGTTTAAAATGTAATCAATTTTGAGGTTGCGTATGAGGATATAAATGATAAACACGAGTAGTAGCATTTTTAGTAAAGGCTGTTGCAAAAAAAATACTGTATTTATGGTCTATTCCATTCTTTTTATAGATCATTAATGTAGAAAACAAATACAGTGTATCCATTTCCTTAGACAGTTTAAAATTCCATTAAATGACATTTTTAAATGGAAATTTTGAGCTCATTTTATATGCTGCTTTCTACAAACACATGCTGTACTGAAAGTGAGCGTAAACTGGGTTTCCAGCAGAAGCTGATACCTTAGAAGTTATAGTCAGGAGTGTTCCAGATTTGGAGGGGAAGCTAGTGGGTTTTTCCACTTTCAGCAAAGAGAACTACTAAATCTGCTACATTTAAGCAAGTGGTGAATTGCATGTTGTATTGCCTGTGATATATTATGTACAACTAGGTTGGAATTGTCAATTGTATCATGACCTCATTCCACAATGAAACTGTTTGTTTCGGACCGTCTCATCTACAGAGTAATTCGTGCAACTTGATTTTTGCACTTTGCTTAGTTCATACAGAACCAGTTTAAATACTACTTTCTCACTGATCTGAACCTAACAAAATTGTGTTTAACTGTATTGACTGCTTAAATGTATTATGTATTTGCTTTAAAGCTCCTTTATTTCTTTTACGTAAGCACTAATTGTTTCAGAATCAGCCGGTCAGTCTCGTTTCATATACCCTCTGAGTTGGTAACAATAACATGAAATGAGCTGTATTTTACTCTTTTTTCAGTACCTCATTTGTGCCTTTGACAACAGTCTCCTTGTTTCCCCTGCTAAGTCAGTTGGTTAAGCCTTCAACTTTTACTGTGCTCCATATAGGAGTTGCCTTATGGCCACTGGAGCTCTCTGCTACTGCTAGGACCAGTCTGCACCCATGGATCATTTTTCTTCCATTCAGCATGTAACATTATACAGTATTAAGCAACATTTCTTAAAAACAAAACAGCAAAAGAAAAAAGCCTAAAACTTTAAAATTCCTGAATCTGTGCAATTTGTGACACTGCATTGGTTTTTGTAATGAATTAAATTATTAAAATTACAAATTATATAATGTATAATTGTAAATATAATTCTTTGAAATGTATAGAAAAAACCCAGAATTAAGATGTGTTGCTACTGGGGAAATTATTCCTACTAGGTGTCTGAGAAGAAACGCTGTCTATACAAGCGTTTTTATATCATATGAAGACGTGGATGATTCTCTGGCTGTTTTGCATGTTGCAATTCCCATACAAGGAATTTCATCATAGGACAGCAAAGAAAGGAGATGAAGAGCATAGATTGTGGATCAAGGGAATGGATTGTGTTCTTTTGTTTTGTGCCTTGTGGAGGTAGACTCATGGCTTTGAATCTCTGAGTTTGAATATGTATAACGTATGCTTCTCATCTGTGGCACAGCATTCCTGGGCTTGCACCAGTGGCTGAAAATGTCCAGGAATATCCTTCACAGAGGCAGCTGAGTAGTTCTTGAAAAAACATCCTAACTGCAGCGATGCCTGCTTAAAAGGAGAAACAAACAGACAACAAATGGGCTCCCGTGGCACAAAATTATCCCAGAAAGGCTTCCTGATCTCATTCTTTTTAGAAAAAAAGCCCCCTTTTTACTGGCCTTTCTATGATGACATGCGTTGTTCCTGAATGAACTTGATTTTTCTCAGAAAAAGAGAAGCTGGACAGAACTACGGGAGGAAGTGAATTGGTCCTCTTGCAGCAATATGGAAGTTACTCAGAAAAGCTATGCTGACCTACAGCCTTTTTAATAAATGAGCGTGAAGCTAAGTTGATATCCGTTAGTTTACTCATGAGTGAAGAGCATTCGGCTGAATACGGGTAGCTGGAAAGATCCATTCAGCAGCAAGGGAGTGCAATTGCAGCTGCAGCAGACCTGCTTATTTCTTCTGCAGTGCTGTGAATTTTGCACTAAAAGGTGGTTATTGTGCATAGTTCTAGACAGCAGTCTGCTTGCTTCTCTGCTAGAGCAATAGTGTCTTCAGCTTTGGGATATTCATGTTTCAGTTCCCTCCATCAACAGGCAAACACGTGGCCAACGCAAAGTATTTGCTCCAAATTTTCATGTTAGTTTGTAAGATTAATATGAATGACTTGTTCGTCATTATTTGTGTTCCTCCTCTATGTGGTCCAGCAGTTTTCTTGCGGATTTTTTCTCTGAACAGTTATTACAAGTACCAGATTGTTCCTTGAAACTTGTTCCTGTTTTACCTTACGTACATCAGAAGTGTTCTGAAATTATGCTTTAGCAAAAAGGTCTTAAAATTTTTTCCCGGTGGTTTGTCCGTGGGTTTGTTGTAGTTTCCTCATGGTCTTTAGTGGAGGAAGTAAGTGACAGTGATCAGTGAAGGTGGACAGTAAGATTTATAATGTATTTGTGCTAGCTGATTGCCAACAGAACTGGCCTTTCCCAGAGGTGCTGTACGCATACTTGGAAAATCAATAGGGATTAGCCTATGACCCCCTTCACATACTTATACTGTGGTCTGCATTGCTTACCAATATTTCATCTGTTTCACTTAAATGCTGTTACTTACTCAATAATGTGTGGCTGTTCTTGCAAGCTACTAATTAATTTTTAAAATGCAGTATCACTTGAAACGGAGATAAAGCACACCTTTAGCATCAGAGTGAGTGGAGGGCAGTGGCTTACTTAGTGAATTTGCACTTGGTACCTTTAATTAAAAATCCTGCTTTGAAAGATTAAAGTTATACATTCAGATTAAAAAAAGTACTAAATCAAGTACAGAGACCTTTTCATGGTGGTTGCCAACAAGCTAAATTGAGGGGTTTAACAAGGTACCTACAGTACTGTGTGTGCCATTTGCTGGCCCAGTGTGACTTTTGAATATGTATGTTTATACTCAGAACATGCATATAAGGAACTTATTTTTGGTGGTGTTTAGATAAATGTCTGTTTCTTATTATGTATTACACAAATTTCTTTCTAACTGGGATTAACAATTTCTGAAATGTGTTATGAGAAAATAAGGTTTTCATTTTGGTTTGCTGTTTGTTTAATTTTTGCTTTGGTTTTCCTGTTGGGTTTTTTGTTTGTTTGTTTGTTTGGTCTTTTTTTTTTTTTTTTTTTTTTTTTTTTTTGTTGGGGTTTTTTTTTTTTTTCATTAAAATTAATTTTGTTTAATTTCTGGTTTTTTTGTCTCTTGTAAATTGTATGAGAAAAATATTTTATGTTTATAAATTAATATATTTCATTTATATTGAGTCTAGGGCATAGTCTTGACTGTGTTCGCATGCTACATAAACCAGGTTACATTTTAAATACTAAGGAGCTGAGAAACTAAACAAAAGTATCAGGTATTGTTTTTAATTTGACTAGTTAAAAAAAATTAATATATAAAAGTAGTTTATCATACGGCGTAAAATTCTTATTTCAGTTTCTAGTGTGCCATACGGTTTGCCAAAATCCAAAGTTAATGGCCTAAAGCAATTATTTTTGATGAGCTTGTTCTACCAATAGAGGGATTTTAAAAATTCACGGTTCCTTATGCAAGTGTACCTATTCCCTGGAGTTACTTACAGTTTCTCATTGATCTAGTAGCTGGTATTTGAATTGGTCGATGTACTCTGTAACTTGTTTAAGATACCCTACCTGAACTATTAGTTTAAATAATATATTCATAAATTGATTAATCATTACAGTAAGAGTTATTAGCTGCATTTTTATCTGTGCGCTATCCACAAATGACTCCTGGTATAATAATCATGCATATATAAACATAGATTCAGGTTTAAATTGCAGTATGCACTATAATAATTATTCTGATAGTAATAGTATGTTTCTGCAAGAAGGAATCAACCTTCTTCTGTGTGGGCAGCAAAACTCGGTGTGTTTATTTAATGTGGATAGAGTAATTGTAAATATTGATGTGCTTATAAGCCATGTTATGGGAGAGAGGAAAGAAGGAAGGAAAAGATGCGGCTTTTGTTGGCAAAGGCACATAGCTCTTAAGGTTTGATGTGTGTTTGGGTGTGAGCAGGCACTGCGCAAAGGGTGCAGGAAGCTTTTAGGGCAGAGGTGCGTGGGTGATGGGTGGGAGGGTGTTGTGCAGTCGCAGACGGGACTGGGTAACTGGACAAATGGTGGAAGCTGTGGTGAACATTACAGTGCGGATCTCATAGCTTGCTGCTTCTTAGAAGAGGACTATGGAAGGGAGCCAGAGGAACTACCTAACCAATAGATATTTATAAAACGTTACACATAAAGGCACATAGCTACCTCTTCCTTAGTCGCTGCAGAAGAGTTTGACTTGCATGCTTTCATTTGATAACATCTTGCTTTGGAAAGCTCTGTTGCTATCAATATAGGCATAGCATATACAATTGCTGTAACTGGGCGGTAGTTGTGGTGGTTAAATTTGGAGCTTCAAATTATTATGAGTAAGGAGTAAAGGGTTTGTATGTTATTTTATAATATATATTTTAATGTGTATAATAGTAACGTGCTCCAAAAACTGAAAGAGCAACCACTGTAATTTTCATAACAAAGAGACTTGTCTGCTCACACAGGAGTCGGTATGAATCTTTCTGTCTACCACAGCGTGTGTAGACCACATCCAAAAATTTTTATTAGAAAAACAAATACTCTCCAAAAAAGGTTTGTGCATGCAGAGGGAACAAGAAAATTCTATTTAATCAAAAGTGTCAGGACCCACTTTCTTAGCCGCTCTCTGGTTTACTTTGCTAAATGATAGAGAGTCCCAACAGCTTTAGACAACTTTCAATTTCACTTAATCCTAAATTCTATGAACAAATGTGAACACAGAATACATATACATGCAATCTTACCATCACACACATATTATCAAATTAGTGGCCTCTCTTAGTTAATAATCTGAGTGTAGTGTGGAAAATCACGCACCTCACATTTCAACTTATTTCCTGCATAAGCTATCGTCATGAGCCTCGGACTCTTGCATTTTGCAAACGAATAACTAGAGGAGCTTTTTCATATTTTAGTTTGAAAGCCATTTTGTTTCACCACATGCTTTTTCTGCTTCATAAATTCTACCTTAAAACATTCAACAACCTGCTAAATTAATATATACTGTGTTCTTTCTTTAATGGGTAGGGGAACTTGTCTCACAGCAGTGCATTTGTTCAGGTCTGTTTTGAAAAAGTGCTGCCTGCCGTGTGAAGGACATCTGCTCACAAATGAATGATTGTGCTTTTGATTCGGAGCAGCACCTCCACTTTAAATGCTGGCTGCAGATGAAAGGAACAGATTGCTGTGGTACCGCTTTTGTGAGGATTCCTCTACCCAGCATGTGGCTTCATACATTATTGAGAGCAAATCCACTTTATGCTACCACTCCTCACTGCACTTATTTTGCCAACCTTATTCAGAATGTCAGCAAGGATCACTTTTCTACAAAGGAATAAAAGGCCAGTTAGGAAGATTAAGCAGATAAATTATTTACAGTGTTTAATTATCATTGTACAGGTTTATTAAACTTCATGGTTACCTGGAAACCTAAGCAGGTGCTGGAAAAAAGTCCAATAAAGTTAAATAAAAAATGTTTTGTGTAAAATGAAATCCTTTTATGTGTGCCATGTTAATATAAATGTCCAGGGTTTTTTGGTTGAGTGCCAAGCTTGACTTGCATTTAATGTTGTGATTATTATTTTTTTCATAATCCATTCCTAGCTCAAGGCTTATTATGATAGGAGATCCCACAGAATTCTCTGCTGGGTTGAGCAGCAGCCTGTTATACTACTAAGTGTCCCAGACGACAAACAGATGTACAAGGTATGCTTGGTAAATCTCAAAAGATTCCTTTTTTCTGGGATTAAGGACAGCTGAATTTTGTAGCAAAAAACCCCACTGTAGCACCAAAATATATTTTTGAATATTCTTTAATGTTTATGCTGAATAAATAATTTACTTTGTTTCTTCTTCACATTTACCTAATTGGTGTTTATTTAATCGTAGAAGTGAGGACTTTAATTTTTGTTCATTTTATTATTTTTTTTTTAGCAGTAGAAGTGTTGTCCTCTAGGAACAGCTTCCACATCTCTGTACACTATTCACTAATATAAACTAATGAGCTCCATTAAAGATCTGCCCACATAGTTGCAAAGAACCACCTATTAATCTGTCATCTTTGAATACTCTGAGAAAATTAAGACCACCAAGCAACCATGAATTCGAAAATGAAAAAGGCAGTACCAAACCTATTATATTCTAAGGATGAGTGCCAAATAGGTAGGAAGTGACTGGTGTTACTAAAAAGCAGCAGACAAATCCCACTGATTTAGTTCAGTAAAATAACCCAGAAGTATATCAGAGTAAGTATGGGCTGAAATCCTGGCTATTTTAAGGTCAAGGGAGTTCTGTTACTGACATGGGAGGATACCAGATACATATCTTTTTGAAACTGCAGTTCAATTAAGATCTCAATTATTACCAAAATAATTTTGCCCCAAACTGTGCATTTTAATATGAGGCCCATTTGTTTTTCCATTCTACTGTTTACATTTTGGATTATGATACAAAGAATTCTTAGGCTATTTATGGAGAAGGTCTTTTATCCTCCTGTGTTGTTAGAGTTTTCTTGGTACATAGTTAATTGTTTTAACAGGAAACTGGTGACCAACTAAATGCACAAAATGCTGCACTCCATAGCGATAGCAACTTGGATTAATTCTAGGTGGGTTAGTTTCTGTGCAAACTAGAAAAGACTGTTCACATTAATCTGGTAGAATAATTTTGGGTTTAATCCTCAGTGTGAGAAATAAATTGTAAATGTTAATATTCATGATTCTCATTGTGTTGATTAAATCTGATTTATGCCAGAATAGTAAATTTCTCATTCCTGACTTTAACTTTAGGAATCAGAATTTTGTTGAGAATATTCACATCTGCTTGTCTGAAACCTGCTCTAAGGGATACTTTCTATTGTTGCTTAACACATGCAAAATATAGCATCGCATTAAAAAAATCTGAGTTTTAATTCTTTCTGTCTTTTGAGGCTTTATTTTTATAAAATAAATCTCCATAGCTATCAGAAGTATATTGATCTTTGATCACTTTTTGTAAATTGTCCTCTTGTTTGGAAGACGAAGGAAGGGCAGAGGCAGCCTGGGGGCAGATTTCAGTGCATCTTTTGGGGGTTGGATGAGTTTTGGCGTTTTGGGTGTTTTTTTTTTTTTGCTATCAAACCACTTTTCATATGTATGACTGATTTCACTATGGCGAGCTCTGAAGGGGGAAGCACGTCAACTTAACTAGTGGAATTGAACTAGCTGTTTCTTTACAGCAGCTCAAGATATCTTACATAGAATTAGTAAGCAAGCTCCTAACAGGTATGGCATACTGTTGTTGAGAATAAAGAGTTTGTAATACTTGGGGCTATAGTTGGTACTAATTTTTGTATTCCACTGGGTAAGCTTTGACGAAGACCTGTCATTTCCCAAATAAGCCATTCTTTCAAGAGAACATCTGTTGAAAGAGGCAATTTAAAATCTCCTTAAAATCCAGGCCATAATTAAAACTATAGGGATACAAATATTAGTTTTCTAGAAGCTATTTCTATTTTGCTTTGTCTTGATGTTCAGTAACCTTTTCAAGATTTTTTTTTCTTTTTTATCACCATTTAGTAGTTAGTATACAACTCTACGTTCAAAATAAGCATCTAAGCTAAACCAATAAATATACTGACTATAGCCCATTGATGTTAACTGAAAAAGAGGGAAAGTCCTGCAGCAGGGTGGCGTGGTTGTCTCCAGCTGCAATAGGTTAAAGATGTAGGACAGCTGTGTTTGTGGAAAGCTCTTTGTATCTCAATATTGAACCATTATGCTACACCATTATCTTTTTAAGCACTGTTTTATGTTAAAGTTATTAAAAAATAATTGAAAAAATCAGAAGTTTCTACAAAGCAAATTGGAGTAAACAGAGTGATGTCTGCCATCTAAAAAAAATCTGAAGAAAAAATCTGATTATAAGTCTTGGATTTAATCACCTGCTGTAGCAGCAGATAACTCTAAATAACTTAGTGTAAACGCTTTAGCAGTTTTCCTGGTAGCAGGAAGAAACAGTCACCTGCCTATTTATTTGCCTACAGGATGGAAAAAAGTGTGTGAAATTCAGCCCTCACTGAAGTTAATAAAATACTATATTAGGCTTTGAGCCATTATCCTTAATTTTGGCTTTTAGTTACCTCTATCCTTTCCTTAATTTTATGAAATACAGTATTATTTTTGCAGCAGAAAAAAAGAGTCTTTATTAATGCTCTTGCTAAATAAAAATGGCAAAAGTACTGCTGGATTAAAACAAGAAAATATTATATCCACAGTTTGGGTCTGAACACGTTTAAGAATATGGAATATGAATCATGAGTCGTTTATGCCTATTTTAACATATTTCTGTATGTCAGCCTGTTTTTACTAAGTCTTCTTTTGGGACCTCACTGTCTTTACTGATTATTAAAATCTAACTTTTCCTTACATGATTTGAAAATATCTGACCGCATGGCTCAAGCAAACTAATGCCTCTTAGGATATAGCAATGAAAATAGTGTAGTCTCAGATCTTGTATATTTAATTGAAATGGCACCGTACAGAGAAGTAGTATTCCCACACTGGAATTCCAGTTATTCATTACCTTATTTCTTTCTGGAAAATTGCAAATTTATTCTTTATAGAGCTCAGGCATAAAAGCTGTCTGTTGCACTAATGTGGAAAATGTTTTCCTATTACACTGTCTCCATGCAAATAACAAATTAATGCAGCTTGTAGAGGAATCTAATCACTGTAATTCAACATTCAGGGGAGCAAAAAATGATCGTGCTTGTCTTCACTCTTCCAGGAATGACACCAGATTTTATTTTTTTAGTGCATGGCCTATTTAGCTCATTAGTTTTAATATACAGGTTTAAAAGTCTTTCCTTGAGCAGTATCTTCAAAACAAGATGTTAAGCTTCCCAAGTCTGTAATCTCATATCAAGATGTGGTTATGGCCTTGCAGATTTCCTGCTATTTTATGCCCAGTGTTCTCTTTATGCATCAATCTTCTATTGTATTTCGTCTTTGAGAGATTTAATTTATGCAGTGTGTCATTACAGCTTTCATTTGCCCATACAGAGGGACCCCGGGGATAAGAATGCATTCAAATCAACTCCCCCACC
>JANZLQ010000092.1:36831304-36885560 GCA_026212715.1 Elanus axillaris
ACCCCCCACCCTTTCTGGTGATTAGAAGTCTTAACTATGCTGCTGAACACCCTAATTTAAAAAAATGTGTTAGTTTACTAAACTTCTCTTTTTACCAAGGTCAGAAAATCAGCAACTTCTCAAGAGGTCTTAAATTACTGTCAAGCTTGCCTGAGTTGAAGTTAGCTTCTACTCCTTTTACACCTTCAACATGTTTTTAGCAAGATATTCAGTTGCTCTCTCCGACTGCAGTCATTCTTTGGCCTTGCTGTTGCTTTTGAGCCTACTAAAGACTCCTTGCTTGTTCTTTGCAATGTTTTGTGTACCCTGTCTCTTGTTTCATGCTGCTGTCCATTTATGCACTTGTCTTAGATTCCAAAATGATGTAGGGTTAAAAAAATTATAGTGATCTCTTAACTCGGAGCAGTGCAATTGCCCTCCCACGGTGTCTTTTACTAGTTTTACCTGTTCTACCTTGGACCCATTAAAAAAATGTAAAATATAAAATAAAAAAATAAAATAAAAAAAAAGGAAGGCTTTTTCACTGAAGGACCTAGTGCAAAAAGATCCAGTGATTTAACTGAATGTTTTTTGAATGGTTTTTATCAAGAAGGCCAAAAAGGTTTGAAATTCAGGGTTTTTTTTAATCTGGATCTTTTTCAAATCCTGCCTTCAATTAAAAAAAAAAAAAAAGGTCTCATGCTTCCTCACTTTTTCCCACACCAAATCCATTCCTGTTTCTTGATCAGAAAGAAATCTTCCTCCCCAGGTCAGACTGTTGCCTTGTCCAGCATCCTGACACTCATTACACCCGATAAAAGAAATGCACAATTGGACTTAAATGAAAGGTACTTCTGCTGGGTGTTTTCTTAAATTTTCTTTATCCTCAATGGCCCATTTTCCTGCCCCCTTTAGATACTGCCTGTTCAACAAAGGAGGAGGACATTCAGTCATTCTTGTCAGTTTGTCTTCTCTGAGATAAGAGCCTGGGCTCATCTGACCTACCCCTACTCTGTGGCTATGTGACAAATGGAGTAAAATCATCTGTGAGATCATTGAGATACTTTTCCTTTGCTGATGAGAGGCTTTGTACGTTGTTTGTATGCACACTGGGTGGCATGAGTAGTTATTCATTTTGTCTTTGAAAGTTAGGCTGTTTTTTAATGTTCTTTCTAAGGTATTTCTGTACTTTCATTTGAAATACTTTGTCTCTTGAGTTTCTGCGCTACAGTGGACATCTTGAAGAAACACTTGTGCTGTACATCATTTCTACTTGCTATGCTTTCTACCCCTTGTTTGGTGGGGAGCTGATAAAAGGATCCTTTACTGTTCTTTCAGATGCAGTGTGTCCCTGGAGGACTAGAAGGGAGGAACTGCCTGTTCCTTTGACTGACTTAAGTAGGCGAAATCAGGAGAGAAATGGTGTTAATAAAATATTTTCTTTGTCCGCCCTTTTCTATTCAGTAAACAGTTGTTTTGGCCAGGCTAATTCTGTCCCTCTGTTTTTCTAAAATGCTGTGATCTTTACAAGTCACTCTCATTGGGAGCCCTTTTCTCTTCCGCTGCGTTGTTTCGGGGGTGAGGGGGTGCACGCACGTGCCTTTGTCAGAACTGCCTCGGATCCAAACGTCTATGCAAGATCAACACATCTGTACATGATCCAGCTGGGCAGAAACCATGCAAGACGTTGGGACTGATCCGGGAGTAAGTTAACAAGAGGAGTAGTTTAGTAGCAAAGGGGCGTGATCTTGTTAACTGGAGTAACTCTTAGTGGGACTGTGGATGCATGGCTTCTCCTGTGTTGTAATAATCATTTGATAAAGCTGACTCCCAAAATCTAGAAAGTAATAGTTCTTTGGAAATGCTAAGTGAAATCATGAAGTACATTTTTCCCCCTAATATATATCTTCCCCACCGTATAGTGTTTGCTTCTTTTACTGAAGGAAAAAACAAACGCAAAACCTAAAAGACAAACGCACTTGAAATTCATCAAGTTAAATGTTAAAACTTGATTAGTTGTTGGATTTTTCCCAATCTTCTCTTCTATATATTTGATGACAGTTACACTAAGAAATCCATGACAATGAGGTGGAATTTGGGCATATATCAAAGCAAAGAGCAAAAATGCCATTTTTTTTTTTCTTTTTGTAGAGACTCAGGTTGCACAGTTAACCACATAGTTATAAGATTTTAACTCTATGTAAGTTTTTAACAGCTCATTGGCTGATAAATGAAAAGGAATTCAGAGCTGAGTGGAATACAGACAAGCTGAAAAACTGCTCACAGTTGCTAGTTTCTTAAGTTGGAGATTATATTGTCAGATTTTATGGAATACTCAAAAATGATACTATGTTCACATGTAAACTCTCATCTGCTGAGTCTCTCTCCTTTTATATTTGCAACAGACAGTGCAGGCTTGGCAAGGATTTGTCCAAAACAAAATGCTAATTAAGATTTTTAGGCTGCTAACGAGATGAAGTTTAATAGGTTCTTCGGGCAAAAAGGATAGGTTCTGTCCTAATGCATTATATTTCTGAACGTGCAATTTATTCAGTAATTAACTTTTCTTGATGACAATGAAAATGCATAGCCTTGCATGCAAAATTCATTTTAGTCTTTACTGAATGTACAAAATGTGTGCGAGTCCATTGTACAAGATACTGCATGAGTAAAATTCTCAAAAACTTGAGGGAATGTAGTATTTGAAGCTGTTCCCTTATCAACTCTATCAAGTTACATATAGCTGATGTGCTTTATGACAGAGCAGTTTATTAACCTGAATATTTTATGGAAGGAAAGCCAGAAAGAGCAGAAGTGTTGTCAGTAAGTTTCTTGTTGGTGTTCTCTAATTTTTTTCAGACACACATACACCCAGCATTTTTTCCTTCTTACAGTATTTCATAGAATTTGCAATGCTTCTGCAATTTCTCTTCTTTATCATGAGGAGGTATTTATCCCAGCTCTGTTGAATTTAGTTTCTTTTGGCCTTAAACCACTGAAGTTTCTGCTGGGTTCCTCAGCAAGGGAAGCCGACCCATGGTTAGCTAATGACTTTCCTTGAGTCACCAGATTTTCCCAGTACACAAGACTATGTATTAGCAATGCACTCTGTATTCAGTGTAATACATGTACGTATATTTTCATTATATGTCAACTTAATGTATGCCTGAAGTACCTGAAATAAAGTGTCTCAAACAAGACAGTTTTTTCAACATGGCACCCTAAAATGAGCGTAAACTTAAATCCTTCTTCCCTCATGTAGGAGTGTAAAGTTAAAACCAGAATTGCTAAATGATTTGTAACATGTATTTCAATATCCAGAGGTTCATTAAAGTTTCAGTGCTCATCTATGAAAAATACAGTTTATTAGTAATAAAAGCATGCACACCTTACATCTTCAAAGCACAGCACAAATATTAACTTGGTTTCGTTATGTAATATGTATGGGTGTGTAAAATGATGTATGGGTGAATTATCTATCACACACCAATTTTTAAAGGTGTTTGAGCTTTTTACGCTTCAGGGAGTGGCTTAACGTATTGTTCTTGGCTACTGAGAACTGCAGTCACTTCCAAATGGGAATACATCGCTCTATGTGGGGAACTCTGTCTAAAAGCTTGACTCAGATAACTTTAATAGCAGTAGTGCCCCATTTCAGGAAATTCCTGATGTGACATTAGATTCCATATTGCTGGCATATTTTTGCTAAAATAAAACTAATTGAAAGAGCATGTTATCCAAACCATGTTCACATTTGAAATCTTTTAGTTTGGTTATTGAAGGGGTGTATATCCCAAGGGTGTTAAAAATCACCCCCAGAATCTTTGTTTATTCTTTGTGGGTCAAGCTAATGCTTTGTTTAAGGAACTGCATGATACCTACAACAAGGATCTGATGGATAGTCAGATTCACAGTCTAGTTTTAAGCCATTAGGCCAGTTCATGCCGGTATGTTACTGGCAGAAAAACACCTAATAAAATTTAACTTCATACAGCTTTTCTTTCACGTATCTGATTTTCAGAAGTCACCTAAAAAATCTGGATTCGGGATGGGCACCATGTATTTAAAATAAAGCAATTCACATATTGATTGTTTTTCTGTATATAACTTCTCTGTAGGGAGTTGGCAGCCAACCTTGGCTTTAGTTCGTATGTTTATTATCAAGTTATATGAATGAAGTAAATATTTCAGTCTTTATATCAACTGCCAGGAGCGGAATAAAACCTGACCTCCGCATGACATGCTTTCCTATGTTCAGTAATAAAACTAAATTGGTTTTGTGAGAATGCATCTAGAAGTAGGTAGCTCCCCACCCCATTACACGTGTGCACACATCCTGTGGAGAATATGCCCTAACGTGGCTCTGCATGTGGATATTATTTGGTGTCCATGATACCGTTGGTTTGTGAACAGAGTGGATGTGTTAAAGGCTGGAGGAATTCCACCCCGAGCAGGGCGGCTTGGCTCTGCGGCTGCTGCCAGCCCGTGGAGCTGGGGCGGGCTGCGCTCCCTGGTGGGACGCCCCGAGCGACACATGCAGGGGGTCCTTGGCTTTGTTTTTTTACTTACAAACCACCCACCCACCCTGCTTGGTAGATGTAGCTGAAAGCAGTAAGCAGAATCTTTAACTTGAATTAATAACTCCGTGGATAATAATGGAGGCCGCCCATGAGATGGTAGATGGAATTATGTATAGGTAGTACTTTGTTGAAAATACTTTAAGATTTGAGGCAATTGCATTCTCTCAGGATTTTAAGGAAAGCCTTGTGTTGACTTCAATACCTACAGCAATGCAACAGACTAGATCTTTCACAGTAAAACCAAACCCAAACAAATCGGCTTTGCAGGGAAAAAAAAAAAAAAGTGCTTCATGTGGCACCTTTAAAATGAGATTCTCAAAGATCTCTATTTAGAATTGTCAAACTACTCGTTGATGCAGGCAGTAGTACTGTGCGAAGGTACAGGGATTTGCCTACTGTGCGTGGGATGCACCCACATTTCTGACTGCTGCCTTTGCTACTCTGTGCAAACTTCTCCCTCGCTCACACTGGAGATTGTACTAGAATTAAGAAAAGTGATACATGCTTAGCTTTGATAGCAGTACTTGCCTCGTTAGGCAGAATGTTTTAAAACCATTTGAGAACTCTGGAAAATTACTAATATTGTGAGAGACAGCCTTTTTCACTATCATTTGTAAAAGTAAATGTTTTGATCAATACTTTATGTAGAATTTATTTTTTTGTTTATTTTTCAATATTTTGTTTTATACTCAACGACAAAGAACATAACTGAGTTTTAATGTTGCAAGAAACATCTGCAGTGAAACCTAATTCTTATATTTTATTGTCTGGTGGAACGCCACCAGCTTTTCTGCACTGATATAGGTGTCACTCTGCATTTCAAGTTAATTGGTTTCAGCTAGACCCTGAATTTCATATATGAACAATGGACACAAATAGAGAGTACTACTTGGGTTGAATAAATGGGGTCTGGGAGACTAACGTGTCCTGCAGTCCTGTTCTTGAATTTGTAGAATTTCTTCATATTACAAACCTTCATTTTTCAGCTTTGTCCATTTTGTGTTGGGGTTCCAGCATAACCAATAATCCAGACCCCTTGATATCCCCTATAAATCAGCTTGTTTGCTGCTGACATCTTCTACCCAGCAGCTTTGGAAATAGCAAACCACACCTGAATAAAGCGTCCTACAGTTTTTAATTACCAAATCTTTGTCAGCTGTTACAGTCTTCTACATTTGCTACACACTTCTTCTTGTCTTGTATTAGGGTGTAACATTGTGGGATAATGCGTTATTTTCTTTCTTCTTCCATGTATTTTTAGTATTTACCCTCTTGTTGCAACTACAGGCTACGTTTATAAGTTTCAAATTTGTAATCAGTCTGAAGTGACCTTGTCTTCTTTTCCTTCTCTCTCCATCTCCCCTAACCATGTATAGCAAACCACCCTTGTATTGGCATTGGTAACCTCTCTAAATGTCCCTTTTATAAATCTTTCATTCTCCCAAACACTTCATAGTGAGGAAAATTGGCTTGCAAGCAACCTTGCCCTCACTGAGCTCAATAAGACACTGCATGTATGCAGACTGCCTCTGATTATCTTTACTAAAAAAGCTCCAAATTGTATATTGCAGAACTTGCAAATCACTGGTTAATCTCCACTTTAGATCCTTAATTGCTAAGATATGTAGCCGTTATAAATTGTGCAGAGAAATCTTGAGGAGTAGAAATTGAAACAGATGTAAAGACATTCCCTGATTCTGTAGCCTGTCACTGATCTAATTTGAACCCAATTGCTAACAGGGACTACTTCAGAAATTTATAAATGTTAGATAAGAACACCAGCAAATTAAATTGGAGAGGGAAGAAACTATACGTTGCTTATCTTCTTGAAGGATGTGGGATCTTGTACAAGTTCATTACAAAAGTGAATTTTCCATCAAACAGATGTTTATTTTAATCCAGAAAAGTTTCTTCAGTAGAGGTGTCCACCATTTGGAGCAAAACCACTCCAAAGTGATTATGCCACCTTATTGCTTAGATATCCTCATATATTTCTTGTTATTCTAGTTGAGTACTACATTCAGACAGAGGTTGCCAATAAAGTTTATTGTAGGAGCTAAGTGTCAATATCTGTAGTACCCCCCGCCTAGGGTGCTTGTAATTAAAATGCCACAGATAGTCTGGGAGAAGCATGAAAATTTGATGGCAAATTGATTTCAGGTTCATCTTGAAATTTGTCCTCAGCTGGACTCAATACTGCTGGCAGACATTGGATGGCTTTTGTCAAAAGGGTTTGCTGGGATGAGACAGAGACGCCTTGATCTGAATATTAAATACAGTGCTCTGCTTATGACAGTTTGCTTACTGCTAGCATGTTCCTTTTTTATATATGTTTTATTGTGTGGAGCATGTTTAGGGTGGCATCACTCTATTTTACTTAAGAAAATGTGTTGCTTGCAAATATTTTGGCACACTAAAGACCAGACTTACAGTATTAGCTTCAAACTTAAACATATAGCTTCAAAACTTTAGAATTCTATAGATATTCCCAAGATTCAGCTGAGCTTCACAAAGAAAAGGAGTCTGATAAGGTAATAGGTAAAATTTGTGTCAGTGATGGTGTTGGAGGAGGGAAATCCCATGTAAAGTAATCTTTATTTAAAAGAAAGAACTTTTTTTTTCCTCAAATAGTTTCATTTATAGAGAAAGTACTTGGAGCAAATATAAAACACCTTTTCTGCTGTCAAGTTAGAATCTTACAGTATATCAAGTAAAGACCTTTATTTTCACAGATCTTTTTGTAGCAATAATCTTCTGCTCTAGTAGGCACTTGAAACAATCTCATGACGAGAACTGGCTATTTTAAAGTTTTTTACAAAATCCGAATGCTAGTCCAAGTCCACAAAGTAAAGAAAAAGATTATATATTTGAAATGTGTTCTGTGTTTTAGAAACACAACTTGGTTTTGTTAACGTTATTCCAAAAGTAATTCCAATTCTTAAAAAAAAAAAAAGTCAAAAAAAAAAAAAAAAGCATGTTTTTCAGACCCCAATATTAACTTAAAGTCTTTACTTGTATTTTCAATCTTCAAAAACAGACCAGCCAACACTTAAGGATGCATTGACGTTCAGGTACTGCCCACAGTGCAGCCAGAAAAGCAGAGTGCTTAGGGAAGGAAGCCTACCCTCCAGAACGATTGGGGTAAGCCAGTTGGGTGGGTATGGCAGGCTATGTGGAGCTCCGTGGAGCTGAACTGCCTAAGCTACTTTGGTCTCTTGTACACCTATATGGATGCAAACACAGCCATGGCAGTAATGCAGACATGACTGTAAGTTTGGGTGTTTTCTTTTTCTTTAACTCCCTGATAGTGGCATTCTCAGCTGAAGTGATAAGAAGGGGAAAATGAGAGTGGGACAACCAGTGGGAAAGAAGTGAGAGGGGAAAATAGAATAGTATTCTAGCCTCAGAGCGGCTCCTGAGGGCTGCTGATCTTCCACCTGTGGAAAAATGAGGTGAAGGCTTATTGTGACCTCCTGGCTAGGTAATCTCCTCTTGATCTGGCCCAGCACTTCACTGATTTTTGTAACAGGTTCTTTTGTCCCTTCTTTTCACCTCGTTATTGTGCTCCTCATTATTATGAGGAAAATTAGACCCGTATAGTTTAAATCTAGCATTTTACTTCATTTTGATTTTTGAAATACCTGAACTGTTCACTCTAAGCATTTGACAATCCATTCTTCCTCTTCTCCTTCTCCTTCTCCTTCTCCTCCCTGCAATATTTAAAACTAAAATAATAATCAACTATTGCACTGGAAGGAGACTCTCTTAGGTGCCTGAGATCCAAACTGAAGTATCTGATCTCATTTCAGATGGTCAATTTATTTCCTCCTTTCCTGACACTGGTGAAATTGTGTTTTTATTTCCAGCTATGATAGATTTGTTCGCTTGGTAAATATTATATGGTACAGGAGTCTTTATTTTTTCATATAATCTTTGTTTACAAAGTCAATACAATCACTTGGAAAATATGTAGCAAACACCGCAGTATATTAGAATCTTGTGTATTGTGTTTGCTGTAGGTACAAATTCAATACAGCAACTCTCCAACAATTGACATGTCAAGTAATATATCAACCGTTGGTATATTACTTTTTGCTCATCCTATTACTACTTATCAAAACTAGCTCACCACGCACACTCCTCTTCTCATTAAGGACTATTGCTTCAGGATGCTGAGCAGACTCGAGTCTTGCTGATCTTAAGTGCACATTCTTAGAAACCTTAGCAGAGATTTCATACTTGTAACAGAATGGGATCCCAAATTTTTAGTGCAAAAATCACGCAGAGACAACACTGAATTTTTAATGAAGAAAGTTATTCTTTTAATTTTCTTGGAGCAAAATTAGTTTAAATGAGTGGTAAACAATTCCCATACAAAAATGGTTTCCTACATATAATAGAATAAATGGAAGTGAAAGGGGACTTTTGCATATTTTGAAATGACTTTGCTGTTACTTCTGCCTAAATACTTTTCCTGCATATGTGTTCATAGCCTTTTCTCTGAATCGTGAATTATCTTGTGTGCCATGCAAAATAGAAGAAAAATAGATTGTGAATTGGAGTAACGTCAAGTGACCTTCATTCTGTTCCTGACCCAGGCTTTGACCTGTTTGAGTGACTTTGTACAAATGAATTTGTATCTTAGTTTCTCAGCTTTACCTATATATGACTGGAAAGCAAGTCAATTGCACTTTTATATTTTATGGAATGTTTGTGGATTCAAAACTGAAAAGTGCTGTGTGCTTAATATTACTATTAAATATGAAGTTTTAACTGATTTTTTTTTTACTCATTTTTCCTACCTGCTTGTTCTAAATGTAAGTCCACTATAGTCACCATTTAGATAGTGATTTTTTTTCAAGATACAAAGTTTTGTCAGGTGAACTAGTATATATACTGCAATGAAAACCAGTTTTATTTTATTTATTCTTTTTTGACTGCTGACAGGACAGTTTTATGCCTCCTTGCATTCAGAGAGTTACAAAACACAAGTGCCAAGAGATGACATTTGTTCTTGAGCTTGGAGGCAAGCCATATTTTATCTTGTCCGGTGTTACAGCACTTTCAGAATTCACTGTATAGTGAGACAAAAGGATGATACTAATATGATGTATATTCATTAGAGGTAAAAATACCCTTATTTTTGTATATGTCATTTCCTCTTTTCTTCTTCAAAACTATGACAGGGGAAGTGGTCTGGTAGTTCTCCTGGGAAAGATAGAACATATGCTTGCCACCAGACTTGGTTAGTGCCCATAGGTTGATGGAATTTGACATTTTGAGTACTGAGTAGGTTTTCCTGCCATCAAACACAGCTGAACCGTATTTGTTTGATGGCACCATTTCTAGAAGGTGGTTCCTATTATTGGTGGCATTATTGTGTTAAAATTAGTTTCCTGGCTGATCCAGGTTGAGACACTTCCACCACCACGAAAGGCCATGATCTTGCAGTATTTATTTATTTAGAAGTTATTTAGGATAACTATTTTTTCCATGTCAGTCAAGAATATTTGCATCAAAACTTTAGAAAGAAACATGGTGATATTATATTTAAGGATATTTATGTTCTTTCTCAAGCTGTTACAGGTTTCCCCTGTATCTTTCAATTGCCTCTCTGCTCTTCATTCTAATTCCTCCCTTCTCTTTAAAATCTTATGAAAAAAATAGGAACAAAAATACTTAAAGACAGGATGGGATGGTTGTTTACTAACTGGCAGAATTATTTACTGTTTTATTACTATCATTAACTGATGCATGGACATGAGACACAGTAATAATTTGGGAAGCTCACCTCTATATGGCTCTACATTGGACACTGAGCAATAACAAGGATCAAAAATGTTTACAAAAGATTTTTTTCAGTTATGTGCTGTTATCCCCAATAAATCTTTGCATGCTTCCTTGTAATCACGCTTGAGATATTTTTTACAGAACAGCAATAATTAAGCTATCCAGTGCTCTTCGAATACAATCTCATTACTGAGTATACAATGTCATTACTATCTTGGAGCCCCTCCCTGCCTTCAAGAGCTATTACATGACCTCCAGATCTCTTCTTAGACTCCATGTATTACCATTAGAAGACATCCACACTGGGAAATCTCTCTGTTCCTGTTTTTGATTAATATTTTATCAGCCATGAGAGGAAATGGTATTCTTTAGCAACACTAATAAGTAATTGAGCAGATGAGATGCGCCTGCTACTTTGAAAAAGCAGTATGTAGAGGCTGTAAAAGAACAGCTTTAGATATGACTTAAGATACTAAATGGAAAAAAAACCCAGAAGGTGCTGTCTACAGTGAACAGTCAGTAACAATATCAGCAGAAAATGAATAGTAATAATGGCATTGTTAGCAATAGGTTGTCAAAAACATGGTAAAAGTGTATCTTATTCAAATCAGTGTTCAGAATATATCTTCATAGAAGTGATTGATCCATTAACTTTAAATAAATGTTAAAGAGACTCAATGAAAACCGCATACAATAGACAGTGAAAACTGATGGTTGTTAAAGAAGTTGTTTAAAGGCTTTCCCAGCTCCTAGTTGAAAACATCAGTCATTATACTTTCAACAAAATTTTAGGACTAGCATTTTAAATGCTTATTAGCTACTCTAGAGTAACGTATTATGAACTGAAAGAAACTGTTAGCGTATAAGCAGTTGTCTTTTCAGTAAATAATGCACTTGACAAATCTCTTGGCATACCTGTCTGTTTTGCTGGCTCAGACAGAAAAGTCTTCATTTAATGTTTTATTTCATTTTACTATATTTTCCTGGCTCACTTTTTCCTGAACAGAAAAGCTGAATTTGGGAAGCCCTGTCAGATCATTGGCTCATAAAAATTGTATTGATTGATATGCTTAGGAAGAAACATGTGTGCCTGTGATAAATTGTGTTATATCAAGGTGAGTGAAGTGAAGACACAAGAAAAGGATTTCGTAGACATCTAAGATTCACTGTTTCTTCCCATTTCCCCCAGTAGGAATATAAGCCTTTATATTCTTATTGTAGAGAATGCTAGCAGTAGAGTCATGATGTTGGTGGTGTGATGTAAGATCTCTGTCATCCAGTAACTATTTTCTTTTGAAACCCTACAGGAATTTTCCAGGTGTGTGATATTACTGTCTTTATATACTATTGGTGCAGTCCTTTGGGTATTTATAACCAGGTATTACTTTTAAAGCTTGAATTATAAACTGCTAACAATTTATGTTGTCCCTAAAACAGTACAGGAGAGGAGTATGATGCACAACAGTTAATCCATTAGTCCTTGTGGTTTCATGAACACTTCTGCCTAAATGATGCACGAGAAGTTACTTGTTTTGAGTTTTTAAAATCTACAGGTCTTAACAGAGATTGCAAACAAGAAATACAAAATAATGGATTAACTATCTAGTTATATTAATTAAATAATGTACATAAAATATGAAGAGTTATAAAAAAAACCCCGTAGGAATTGCTATTACTTCATTCCCCAAAGTGAGAGAGGTGTATGTGTGTGTGTGTATGGGGACTACTCTGTATCTTAATGCTAGGATTAATGCTAAAATGGACGTTATGAATTAATCATGGGATTTAATTTACCAGAATTATTTTTTTGGCATTAAGCCCCTGTAATTAGCATCTTAAACACAAGTGTTTTTTGGTGATCTTTATGACAGTCAAAGCAAAACCTTCTGCCATTAATTTCTTGAGAATTGTTTAATAGGCAAGAACTAATTTTGCAACTAGATTTGAAAATGAAATGGGTTTGTTTAATGTGATGAGTGATAATGGCCTCCTTGCTTGTAGGTTGGTCTCATTTCTGCAAGCTCATTGGGTTTAACATTCACACTGAAAGCTTTGGAGAAGAACTTGGGTAAAAGGAGGAAAGGGTTTGTTTTTCTTCCACATGTTCTGTATTTTCATGGGATGTAAGTTTTATTCAAACAAAGTCATATTAGGTTAATCTTCATGTGACTTCATGGCTTAGTGAGGCAGGTATGTTCCAGACTACATGTGTGAGCTCAGATATCAACTGGTCTCCTAGAGATAGGTTTGAAGGAGGAAATGATGCTGCAAATCAACAGAATGTTTTGCTGCCTATTAGTCAGGTTGATTGTTGTAATGCCTTTAATTCAAAGTATTTTAAAAAATAACACATGAATCTTTATGTCTTCTTAGAATAGTTTCCCCCCTCCCTAAATATTTAGCCAAAGACAGAAATAATTTAGTTATTCCATATACATTACTACTGCCTAGTTCAGACGCAGTCAGCAAAGTTTCTTTCTATCCTTTGGAATTTGCCAGCTGTGTGCTGTTGGCTACCAAGAACTAGAAACTATTATTCCCGTAGCAACTAACAGCAACTAGGTAATATATTTTTCCTTCCCCTAACTGTTAATAGAAAATGAGAGGATTACAGGTTTATCCAAGTGAGAAATCTTGGGTTTCCATTCATTTCCCCTGGGTAAATCATGCTTTATATTATACAGGTGCACCTGAGTGGCCAGCAGTCATAGGTCAAAATCCTCTCCTTGCCACTCTTAATTTGCCTGCAAGGAAAAAACAACTTACTGGCACACTTGGCATGGTGGAAAGCATTAGCCTCTGCTGCGGGGGGGGGGGGCAAAGTAGGATGTTAGCACAGTATCTCAAAAAGGAATCAAGAGGAGTTTGTAATTCTGACCAGAATATACTGCTTCCTCCATTTTTTTCCACTGAGACCCTAACCTGTGTGTCCCATACAAGCTGAGAGATCTCTGCCTGAACGATTCCCCTGATTGTGCGTAGGAGCATTTGTGCAGATTGGAGTAGGGCTGTGAATACCTAAATGGTATGAAGAGAGGCCTTGAGTGCTCAGCCTTCCCTTTATATTGCTTTGCTCTGTTGCTGCTTCTCTTCACTGAGCTAAGCTGTGGTTTTTTTCAGCTGTTTGGAGGGTACTGGCAGCACAGAATGATACACTCTTTCTCTCTCCACTAGACTTTCCTCCCTCTTAAGCTAATTTTCTTTTTATTGTAGTAATTAGAAAAGGGCTTTAATCACAAAGTCGGTCTTGCTCAGAGTTCAGAAACAAAGTAAGTTGTGCGTGGATCTTGGGGATTAGTGTGCATCCCTCAGATATAAATGGTAAAGAGTATTTCTCTAACCCATCTCTCACAAGCATCTGAGAGCTCTGACTTGCAAGCCCTTACTCTGAGACTGCAGTAATTTCATTAGCCAAAAGTGTAATTACATTACGAGAAGAAACAGCAGTCTTCGATTTCATGACCTCCTCTGTTTTCTCCCTAGTGTGCCATAATCTAGATAACTCTAGGTTTAGTTTTGGGTTTATTTATATATTTAAAAATAATGTGATCTCTCGCAGCCGTGAACTGGGTATGATGAAGGAAATTAATGAAGATAACTCATGAGTTTAATGTTTGTGCTGCTTTCAAACAGAATCCTTTATTTTTTCATTTTACTACACCGTAGCTATTATGTTTGTCACAATTACTGTAAGGAGAATTAACAAGAACAATAGATGGGAAAAGAATTATACTTTTCATTGTTATGAGAGAGAATTGATTAGTTGTAGTTAATTGGTGTGTTTTTTGAGTTGTAACTACACTACCCTGTGGGGCTACACACCAAACTATCACCAGTGACTATCAGGGCTCTGTGTGGTATTTATGGAGTATATTGCAGACACTTTCTCCTTTTCTTGTAACAGTTTTTAAGGCTTCTATTCCCTTTCAATAGAACGAGATTTTACAATGAAATACATACTTCCTTTTTTTGCCAAATCCTTACGTATTCTAAATAACATCAAATAAATGGTATTTTAAATATAATTTTCCTGGCTTCTATTGGAAGTGTATTAGCTTAGGATTTGCATAAACATCCAAAAGGCGTCCAAAGTGTTTGTGTGTGAGTTAGAGTTTGGACATCCATCTGGCATAATGACTATACTTCTTGATGTTGTCTAAACAGCAAATATTTTTCACAGCAAGTTTGGCTTAGACTTTGAAAAGTGCAGAGCATCTATAATTGATACCAAAGTCTGTGGGAATTATGCTTAATTGCAAAATGTTCAGTAAGTGCTCTTGAAAGCTGCAAAGTATGTCTTGGGTTACTGTGGGCCAAATTCTAACACCATTGTCCTGCAGAATGACTCTCCTGCCACAGTGCTGCTGTCTAAAACTGAGATTCTGTCTGAGATTAATTTTTTTGTAAATGTGTCTGTCTATAGGGTGTATATATATTGGCGCAAGAGGATCTTACATTGCTTTATTTAAAAATACATAGGTAAATATAAAATTTAAAATATTCTTGTTTATACTCATCTTAGTGGTCTTGTAAAAAAAGTCCTGCCTGTTTGTACTGTAGAGAATTAGAAATCAGAGACAAGATAGTGCCCGGGCTTCCAGTTCCTGTTAACTATCAATGAAAATTAATGTGCAAATACCAAAAAAACACGTTCTAATGTCTGTCCCTAACCTACAGCTGAACTGCCTAAGGTTGTGATTGCCTGCCGCTTACAGGCAAGGTTGACTGGGTCAGTCCTTGGTTTGGAGACCTCCCATGGAGACCTCCCATGAAGACCTGAACATCTATTAGTTGTTGCTAAAGTGATTTTATCCAGACATAATGCTAGGTGCTGAATGAGGTCTGATCTGAAACCAGGATTTTGGCTTCCTGCATCCGTCATTATTTGTCTGGTTTTGAGAGCAGGGTTATCTGCTCTACATTTTAGCCAAAATCTTATTTTGGTCTATTGAATGTAACCTGCCAATTTTTTTGCTAAATTTTCGACAGGAGTAGATACTCTTGATTTCAAAAGCCAGAGTTCATTATGGTTATTGAAACCTTTTAAACATCTACGTATTTCTGCTCATTATAGACTACTGCATTTGAGATAACAACTGGCTTGAAAAAGGGAGTTCTGGGCTACAGTCTAACAGGTAGAAGCACTCCATTCACATCATGCTTTATGCTTCGGTGAAGAATGGAAGCATTCTTGATAGACTGTAATTTTTAATTGATCTCACATGATGAGAAAATACAGATATTTCATGTCCTATTTATTTTTCAAAACTGAATTAATAAAGCACAAGTTCTTATATACCTACCCATAGCTCCCAATATTCATTAATCTATTAAAAGTGGTTTTTGTTTCATCTCCAAAGCAGTGCATGGACATGCAAGTGTGAACTTAAGCATGTGCACCAGTGCTATGACTGCACCATTGTAATGAAGATGAAATGACTGTAATGATGACCTTTCTGTGCCTTTGTCTATACCATGCCCTTCTCTTTAACTGAACACCTTTCAAATGAACATGTTCTGAACTCTTGAACTGTTCATTCTGTTCACTGAGCTTATTGCTCAATCTGCAGTTTATCATTATGTGTCTCCAAAGACTTTGTGTTTCCTTATATTTGACATCTAGATGGAATTTTTCATAACCCTTTACTAGTCATAAATTGGATTGTTAGGGGATTAAGTTAATCTTGTTTCTTTATAGTGGCCTCGGATTTTTCAAGCCCTAATTTAGACGGGTTTCTTTATTTGTTACTCTCCCATCTGCAAGAATGGAAAAACCTCTACTCCATAAGATTCTCTATTGTTGGAATTATTTATTTCTGCTCATTTTGAAGTGAATCGTACCTAGGAGGTACACTTGAAAAGTTGTTTTGTCATGTTTTTCCCATATTACTATTTCCTCCTTTCTGTCTAAATAGCAGCTCTTGAAAATGACCCAAAGCAGTGCATCATCAGATAAGCAGCATGTCAGTGAATAGACTGTAGAAGAATGTGCATTTTTCTTGTTCCATTGGGAAGGGAAATGGGAAAAAATGACTTACCACTTGCAGAAAATTGTTATGGTGTGTTAGCCATATATTAGCTTTTGCTTTCTTTAGTAGAAAGTGGTACTCCTAACAATTTATGTACTTTTTATTAACCAATTAACAGCTCGTATTAAAAATGAAAAGAGGGAGACAAAACCCCACACATTTTTAAGAGTGCTTTGGAGGTTTTGTTGTCTAGTAGTAATGTAGCTGTTAATATTTTTATTTAATTATTTTAAATAAGTTTTTACAAGAAAATTAAATATTATATACTATAAACTGTGTTATAAATTCAAACAATAGAAAATAATTTCTGGTATCCTGAGGATTATCAGACTGTTCTGTATTAAGATAGTGGTGTAAAAGTCCTCAAAAACCCATGAATAGTGATATGGTCCATGTCAGTAAGTTTGGTTTATTTAAAGCCAGTTTATAATATGCAGAAAGCATAGTACTTGAGGCATAAGTTACGGCTAAAAATATGTATTACTTAAATATAATGCTTGTATTTAAGCAACACACATTTATTTCTTTAACAAATAAACATTTTTAGCCTGAACCAAAAGGTTCAGAATTGTCAGACTGGTTATAGAAGATGAAAAATCCTGAGGAGTTCCTTGACCTTTTTTATGATCCCTCTGTCCCCAAACTCCATCAATGACTTGAACTCTGACACTGAGAATGGTGAGATGTAATCCTTCATCCCAATGTCATAAGCCCCCACATTCTAGTCTAGACATTTCAAATTTTTATTTTTTCATTCAAATGTAGTTCATGTCAGCCAGTATCATACATAAAGTGTGAGGCTCTCAAAAGCTCTTACGTTTATCAAACTCTGTCTCCAGTGAAACCTTTGGAAAGACTTTGATGGTATTTGACCATTATTCTGCTTATTTTCTTCTGGTTTATTCTTTTGACAGATTGATTGATTGATCGATTGCTTCTATGCCACCCAAACCACCACAAAAACTTTTAAAGATAAATTGTTAAGCTTCACATAATGAAGAAGATTGTATAATTTTGTTGACATATTTATGCACGCGTACGGATGCAGAGTTGTTAGAAACAGCAGGGCATAGGATTGCTTTAGGTATTCAGTATTGGCAGCTGTGGGAGGACATGAGGCAGAGAAACCAAGTCTGACTACGTGAGGATAAGAAAGTGTCCCATGTATATCAGAAGCCATTTCAGCCTTTGTTCTAGGCCAGTACTTCCAACAAGAAAAGGTGTGAGCTGAAGACTATGACACTTTGTACTTTGTCTCCCTGCCTATTTGATGCTCTGTTAAGGTAGAGAAAGATATTACTTGCTGATATGTAAGATCCTTCATTTTTAAATGATCATAAATTTTTGCCGGCACTTAATAAGAGTAGGTTTACAGTGCAGAGGGAAAGTGAGTATACCAAATCAGTAGAACACTTACAGAAGAGGAGAGATTATTGTACAATGAAGGGCTGAAAACAGTAGGATTGCTTATCTGTGAAGCAGCTGATAGGTTGGGGCATTAGGTCAATTTTCAAAACAATGGTGGAAAGACTATAAGTTGAAATCTTTCATCTGTATTTCTATCCCTAACAGAAACTGAGAAATGCAAATTTAAAACGGAAAAAAAAAGGCTCAAGACGTCTATCTGCTTGTGGAACTCATGACCATATAAAAGGCCAAGCATTTAGTGAACTCATAAATAAATTAAATATTGATGACAAAAATTTACCAAATAATGCAAAATATTTATTAAAACTTCTGTTGGAAGAATAGTACTTTTTCTGAATACTGCTTCCAGAACTAGCCGTTTTCAGAGAAAATACTGTTATTTCATAGTAGATCACTGACTGGTTAAATGCTTATGAGGAGTCCTACCCATCTCTACATTTGCTTGTTTACACCAGGGGCAAATGCTGTGTTTATTTTGGATATATAAACTTGTTAATTGTCTTACTGCACTTTTCCATCAACCCAGCTGATGACTGCATTTTATGACTGTATGTCTCAAAATTTAGGTTTAGAAGACACTTATGTTTCAGTTCTAAATACTGTAGAGACTTCTTATATTACTAATATGAAACTAACTGGCATCAAGGCAGCATTCACTATTTCCAAAGCAGTTTACCACTGTGACATTAACTTACAGTACTGAGCACTGTGGAAACTTTCATCAAACTAAGAAGTTAGTTTTGATTTGTTACAGCACACAGTGGGTGTTCATAGCATATGTTTTTATTTAATCCTTCAAAGAGTTTTCAGGAAATAGCAGCTAGCATGTGATGAAATAATATCAAGAGACATTACTAACTTTTTAATATTAAATGGATCATTATACTTCATACATTTTGGAATTATGCTACATTATATTTATGGTTTCACTTTGTTCTTGCAAGCCACATTCTGCTTCATCTTATGAAACAACACATGGCTGGAAAGGAGTGCAGTGGAGCTAATAAGGGTCCTGTCTTAACTTGCAAAAGATTAAGCAAGTTAAGCAAGATTAAGCAAGTATCCCTCAAAAGATACGCTGGGTTTAGAGCAAAGGCAGAGTTGGAAGAAGCTGGAAAGAACATGAAGAAAATGTCTCTTGTTCAGTCAGGAATGCATCAGTTCTGCCATGCACGTTCTACCTTTTAGCAAAGAGTTGCACTGAGTTGCTCCTTGGTATTTTCTGATTTCATTTGTGATTGCTCATTAAAATCTGATATGTCTTCTTAATGTCTTGTAAAAAAGGAAAGAAATACAGTGCCTGAAGGGCAGTAACTGCTGATGTGACAATTACATGGAAAGCGTCTTCAGATTCCCTTGTAAAAGGTTCAGCGTTAGAATAGGAAAAAGTCTACGAATAAAAAGCACAAATATGATTTTTTCTAAGTATGCTACTGCAACACTCTTGGTAGTGCCAGCCCATGGTCTCTGATGTGCTTGCCCTCAAAACTCTTCTGAGCAAGAGAATTACTGGTGTCCACTATGGGAACTGTGGTGATGATTTATTCCATGTATTTTTAGAAATTTAACTGAAGTGCCTTATTTAAAGGTTTTGTCTTCCTCTATGGTTATTTAGTCTCTAAAAGACAATTCAGCTCATCTGTGCTTCACGTACCTTAGTGAAGTGTGTGAAGAAAAGTGGGATGAATATGGCCCACTTTTTAGACTGTACATTATCAGAGATTTGGATTAGGGGATCTGATTTCTTGGCTCCCTCCCTGACCGCTTGGCATTCCTTCATTTTCTTCATTGCTGGGGACAGCTGTTAACATATACTTGATTTCTTGGTTTCAGTGGAAAAAAAGAAAAAAACCTCATTACATACATGGAGTTCTTTCATCCAAAGCAAGAATCTCAAACATCTAATGCAGCTTCTGTGGATTTGTTGTTCTTTTATGTTTTTTTATCAAATATCTCATATATTACTGACGTGACTTGGATAAGTCGGTAGGTTCATCTGCATATCCAGTAGATATATTCACAGATTTTTTGCAAAGCTCGGTGAACAAAGGGAAAATTTCCTTTGAGCAATATAGGGACAATTAGTAACCTGGAAAATGCACCCTCTGGATGACTCTACTGAGTGACTGTGTCTGTAGTTGTTACAGGTGTAGGAAGCTCTTAGAGCTCAGGTGGCAGTAGACTGAAAATTACTTCAAGGTAATCTGTAAAATAAATTGTATTTTAGTGTTTAATGCCTTACATACACTGAGATGCTTAAGGTGTTCTTTGGATCATATAATCTCTATTACTTTTACCCAGTCTATGACATTGATTTGGTAACAAGATGGGCAACAGAGCAAATGTGTGAACTGCTTCCTTTCAAGCTTTTGGTTTGATTTTAGGAAGCGAAGTGATTTTTTTTAAAAATGGTGAACTGGCACCTGGGGAATTTGAAGCTTCCTTGTACTTAAAAAGCAAACAATCAGACAAAAGACAAAAAAAAGACTGAAAAAGAGGTGTAGAGAGGAGAGAAGTGTAATGTGGACAGGAGTAGCTAGCTGAAATTCTATGGTCTGAGTTAAGCAGCAGGTCAGATTAGACGGTCACAAAGAACCCCTTTTGGCCTTAACAGCTATAAATTTTTGAAGCATAGTGCAGGCTTCCCAGCACTGCAATTTCATTCTGACCTGCAGGGGTGAAAGGGTAAAGCCTCCATACCCGTTCCCTGCCTCCCCAACGGCCTGAGCCTGCGTGGTTTCTGTGATGTGAAAAGCTGTCCGGTAGGAGCTAGGCTGAGACCATAACTCAGTTCACAGAAGCAAAATTGCATCTGCTGTATGATAATCACTTTTGGTCGCTGGCCACTCATAGCCTATTCAAGCTAATCACAAGGTGGAGGAGGTCTCTGTCCCAGGGCTGCTTCCATGAGCTGTTTCCTTTATGGTGATGATGATGATGATGATGATGAAATAATGTATTTAGGCAGAGTTTCAGTGTTTCAGTTCTCCTTACTGTGGTCCATTGTGTTTCCAGTTACTGAAAAACTCACATTGCTAGAGATGTATGCTTCTTGCCTCTGTTGTTTCTTTGTTTTCCCGGCCATGCTGAAAATCAGTACATCAGCTTAGTCCTGTGCCATTATCCGTTCCAAGAAAAAGATCCTAAGTTTCACCTCTGCATATCCTACGAGATTCATTCTGCCACATTTTCTGGTTTGCTGATATTTAGCCTATGCTTAAACAATTTGGACAGAAGGACTTTTTCAGAGGGAAGGGTTTTGCTCTTTTAAACATCTCACTCCCTTATGTGAAATTGTATATAGCAGCAAGATTGTATCTCGACAGTCTAAAATATTAACTTGCTGGAGGAGTGATGTCTTTAATGCCATCCAGAGATGCTGTTCCAAAAGAGAAATCCCTCACTTGAATGTTAAAAGTTTTGTGCTGTGCTGTGCCATAGAAGTTGGGAAAAATTAGCAGAGGTTAGGACTCAGGACCCCATTAATGGTTTTTGATGTGTTAAGCAATGATGAGGCTGCTCACTTGACCTTAGTACTGAGAATAGCAAATAAAAGCAAAGATTAAAGACATTGCTCAGGAGAAAGCTGGTGTTTGACTGGTTGGTTCTAGGTTTGTAGCCTTTTCTCTAAGTCTTAAACAAAACTTATGTCACTTAGTAGTTAGCTTGGTTTGTCTTTCATGGAACATGGTGAGGTTAGAGTTTCTACTGACAGTCTGGCAGCTTGGTCTATTACGTATTTTTTTCAACCAAATTATTTTGTGTAATAACTATAATGTTAATGGAACTATATGTTATGGTTGAGTTAAGATTTGTCAGTTTGAAAATAAACGTCTTGGCTTCATTTCGACATTTGCCTTTCAGCATCAGTCCGTTAACCTGTCACACACTATAATTTCATTAAAACCATCATTTAATTGTAAGTTAATGTACAGCTATCTTTTATAGAAGAGCTTTACATACTGCCTGAATAATTTCAATACAAATTTTCAACTGATATGATTGAAATAATATGAAACACTAAATGCCCTCCAAACCCCTGTTTATGAATTCAATACTGAGCAATAAGATGCAATAGCCACATTACTGTGCCACTATAACAAGGAGACAGTTTTTCAAATTATAATAAAAGGAAAGAATAACTATCTAGGTATTATCTGTATATATCTCTGTCTATGTGGCTTGTACCTGCAGCATTGAGATGTACTTCATATGTAATTCGGAGAAGCTTCCATTATTAAAAGAAGGACAATGCAGACAGTGTAAGCTCTATATAAATGGAAAAAGAATTAAAATCTACATGCTAATAGCTTTAGTGCCAGTCACAAATAGACTTGAACTTCACATATGAGATATATAAAGCTTATTTCAAAATAAATTCAGGGTAACATTCAACCTGATTGAATCTCTGGAAGCTGTGTTAATGTATTTGTTCAACTCACTTGCACTCAAAAGCTTTTAAACAGAATATCACATTTTTATATTATTCATGATAATGTAATTCCTGCCTTTAATCTCTTCAGGGTTTCATATTAAGTCATGATATGCAGTTCAGGGGAATTTGGATCATCCATTAATCATAGTATCTGTACTTTTGTGTGTCTACTTTTGTCCATCTCTTAAATCAGTCACTTGGCAGCAGCAGAGATTGGGGATAGTCCAAGGTGTTTGACTGAAGAGGCCTTATTTATTAAACTTATTTCCTGCCACAGTATGTATGGATTTATCTAATGTGTGGCATGCTGAAAAGAAAGTGCTAGAAATATTAGCATAATCATTAAATATGATCCTCTTAGTGTTTCCACTGGAAACATACGCGTCGATAAGTATATTGAATGATGACATATGTTTAGTAGAATAATTAGCTAAAAACACTTGGGCTAATACAAAAAAGCCATGAGACAAAATGATGTAGTCAAGTATTCTCTTGTAATTAAAAATTTTCTACCAATCTGCATACACCAAGGGACTGAATTAAGGTTTCATAAACTATCTAAATTTGGTATTTTCTAAAGTTTGAGGGTCTTGGTTTATTCCTTCATTATTTTAATATTCAATGGGTGGAAGGAATATGGAAGGAAGGGTTGAAAACCTTACGGAGTTATTAGTAGGTGTTGGATTCTTTCCTTTGAAGTGCTGACACCGTCCTTCGAATGGAACTAATCAATTCTAACTGTAATAATAGGTTGGTTTTTTTTCTCAATGAGCCACCAAAGAGTGATTAGTGACATAAATAAATTATTTTTTTAAATATTTGTGAAATTAGAACAGTGCGGAAACTGAATTGTGTATTCTATCCGCTTTTTGAAATAAAGTGATGTTCCCTACCCCTTTTTACTGCTTTTTCACCAAAAGTCCGTTTTCTTTTTCCTAGACCCACTCTGACCTTTCCTTCTTTTGTCCTACCTTCTCTCAGCTCTTTCCTTCTGTCCTTCCCATCCCAGGTTATCTCTTTCAGCTTCAGTCTTTTACACATTTTGTTCCACTCTTCTTTCCCATAAACCTTTTTGTTCTGTTTTTCTTTTACTCTGCCTCTCTCTTGGCTTAGCCACAGCTCTGATTTCCTGCATTTAATATTAGAGTAGTGGGAGAGAGCTTCTGGCTTTCCCACAGTGGCTATGCAGTCACTTTAGCAAACTGCATCTTAAAAGTGGCTAGATGTTCTATTCTTGCAACGCTGGACTTAAACTGGTGACTGATGAGGTTCCTCTCTGCCTTAGAGGCTTGGAGGTTTCCCAGAAAATGCTTGTAAAGAATTTCTTGAAACTTCTGAAAAAAATGTATTTTTCCCTTGTTGGCTTTTTGGAAATTATGAAAGCATGTTTGCTGAACTTTCCCACATAAGTTGTGCCCCACATGGACATCTGTAATAGGAAACTTCAGTGAGAACAATTAGAGCTTGCTAAAGTTATGAGCAACTGTACTGAAGCCTTGAAATGGGAAGTGTCAGACATCCAGAACTAGAGACTTTGTCACCATCATCACGATAAGTAACAACTTTTAATTTAAGAGATGGATAAAAATTATACTATTGAGTCTTCAGTCCTAGAAATCCATTTATGACTCTTTTGGGTTACTGACTGTGGAAACATTTGTGCATATGCCATGTTATTTTCCTGAGAGAATAGTTGGAGCTAAACATATATTTTTAAAAGCTGAAGAGAAATAATCAGTTTTCATTTCTGTCTTCAGGCTTATAACTAAACCAATATGTGGTATTTTAGCAGTCAGGTTTCTAATTGAATCAAGTTTCTAATGGTTGGGCTCAGTATATGCTATTGAGAACAAAAAATTACTTGAAGTATAAGCATCTGTTATACTCTGTGATCTTTACGCACTGAAACAGACCTAATGCTGAATTGCTGTAGTCTCCCTCATATTAAAAGAAAAATGTGCTTTATACCATGATTTTAGTGGAAGCAGATGAGGCTATGGAGGCACAATGGGAATGACTATGAAAGAGACTAAGACCCCTATTTACTGTGGTAACAAAGCCGTATGTAAATTTTGCTTTTCATTAAAGCAGAATTAGTTTAACCCCAGTTGTACAAAGGTTACTGTTTTCTACTATTTAGACAAACAACTTCCTACTGTAAATTGTGTTATGATTTATATGAATCTTCCTACTGTCATAAATGTTCCTCTAGAGGATATATCTTTCACTGTATCTTAATCATAATAAATAAGAACTTTTAAAGTAGTTGTAAATACATTTGTATAATTCTATTTATATTTGATAAAATTTATTATTTCATAAATTCACATCAGATATTTACTATTAGTCAAACAAGCAAATTAGCTTCTCTGCTTAGTTTTTATATCTTTCATAGCAACCACAAAAGCAACCGTTAGGCCTTGTATTCCAGGCGCATAGAATACCCAACACAGTTATACAGTACACCTGCTGATAGTGGGTAATAAGCATAATTTATAATGGCGGCACATACAAATATATTATTTGTGTTTGTATTTATATACTGAATCCACGCAGTCACATTTTGCTGTTTGCACAAGTCCAGTAACACTGAGCACAGGGTGTTTTGGAATGTAGGTTTTAGGATCTGAAGCAAGTTCATCTCAAATTTGCATGTGAAGCCTCTACGTTTATTTTGCATTAGTGAGTACTGCTCTTAAACACGTAAATTGGACAACTGTGTGTGAATAAATTACTTCTGTTTGGATGTGAGGCCATCACATCTTTCACTTATGCTTAGGTTTCTGTCAGATGAATTGAAACTGTAAAAAAATCTGATGGTATTAGTAAAGAAGACAGAACCTGACCCTTCTCAGTCGTGTCTAATGACAGGACAAGAGGAAATGGACGCACAATGTCATAACACAAAATTTCATTTAAACATTTAAACCAGCTTTTTACTCTGAGGGTGGTGAAGCATTGGAACAGGCTGGCTGGGCAGGTTGTGGAATCTCTGTCCTGGGAGATGCTCAAAACCAAACTGGCCATGGTCCTGAAGAAACCTGCTCCAGTGACCCTGCTCTGAGCACTGCAGACTAGATGATCTCCAGAGGTCTTGTTCAACCTCAGCTGTTCTGTGATTCTGTGAAATTCAGTTTACATATAACACTTAGAAATACGTTAAATACTGTATCATATTGCTGCCTGTTGCAACACCAATGATGGATTGACTTCAAGTGCTTAGTTAGATCATTCTCTGAAGGAAGCTGCACCTATGCTAAATCAATGAACTAAAGAAATACTCTTGCTTCCCAGTTAACCTCTCCCCATAGTTATCGCTTGTTTGCAGGCACTTTAGCACAGTCGTCATCAAACTTTACTTGCCCAAATTGTATAACCTTTCTAAAAGCATTCACGTTTTTACTGGGGGCAACTGTCAGTGAATCTGCAGTGAGAGACACCTTCTCCTGGGAGATCAGGATAAATGCCTGTAAGAAACTAAACAGCATTAAAGAGATGGGCAGATTTCAAGACACAAAGATTTGTTTTCGTGATTAAATATCTAATGTATTAATCTTAGCCTTAAAAGGAACATTCCTCCTATTTGAATTTAGTTGCAATGAATTGACGTATCTACTGTGAAAACTGTTGCTATTGGATTTAAAATACCCATCTTTTAGATAATTTGGGGTTAGTTAAAGGCTAAATTTACAGATATTCTCTGTGACCTTGGTCAAGTTAGTTTTCCCATGATAAAATGATGGTGGTATTTACTTAAGTTCTCTGAGTGTTGTTAAGAACAATTCAAAGTTACTTAATGAACCTCAGCTCCTACATTTATCTTCAGTATTATAAAAGGTTCATAAATAGGCCAGCAAGTCCCAGCTTGTATGCAAGAGAGTTTAAGATGCAGGAAAGTAGATAAATGTGATCTATTTCTTCACTGGGAGACCTGGAATGCTTCTTTTTGTTTGAGATCTTGTGGAACTTTCCCAGTTGGTTGTTTTTGAAAGGTTGAGCTTAAACTACTTTGTTAGGATCAGCTATTTAAATAAACTTACACACTCCATATTCATGTTTTCAGCATTTAAAGAAGAGTGCTCATCTTTGTTGTATTTCTTAAATCTGGAAATGTGAATTTGGTAGACCTTCCTGGTTTTTTAGTTATGTATATTGCAAGAACATGTTGATTCGCCCTTTATTTTCTTGATATATTCAGTATGGGACACTGAATTTTAGCAAGTGATTTTCAATAGCATCACCAAATATCATTGTGCTGTAGGAAAGATGATATATGTGAACATTCGTTGCTGCATGTGATTTCTTGGACTGGCATTGAGCCAGTTGTTTTACTAAGTTGTAAATATTAATTTCAAAACACAGTGAGATTTCTTTGTGGTATTTCAGAGTAATGGTGTAACTTAACTTATTTGTGTTTATAATTTGACAAGCCGGAAAACATTAGACATTAGAGTTATTAAATAAGAGAAGAGGCATTTGGAGATGTTTTCATAATGTTTTCTGACAGCTTTGTAATGAAACCAAATCTAGAAGTATCTTAGTATCATAGATTTTTATTGCAATGAAGTGTCAAGAAAAAGAAATATGACATTGTTATTATTGACTACAATGCATAGTAAAGAAATAAATGATGTCTTCTGAGGGGGATCCATTATGGTAACCTTTTTTTCTTTCTAAATCAAGCATATGAATATATGATGACATGTTACTGAAACATGAAAAAAGGTGGTGATGGAAAGCCATTTTGAATAATGGCAATAATTCTATTTTTCATCCATTATATGAAGTAGCATTTAATTTGTTTTAACTTTTGATGTTATTTACAATAGGATATTTGTTATCTCAAAATAGTTTGTTTATGAAGTACAAAGAACTATGATGGTAAACAACCAAAAAAAAATGTTCAGTAGCACAACTCCATGAGCCAGAGGTCCAGCCAAACCATGGCTATTAATCATCACCGTCCATTATTTACTGAGGATTCGTTCATTGTTCCATAAAGGTATCTAGAGGGTCAATTAGAGACAACAGACAGGATTTTTCAAAGACACAAGAGGGTCAATTAGGCCCTTCTTGTAATTTTCTGCTTTAACAGCAAATGCCAGCCTATCCTGCAACAGATAGAGTGGAGTTTAGAATTAAATAGTGTGATTTTTTTTTTTAAGCTGTTACTCTGCAGCCAGTATGAATTGGAGTATTGTCAGTCCCTGATCAAAACAAAAGAAAAATTCTGTCACTACAGTTGATAAGAAGCATAGATTTGTTTTTTAGAATCAGAGTACTGCAAGTGCCCAGGAAATACCCAAGATAAAAGAATCTGTACTTATTGTAGAAGTGAATCATTTGTCTGAAGGTAGGACCGGACACAAATAATATTGCTAAATACTACCGTTAAAAATTTAAAAGCATTTGATGCAGAATACTGTTTGTACTTATTTTTGCATCCACTACTTGCTTAAAGCTCAAAATCAATAATAGATATGAGATCTTAATACAAACAACTGCAGTGGCATTCATTAATGCATAGGCAGTTCTTTCAGAACAAAAGGTAGGAAATAACAATAGATGTATATATATATATACACATATGTTTAAATACACAACATAGATATATGTATACACTCCTCAAAACTCTTGCATGAAATTTTGGTAAAATAGCTTGTCATTTAGCTGAGGACAGAACAGTCCTTCAACAGATTTAAGGCCACCTATGAACATGTGCACCATCCGTACAATAGCTGTACTGAAGTTATTTTTCTTTCAATGAGTTTTTCTTTTCATGAGAAATGGTTGCTGGTAGTTGGCATGCTCTTCTATATAGGTCTGAAAATCTTGGGCTATTTTTCTCCTTTAAACTTTCATTTGATTACATTGCCACAGTTTTTAATGCTCCTTAAGTATGTTTTAACTGAAAGCAGCCTCTGCGAATATGGTGTGTTAGTCTTGTAAAGGTTTTTATCTTTACAGATGGGGTTTTTGGAATGTCTGAGTATTTGATGGTCTCCTGTGAGAGTAAATCTCTGAGTGTGCTACATCAGTTTGATCCTCATCATCCTCTGAAAACCCTTATTCTCTGTAGGGTTTCAGCAGAGTGTTCTAACTAATGACTTAGGGCCAAATTCTGCCCTTAGATGCAGGCGTGTAATTCTCACTGATTCCAGAGGGACTTCTATGAGTATATCAGAGAACACAATTTTGTTCTTAGTGTGTGAAATTATAGCACAAACGGACAAAAGAATCTCATGCACATTCATCTTAGTGACCCCAAGCATACAGGAATGTGATACTAACCCCCCCGCTTTTCTCTTTGCTCAGTTTGTGCTGTTTCTGGTAGATCACCCCAATTCTTCAGCTGTCACTTGAGTCTGCATTTTTTATATTGTTCTGTCTTCAGAAGTTTGCTATTGTGGCGCTTCAGTGAAATTAGTGACATTGAAACAAATGTTTTTTTAAGTAGCATTAGTAACAAAGACACTTGTAAAATATGTTTTTTTCTTTCTTGGGGAAATTACGGTACACGAGCAGTCTTGTTCATATTCTGTAGGGAATTAGTTTGCAAAGACAGAAGACAAAGATAGATGTGTGGTGCATGCCTGTAAAGTGGTTTAATACATACACATACAGAGAGAGAAGAAAGGTGGGCTTGCATCACACTTTTCCTCTGTGACAATATGATGTGATGAAGCATTTTGCCTATGTGTGAACAGAAGAGATAAGTCTTCCATGTATCGTTCAGTCTCTAGTTCTACTCAGATTTTACTTTCAGCATTGTCCCTTTCAGATTCTTTATAGTGCAAGAAATCAATTAGTGATTCATTTATAACAGTTTTTTTCTTGCTGCTTATTTTTTAATGAAATCCTTCCTCATGGAAGGCTTGTAATTATTTTACTATTCTATTTTCAGGAACAGAGCTAGTATTGCTCTGCAGACTTAAAAGTTTGGAGCTAGCTGGGTTAGCTTTAATGGACTATCTTTTACACCTGTTGGTTACTGAAACATAGTATCAAAACTTACACTGGCACCAAGTTTGCTTATCAACCACTGTTTGTACTCAGGACCTAGCTGTAAGGAAAATCTTCCACTTATTGCATTTTCATTGTGGGACTTTGTCTCAATAGCTGATAACTCTGGACTGGAGGTTTTGTTTGTTTGTTTGTTTGTTTGTTTGTTTGTTTTATTTCTTGAACCGATTGCTTATTAGACCTTTGCTTATTTGGTTGGGATTTCTGAGGTATCTGACTGCTTACCCTTTCTATCTCAGTCCTCGGCAGATATATTTCTCTTCTAGAACAGTGTTATGGAAGACTAAACATTTCCAAATCAGGTGTTTAGCCACATTGTGCTCGCTTCCTAACAACTCTATTCAATGGACCTGAGTTGTCTTTGTGCTTTGATTAATACTGTTCCTCACCAAAATCAAACTGGTTTAGATGAATCTGAGGAATCCCAGAAGTCTTTAGTGCACACAGAATCGACTGTCTTTAGTTGATGCTGTATTTTTAATGTAGTAACTTTAATTTCTGGCATGCTGCCATTCATGTTCTATGTTTCAAGCATCTGACTAACCTTTGACGTTTTGCTTCCATCTCAAGTTTTAAGACATCTCTGTGCTGTAGCAAAAAGCCTATGGTTTATATCTCCCACAATGATTACACGCTCCATTTTAGTTTTGGATTCTACTCAAGACAGAATAGAATTTGTATTGCAACTCATGCAGCAGTCCTCATGTAATGAATTGTATTATTTATAAAAATTCCTGTTTTCAAGTTGTCTGGTAAGTCTTTAGAAAGCTAATCACTTCCCCACAATTCTTTCTGAAACTATTTGTGGCATCACCATGACTGCCTGGGGAAACCTAATTTATAATTTTGAACATATAATTTCTACATCACTTTGCCAAAGCTTTCTTTAAAATCTGTTTTCTGATATGAATTGGAATGATTGGTAATATTAATTTTGCTTTTTTAACCTGAAACTGTAGTTGAACACATAATCCGTGGTGATTTATGTTTACATATGTTCCATTTTCCTATTTGTGTAATATCTACAGGAAGATAGTAATTTTCTCAAGCTGGTTCATTAATTATCTTTATTGGTTGGATGTCCTTTGTTATTGTTTTGTAACTTATGTATTGATCTCTATTCTATGAAAAGCTCAGTGTTTGCAGTTCACTTACAGTCGGACTGAAAAGCCATGTGACCATCTGAATTCAAACATGAGGGTTTGCCCATGCAAACTGTCATCAAGGAACACTTGCACTACAGTGAAGTTTTATAGCTCCTGTATGACTGCAATGTCCCCCTCCATAGTGTCATGGTTTTTTTTAGGATTGCATTGGTATTTTTCTTTATTAGTTGCCAAATTAGAATAAAAATAAAAAAAAAATAAAAAGTCAGTGTGCAGTGAACCTAAAAGTAGGTAGATTGGTGCAGGAAGATGGCTAGCAGCTCAGCATAGTGATGATATAGCAGTGGAAGAAATATTGAAAAGGTCCAAGAAACAAATCACAGACAAGAACAGAAGTGACACTGAGCTGCTTTGCACAAGTGCCTCTTTGAACATTTGCAATGAGAAATATATTTGTTTGCGTCTTTGTCTGAATTCGATTTGGTTCTGGGTGAATTGTGCACAAGGCAAATTTTCAAAGGGGAAAAAGTAAGTCTGTATAAACTTAAGGTGAGCTGGAAACAGAAGCTGTTTCATATCTTTGTGCCTATTTGGCCTATTTGTAAAACAAGAACAGTAGCATTTGCTCGTATTGATGTGATGCTCTGAGTTTCTCAAAGGAGAGCACCTTGAGTAAAAGGAAAGAATTGTCATTCATTGGAGTAATTTCAAATGAAAATAGGGCAGGTACCCAGAAATGGTTCATTTGTGGTTCATTGCTGTGACATTGGCGGTTGTGTTCAGCACTGCTCTTTATTTTCCAATTCAGTATGACCCACTCAGCTCTAAAAGAAAGGTAATGCAAAGAATGACTGTGTTCTGTAACTAAGCTATGACAAGTAAAATCCTGAGTACATAATTAAGAAAAAAAATAAACTTTCTTGTGTCGAAATTATTTTGTCTCTCCCAAGGCTTTTGACATTATGTGTCAGATCTGCAGGGAGGAGCTGGGCCTCTGTGCAGGCACCTTTGGGCTGCCTGTGTTGTGTTCCTGTTCTTCACAGAGTCCCTGTGCCAGGTGTTGGATTTGCTTGCTTTGAAAAAGTAGCATTGCAAAACTGTTCCATCAGAGCTCAAAATAGGCAGATAAAGAGGATGAAGAAGTAACACTCAACTGTTTAGCCTGCTAGAAAACAGAGTTTTTAAGTGCTGCATTAGACCTTTGTATCCACAAAAGTGCCCTTCACCAACTATCTGTGCATTACTAAAATACTTCACACTTTTTTATGGTCAGATTCAGCCACTCTTACTTGAGCTGAGAAGAACCATATGCTTCAGGTAACCTCTCTAAAGCAGTTGCCAGTGGGAATACTTTTGTAAATGCTCACCAATGTGAGCAGAGGTTACACAATCTCACCCATGGTGAATAATAATGTCAAAGAGCCATTAACAGTGCGGAGTGACAAAGTGTGGAGAGATCCATCAGCTCATCCTGTGTTTAATGAAACAGAAATGAACATCGTATTGCCCTTGTTTTCTGTCAGATTTTCCAGGTCTCCATGAGGCTTATTAATCTTAGGGTGTAATGGAAAATGTGTTGCTGTGTTACATACTACAGCAGCCTTTGTGCTCGAAGGATTGAAGGCATTATTAGTCTTTGTCTTATTTACATACTGTACTTGGGTGCGTGCTACCATCGCTGCACTTAGAGCACAGTGGAGAGTGTGGTTATAAAATGTTTGTGGATTTCTGAAGTGTGTACTAATGCGTGTGACCAGATGGCTGCATGGTAAGTCATTTTAACCTGAAGTAATGATCAAAAGCCCTCTTTTGAGAAACACTGACTACAAACCTTGGAAATTGACTGTTATGAAAACTGCAAAACAGGAAGAGATGCTTGATAACCACATTTTAGTGCACCCCAAAATGAATGTTTCCACAGTTCTGAAAGAGAACTTCCAGACCCTCAGAAACAAGAGGTAGAAAATGAATGGGTAAATGGTATTATTGTCAGATACTGATTTCAATAAGTGTATCATAAACTTTCTCTGTTAGTTTTATTTTTTAAATTTAAGGGCAAGCTTCAAATAAGCTCTGGCAAAAACAACGTTGTGTTTACACTTGAAAACTAGTTATTGTCATTCTCTATTAGCTAGAAAAAAATTTAGGAAAGCTGTTATTCCTGTTAGGAAAACCCCTAGCTTCCGGGGACAGATGAGTAATCCAAGCTAGACCATATGATAGTACTCTCATTTAATAGATGCCATTGCGGTGAGATTCTTGTGCCTTATTTTCAGCACATATGGCCCATTACGCTTACCAGGATCTTTGTACAGATTCAGTTTCACTAGGGACGAGAAAGCATTGCAGAACGATGCTTCTGATAGTCAGAAGGTATATCACGTCTGAATAATATTTTCTATTTTAATAATAATAGGGATATAAGGTTCTTTTTATTTTGTTTAAAGAGTTAATAAGCTAGTGACATTGCAGCTTTTTTGACACATACAACTTTGGAGATTTGTAAGATTAAACAGAAATATCCCGTGTTTACTAGAAACAGCGGCAGTATTTGCCTTACTTATTATGTAAACTACAGTTTTTCTCTTTTTTTTCTGCCTTTTATTTTACAACAGACTTTGTTTATCAGCCATGTATGTGTTGATACAAGTTTCATAAATAATTAGCTGTGTGTGGACATTGCAGCAGTACTTCTCCAACGTTTCCAAAGTCATTTAGGTTTGGTTAGAGCATGCCCAAGGCTTCCTAGTAGTGCACACAAAACCCAAGGCTGCGAGCTCCTCTTCTTCTGCCGCAGCGGAAGGCAGGTACGGAGAAAGGCTCGAGCTGGGCTGAGACTTGCGGGCTACTGGGCTTGCCTGCTCCTGCTGATCTGGGATTGGGATGGGAGAGGAGCTGTTGGTAGCAACAGATATGTGCTGGGATCTCCACCAAGGCTCCCTGCCCAGTGCATTCACCATCGCTTCACCAAGCACCCGTGTCCCATGTATCCTCGTGCAATGTCAGTGGTAACGGTGACTGGCTTTTGAGTGCTGCACATCGGTGGCAGAAACAGTTTCTGTGGCCTCAGCTGGCTGCTGCCGAATGGAGTTGTGTTGTTTGCCTGTGCCCGGCATTGGCCAGGATGCTACTTAGGCCGAATGGCTTATTTTTTTCTGCTTGGAGTTCTGCTCCTTTCTTTTAGCATGCAGTATAATTATGAATTAATTTGCATAACATTTACACTTTGCCAAATTTTGAAAATTGCCACCTTAGAAAAGGAATTGCTGCCATTCACAGTGCCACACTGATTAATCACAATTAGGGACAAAATACAGTGCTTTTATTAAGCTTCCAGTGAGCAGTAAAATTAGCACTTCCTGAAGTGATGAGAGTAATTCCATTAGTGAGAATTCCCATTAAAATGTGGTACTTCTGAGCCATTTTAGAAATAATTTTCACACTTTTGAAAATGTTCTTATAACTGTATGCAAGTCGCCTAAAAGTACATTGCTGTTACATTTGTGTACTGACAGCATCCTGTTAGGAGTTAATTACATGGGGTTTTTTTGGGGACTTCTTTGCTGCTTCCTCAACCTATACTTACTTTGACTAGAAGGAGTGGTAATGCAGGCTCCCATATAACGGCTACAGGACAGTGCAACTCTTCCCTTCGCCAGTGGTGGTAGAACTAACTGATGGCAAGGCTTTTACAGCGAGTGAGTATATTTAAAGAAAGCTAGTAAATTATTCTAGCATGGAAGGAACGACCATATTTTTAGTGACCCTAGAACTGCTTGCATATCAGAGGTAGGTTGTCAGAGAAATACTCCCAGGTTACTAGCAGGGCAGGGAATCGCTTTCGCTCTCTTGTCACACTGACTGTTCAGTTGTTCCTTACAAAACTGAATACAAAATGACATCTTAGCGGCTATCTCAAGTTCACAACTTCTGTCTTGCAGCCTACCTCTCCCAGAAAAGTCTCTAGATGTCTGTGCCAAAAGAGCGTTTTAGCAATAGGACTGCATTTCGTCCCATTTTATCTTGTATGGAGTAATTACTAATTGAGAAATAAAGTAAGTGAGAGTGACCCTTTTGGCTGGTGATTGTGGCTTTTACCTGGGAAGTGGGCCACTGGGGTTTCAGTACCTGCTTCACTGAAACTTTAATTACTTACCGAAAGTGGAATTCTATCAAGGAGAGAAGTGAGCGGCCCGCAGCCACCATGTAGCTATAAACCAGAGACAGGCAATGCCTTCCAATCCCCCCAGGCAGAGAAGGGAATTAAACCAGGTTACTCCCACATCACAAGTGAGAGGAAGATGCCTCTGACAGAACTGTGAATCTAACCTTGTTTTCTGCTGCTTTTCTATACGAAAGCCAAACCCAGAATGTTTTGTTGTGAATTATGTAGTTTGGGTTTTTTTCTGACAAATTAAACATTATCAGGGAAATTTATTTCATCATTTAAAAAAAAGTTCAGGGTTTTAAAAAAGTTGGTTTATGAGAATCAACATTTTAGTTGATTTTCTTGTATCAGCTAAAAGAAGCTCAGTATACTTCTAATCTTGCCAGTGAATTTAGGTATAGGTAGTTTGTACTCTATAATTTATATTCGGTGCAACAGTAACACACCACATTACTTAAAATGTAAATCTATTTATAAATATGCACACACATATAGTATATGTTTATCTTATTTTAGATTTATGTAAAATATATCAAAGTCTTGTTACAATAAATTCTATAAAATTACTAACAGATTTCTGTTGAACCGTGGCCAGATGTAGCAACCTCTTAGGAGTTTCCTTTTTCTTCATCATTGTCTCTATGCTTCTTAGTGTTAAAAACCTAGGTTTTCTCCCTTCTCTTTAAAAAAAAGAACATTATCATAATTTGTTTGAAATAATGCATGTAAGTTATCAATATGTGATATATTCCAGCACTCATAAAAGTAAGATTTCTAGATAAACACCAACGGAAATATTTTTAACCATATAAAAAAATCAATTTTCATAAGGTTACGTCTTTTTACTTCTCCATATATACAAAGAGTATATTAAAAGAGAGATTAAATGTTACTCTGCAGAGTAAAATGCAAACAGAAAATTATTTTTCATTTTTCAGTGCAAGCAATGGATTATCATTTATTTATGAGACTTTTTTTAATCTAGAATATATGGAAATCTTTTCTTGAAGCACAGTGTAATATTGAGTTGGGAATGTTGTCTGACAGTTTTCTTCTTACAGTTGCATAGAATGATTCTACTGTATGAATTTTTTAAACAGGCTTCAATATACTCTGCGTTTGAAAGGGAGGAAGTAATCAGAGTAATCTTGAAGAATCTTACAAATGCACCTCCTCTATCCCTTCGTTCTTCAAACAAACTTCTGCAGAAAAGACCAGGCTATAGCAAATTTTAACATCAAGGGAAATGTCCGGGTATTTTTCACTTGTCCCAGTATGTATCTGCATGCAAGAGTTCATTGCTGTGGCCAAAGCACATACTGACTCACTCATTTCTAATTCTTTTTCATTCTCCTAAGGGCATTATTCTAGCATAATCAGTACAGAAGGCCAGATTTTAATCAGAGTGTGAATCTGGTGGTAAATGGGTCCAGTGTTTAAAGGGTTTATTACCTTTTGTCTGAGAATGTATAGTAAAAGTCAAGTTAAAAAGCTGTTTTATCCCCCCCAATGTTTCCATCCCCCAGGATAGCACTCTCTTTTTTTTGCGATTGGGTATAAATGCCCTTGCTGCCGGAGGAAGTTATCTTAAGAGCCACTGAGGTATCTGTGCTTCTCCAGTATTTCAAATCCATAGGTGCATAATTGGAAGGATCCTTAACAAGTCTTGTTACATAGCATATCCAGCTATCATAGCAGATTTGTGGCTGGTATGAAACCTCTCTTGGAAACTATAGTTTGTATCAGAGACCAGAGGTCAGCCAGTTGCATTGTTTTCCTAAAAACCCTAGTGTAGAACAGGCCCTGTGAAACGTGGACAGGTAGTCAAAACGAAGGACAGATCAAAAGATGCAAAAATAATGTCTTTATGATGAATAAAATGATCTACAACAATATGCCTTATAATTCAACATTTTTGGTATTCATAAATTATAGTGACAGAAAAATGTAATGCTAACTTACTCATTTAGATTGATACGAATTTTACATTAAAATGCTTACAGTTGTTATATATTAAAAGAGTCCTTAGAGAGAAATGAAGCCAATTAAGCAGAAGTAAAGACCTGTGTGTCTTTCTGTATGTATACCTTCATCTAAATGCAGTTGTATAAACAATAGAAATTCAAGGTATTTATGCACCCATTGCTTTTTCTTTTCCTTTCTTCAACAATTACCTGTATACTAGTGATTGTAATTTGAGTATCCTAAGGAGAAAATAACTTATCTTTCTGCTGCAGAGAAATACTGTGACAGAAAACAGTTTTCTCTGAATTTGTTTAATGCTTAATACCGTGGTGGCCAGATAATGAACAAAGTATTTTGTATTAATTTCAAGCAGACACTCTGCTTTCATCTTCAGCTTTCTGCTGTATTCCATTGTACCGAACTCAGGAATCCGTTCTGCCAGTCTCTATTCTTTGTTAGTATTTTTATGTTGATTGTGTCACTGGAGCAACTGCAAGTTGGATTCGGGACCAGATCCTAAATCAGTGAGAATATAGAGAACTTATTACTGCAAGGACTATGAGAAAATGCCTTATATAAGGAATAAAAAGCTTGTACGTGTTGAATCTAAAATTCCTAGGGAAGCTAATTGTCACCTAGGTTCCGTGTAAGCCAGTTTCTGCCTTCCAACCATGGCCAATGCCATATGCTTCAAAAAAAGGAGAGTGTAATGTAATCTACATCCTTGTCTTCATTTCTTCTAGAGTGTAACTTAAGCTGTAAAGCATGAGGTAACACTAAGTATGAGAGTTGGGTCTGCTGAGCTAAATCATGTTCAATAAGCATAATGGCTTTACAGGAAGGAGACGTGGTGTCTCTCAAGGTTCCTCTGTGCTGGTGAGATCCTGCTCCTGTCTCCTGCAGCCCGCTCCGGGTCGATGAAGGGACACGATGCTCTGGCTTTGCCTCGGCTCATTGCCTTTGCAGAGCTGACCTGGCAGCCACCTGGCACCGACAGGCAGCGGCCGGCTGGCCCTGAACCAAGCAGGAGCGCGCACCGCGCTCGGGGTTGTGTTGCAGTACTGCAGAACGCCGAGGTGCCGTTCCTTTACCCTTCCCGCGTACGCTGCTGTCGTGGCACACTGGCTGCTGCAAGTGGTTAGTCCGTAGAGCTTTGTAAGAACCGTGGGGTGAAGGGTTTGCGGTGTCTATGCGTACGTTCTATCAGGCTGATTTTCAATTTTTGTCTAAAGAAACCACCAAAACTGAAGCGAACTGGGTTTTCACAGCTCTGCTGGGACCTCATCACGACTGTGCTGTTGTGCCGTCACAGGAGATAACAAAATTTGGAGTTTGGATGGCACGTTCAAAAGAACAAGTCTGCAAAAATCAACCTTCCTTAAGAAACCAGATCAATTTTAGAAAGAGTCTAATAGCAGAACTCACAGTGTGTTAAAACATAGGTAATTATGGAACTCCTTCTAATGTTCAAGTTGGGCATTTAATATAAACACATCTTGGTATATTTGGCATTCTAGTCATAGTAAGAAGGAGCTGTTTGTAAGAAGTTACATCTGGTCATCTGAACTAATTGCTAAAACGACACTACATTAATTGGATAATTAAAGATTGCGAACATGTGGCTATTGTATTCCTCGGGCATTAAGCCAACAGTTTCTGTGGCTGGGAAAATGTCTGTTAACATAGTTCACAATTCATCTGCTGTATCCTTTTTCATAGAAATAAATAAGCAACATGGGTCTTAAATTTAGATTAGAAAAACTTGTAACTGGTATTTTTAAATTGAATTTTAAAGCACATTTATGATTTCCATTGTGTTTATGCTTTAACACTTTTGAACGTTGGCAGCTTTGATTTTTTTAGCATCCATCTCACAAATTAATAGTATTGATTTTTGTTTTAGATTTATTGTTAGCATTTTGGAAAGTGTTCTGTAATCGTAGATACTTTGTAACATGAGACCTAGTGCTCCCTGTTTTATTTTGAAGAGGATGAGTGTTGGCACACAGTTTGAAGAACTTTGTAATAGCAGTAAATTGTTGTGCTTTACCTTTACCTATCAAGGTTATTTGTCAGAAAAATTATGGCTGATAAGTAGGATTTGTTTCACTGGGTGACAGACTAACTTCACAGATCCCTGTACCAACTAGTCACATATTTTTGGTGTGTGTGTTTGTGAAGTTTTGGTTATAATTTTTCTTGTTCTTAATTTGAAAGTAAAATCTGAGGTCTCACAATGACCTTAAAGTGACTGACCCCTAAATCTAATCACTCCAGACTCCTTTGAAAATTGACAAATATGTCAAATTTACCTTGGACTATCAAAATATTTTAAAAATAGTTCATTTGCTAGAAGCAGTAATAATTCTTAAGTTAGTGGTTATTGTTCCAGTGTGATTTGGTCTCACTGCTTTGTTGATATCCATACTGTGAATTTATAGCAATATAATCTTCTTCTCATGTTATTCTGAATTATCAATTTTGTAAGAGTAAAAAAATTCAGTTTTACATTCTGGATGAGCAACTTATTGATTGGTTTAGTCTGAGCAAAATGGCCAGAAATAGTCAATACATGGTCAAAAGGGTGTCAGAGGCATATAAAAAATAGATCTATATTTTTTATTTGTATGTTTGTTGACTTACATATGCTTGCTTTCATTTTGCTTTTCTATATTATTTTTTCAATTCAGTTGTAACAGGTATTTTAATGATAGGAATGCAAATTCATTGAGGAGAAAGAAATATAGGAGTACTTCTTATCCAAACAAATAATCATAATTACACTTCGTCTGTATGCACTGCTTTTCACCAGAAAAATGTATCATGCTTCCAAATTTTCACTAGGTTCAGATAAAAATTATCATTTAGGAGTTATTGTTGCCTATATTATTGTTTCCCCCGAATCAGATTTTCTTTTTCTACAAAACTTCTACAGCAGTGTGTATTGTACGCCTCTGTCTGTGTTCATATCCAAACCAACAGAGAGGTAGTCTCATGTTTGTGTCAAAACCACTGCAGTATCATTTGCACTCCAACCATATTATTATCTGCTATATCACCACAGTGATGTCAGGATAACTAACGAAGATAAACTTGTCCAGACAAAAGCATAAGAGACACTCTGAGATACCTGAAAGTGCAAATTGCAACCAGAAATGTCAAGGGAACAGTATTTCTGTAAAGGGAATTCCATGCAAATGTTGTTGGATGCTGCTACCTGCGTACTTTGTGTTTGGAATAAAAAATTGTGTTGAATCGCTTGTCTAAGCAATTGGTGTTGCATTAGAGATCAGTTGATTGAGATATAAAGTGTATTTTTACTCTTTGTTACGAAAACTATCAAGATGTTTCTATAAAGAAAAACCTTTTCAATGTGTTTATGGGTGTGTCTCAATGACTGATGACAGATACAATGTACTTTGCAAAAAAAGATCATATTTACTGAGATAACTAAATTTTATTAAAGTAAAAAAGCCCATAGAGTTGGCAAACAGTAGCAGTACCTAGTGCTATGAAAGACCACAAAACGCTAACTTTGCAGGTAGTCTGAGCAATATGTGCTCTGGCATACTCATTTCTAGTAAGCGAGCAGGGACTGGTTACGCTTTTGAGTAAAGCTGGTACCAGATTTTGAGTCTCATTCATCACCATTCTGAATAATGGTCTATTCACTCACATCTTTCAGAGCGGAAGGGATAAGGAGGAAAAGTGAGGATTCCTTGTGATAGTCAAGGAAGTCTGTAGAAACCTAGAAGGCAGAGAGAAATTGGTCTAAGTTTTTGTTTTTTTGACTAAGTCGTCTCTTCGGTTTCAGCACTGAAGTGTGGTCTGAAATCTGTCTTGCGCTGGTGGAGCTCCATCTGTAAGCAACGTGTACAGCACAGAGGGTCATTGTGCACAACAGCATGTGTGTGTGATGCACATTTTGTAAGTCTAAATGTTTCAAATACTTTATCTGTTTGCCACTGCTTGAATGCAGTTCAGCAGCTGACCCAGCAAGGGGAGCTGTAGATTAGTGTGGACAGTTCTGTGGCTTCATAAACCAGAAATTCTTAAACAAGAGCACTTTCTTGAGGATCTATCTGTTTCACTAAATTTCTGAATTTTCACAGTAATTTCAAGGGAGGCTTCCATAAAATATTTGACTGCAGGTTGTGTGAGAGAGCTGTTTATTCTCTCCCAGCCCACCCACCCTTCCCCCCAAATTAAAATGTTTATAAAGCTGTGCTGGTTTTGTCTAATATTAAAACAGCATCAATATCTCTGTGTGTGATATCAGTTCATCTGGTCCTGGATAATCTGGTACAGGAGTCAATGAACTTAATGCAGTATTGGTAATCCAAAAGGGTTTGAGTTAAGTGTTTTTGACATGCAGAATCAAGAGTCAAGGACAAAGCAGACTTTAAATATTCCTTCAGCGCACTCTGGTAGGGATGTAATTGAATACCTCAGGTAAAGCATCTTATCAGAACTAAAGCTGGTTAGTGTCTCATCACCAAACAGGGAGGTGCTCTGTGTCTTCTCCACACAAGTGCTCTTTTGACATTGTTGAAAGTCCTTTGAGGTCTCAGTTCACACTGGAAATTCTGTCAGGGATGTATTTGCACATTATAGGATAAATTCTACATCAGCCAGGTTGCTCCATGGCATGGTTGTCATTCTAGCATTTTAGTAGTTAATGCCAAAGCAGCTAAAGGACTATGAGAAGTTGCACAAAAAGGAATCGGGAAAGGAATAAATAGTGCATGTTTGTGTTGTTAATGTGCTATAAATCCTCATAGTAAAATACAGAAATGTTTCCACTCAGACTAGAATTATAGATCATATGTTCCTTTAAGAGGCATACAGAGAGAATGTAGTGAGAAGACATGTATCAGGAGACTGAACTGCCAGAAATTTTCTATCACAATCTATCTCTAGGGTTGCAAAGAATTGTGCAGAGGAAGAAGTCTGAGCATAAACAATGTGTTCAAATGTCTGTGAACAGGCAAAGTTTTATAGCTGATTTTGCTAAGTCTTAAAGCTGCATTATGGGTATTGTGAATTTGATATTTTTTGTTAAATAGCAGCTCCTATAGCCATGCAGTTAGGGGTAATTACCAATGGAAATAAAGGCCCTCCCACCTGTGAATGTGGATAGTATCTTGAACAAGTAGAGGGCTCAGGCACAGTATTCAAATAGCAAGAGTTCAGAAGAGATATAGAGATTTTACACTCTGATTTGTATTTTTTTGGTTTTGTTGCTAAGCATATTGACAGATGAAGGCATTGTCATTTGGTCCTTTAATTTGCATTTTTTCCTTTGTTAGTGGTAATCTTTAAGACTTCAGTGTGCATTTTGTTAAAGCGGAACTTGCTAGGGTGTTACTTATTTTTTTCCATCTATAAAATACTTCATTATTTTTGGAGGGATGCAAAATAATTACAGATTTGAATCAAAATATTGCTATTATTACATGATGAAAAGAGCCCATTTGGATTCATTTTAACTCCTCATTTGAATATGAAATGTAAGAATTGTTAGATAAGGAGAGGATTTTGGTATCACATTGATCTAAATCTATCTCTGTGTTTCATCGAGTTGCTCTGGATTGGCAGGGATACTGTTAAAATGTAGTGCTAGACCAGGAACCATCTTATTTTCATAGTGGATAATCATAGGAAAGATAATTGTACTCTGCAACGTGTTGTTAGTTGTGCTTTACTGATGGTGCTACATCAGTGCTGTTGGGTCTCTGTCAGTGGAGATGTTGGTTTGTGAGGCAAATTTATGCACAAAAATGTGAGGAATTAAGGTTTTCATTTTTTCTTTAAGGAACCATAATTCCAATTACTATTCTTTCTACTATCCTTTGTAAAAGCAAAAGCAAGAAAGTTCAAATTACTTCCATGGCTCCTCAGTGTGGCTCCTGCGGAATCTGGAACACCAGTTTTTCAGGTCGAATATCTTATTCAGAATGGTGATTTTTACATGAATGTGTTATGTGTCATCATTAAAATTAAGGTTACTCCCCTCCCCCTGAACCCTAAGAAAAGAAAAAGAAAAGAAAAAAAAAAAAGAAACAGCTAATTCCTGTAAGCATTATCTATTGGGACATTTACTTGTCGAGATACAATTCCTAGCATTCTGGGGGCACTAGAGCCTGAAGAAAGAAGACTCTCAGGACTGTGAAATGCAGAACCTTGTCCTGTTTGAAATGATAAAATATCCAAAGTGGGTGAGTGTTTAAAACTTAGAAATATTTTTTAGTATGGTCAAAAAAGGCTACAAACAATATTATGATTAACTCTGCTTTAATGGTAAGACAACATGAGCTATGGGGCCAAATGGTCACCACAATTGGTAGGAGGCTTGTGTGGGGTACTTATTACAAAAGAATTCTTTTCAACTTAAAGAGGAGCCTCATGTCACTGTGGTTTGATTTGCATCCATTTTGTACCCGCTTTTCCTCCCTTGTTCTAAAAAGGAACAAGATCTGATTTTAAAGGCAGAACACAAGAACTGAGAACAACCAGGTAAAGTGACTCACTGCCTCCCTTTGTCTCTCTCCCCCCAGTGACCCCAAGGATGTGTTGCCATTTAGAAAACTTTTAATGACACCTCTCTCATTTCATTTACACTCTCCACGTGTGAGCTCCTTGTCCCCCTCCTCCACTACCACAGCTTGCTCACAGAACAGGAGGCATGCTTTTAAAATTGATTTCTTTATTGTGGTTGTTGTTTTGAGTTTCAATTATTATCTCTTTCAGTACTTTCCCCTTTTTTTTATTTGTGTGTGCTAAATGTTTAAATGATATATTTTTCAGGAGTATAAAATAAAAGAAGAAAAGTTCCTTGTAGCAAGAGCTGTATTTCACAGTATAATAGTATATAAAGCAGTTAAAAATAATACCCTTAACAACTAGTATTCATGGAAAATGCAGTAGATGTGTTTTAGAAATAAATATGCTCAATTTTCAGTTACCAGACTGATTCCTGAGGATGGTGAATCATTCTGTAGAAGCATTTATTGCAGAGCTCAACCATGCTGTATCACTTACAAGTCTGGCAAGATGGAAAAAATACAACTCTCAAATGAACAAATCTCAAGCCAGTAATATTCACCTTTTTTCATTTTCTTTTCCATTCATAATTGATTCTAAACTTATGTGAATCTTTCAAAATAACTGTCTTATTGATTGGAAACAAACTATAAAATGTCATTATAAGAGTCATTCATTTTTTCTCTCTGATTACTGTAAACAGACACTGATCAGGCAAAATGCTATTTTTTCTTTTCATATATTGTGTGATTTGTACCTATTATGTATGGAAAACAGCATGAGGAAAATGTCACAGATAGAGAAGGGCATTTATCAGGGATGATATCTTGTGTTTATACAACTTAAGATCAAGGATTTTATACTTATGCAGAAGGCAGGGCACTTCTTGGTCTATGCTGTGTTACAAAACTTCTGCCAAAGCTTTTCTCATACAAGTGTAAAATATTCTAAAATATGGGAATTCACTGCTGTCAGGAGCCACTCAAATCATTAAGTTTCTGTCTTATATGTGCATTTACACACATCATCTTAAATAAGGTACAACTCCTGTCAAGAAATGACTGTTTCCAAAAGATACGAACTAGTTTTTATAGGTGGGTGGTGCACACACACACACTGCTAATAAAAATACACCTGAAGGAGTGTTAAAGCAGCTTACATTTTTCATTCCTTTGGTAATTAAAGGTCCATTCTACAGCCATCCATTTTCAACACTTAAACCTTTGTACGCTTGAAGAGGCGTTCTTTGGTATGCCTCTGAATGATGGATTTTCAGAATGAGACCTAAAAAGTTTGTGCTCTATATCACCATAGGAATGGAAGCACTAAATTTAGAAGATACAGTAAGAAAGCTTGTGTTTGTTGGCAAACGGTTACTCTGACTAAATCATCAGTGTGATTCGTGTGTAGGTGTATGTGAAAATTCCCAGAGGTAATATTGAAGAATTATTAGAAGAGCTGTTTTTCAATAAACTACCCAATACAGTTGTATGCATTCCTGGCAAACTGCAGAGATGCTTGAATTCCTTTGGACATATGCATGTCTGGAAAGTACTCGGAAAGATGTGGTATGCTGCCTGCAGTAAGCCAAGTGAGAAATGGTTTCCTGGAAGTAGCAATAGTTGTTGTCTTTACTGTGAACGTCTGTTGTTTTTTTGTCGTGAGGCATGACACTTCTAACTTTTTAGCAGGTACATTAATTCTCTCTAAGTTTCAAACACTAAGGACTCTTCCGTGGCAAGGAGCTTTGGAGCAGTAAAAGCTGCTGGCTTATACAACTTCCTTTCTATAGATTGACTGGGTGTGAAGAACAATGTCCAATCTCTTAACTGATTTGTAAACCTGTTGTTTTTACTCCCTCCACTTTAATTTCAGTAGTAACAAGTAAGCCTCCTTAGTTCTCTTGCCCTTGGTTCCTGTTGCACCACAGCCAGTAATTGGAACTGCTTTTTATTAAAGATACTCTAGGAGGATTCAGCTAGGGAAGCCAAATAAAAAAATAAATGGAAAATATAAAATGAAAGCAAGTAGTGCAGAATTTTCAGTGTTAGTTATTGATTTCCTTGATTGTGAGCACACAGGAACGCTGACACTCAGTGTACCTAATTGTGATTTTATTGACTATCATTTCTACCTTGTTTATACTGCTAGGGTCTGTTGGTCACTGTGACTGATGGTTTTCACTCATTCCAAGTCTTGCAGCTCTGACCAAATATTCCTTTGTTCTTTCTCTTCATTTTTTTTCTTAATACATCCTAACATTTCTTAAACATCCCTGCCTATTCAAGTTGGGTGTATACCATGACCACTGCTAAAGTGGGAAATAAAAGCCTTGTAACAATTCCTTAGACTGTAGAAGGACATTTGTTTTTTAAAAAAGTTGGTCTTCATTCCTGGGAAAATTCGGCAAGTCACTTGCTGAAATCCTGTCTTAAACACGCAAATAAAACAAGAGGTAATTGGATATTAGGTGTCAGTAGCAACAGATGACTGCTGTGAACTTAGGTGCTGATATTTGTAGTGTTTCCTCAGTTTATACTACTTGTTTTTGGTTTATAGGTAATATGTGAACTATTTTTCATGCTTGCCTGATCCGATTACCTGTGTAATGAGCAGCCACCACAAGTTACAGAACATGGCACCAGTTCCCCAGGTTAGCAACATCTTGATTCTACTTAATTTATAAATTTCCCAGGACCAGACCAAGGTACCAAATCTAGAGACAGTGCTTAGCCTGTAAATAGGGCTGGACTTCTGTGGAGGTTTTAAGATGAGAAGAAACAGGGAAGAGGCATAGGGAGAGGCAACATTACAAATTTTCAGGTGTGGATGCCAGAGTGGTGTTCAGGAGATCTGTGTATGCTGGGGTGAGCAGGAATCACGGTGGGTGCCCCCCATCCCTCTGCAACAGCCCAGTCTTCTCACCTGCCTCTTGCTGGGATGCCTCCCCTGGAAATGCTTTGCTGTTGCTGCACTTGCAGAGGTGGAAAAGATGTATAGAAATAGTGGAGTGCTCTATGGTTTTGTCTTTCTTTCCAGTGCAATCTGTGGTACTTCCCTGACCCAGGGCTGTTCAGTGTGTGTCTTCTTCCCAAAACAGATCCTGACACTATAACATGCTCCCATGGAGAGAGGAGATAGGAGAGATGTCTATCTTCACCATCTATGTGAGAAGAAAATTGTGTTATAGGAACAGATCCTTTCCAAGGTCTTCTACTACCCACAGATCCTGCTGGGTGGGGAATTAGAAACCTTGGCGTTTGTAATTCCTTTTTTAATCTAGTTATGTTGTAACAAAAAAACCCCAAAACAAACAAAAAAGGAGTGGTGAACAATTTACTTTTTAAATAACACAAACATCATAAGTAAAAAATATTCATGTTTCTCCTCTAGTAATTTTAATTTTCACATTTTTCTGGTGTATTGTATGGCAAGATGTCATTAAGAGTTTTATGGTAATGAATTACATTAGACTTACAGACTATTTTTACTAGCCTTTTTTACTGTCACCTTTGCTACATAAGCCTAATTTTATGTTATTGCAATGATGTTCCATGGAGTGTTCAAATAATCGATAGCAATACAAGGGTTGTTCCATTGGGATCACATTATATGAGTTTATAATGTACAATATCTGCTTTGATGTATACATGTAGTGTTTGCTGGTTTTCCCTCTCTTCTTAAATACAGAAATTTCTAGTTGTGTTTATTCCCCTCGTCAGCATACTTTATCATATCAAAGCCTTTACAGACAGTGTAGAACTACTGAGTTATGTTTGGGTCATGTTTTGCAGTGTGCCCTTTAATACTATAGCTTTAGAAATGCAATTTTCAGCCTCTGCTTATTAGAATATGATAAAGTATTCCTGGTCTATGTCCAGCTCCACTAATCTCCAGACTACACTTCATGAATTAGGCATGAAGATTTTAGTCAATGTGCTTTCAAAGACCAATGTTTAGGGAATCATGGATTTTCTACAAGCTAAGGGAGAAATCTATAATAGGAAGAACTGATTTTCAAACATCATATTCTGTAGAAGAAATGACCAGTTCTGGCTTGGAAACAGAAAACATTTCCTTTTAGAATACTCAAGAACTGGTTAAAAATGTGTTGTAGGTTTTAACTTATAAAAGGAGTAGCTTTTTAAAATGCGCTGTAAGTGCTGTATAGTGTATAAAGGCTCATACATATTAGATACCACGTAGACACCTCCTGAAGTGTGGGTTAAAAAACAAGTCACACTACAGTTGAATCAGTTTAGTGGTATTAACCTACTCACTGATGGACGTTTGTCTGCTTTCACTGTGTACCGTTCATACGCAGCAGATCCTGCTGTTGTGAGTTCTGACACAGGGAAAGTGGAGGTGGTGTAAGTTGGAACATATAAACAGAGTTTAAATTCTGTCCTGCTGCTTTAATCACTGAAGGCTGAGTCCAAATTAAACAAAGTCATATAGAAAAATACACAAATATGCATTCATAATGCCATCCAGTCTGACCCCCAGGTGCCCGCTTGTGACCTTAATTATCTTTTGTTTCTCAGTAAGACTCATCATCTTGATTTTTGTAGAATAGAGGCTCAAAGATGATTCATGAGCTAGTCATCTTGAGGAAGACCTGTAAGCAATCACTCAGACTTGAGAGAACTATAAACAACGTTCACCTCACTAGGAAATGTCACCTGTTGACATACTAGATAGCTTGACTTTAATCTTGATTTTTTTTTAAGAGAAAGGGGAGTATCAAGAACGTGTTAGTTCAGTGGGAGTCAGTTTTTTATGCAAAAGACCGGTGCAACTATGTTAAGTCAAACTTTGCAGTGTTTCCATAGATATCTCCTAGAGTGTGACGTGTAACCCTTCTCTTAGGAAACTGCAGCACTGTTACACAGTCCTACAGTGGATATATTTCTTGCAAAACAACTAGTTATGTAGTAAATGAGAAGGTACCCTTTCAATTTGTTTGGCATCAGTCTATATGAATGTGTCGATAGTGTCTAGCACCTTGTAGTTGCTACTGAAATTGTACCAAGAATTAATAAACAGTGACGTTTGGTCATTGAAGAATTAAAGGACAGTTGTAACTTAGCTGGATGCAAATGGGAGCCCTTTGGCCTGAAGGAGACGGCCGTGCATAATGAATCCCATCATCCCTGTCCCCTTCCCCCCAGACAGAGTTGTTGTGAGATGGAAGGGAGAGGGTATGTCTGTGTGTTCACATGAGTGTTTTTAATAGTCATTTCTCCATCTCTTCTACAGTATGAAGTCATTCTACCAAAACCAGTATTTTTCCCACTTTTGGTAAATCATAAATCATATGAGATGTTGACATTGCTTTGTTTACTTGTGGGTTTTAAATATTTGTTGTGTTTCCTGGAAGGGAAGAATTTTTCCATCCTGTGAGGCAGATGTGTGTGTAGTAGTATTTTCTACATGTAATAACCTATTGCATGTATATATGTGCACATACATATATCTACCTCCACTACCCACGTGATATGCTTATCTAGGACGAAAAGACTAAATGCTGGCTTTTATGTTGTTCTTTTCCAATATATTCAATAAATTATCTCTGGTAAAAACGATTCTTAACCGCACATTATGTAGTTGAGGGTGATTCCAGGAAACACAGAAATCTGTGTCTCAGATTTGCAGGCTATTGACTACATTGGTAATTCTTTAGATCGGAGTAGTAGACAGCATCACACAAGAGCTTTGTGCTCTTTTTCAGCACAACAGCATCCGTAAAAGGAAAATGAGACCTGTAGCTGAATATAAATTATGCCAAATGTTGAAAGCCAACTTGCATCCTTCTGTATTCCCTATAAAGTCAAGCAGAACAATAAGCAGGATAGTAGTTAGCTCTGGCTAGTGACTGTCAGAAATGTGGTTGAAAACCGCCAACAAGCCACAGGTTGTGGAAATTTCTTTCTGTAGCTTGCAGCTGCAGATGATGAATGCTGGGAAACAGGCAACCCTGAAATTTACTTTAGCAATGAAGCATCCACATGGAACAGGGTATCTGGAAAAAGTTTGCTGTTGGTAGGATGAGTTACACTGCATCCTGCCTGCACGTATGCCCTGCATGAATCAGAAACCAAATCCCATCCTCTTGTTCTACCGCTCCCCTGTACATTGCAGCCAGGAGTCGGGCAGCCCAAAGCTTGTAGTATAGGCCCTTCCTTGACGTCTGTGTAATCAGGGAGCAGGGAAAAGTAAAGCAGTAAATAGAAATCCTCGATTAAGTACACAGACTTCATAATGAAAAAGTGTGTAATAGTTTAATGTAAAGCAAGGAGATGCATTAATACCCCAATAAGAATGGATGAAAAAAAATTTGATGAAAATTGCAAACCTGAATAGCAATCAGAACCAGTTCTTTCTTTGGAAAGAACAAAAGATTGAGGTAGCTATATAATCATGGTTTCATTAACTGATTGTTTAAATTATTTTCTCTGTGGAAAAGTAGAGACAGGTGAGATTAATTCTAGGACTATTACACTATGCAGATCTCAGCTGAGTACACTGCTGTGTTTAAAATGCTGTGCTGTGCTTTGCTGTGTCATTCAGTTGTTTTGTTAGAAAAAAGTTTCCATGTTTCAGTTTGCCATATAAATTTGCAGCATCAGCCAAACATTGGTTAAGACATAGAGAGGGAGCCTGTTAGGAGGCTGTCTTTCAGACACTGGGAAATTTAGAATTTTAGTTTTACATTGTACCATGAAAGTTGGTGCTGTTTTGTAAAGCTTGTTATTAACTTGAGAACCCCTTTCTAAAGTGCACACAAATAACATGCTAGCATAGGTGGAAGGGTTATGAGGGTCGATTTGATAGTTCCTTCAGCTACGATGAAAAACTCAGAAAGTAGTCATCTGCTAGTCTTTGACTTCCTTACAGTCCTTTCAGTATTCTTTGGAAAATAGAAGGAACAGATATACCTAATTTTTTAGATATTATGTTATGAAACAAATGGTTTAGGCACTTGGAGCTACAGAGAAGCATCTCATAATTTTCAGAACAAAATTCAAGCAGCCCAGGAAGGTAAACCACTGCGCTGCACACACACTCACTTTTGAAAATACCAGTAGGCCCATAGCTTCCTTTTCAAGTTTCTAAATTCCTTTGAAAAAACAGTCAATGATGCCTAAAACCTAAGTCTGGTAAGAGCCTAATTCCTAATTTAAAAAATTAAGTTCCTGATTCTTACCTATTTCAGTGGTATTTACACTTCCAACTGCCTGAGTCACTTTTGAAAATGAGGTACGTGCTTCTAAGTTGCACATTTTTCTAACAACACCTTCTTAGCCTGGGCTTGCATTTGCCCCAAGGGGAGTGGCAAGGAGGGAGAACAGGGACTCCTTGTTCTAGATTTCCAAAACTGAAGTATTATTTGTTCAGCTAAATTGCGCATACAATTTACCTGCCTAATGTTGAAACCCAATTCATGCATATGCAACTGGAGTAAATATTCTTGCGTGAGATTGTTATGACAGGGTTTTTTGAATGATACATTAGGTGTGCTAAGGTTTCTCACTGAGTTTTACTATATGGTCTTAAATGATTATCTGAACTACCTCTGAGTAACATTTTTAGCCTTTCAAAGGCCATTGTTCCCTATCCATTTTTAAATCTTTTCTGGGCACACTATAGATATTGTTAATAAAACTGCATTTTTCAATGGGTTATAGAGATTAGAATCTTAGATTACTCTAGTTTTTCTCTCTGTATTACAGGAAGTTTCTGTCGTATATGGTTGCCAAATGTTGACATTGTATTGTCTTTTCCTGCATTTGTGGGCAATAATGGATTGAAGAGCATCTTATGGTTTTTTATTTTGCCAAAATCCATACTGGTTAGACATACACCTATAATTCACATTTTTATAACTATCATTAGAACTCCTGCTGATGATTAATAGACTGAAACTTCTAGGACTGGGTCTTGAAAGGTTCTTATCTAGAAGTCTTTATGGAAGGACAAATAATAAATTGCTTTATAACATTTATATTTATACCAAGTATTTATTGTGCTCCTCTGTTTTCTGACTGAAATGGGATAGTAATTGTAAGACTACAGGAAGAATACTGAGGTAAAACTGTAATCCTGCTAAAGGGAAGTGGGAGTTGGTCACTACCAGGCCATCAGCCCTGTGTATTTGGACACAGTGAACTAGTCCAAGTGCTGTCATTATGCCAGATTTTCAGCAGTAGTTGAGCATCCCATCCTTATCTTTAAAGGAGGGGATTCAGAATACCTGTAGACCAAGGTAGTTATTTTTGTCATTAGTACAAAATTTATTATGAAACTTCTGCGTTACCTGAATCATATGTATTTTTACTTCTTGGTTTGTTTTCCATTTGGTCCTATTGGTTGTTACAGAAGCCTTATTGTATTCTCTCATCTATTTAACAATTCTCTGGACAAGCCTAAGATTCCTACGTCCCTGCTCTAGCGCTGTAATGATATGCTGCTTTCAGGATCTTAGCCCAAACCAGCATATTGTATTCTAGGTCCAGAACCAATGTGAAATGAGTTTTTTACACCAACATTTTGGGGGTTTTATGATTTAACGTAATTGTTTTCTTTGGCATGAAAATACAAAATGACCGTCAAACAACAGCCAAGTGCACTTTAGTGGGAGAAGAAGCTGAAGCAAGCAAATTTATGACAGAAAGAATATTGAAACTGGATTGGCAGTCCTGGTTTTCCCTTATGGCAATTATTAAAATAGTTTTCAGAGTACATATTAGTTATAGAATATATTCTTCAACTTATCTTTTAAAGGTCAGATGTACAGTAATGTGAAGGTGTGATCTGATACCCGAAAAGGTTCTGGGGGAGCTAAGTCTTTGCTAGGAGGTGCGCATGAGTCTTGGCTCTGAAATATTCACTAAATTTAACATTGTTTGCGAAGCTAATAACATGCTAATTGTTTGGTCCTATCCTTTATAATGTGAAAATTATGATCCAGGTAACATTATGTTATGACTACACAGGGATAAATAAAGCCTGTCATTTTTCTGTATTAAATTTAATCTAAATACAATGCTTCTGTAGTTGTATTTATACAATATTGAATTTTACCTTTTTATCTCTGATGAATGCTGTTGAATCACAGTTATTTTGGACCACCACTCCAAAAACTCTGCTGTGCTTATGGTTGTTTTGTCCTGTCTGTCCCTCACCAAGTCTTCAACTCCCTGTTATCACAAGGAAAACTTCCTTCTTTTTTAAAGCAGGTATTTTTTGTCATCAATTCTGTTTGATTCAGTCCTACACAAGTTTGATCAAGCCACATATCCTTTCACTAGGATCAATTTTAACCATGAAGTATAGATTGAAATATCTGTGTGTGTCAATTTGATAAAGAGAACAGAGGAGATATCTTTACTAGAACTGTATTACAGTTGACAGATCCTTGCCCTACCTTCGGGCATTGCCTAAGCAGGTGGAGGATCAGGCATTGCTTCAGCTACAGTCTGGCTTTGCTATAGCATTCCTGGTGTGTAAGAGTGTCGTGTTCTCCCATGGACCAGGTGGGTATACAGACTTTAAGTTTGTGTTTCTTAGTTGAAAAATGTGCGTTTTAAGAGGCAATGGAAAGAGTTGGAGGCAGAGCTGAGCTAACAAACTGGCAAGGATAGATGATTGGTAGGAAGAAACACATCAGTGTGCAAGTGAAAAGCTTGTCTTCATTGAATCCCCCTTCATACTGCAGAAACCTCTAAATATGTTGGGGGACAGCACTGGGAACAGCTCACATGGTGTATGGACTTCTTCAATGGAAAGATCTCTGTGTGATACTGGCAGAGCTTTTGCAGGTCAGAGCTTCTGCATGTCAGGCTTTCTAAAGCTGTCAGTGTCGTTGTCTTTGTCAAACAAATGCAGCACCATCCCTCTCTGCTAAGACATGACAGGAGGGGAAATGTTTTTTTTTTCCTTAGTTGCAATTTAGAAGCATAAGGTGAAGCAAAAAGACCACAAGATTCCAGATTTGGAGACAGGGAGCTTATAGCTAGAAATAAAACGCAGGTCAGGGGGAATTCTATCTAAAGCGTAAGCGGGGCCCCATTTGTATATAGATTTCCAGTAGTGTTGTACTTTAGGTAGCAGACAAAAGGGGAAAAAAATGGAGAAAATAAGGTATTCCCTCAGTGAGAAAGCATGAGGAAAAGCCTGGCTTGGAAGATTCCCAACACTTCTGTTTAGTTACTTGTTAGTCCACTGTGATTTAGGACCAAGGGTTATGGTCACCAAGGGTGATTTCCTCTTTGGTATGTAAAATTAAGACTCTGTTTCATCTGTGTAGGAACCCATACCTCAAAACTACAATCTACTGTTAAGATTATTCTTACTTAAAAGGAAAATTACTTTAATTACAGTATATTGGCTTCCTAGACCAGTTTTATCTATAAATCTGTTTTCAGCAATACAATATCCAGTCATCTTTATTAAGGCTTTATTCTGTAAATTAAGTTCTTTTTCTATTGTGGGCTTTATAATAACAGTACATGACCTGCAGTGGCAATAGCTTACTAGAAAAATAGGCTAAATGTATCTTAAAGCTCAGATATAAAAGGTAAAAAAATATTCACACAAGCATATTTCATCTTGCAAATGAACAAAGCTCATTTGACACAGGCAAAAACTATGAGTGTTCCTATGGTTCATTTGTATCTAAATCCTGAAATTGTGAATATGCATTTCAGCCTTGCTATGTACCCACAAGGGCCAAAGCAACAATACACCTTTCTTATATAAACTTCTAAAAGGCTGAATTATTGAATGTAGTGTAGGTGATATGCTCATATCATGAAATATGACTTATGGGTTTAAATCTCTTTTTAGATTTTAATATTTTTACCATAACTGCATGAGTCAGTTATTCTTGACCATATGTGGTAACCATAAAAGCCATGAGAATCTGACTCTATGACTCTGAAAAGATGCAGGTAGCACAATTAGCAAATGACTCCTAGCAATTGGACAATTTCTCTTGATGGAGAAAAATGATCTGCAATATTTTCAGCCCTGAAATAAATAGAATGCAGTTTTGTATCAAGTTACATAGCAAAGGCAAGTGAAACAGGATTGTGAAAGTTTCCTAAACTATGGCTATGCTGAATATACTGACAGAACTAAGCAAACATGAAGTCACCCTAATTACTGATGAGCAAAGGGATGTTTTCCACTGAATTCCGCTCCCCACC
>JANZLQ010000092.1:36892176-36924738 GCA_026212715.1 Elanus axillaris
CCTCCCTCCCTCCCTGCCTCCCTCTCTCTCTGTCACAAAACCACACACAACCTGGAACAGCCATACATTTATTTAGATTGCTGGCTTTATAATATATAATTGATTCATTAAATGAGCATCTTTTTCTAGCCATCCTGGTGCAGTATAAAGTGATTAATGTTACATCTGTACACACTGTCAGTATCAAAGAAACCGCTGAAAAAAAGATCAGTGGATTTTTTTTTTTGTTATGACCAGTGGATTTTGAAAGTGCTTTATAAGCTGTTGTTGCATGGAGCGTTTCTTTGATAGCGCTTTGAATTTGCGTGTTAACATCAGCTACAATTTTTGCAATAATAATAGTAATCGCTCATTGACCGCTGAAAGACAGTACGTCTGAGTTCTCATATTTAGCCTCTGAAGGGAAGGGAAGAGGGTCTTTCACTTGGAGCAGCTTCGTGGGGACTCTTCATAAAGTCCTGCTGCTTTGGATAGAAATATTCATGTTACACCATCTGTTGTTAACTGTCTCTTTTAAAACTCAAACAGACGTATAGGGGAAACATTCAGAATCTGAGTCAGGTACTGTTCTGTCAAGAAAATAATTTATTGTCTTGCGCACTGGTTAAGTTAGGGGTATTCTACTTATAAGTAACAAGAATTTGCTTAGAAACCATGTATGTTGGATAAAGTCAGTAATTATAGGAACAGATTTGACGATGACAATTTCCTGTTTCTCTAGGTGCCTCTTTCCAAGCTTGTATTTTTGCATTTTAACCAATACTTTGAAGAAATGTTTGGAGTTTTGTTTTATAGAAAGGTCATTCAGTACTGACTATGTTTTATTTAGTAGATGATTTATGTAGATTTTTTAAAAATATACTTTTGTAGCAGCATACAGTACATTTTAAGGGAAAAGAAGCTAGACTTTTGGAGAAATCATTAAGCTGGATTATGTTTGTAGATCAAAATAGTTTCTACCTGAAATATTTTCCAGCACAAAATTAGCTGCTGGAAAAATAACACATAATTTGTAGTATATTGCCTTCAGAAGTGTAAAATCTCTTTTTAAGAGAAGTTCAGGCTAGAAACGGCCCAGGAGTGAACTATATTTAATTCTTGGAATATGAGGTGGCAGGGGAGAGAGAGAGAGAAAGACTTATCCAAGCGTTTTGAAATTGAAGCAGCTAATGGGGTATTATTAGAAGTAAAAATGCTTTGTGGATGTCTAGAATTTATGTTCAGATCTGTATCTAAAAAGCAGTCCTATAACCTTTGGAATCATTGAGTAACCTTAGTTGCTTACTGCTATCTTCTCACTTGCTGGCATTCACAGGCTATTGAAAGGAAACCACAGAGTTACAAGAAAATGAGCACTGTACGTTCAGGGAAAACGCTTGAGCTTTACCACTTGGGAAGGAAATTAAGTGGTTAGTGATTTGCATAATGTGGGCAGCACCTTCTACAACATCCTTTATCAGAACCAAAATGACTCATGTCAGACCACAGAGTCCTTTTGAAACCGTGGGGCTGTTTCATGTTCCCTCTGAACCTCTACATACTGCACTGTACTACTGTGTCCTGTTATAAGTTTTCATTTTGCACAATGTAGACCTTTTTAATATTTATCAGCACGCTGCCTCTAACTTGATACATTTGTACTGCACAGAAATTGATTTTCAAGAAATGTGTTTTGGATTTTTCGCACGCTTATGGGGTTTGAGAAATGCATATTTGCATAGAAATAATCTTTAGTGAGCTAAATTTTAGAGTATGTCAAATTTATAAATATCAATAGTGTAAAGACATATTTTTAGAAATAGATTTCTGGCACAGTTTCTTGCAATTCCATTTTTCACATTTGTGTCACCAACATGGCTTTGGCTTGGTATTTTCTAATGCATTTGTTTTCAGCATTCATGTTTTAGAGATTAAATTTTTCCGTTGTCTCATTCAGACATTACAGTTTGAAAATGAAACGAAGCAAGAGAAGTGCTTTTGTTTAGAAGGCAACCATTTGGTTTGAGACATGTGGCCAGTAAAACTTAGCTTCTTTTTCTTCTTCCAGTTCCAAGCACAAGCAGATTACTCCCTTTTTCTCTTACTTTGTCCCTTTACTGAAAAAGGAAGTTCTCTATTTTTAAACCTCCTATACATCTTCAAGGCACATTACGCTTCCTGTGTCTGTTGTTTCATTTCAGCGTAACTGCTATGTCTCTGCTCTTAGCTTATGCCATTTTAAAAACACAGATGCTTAGTGCACAATCACAAACAAGTAATAAATTGAATTTTTTTGTTTATAGAGACTCCAATGTTCTATCTAAACAATAGCAATATATGCTTTAAACACATGTAGTAATATATATAGAGAGAACAGCAATATATGCTCTAAACTGTTCAGGCTGGGATTACATTGCCACAAAATACTGAAAGGGTGTTGCAGATTTATTCTCCAGCTATGGAGATTCCCAATCTAGAAATGGACTGTGTGTTCACAAAGGAAACAGGCAGAGGAAAGAAAATGCTGGGCATCTCCTCAATTTGGAGGGTCCTCTGCATAAAGGCAACAATATTGTGCTTATCTGATTGGTGTCAGGGGGCACGTAAGTTATGCTTCCTATTGCCTGATGTAAGGAATTAGGCTCAAGAAATAATAAACAAGCCTGGTTTCTGTGGCGTTGAATGGAAAGGTATACTTATCCCAGAGATAAATTTCAGCTGGGGCCTCAAAATCACTAACAGTCTTTGGACTAGTTGATGTAACTGCTTGACTTGGTTTTGAGTAGATGTGTTCCAGGGAAAAGCCTGACTTCAAGATCTGGCTGCTAGTTATTGCAGAGTTCTTAAATTTTGCTGTAAATATCATTATACCACCTGCATTTTTTTGTGTCTGCAGTGTAAATGTATTTAATTGTGGTACCTTGACAGAATTTCTGCAGGTGCTTCCTCTATCCAAATACTGTGCCTAATCCTTGTATATACATAACATGGGCGGAATGACTTGACGCCAGTTTTCAAAGCCCTCTGGAAAAGAGCCACTGGCATAGATTCAAGAGTCTCCTGCTAATCAAATGCCTCTGTGTACTTGCAAAATTTTATTCTGCATTGACTAGTGTAAGTTTCCATGTGCGCTTTAAGATGCTGCTCCTCTTCGCATGTCCTAATAAGTGAGCTAACATCAGGGAAGATGCTTGGCATGGCCCAGGGCACTCTCACCATAAAAAAAGAAGATACTGCAGAGGAGCTTTTCTCAGTGGGAGAGTCATTTAGCTTTGGACTTGTTCTTCTTCACTGGTCAAATGTGTTGGCCCTTAAGGAATGGTATATGTGGTCTTTGGGTTTGTAGGAGAAGTGGGTTACTGCAGAGAAAATATATACAACTTTTATTTATATATATATATATATATATATAAATATACAATATAATAGCCTGTTCCTTTGTTTACTTTATGTTAGAAGTTTTAAGGCATTGCAACCCTCTAAGAATTAGGTAGGTCTGTTAATATGTGGAAGAGGGAGGGAGAAGGAGGTTAGGGCATAGGGATTGTGTGTGGCCATGTTTAGGAATGAATGTTCAGTGTCACACATGGGACACGCAAATTTCTCTATGCTGCCTCACTCTTTAAAAAGCCAGTAAAATCCACTATGAAATATGGCCACTTCCCTGATTAAAATGAAATGAAATGAAATGAAATAAAATAAAATAAATAAAATAAAATAACCAAGGTGGTTTTATTTTTCATTAGACTATGTCAAAAGTGAAAAGAATTTAGGAAATCCATTGCAAAATGGTCAAGGCAAAGGAACTTTTCTTTGAAATTCTCTTTGACCAGTTGAAATAGCTTAAACACTATTGACCATTCTTCCACCAGCTCAGTGATGCATGGCATTTTGAATCATCCATTTTCGTTGAAGACTACCTGGGGTTAGCATATCATTACTTGATAACAGAGTTTCAATTCTAACCCACTGGCAGCGCTGAGCTTTAAGCTGGATACACTTACTTGCAGGCTCATCCAACCCTACATAATTGTCTGTACATTTATTTTATTGTCAACTCGGAGACAAGCTGAAGAAACTAACTGTTTGCTTTAGAACACATTAACTTCTTTATCACATTAATACTGACTCATATCTTATTTCCCAGTTGCAGTAACAAAACCATTCAAATATTTCCCTCACAGGACAATATCTTTAATAGCTTCTGTGTGTTTCCTATTTTGGCTGTTTCTGTATAAACAGACTAATCTAATAGCATGCTGAACCATCTATACTTGGCAGAAATTCAGCAACTCACTCATTTCTATGGCAAGCTGGGATGCCAAGGGGAAAAAAAATCCTCACTTTTATTGCAGTAAGATCTTTCTTAAAGTTGTCTTTTATAAGTGTAATATGGCTATCATTTGGGTTACTGCAGCACCTTGACTGAAAAAAAAACCCCCACATTTATTGCAGTACAGGATAAACCAAACAGGAGGGCATTATTCCCTTCTCAATGTCCACAGGAATTCATTTACCTAATGTATTCAGTCGCTCTCATGTGCACTGCTTTAAATGGTGGTAAAGCACACACTTAAAAATATCGTTGAGAGCCAATTAGGAAGGCTGTCTGATAAGGCTGCAGAAGCAATCTGGAAGTCACTGGAAAATGCTTTCATGTGGAGTCATCTTGCTTGGGGTATTTAGCCATCCTTGGCAAATTAAATTTTGTTGTCCTTTCACAGCGATCCGAAGCTGTGCTGTGAAGCCACTCAAGAAATGTGCCCCATCCATTCTGTAGCTCTCCTCCCAGTATACCCCCATGGCTTTTATGTGGATAAATTGGTGAAGTCCATGGTTCTGCTTCTGGCGGCTGCTCTGAGCCTCAGGATATGCAGTTTGATGTGCATTTATTTTGGGGCAATGCTATCTTAAGCAGTCTCAGGCTCCTGCTTCCCTGAGCTGCCCTCTTCATAAAAGTCAGCACTTTTTGATGGTTTATATGTCAGCCAGATTAGTTTCCTGATCCAGTTCATTGCATGCTCATATAAATTCTTGCACCAGCAAAACCAAAGCAGAATGAAGTAGCCAAAGACAATGTTTAAACCAGTTTAAGAAGCTTTGGTTATAGCCAAGTGTCCAGCCATGATTCAGTATCTTTACAGTCAAAGCAGGGCTATACCGTCATACAGTTCCTGCCTGTAGTGGTTGGTGTTTGTGATAAATATTTGAGCTATTGATGAATGTAGCTATAAAAATGCAAATTATGATGGTTTTCTTATTGTTTTACAACCGTATCAGCTGCAAAGCCTCTTAGAGTGAAGTGGGTTTATTTAATTTTGGGCATTTATCAATACTTACAGATTTATTTATGTAATTGACATTTTTATGTCCCTGTCCTTGTAACATTTGGGTGTAAGAAGCTTATTGAAACCATCTAGATCTGAAATCAATGCATCTCTAATACAAAGAGGCTCCTTACCTGAATTGGCCTAACTGTACAAAAATAACCCACTATTGGACTGTACTCAAATGCACAATAGTAATGCCTCACTTTAAAACAGAGAAATATTGAAGTCTCTTAGGCTTTCAATTTCCTTGCTTGTTTTTTAAACTGTATTTTTAACATTATTTTTGCTCTAGTAGGCCAAGTTCATCCCCAGTATAACTGTATTGAAATCAGTGGAGAGACTTGTAATTTTAAGAATAAGACACAGTAAAGTGCTTTGCTGGATCAGGGCCTAAAAGGATTGGTACTGTGGAATGCTTATGGTGGACGTAGAGGTAACTGTATGAATAAAAGTAGTTTTAATTGCACTGGAGCAGTTTAGGAATTCTATTCTCCCTCTCAATAAAAGAAATAAAAAATAGAATAAACTCTCACTGCCAAGCAGAGAATCCTATGTAACATTTCACATTGTTTTGCAAATATTGAAATTGTAGAAAACATGTAAAAGTCTGAGATATAAACTCCCTAGCTTTTATTTTGAGGCTTGTGCACATTTTAAAGCAGATATTTGGTACACAAATTATAAGACCAATAGGGAGTATTGATTTTTAAGTATAACTATAGTGGCTTTGTGCCTATTCTATGTTTTTCATTAAGGCAACAATCTGAGACTTTTTCCCAGAGAACTGAAGCTAGCTGATGATTTCTTATTGTATTCTGTGAAGTAAAATGATGAACAGACAAAGGTGATTTCTACGCTCAGGCTGCTCTTGATTCCCCAGGAAAGCTTGGCATCAGGTGAAATATGTGGCAGAATACAAGCTGTTCTCTTCCAGGTGCACCAAAGGTGGATTTGGGACTATGTCTTTTTCACTAGAATGGTTTTGAACATGGGTCTCCAAGGTGGTGGAAGTCCTTACTCCTCAGTATTCAGTACAGATACCTTATACCTGGAATGAGGGGAGGGGAAAACCAAAGATGCCTAAATTCATCACAGAGGCTCAGGACATTTTAGAGAGGCCCCGGTCCAGGAAGGACTTCACTGGTCCCAGCCTGGAAAACAGCAGTCGGAAGCAGGATTGCATGCAATGGCACACTCCTTCCATCAGTCTGTGCAATCATTGAGTTTTTAGGACTCAGCGTTTGAAATGGAAGAATACTTGTTTGGGGTTTAGTTTTCTTTCCCATCTAATTGCAAAGTATTTCACTTACGTGCTTGAACTGAAGCAGTGACTCTACAGATCTTGCAAACTACTACAGGATGTGAACTTGTCAGGTTATGTCATACTTGTATGGGTTAGTCAGTACATGATTGGGGAATAAAAGTGACATAATGGCTTGCTGATTCAATAAGACTTGCTCTGGTGTTGGACTGTGCTAAAAGCAAGTGTCCCCAGGCACGTGGCATGGAGGAACAGTGCCCTCTGAGACGAAGTATAAAAATCAGGAGGGTGATGGTGGGCTGGAGCTGTTCCTGATTCTACAAGGCACCCTTGGTGTGAAAGGGTTTTAGCTCAGGTGCTTTAGTTAAATTCAAAGTAGCTGACTGATTTTTGCTATCTAAAATTCCCCCTGTGGTTTCACACAGATAGACTAAACTGTAAGCAACTATTGTACCGGTGTGTAGTTAATGCTGAGATTCACCGGCGCAGGAAAACATTCTCAGTTTCCAGTAGGGAGTTATTTGTTAATCCTCTCCTTTTGGATCCATTCACTAATTCATTAGAAGAAAGATGTGTCTGTGCTCATTTCTGGGAAAAAAACATTCATGAAAATAGATGTTCAGTGCTCATAGTAGAAATGGAGATTATGTTGTAGGTACAGGGGTGCTTGCTGTGGGCGTCTGCTGCAAAGAGCTTGCAATTGACACACGCAGAGGATTTCTGATGTGTCAGCAATGGTAAGATGTTGCATTTTGCCTACAATAACAACTTTGAAGGTGATCATGAAGCATTCAGTTGAATTTTTACTCTCCTTTCTAACATTTGTTTGATGACAAAAATCAGAGCTTGTATTCGTACAGAGATTTGGCCCCTTCTTCAAGTTGGTTCTGAGCCTTGCACATGGCTGTTTGCTATGTAGTCCTGAGGTCAAGCAGTACTTCCCCCCCTTTTTTTTTCTTTTCTTCTTCTTTTTTGTCTGTGGGTTGAGGTCTGAACATTGCTGATTTTTGAGCCTCAGATAAGATCAATTTTCCAATTGTGTAATACAGTACTTGGCTTTTCTGAATGGCACTGTTAATTGTCATTGACTATAATAGAATATGAATAACACAGCCACTTGACACCAACTTAATGGTTCTGACTTTTCAATGGTGCCAAGAGTGTAAGGCTAGAGGGGAAAAAGGGTCAGAGGAGAGATAAGAGCTCTTCGGATTCCATGGGAAAAGATTAAAGCTTCTGTGTCTTTCAAGTGGTACTGGTGAGGGTCACCATTTCTATGAAGTCACCTTAAAGCTGGAAGTGATGAGAAATTTCTGTCACAAAAGGTCTGTTAGAACAACTCCACGCCCCTCGTCCACAAGATTTTTTCAGGTTAATAGGCAAACAGAAAGAGGCCTGTCTGGGATGGCTCAAGTTGAAATGTGGACAGTCGTATTGTGGATGACACAGGCTGCTCTGGGAGCAACATCGCTAACCCTGTTAGCCCTCCGGAAGAATCACTCTTGTTTATTGCTGTTTTGTCCAGCTGGGAGCTCTGGGAAATTTTGTGATTCACTTTAGTACTTCTTTTAAGAAAAGCTTACTGTCCTTAAGTACACACCTATCTGCCTCTTGGGAATCCGATAATACACAAAATTACCTACCTAATCTGATCACAGCAGTTCTCACCATTCTCAGCTATGAGGGACAGAGGCCAGGAGGAGGAAGGTGTTTTACTTCTCTTCCTCCCTTGAACTTGCGTGCAGGGAACAGTCATTGTCAGTGCATTAAATACCTGCCATTACTTGTATGGGATACTAGACTATAAATTTACATCGTACCTATTTTTTCATACAATTTGCCAGGGATTTCTATAAACATCAGGTAACTAAATGAGAGGAGTACGTTGCTGTGCAGGAATCTGGGAGAGGTAAGTGGTGTGCAGATGGAGATGTACTTTGAGCTGTGTGCAAGGTGGTTTGGATGTGGGGCAGGCAGGTTGGTCGTTGTGCTGACTGGCCGTAGCACGCACTCCACAGGTGCTGTAGCGTCAGTCTGCACGCATGCAAAATTTGACTTAGCCAGAACGTATTAGACTTCTGTTGCACATGTTCAGATGGATTGCACACCCCAAACCCAAAGTCCTAGGCGGAAATAGGAGTCGTTTATTTGTCTGTTTGTAGTTCTGATGTTGAAGGTATACCATTAATGTGCAAGGGACTGACTCAGCTGAGTAATAAGATATTGGCAGTGTTATGGCTTCAGGTGTTTCTGAAGGAGGAATTGCAAAATCAAACTAGATAAGAAGCAGAAAGAAACTCTATGAGATTGTTCATGTAAATACCTGGCATGACAAAAGCGAATCTAGAATTTAGATACTAAGTAAGATGGTATTAGGAGGAGCGAAGGGCCTAGTTATCTTTATACATCCAAAAGGACTTGTATCAAAAATCTTCAATTTTCTTCAGTCCGATGTTGGACAAACTCTGCTAATGTACACAAGGAAAAAATAACACAGGGCTACCTTCAGAGTGGTATTTGTCAGCGGATATTGCATTGTTGTAAGGATTTGGGGGGGGGTGAGGGGGTGTTTTTGTTGTTTTATCATTAAGACTGTTGTTTGGGAACAAAGCTTCCAGAAATGGTTGTCAGGGAAAGTTTCTTTATTCTGTCTGATCTAAGTTTTCCCAGTAGATTTCTGTTTAAAAAGAATAAACAAAGAAAAAAAGCAAAACAGCAGAAGTGAGAATTAGATATAAATATGACACTGAACTATATCTTTTAATACAAAAGAACTCTTTTTTAATTAGAAGCTTGGAAGGACATACCCTTTAATTGCTGCACTTGTAGTTTCTGGGCCATCAATATCCTTGCTTCTTTCATTAATAAACTGGCAAGTCAAGTAGGAAAGCTGCAGGAGTATAATTTTTTCCCTTAAGCTCTACTTAATCAACAGCAGACTTGATCAAACAGAAGAAAGAAAATGTAAATCAGTTGCATTAATTCTGCTGGCAGTAAATAGTAGGAAGAAAACTAAACATGAAAGAATGCTCATTTTGCAGCTGATATCTGGGGTAGGATTGAATGGGAGAAATAGGTAGTTAAACAGCTCTTTAGATTGTGAGTGACTAGGGGAATACTGGGGTTTATGTATGGATTAGCACAGTGATAGACCCTGAGTAGCAAAAGACGATGACTAATTACCTGACAGAGCAGCACTCCATTCGACTTGGTCATTGAAATTAATTTCTGTTTTCAGGACTGGCAGAAAGCAGCTGCAGAATTTCAGTTCAATACTCAAATTAACTAGGAGTCTAAATTATTTCTTTGCACATGCGGTATTAGAGGAGTGGGTTACTAAATTGATCTTGATTTTACACACTGAGGTAAGAATTATTCCACCTTTTTCATCAGAAGTCCGTGTCCCCTGAAATCAGGGAATAAAACCTGTGCTATAATAAACTACTTGGCACTGATTTGAACTCTGTCAGATAGTTAACATCTTAACATTTCCTGGAATCCCAGGTGAAAGAATTATGAAACAAAGTCTTCCAGGATGAAAGAAAACTTTACTACCTACTCCACTGAGTAAAATCCACTGAGTTGAACTTAGTCAGATGAATTTATTTCGTAGTTTGATTAGGATTATGCCAAGGAATTAGTTTGTCTTATGACGTATATGTGCTTGACAATCTGGTATATTTGAAAACTTCACTGACTTTGACAAAAGAGGTGGGGAAGGTGTCAGTTGGTTATTACTGATGAACTCGTAATAGTTTGAGTGAGGCATAGTGATAGAAGAAACTAAAGCCAACTGCAAACCCCCCTTGCAGAATCGACTTTGTAAGAAAAACCTGTATACACTAAAATGAAGTCATATATCCCATGATTCTAAAATGCAGGAATTCTGCCAGATTTCCGTGTTGGTGCCAGATTTCTGCATTGCTCATTACATCCATGAGCAGCAATTTCTCCTTTTGCCAGTAGCAAAACTCCCTGAGCCTGTTGTCTGTTTAAAGGCTCCTCATCTTTTAATTTATTTATTCAGCAAAAGTAAATTCTAAATTAAGTAAATAAATATGAGAAGGAGGAAGAGGCAAGAGTATGAAAAATGGAATAAAAATTTAATATTCAGGGGTACGTTTTAGCTTAATGGAAAATCAAGCAGGAGGGCTACGTGTAAGCCTTTTTTCAGCACTTGTGCCCCATAGTATTCTTGCTGAATAAATTATGCTACTTCCTGCTCTTTCCTGCACGCTGTCTCTCAATAGACACTTCTGGGCAGAAGGATTACCACATAAAACCGGCAGCTTTTATCTTACTGTATCTTAGTCCTGTGTGGAATCACTGTTGTAACTGGTCACCTTAGTAACTAAATTGCGTTTTATTTCCTTTGGTGATGCTAAGCCAACATAGCTATGGAAGAATGGATTGGATTTTATTCTAGTTCCATAATGAATTTGTAGAGCTAGCAGTTATTTAGAAAAGCAGAAACAAAACCAAAGAACATTCTTTTAGTCAGACACTGAGCAAACTTGATCTGGAGGTCAGTGAGAGACAATACATTGAGAAATCTGCTCTGGCATTTGAGGGAGTCACATTTCACAGTATAGCACATCGGTAATGATTATGAGGTTGTATGCAAGTTTTTATTCGTATTGTCAAAAAACAGGTATCTATGAAAACAATTTTGTTCAACTGAAAGTGAAAACTTATTTTACTCTCCAGTACAGATATTAGTAAGATTTGAATGTCATAATCATATTAAATAGTTTTATTCCCTCCCTTGTAATTTATTTCATTCTTTTACTCTTAAGCTGTATTGTCCAGGTATTATATTATGACTTTTCCTATGCTTTGTGTTCTATTTTTGCATTCGTTAAAAACCCTGATATTTTCTTGCATACAAAAATAAAAAAAAACAAAACCAAAGTGTCACTGGACAATGCTATGTGGTCTCTAGAAATACAGTTTTCCTGTTCATCTTGTTGATCATATAGAATTCTGTCTCTGTGTTGGTATACCGAGAATCTTGAATTAAATTGCATTTAGGCAATTGATTTTGTCGGCTTTGCATAGAGATGTAGGTGTCATTTATGCTTTTATGTTCTGGAAAATTAATATTCCTCATTTTAATGCCAAGAGTCTACCATGATTACTCTTAAGCAATCATTAATATGAATTCCCTTGCATTGCCATTACAGAGAACGATGTTAATGATGTGCTTTTTGTCTTTGATGTGGATAACAGGTAGTCCTGAGAGTGTGCTGGACTGAGAACTACAATGTTTTGGATGTGCGTTGGTGGTCCAAGTTATTTTCTCCTATTTCAGCCTATAGTGGAGGGTATTGGTAATGATAGAGCAGATGTTGGTCTGTGGTTGTCAGATCTACAGGTCACTTGTCTACGACTGTCAAAATAGGGCCAACTCTTCATGAGAGTAAACATAGCTGCATTGAACAACTCTCAAAGGGAACCAATTCGGTCAGTTTGGTTTGGAAATGATTTCTACTCAAAGCAGGATCTGAAAGGCTAGATATATCTTTGTCGTTCACCTAAACTATCCATTCCTCAAGTGTTTAGAACTTCCTATTAAACGACTGATACGTCATTTCTTACATAAAACTTCCGTATTGCAGAGGATAACCTAAGAAGTATAGATTCAGGATATAAATTTGCTTACAGGAATTTTGAAAAAAAGTGTTTATAGAAAATAGGAGAATGGTAAGAAACTGTGTGAGAAAATAAAAAAGGTAATGAAATATTAATATGTTGGCTTCTAACAAAAAATGTTTAGAAGATGCCCTGTACTTCTAGACACTTGTCCAGCATGGAGTCTCTTCACTTTGCTCTGTGCTGATTCAGCACCTCAAGAATGCTGTGGAAATTTTTTTGCTCATGAAATACTTTCTTCTCAGCGTGAGGCCATTGCCATAGTCAGTAACCTCCGGCAGGCTTGCTAGGCTAGTAAAGCTAAAACGCTGCTGCTCATTGTGGCAGCTGACACAACAAGTAGCACTGGTGAGCAATTATAGTCTCATGACCATATACTGTAAGTTGTTTAATTGTCTTTTGCTTGGAGTTAAACAAACTGAAAACTTCAGATGGCAGGGCACTGCCATTTTTCAAGTGAGATTGCAGAAGCAGGAAATCTATAAAGAGGGCATATATTTCACACATTTTTCTCCACTTGCTGCCGAGACCATTATTAATGCCACAATTTAAAAATAAAAGATACAGAACATTAGAGTTTTGAAGGAAGGCTCGTTTCCACGAGTTAGATTAATTCTTCTCATTGATAAAGTCTTGAATACCGTAGAAAATTACTGAGAAATTTTCAGTCTGGAAAACGAAACCTGCTTTGCTCTTTGCCACAGCGGTAGTGTTTGGGGAAGAGAAGCTCAGATGGCTGGCATGTCTTTAACTTAAATAACAACTTAAACCTGCTAAATAGGAATACTTACTTTAGGCCAGATCCTGTCCTGGCCAGTGGAGCGAGTGTTGTGGTAGAGTTTGCTTGTGGATAGGTCGTTTAAGCTCCCCCTAAGCCCCAAGTAATTAGCATATCATGTCACGGTGAGGTATTTATTAGAATGGAAGTTTTCTTGGGAGGCTGGGTTTCAGAGGTTTAAATCAGAGCTGAGCATAGAAGTTTAGGGCCTTATTCACAGTAAATTTTATGTTGATGAAAGGTTATGGAATGGGTTTCCATAGCATGTCTACCTGCTCTCACAAATCTCTGAAGAGATATGGACTCTGAACTTTGTTGTGGGTTTTGCTTTCTTTTTTTTTTTATTATTAGTTTTTTTATTTGTGTGTGTGTGTGTGTGTGTGTGTGTGCATACCAAGGAAAATAAGCGAAAAGTACCTTACATAGCAATTTTAATTCTGCAGTGCTCCCTTATGCCAAACACGCATCATCAGTGTAATATCCTGTAACATCTGGGACTCCAGCATGAACAGCTGTTTAGTATGTCTCAGTTAGAAGCTTTTTTCTCGATACCTGCATCCGATGATACTTGAGTTATTAACACCATTGGACATTTAACAAACTTATTGTTCACAAATTAGTGCTATCATTGCCAGGTGATCCTGGGTTTAGATAGGAACTTCTTCCCTGCCCTCCTGAGCAATTTTTTAGGCTGTAAACCCCTCCCTTGGGACAGCACCAAAGGGTTACTGCCACAGACCTGTCCTGGCTGTCTTTCTCTCCTGTAAAGAGGAGAGAGAGAAGAAGGAATGAAAGGCTACTTTAGCCAAACAGCAAACGTGCTCCTGCAAAAATGTTTGAAACAGACAAAGAAACAGTATCTGTCATCAATAGGATGTGAAGTGATTATGTACTGTGCCATTCGTATCATGATTTAGTGTGTTATTTTGTTGGGTATATGCAGGGTAAAGGTTTCCTGCAGGGAAAAAAAAAAGTAGATACGGAGTACTGTAATGTTCTTGTGCTGTAAGTTATCTGGAGATTTTGGAGGAGGGTAGTATTGCTGCATGGGCAAGGGAGTGCATGTACACAAGAACACAAGTACTTCCCACTCGGCTTTTCTATTTACTACATATGTAGATTTCTGCTTATACAGAAGAGAGACTAGGATCAAATGAAAGAGGTTGTGCAGGGTAATGTGAGTGTAAGCCTAAAATAACTGGCACACTGACTGCCAGCTCCGAGTCTGATGGTTTCATCACAAAAGACCCAAGATACGGATGCATGTCTGTAACTTTATGCAGATGAATAGCCTTTTGAAGCACATAAAATTCAGCCTACTCTTGCCGCCTAATGAAACAGTAAACTGTAAGAGACACCCCCCGCAAATCCCTAAGCTGTCACACCCAGTTCTACAGAGTTCCAGTCTCTTTGTTAATGCAAAAAAGTACTTTTATCAGTTTTGTTGGCAATGCCCTATGATAAAAAAAAGGCATTTTAAGAAAACAAAGTAATCTCTGAACTAAGAGATTTCTCTATATAATGCGTTTGCATAAATACTTTTCTGAACAGTGGAAAAAAAGTCACCATTTTGTGGCAGGTAAAAAAAGTTCTGTAATTAATGAAGCTTTATTGATATTAAAGTGATTGTTTTAAGTGTTTTCACAAAGACCAAATCTTGTATGCAAATACATAGTACCAGTAGTAACAGGGGATAAACCAACCAGCATATGACACAAAAAAGTCCTGACAGTAATCTCTTTCCCCTTATACTTTAGTATAGTCCATTCCTTTTTCAAGTCTGTTGTTGTTAGAATTGTGTTTATGGTAAGCTTGACTGCTTATTGCAAAGTTAAAGAGAATATTTTGATTTCTATGAAGCAGATATAATGAAGCTGGCTTGATAAACCCCCATTGGTATCTTCAGGGAACAAGTAGATTAAACAAGTAATTATACCATAAGGTTTTTAGAAGTTAGTAGATTTAAATACATTGTATGAATCTCATCTTAATGCAGCCTTTTGTCTATAGTGCTTCCTGCCAAAAAAACCTCCTGACAGGAAATAAACATTAAAATAATCTTTAATCCCTTGTCTGGTCTATTACCATTAACAATTGATGCACTTTAATTTTGTGGGATTTTAACTACAAAATGGAATGGCTAAGTAGTGATAATTGGGTTTGGAATTATACGGTCATTTATATCAACAGAAATGCAAGTGGCTGGGAGGGTGATTAATTATTTAACGTTTCCTGGCTGTGGTTCCTATTATAGAATTTTCTGATATATTCTGCTGTGAACAATTATCACCAAATGAGGATAAACAAATCTGTGATGTGAAGTCTTATTTATAAATTAAACTATATTTAGAAAATGTCTATTTCATTTGCATTTTTTCTTTCTTCTTGATAGGACTGTCATAATCAGCTTGTTTTCAAGCTTTTCTGCCCTTTTGCTAATTTTTCAGGTTCACACCCCAGATTTTGTGCACGAAAAACAGAGCTTCAGATGTCCTTAAAATAATTCCTATTCCAAATAAAGATACAGTTTATACATTTATGGTAATGTGTTTGCATGTTCTCTTCCCCTTTCATTCCCTAACAATAGAATTAGTGCATGGCAATGTATCAAAGTTTAATCCAAGTGCGGGCATCAGATTAGATAATTTAATACCCCCAACTCAGGAAGATTTGGGAGAAGAATTCTGGTGCTTTCATTCTTAAATAGGGTTCTCTGGCACTTGAACTCTCTCATCTTTGGTAGGTTTGTCTGTGAGAGTTAGCATTTCATGTTCTCTCTCTTCTCTCTCTTATGTGGAGACTGACTCACTTTGGTGATTTATGCTTGTGTGACCTTGTCAATACATATACAAGCAGAATTTGCAATTAATTTTTTTTTGTTTTCTTACAATGTGCTCAGTAAAGAAAATTATGTGGATGCTGCTTATCTGACAACATAACGCAAAGTCATTCCAATTAGTACTTTCCAAACCATTTTTCCTGACAGTTACCCTGAAAATTTTCCCATCCTTCATTTTCATTAAAAACCCAAAAGACTACAACCCTTAGTTTGAAAACAATTACTAAAAGTGCCTGAGTTTCTTCTTCAAGCAGAACTCCTAACAATCACCCCTGGTAGTCCTACCCAGAAAACAAAATCCAGCTTACATGCTTATATATCAACAAAGAAGGAACAACAAGATGATGATAATTATCGTTAGCGCAGTGCCTAGATTGTTAGTCACAGATGAGGACCCAGCCATATTAATAAATATCCAAAATAAACCAAAAAGATTGTTCCAAGTTCGTATTGCTTAAAATTTAAGTGTTAATCAAAGTTAGGGATACAGATAGATAAAAAGAACAAGCGTATAATGAGATAATATTAATCAATATGGTAGGCCCTGTTTTAGGCATGATTTTTTTTTTTGATGCCAAAGAAAAGATTAGATGCCAAAGAAAAGGAGAATTTTAATGTGGATTATGAAAAAAAGATAATGAGATAATGTTGCAAATGCTTGTGGGCAGATCTGTAAGCAGAATAAAAGAAAGCATGAAAATGCTTGTTTGAAAATTTAGGAAGTCATCACTGAAAACTACTATCTTGAAGTTGATCTAGGGTGAGCATTGACATGTTGATCGTGAATAGGGATAAACTGGATTAAACTGAAGATTTCTATATAGACAGACTCCACTATTGGAGGTAGAAAGGATGAATTTGTTGTCAAAAAGTAAGTTTTCTACCAAAGATGCTCAGCATAATAAGTGCAGGAGCAGCAGGATAAGGGGTGAGATATTTGAGGGTTGGACCTTCATGTGGGTGTGTAGGATAAAAGTCCTACAGTTAAAAGAAAGAATTGGCAATGAACCAGACAGAAACAGACTGAGAATAGAAATCTGAGCATGGACGAGAAGTAAATTCTGGTGAGCTGGCAGTTATGGCAAGTCCAGAGGACCGATGGGTAACACTGAAGGAGGCAACAGAAGGGGAGTTGGCCAACCACGTCCTTAGAGAGGCAATGGCAAGTACAAGTCAAAAAAATGAATTACAAAATGAAAGAAAGAGGCAAGAATATCTTCAAAACCAAGACGCAGGAATCTTATCTTTGTTCATTGCACAGCGTCTGTGCACACTATAAATGCTCCCCATCTAATCCGGCTTAGTGGCCTTGGAAGTGGGAGAGAGCAGTTTGGAAAAGGCTATCCCAGCTGGGTCAGCTAGTGGTTCAGTGTTGGAAACCATATTCTCAATGATGCTGAATGGCAAGGGAGCTGATGTAGGACAGAAGGGGCCACCGATTGCCTTGAAAATGAATCATTCACTATCAAAAGTCTTAATCAGTTCAGCACTCGTTACCCCAACTGTAGTGCTACAGTGCCAAAGCAGAACTTAGTCGAGAACGATAGCTTGTCTTCTGTCTTTAATTAGAGCAAGATTTGTGCATTAGCCCAGTAAGTCTTCGGTAGCCTGACGTGTGAGTGACATACTGGAGAGGAAACACAGCAAGGTAGTGTAATAGAAGTGTAGGTGTGTTGGCTCTCTGTGTGAAACGAGTGTAGTTTGATCAAGATGCGCAGTAGCCCTGGGCAGGAGCCCGGTGTAGATGAAGCAAGATGCACAGTTCAGCTGAAAGATGAAGTATAGGGCTCAGTGAGGTTGTTGAAGCTGGTTACTCAATGTGCAGTATAGAGGACTAGGAGAGGGCCACAGTATTAACACTTTCTTTGTTCATGCCAGAAATAGATGTGCTCATCAGCCTTTATAAATTGAATCTAACTCAATAGAAAAGTGTTAAGCATTCACAAACATTGATTTTTATTTGATTTTAAAACACTGGTTAGGTTTCACAGTCAGCTTTCTCATATTTTATGTTATACTGTGGGCCTTGAGCTACATTTTAAGTTTTTCTCATAAAATAAAGAAGGAAGATCTGTCAGAAACCTGTGTTAAATCATATGCTTCATTTTTCTTTAGACAAAAAGCACGAGAATAGTGCAGTAGTACAACGGTACTGCAGGTTTTGTGTCATTGCCAAAATCTTGGTCTGAGTCCGTAGAGACAATTTGAGACTTTATTTGTTCACACACATCCAGTATTTATCAGGTGACGGTCCATTAGTTAATGTGTCGAACTCAGCAATATTTGAGGAAGTGGCAGTGTGTATAGCACATTAACATGTTTTTTCGTTCACACTGATCTAAATGACCTGAAATCTAATTGTGTGGATTGCTTATATCTTTTAGCACTTACTGCCATTTATAGCAACTGCTCTACTTGCTGGAGATATAGCCACGTATACGTAAATACAGTACATGTGAAACTTTTATTTCAGAAGATTACAGTATGTTAACACTGCATGTAACTAATTAGTACATATAGGCAGACAAGTGTATTTTACATTTTCAAATGAAATTTGTTTCAGCAGATGCTAATACATATTAGGACATCTGTTTATATTTTCCTTCAGTCTTTTTTTTTTTAACTGCATCTTATTTAAAATACTGTTGTCAGCTGAAATAGTATAGCCTTAAACAATACTACTTGTATATGTAGTTGTGAACTCATGTGTCTGCTTTTGAGATGTCTTTCTGCATAAGCAGATTTTTGTTTTGTTTTGTGTAAATGAAAGATGTATAAAAAGTTGTTTTCCTTCATTTAAATTGGAGCAAAGATGAAAAAGGCAGAAAGAAGTCAGTAGGATAAAATGTAATGCTATCCCCACTAGGTAAAGTTGTCCAATTACGCCTGGTGTCAGAACTTTTTAACATTTGAATGGCTGGGAGGGGATACTAATTTCAAACTTAATGATTGCTGCTTTAGGAGTCAACATCACAACACTTCACTTACAATTTTAGCACATCTGTCAGCCTGTGCTAAAAAGGAGCCCTGGGCTAGTGGGTGACTGAAGATCCTTTTATCCCTAGAGAGGATTATGTATTCCCTTCAAGAGTGGGAAAATAAAAAGGTTATAAATACTCACCTACTTCACTGCTGCCCACATTTGCCCTGTTGACAAATAGTGACTTTCGCATCCTGCTTTTACATTCATAAACACAAAAATAAATAAAAACTCTACAACTTCTCATTGTATAACACTTAGGGAAGCAGACCATTTATAATGTCACATTTTCTATAATACCATATAGTCCCTAAGCTGGACTTTTTTCATTTCAATAGAGCACATTGATTTCCTGTATGACTTTATCTGCCTAATACAAAGTGGGATTGAACAGTTATTTGTCTGGATTTAGCCATTCCTTATCAAACATTCATGATTTAGCTATTGCTACAACATCTTCTTGTAAGGTCTTTCTTATTTTTATCTTTTCAGGAAGGGTGTGAATGTGATAACAGGGGCTGTAATAAATCTATCTCTTGAAAACGAAACATATTTTGGGAAACTGTGTGTTCTCAGTTGACGGGGGGGGGGTTTAAGGGGCAGGACAGTCATGTGAGCGGATGGTTTCTAGGACGCTGTGAGCATCTATTAATAAAAATGATTGACTTTTCTGGTGGAGGTTTTCAGTGTATTGAGACTGCACTTCCCTAGCTGCACGGTAGGCTGGTGTTCTTGTGATGAAAGACCCAACAGAAAAGAGAGGTTTGCCTAACAGCCATCATGAGGCTGTAGCTTGAAGAGAAATAGCACAAGTCACAGAAAGGTCAGCGTGTTTGTGTCTTCTCTGTTTATAAAAGTGAAAAAGTAAGATCTCAGTCGTTTTATTTCTGTTTCAATTTCTTTATTCTTTATCTACCTGGGAAAAGAGAAAGTATGTGAATACTGTGTAATAATACTGACTGTGATTTAATTAAATGGGAGTAGAGAGTACATGTGACTAGAACTTCTTCTGTGTTACAGCTTATTTTAAAATTTCGTTTGAAAGAAAAAAGCCTATTAAAGCTATCCACTGTCTTTCCCAAGTGTTTTAATATTCCTAACCAGAGCATATTAACTGAACATTTTCCAAACAACCTCATCATACTAAAGTAATTTATTTTTCATTACATAATGCTTTTCATTCAGTGATTTCAAAATGCTGTACTAAGTGTGCTTTTTGAAGTGCCAAACTAAGTGTCATATAACCCTGGGGAGATGTCTGGTGGTTTTATTGTACCTATTTTGCAGACAGGTAAATTCAAACAAAGAGAGATTAACAGACACCCTGTGAATGAGTAAAGGAGGGAAGACCAGAACCCAGATTCCTGCCTGCCCAGTGCCAGCCCTAAGCACATGCCCCTTTGTTCAAAAACCACAGCATGCTCATGCTGTGTGTAGGGAAAGAAGAGAAGAAAACTTTGCAGAAACTATAAAAGTTAATAATTACATTGTAAAGGCTACTTAACTGATAATGAACATTTAATGCAGAACCGTAAATTTGCATGACACTTACAAAGAAAATGTTCTTTTGTTTTTGTCTTTACTTCCCGAATCTGTTTATAGTTAAATTCGTAACCTGCTTAACTGAGGCTGTATTCTGTCCTATCTCCTTTTTTTATGTCTCTTCACTAGTGCTTTCAATGACCTCTCTGCAAGTTTCTTTATATAGAAACCTGCTATGCTGTCTTGAATGCACAAGGTCAATAATGATTACCCTCTAACTTTGAAGGGCATCCCCCTTCTCCGCTTGCAAAGTGTATCCAGCACAAAGTCCCTGCATCCTGTAATTGTAATTTCTCTCATGAAATGCAGTATTAAGAAAGGTATATTTAGTTCTCAAACAGTAGAGCTTTAGTCCACACGCGTGTTAAGCCTGGTAAAGTCAAGATACTTAGTTTTATTTTTTTCCGTTGTAGAAAAGTAGCCTTGGTATTTTATATTTAATTTGAAACAAATCCACTTTAATGGAAACATTTTTGTAATGTATTTCAAAAGAAGCAAACAGCCTGTTTGTTTAAAATACGTGGATAGAAAGCTAAATTTCTGTCATTACATATCCAAATGATGCAATAAGAGACCTTATTTATTTTTTATGTCTAAAGAACTGTATCATGAACTGTGCACACTGTAAATGCTTCAAAGACTTCAGCATGATCTGTACGGAAATGCTGTTACTACTGTAGGTTGTAGAGAATACATGTAATGAAAATATGCATATCTTTTGGAACCAATGGTTCTCTAATAATTGTCAATAAACAAAGTCAGTTAAAAGAAAGCACAGAAAAGCTAGCAATAACAAAAAGATGCTTAAATTGAATTGATACTATAGCAGGCATTGACTGTGTCATCGCACAGCTTAATAGCTGGAGTCCTGGTTCAATACGATGAACTTGGGAAGGTTTTCTTAATGAAAGAACTGATGCTTTCCGTTCAGTAGTAGCAATAGCTTAACTTTTTTAATTACCTGCTTTAAAAGTTTACATGCTGCTAATTGTAGTACTATATACAAGAAGGTACTATATTGGCTAATATCAGAAAATGGGTCCTCAAATAAGTGTGAAATAACAGTACTAATTTTTAAAAGAAATTCATGGAGATACTTTATTTAACATTAATAAATGCATGCACTGCAATTTATTTTACCTACAAGTAATTTAGAGTTCTATGCAAGTATATTCTCAGAAAGCTGCTGATTTGGTTTTCAGTGTCTTTTCCATCAGCTCTGCATTTTCAGGATCTGTTGGGAAATATGATTCCCTCCCTCTCCCCGCACCCTGTCACTATAATAACAGAAAGCTCAGAAAAAAGCATATAAGAGTAAGTTGGAAGAAATGTGCATTCATATAAATATCCAAACATATATAAATTAGCTTTAAAAATGGAATTCACTGAACATGAATAGTCACTTAAAGTGTAACTGGAATTGACTGTGTCATGTATCAGCCTAATAGCTGGAGCGCTGGTTCAATACAATGAACTTGGGAAGGTTTTCTTAATGAAAGAACTGACGTTTTCTGTGCAGTGGTTGCATCCATCAGACCACATAGTGTTCATTACACTACAAAGGACTGCCAATGTGAATTGTTAGGATCATCTATTAGGTAAACCGGGTGGGCACAAAAGATAGTGGAGGAATGAGAGACTTCAGTACCTCTACAGGATATTCGAAGTCAGACTGCTTTGATGACCTTTCACCTGTGCATTAGCATCTATTCACTGAGAGATCCAAGTTCATACCCTAATTCCGCTAACCAAAACTGGCAAGGAGCCAGCGGTAGGCGCGTTCATCGTACTTACTATCTGGTGCTGCAAACTAACCGTACACTTTATAGGACCACAATCTTTAATTTGCTATGTTTAAATTCTGTAGAAGTTCTCGAAGAATGGACACGCTCTCGTACCACTAATTTGACTCTAAACCCCACCCTGGTTTATGGTGCTAATTTGGAGAGGTGCCACATACTGGGGTGGATTTCTTCAGAGAGAAGATGAGCCCTGTGCCATTGGGAAATGGGAAAAACCAGACATGCTGATTGGCAAGGTCGCTGCTGGAAGGCCCAACGCTGACTCAGGAGCAGGCACGTTAATTCAGTGGGGATTTGCATCCACTCTGTCCCTTGCTTACCTAATAGGAGCATTGTCATGCTGTTTCATAGGGAGCTTAGTGATTGAAAAGAGAGATTTAATAGTAAAGATAAAAGTTTTGCTTCGATTCTCCTAACATCCAGTTATTAAGAAGCTTGTCTGCTCTATGAGGCAGCACACTACAAAAGCATTCTCAATTCACAGACAGGGGCTGTGTTAAAGCACGTAACAGGTTTAATTCTTTCCCGTGGATGTTTATAGTAGATGTATCAGTTTCAGGCACTGTTTTTCCTCCCACTTGCAGTGTTCAAGTTGAAGTTATGTGACGGTTACTAGCCTAAAAGTCCATACCTCAAGGTCACTCGCCTAACCTTATTTCCACATGTTTAAATGTGTTTATATAGATAGGTAAAATATGGTAGCTGCTGCCACATAACCTTGTTTCCCTTGCTGACATCTCCAGTGGATGGAATTGAATATAAAGCTGCTCTTTGGGATGGGGACACATAATGTCAGTGCTGCTTTGAGTGCAACTGCCTGCTGTGCTGCTGGTGGCAGTCCACCATGTTCCCTTCCCAAGCAGAGGTGTTAGCCATTTACACTGCCTGCTGCAGCCGCCACTGCTGATACCAGAAAGATGGAGAAGGCATAAAAAGGCAAATCACCTCTTAGGTGCTGGAAGTCACAGTGAATTTTGTTTTCGAGCAAAAATTCTTTTAAGAGGGACTTTTTGTTGCTTCCTTTGTTAAGCTTGTTGAAAATGCTGTGTGTATTTTCATTCCAGAATCTGTGCTCTGGCTTTTATTTCTGTTTCTCTATGGACTGCATTTAGTGAATCAGTGACAAGTGTTACATATTTCTATGGTAACTTCAATACCATATCAGGATTTCAGAGCACTTTACTGACATCGGCCAATTAAGACTCACAACCTCTAAGAGCTGTATAATGAAACCATGTCTTTGTTGATATAAAGTAGAAACTAAAGGCTTTCAGTTTGTTTTGCTTGCTTTTATTATTAATTTTTTTAAAATTACCTAATTAGAGAGAGGTACCTTCTACTCGAAGTGAATTGTCAGGATTTGGGCTCAGATGCTGTTTGCCAGAAAGATTCAGGCTTTTACAGATGGATCCTATAATAGTTGGACTTTGTGGGAAAAGAAGCAAGACCTGGATAGGCCCTTGTGCTCTGGGAAACCATGTGACATTAAAACTTTGAAAAGTCAGGCCTTGCTGTGCTGCAGTGGAACCTATGAAGCACATACCCCGAACTGAGCGTATCCATTTCTTGGCTCTGTACGGCAGGAGATGGAAATGTTCAAAGGAATTAAAGGCCCGTGTGAAATAGTGCCTCCCACTGCCGCTCGCTGTCCCAAAACGACAGCAGAAGACACCAGGGTTGCTGGAAATGGTGAAGATATTTCCCTCACGAGGGAGGCAAAGCTGCATTAGAAGTTTGGGATATGGTGGGAAGCAAGAAGTTTAAAGAATAAAAATACAAGTGCCTGATTTGTCCAACATCTCTTTTGCAAACAGCCCAGTACCTAGATAGTTGACAAAAAGAGGTAGAGCAGAGCTAGAAGGCTTGTGTGCAAAACCAGGTGACATCAGAAATGTTGTTGAGGATGAATCATTGGTATACTTGAGCGACACATCCTGCTCTTCAGATGTCCCCTGTGTGATAACAGAGTTCAAGTGAAGGAACGAAAGAAGAAACCATTCTGCTTAACTGGGATCATTCGAAGAGTCCCCTGGCTCAGTCCGTGCTCTGTCATTGGCCTGGCCTCAAATACGGGAGCAAAGAGCAGCAGTGGTACTAAAGTCTTTTGATTTATCTTGCAAATTAGTGAGCAATAAGAAGTTTTTCAGTGTATGCATTTTAAGTATATTTTTAGCTGTTACATCTTTTTGGATATCCACTATAATATGTGAGTAAATCAGTTCTTACCCAAGATATTTCACTGCTGAAAATACATCATAACACAGCTCTTACTATGTTGCATGCTCTCCCCGAGCATGCAGTGTATGCATAGGTGACTACAGCTTAAAGTCTGTGAATTGTTACTTGCCACATTTAAAATATCCACAAAAATTTTCTTCATTTTTTATTAGACTAAAGGTTAAGATGTAGTTTTCTCATAAAAGAAAAATACACTATTTTAATCATAGAGCTTCCCCAAATTGTATTTGGTTTAATGTTTCTAAAAAGAGTTTCAAAGATGTAATACCAACCTATTTAAGATTTTCTGCTTCTTGAAGCACAGAGCACAGGGCTTGATCCTCCATTACACTAAGGCTCATTAATGCCACTCTGCAGGAGTTTTAAAGGGGCTCCTGAAAAGTTTGTGGACAGCCTTCACCATGCCCTGTTCCAGATCTCCGGAAGCATTGATGGGTGAAAATGGAGAGGAACGACAGGCCTGTGTTCCCTGTGGCTTTGCTTGGAAATTTCGTTCAGGCAAAATATGCAATATTTGTTTATAAATCAGTGTGCAGATGCACAGAGAACTCCGCTGCATGATCTCCAGTCCACTCTGATGCCTGACATATTTGCGAGGCAGAAGAGTCACTGCACTACACTGCAAAGTGTAAAAGCACGTTTTTCACAGTACACTGGCTACTGTAAGAAGGAAGCGTGCCTTAAGTCCATTTTGCTCTAGGCTTAATTCTTTTTTTAATTTGGCACTTCCTAGAAGCTGAAACCACACTAGAACAGACTTGAAGCTGCCGTAAGTGACCGGAGAGGCCATGCTGGCCTCGCGGATGCGGCAGTGGCAGGTGACTAACATCTGCCAAGTTAACTAGCAGGCTTTGACTGTTCTCTTTATAAGGTGCTGTGTGTGCTTTATAATATTAGTAATAATAAATAGGTACTGTTCTTCATCATTCAGTGGAAATGATTGTTTCCTTTGTCCCTTTGCTCCCTCCTGAATCTCATATGGTTTGAGGTACTTCTTGTTCAGAATGTGTTGTTCTAGCTCCATGGGAGATGGTCAAAACCTCCAAACTAAACATAGCTTTAAACAAGAAAAAGCTCCAGGTAGCTTAGGACATTCCTACATAACAGTCATGTCTTTCCTGTACCATATTCTGTAGGTGTGGTGGAGGGGGGGGGGTGTTCAATGCAGAGATTAGCTAGTACTTGTGAAGCTGAATATGTTGACCTTGAGTGCGTACTGTAAATCATCTGCCTGGGGCATGGGTTTGTGTGGGAAGTGAAGCAGGTTGCATTGTTTTTTTTACTTTCAAAAGTTGGACGGCAATTATTTTATTATGGGATTTCAATTTTTTGGAATGGCTTGTTTTCTGTGGAGCAAGGTTGTCGCCTGTTGCTATTTTTCTCTTAATTAAAGAGGCATTTTTCATTGTCTGTCAAGGTCCCCTAGAACCTGGGATAGCTGGTCTTTCTTATGTGCATGTGATGAAATCAAAACAAGTGAGTAGAAGGCGAGTCTGTCACATGTGGTAGGAAGTAGAGTGAAGGCTAAGTATGAGAATAATTAGCATGCTTGGACTGCAGGGAAGAACGAACTCTCTGTCAGGTATGGTGGCTATATCCTGCTCCTTTGCACTCCCCTGTGCTGTGTCTCTCATGCAATTCAATTACGCTTGTAATTATACCAAATAATAATTCCATATCTATGTAGTGAAAGTTTTCCGGTGCCTTTAAGTGTGGTCAAGATCCCCAATTTTTTATTAAAATGTACTACTCGCTAAGCTATTTGTGATTTGAGAAAAAGAAAGAGAAATGCAGTTTGACATGCTTTACCCTTTCCCTGCATACACACAGCTCCTTCTTACGAGGTAGCTCTAGAACAGGGAAGCCTTACCAAAGCTCATCCACAAAATCCAACGCCGTATCGCTGCGGAAGTTTGTGTTAATGTTGCATTGTGGTGTTGCCTATTACAAGTGGAAGAAGATGGCCAGGATCAGGATAGCTTTGAGGCACATAATTGTGATTGTATGGGTGGTCTACCTGCCTGTACTGGTGTGTGCATGGGGGAGAGGCACACTGGTAGAAAACATTTAATTGCACAATAGCTGTCAGATCATCTGTAGCTGAACCAACTGTGCTTGCATATCAGAATCTCAGTGTTCTCAAATTGAAATCACTTAAGTAAAATGATTTTGTGGTGTTTAAAAAGCAACAGAAAAAAATTCACTAAAGACCATTAAGCGGCCTCAAGCCCCACGTTTCAGTGTTCATTTGTACCGATTATGGTGTGACAGCTCTTGAGTTTCCAATGATAACAGCCATCTGACTTGATCTGAGTTCAATGGATTTTCACTAAAATAGAATCATCGCCTTTGTGATGGATAGAAAAAGTAAAGCAATACATCCTGATAAATGCTCTGGCTTTTTTTCCCCTTCCCTTACTGTGACCTTGTACAATCTATAAGTGAGCAAAGCTGAGCCCTGGCCACTGCTGCAACGCATCAGGACTTTGAAATTTAAGTAGCTCTGAAACCCATCAATGGGGTGAAGGGAGAATGGCCTGAGAAAGCGATGGATCATGCTTAGAGGGCTCACAGGGAAACAGGGTAAGCTGAAGGTCAATACGCAGACATGTCCTGAAGGAACAGCTCAGACACTCATTCACATTCACATCTCAAAGCCACTGCTGCTGTAGCACTGTGAGGAGAGATCAGTAGGAGAGTAAAATAAAACAAGAATTCAGAGCATATAATTTCTACACAGAAGCGAATGGCACAAAGGTACAGTGTAAAATAGCTATAACCTCTAGTGTTGGTACAGTGCCCTAATCATCCCATCCCGGCAGCGAGAAGCATAACACCATGGAAACACATTCTTCCCATTACACTCCACTTGTTTTCAAAGTTTTTCAGTCCTGGTAATTGCGAAGAGCATTTAACATTTTTAATATGTCATTGGTCGTTTGTAACACATTATTCAGCATGACATGAAAGCGAGCTAAACTAGGAGGGATGCAGTCTGAATCCATACACATGCAGACAAGTAATTAAAGGCCTTTACGCTTTGTGCTTTGTATGCCTGCGTGGATATGAATGTGTACAAAACTTTTACACAAGTTTATGTTCAAATTCTGATTCCTTTGGGGTTTTTGTTCTGGAAAAGGTTTGGTGCCAGGTACAGACTGGCCAGGCTGTAGAGAGCTTAAAGAATAAGGGGAGAAAAAGGAAGAAGAAGAAAATACTAAAATAAAATTAGTACACAAATTTGAACCCGCAGTTACCATGCCTAAAGCAGAAATTGCCGAACAAGTCAAGAGGCTTATTAGCATTTTATGTAAATCAGTTATTACTGTTCTCCACTTCCTTAATTATCCATGTTATTTCAATACAACCCTTTCTTTGATGTCCCAATTCTATATTTAAATAGTGCAAGATTTCTATCATATCCTCCCGCTGAGGTTTGTTCCATGCAAAAAACATGCCAAGAGCAGCTATTTTAGAGACTACTGGGAAATGTTTAATTGGTTAATCCCATTTGAGTTATAAGGGAGTATTGCCACGCACAGAAAACAGAAACATGTAAAGTACTGGCTAGGAGAAGTTTACGAAAACCTGCAAGACTTCCCCTGAAATTTAGCCCTGAAGATGTTTTGTTTCCTAGGTACCCACTGGGAAATGATTCAAAGGGAAATCCTTCAAACTTCTTTGAAATACACTAAATGATTGATTTATAGTAGAAATATTTTTGAATTAAAATGCAAAGTCATTTTCTTGTTGTTCTTGCAGTGCAGAAGGGGTATCTCTGTATATTTGACCTAACACTACAGTGGCAAAAGAACAGCGTATTTCAGCCAAAAAAAAGCCCATCAGACTTTAACAAGTTTTTAATTGTTACCTACCATTGCTAGCAAATGAGCGCTCCTCAGATCTCCATGTTGTAAAGTGATCAACATCATCTGTGTGAGTATTAATTCCAACGGCAAAATGGACATTCTGTGTTGCCCATTAGGATCAGTTCTGCAGAAGGGGATGCTTTAAAAAATTCAACATTTCTGTACAGCTTCCAGTTTCCAACTTTGGGCTGGAAAGACTTCAGAGCAAAGTTTTGGCAAATATTCCTTTCCCTATTTCAAACACTTAGTAGTTTTTAACCTTTTTAAAAACTCCTTTGGAAAGAGTGTAAGTTGTTTTAGCACAAGCAATGAAGGGAAAAGCATGTGTACTTACTTAATTTGGCTATATACACAAGAAGTAGAATGTTACAGCATGGTCAGATAGAGGAGGTCATCTTTATAGATTTTAATGGAAAGAAGTGAAATTATAGACTTTTTGTTTTCTTTTTTTTGCTTTAATTCATTTTAAGGGATAGCATTAATTTCCACATTTACTGAAAATGTATCAGATTGTCTAGTGGCTGATAGAAGTAAAGATAAAGGACTTTTTTTTAGTATGTGAAGCTTGGGAAATAAGAGAGGAATTAGTTGATTAAAAAAGAAATCAAGTCTTGTGTTCTTCTAGAAATAACATGATTCTTTTTTGTACTGATTCCCAAACTAAGGTTTGGATTGTCCAGTTGAGGAGGTTTGGTGACAAGCTCTTCCATATTCACAATTCTTGTAAACAGTTGTCTCCCTCTTACAGAAATAAGTTAACTTATTAAAAAATCTACGCTAGAACTGTGGATTGCTGAGTTTCCATCACTGTGAAGTACATTGTTCCAACTCTGAAATTATACAGTCTAAAATCATCATCATGTATTTTCATCAGGATGAAATATCGGGAGCTCTGCTTAGTGCAAGGTTTTATTAATGATGTGCTGTCAGAAGCTGGATGCTCTGCATATTTGCATATTAAACAGCTGAGTGAAGAAACATTCCTTTTATTGCTGCAGGGAATAAATCAGTTTAAAGCAAGTTCTCATCATTTATACTCCTTTCAGCTAAGTCTTCTTTTATTGAAATAAATTGTTGAAGTGCTTTGCTCATTCTTTGAATACTGATGAAATTTACCTTGATAGGGCCTCAGGAAAAATAACATTTTCTTAAAGATGCAGTGTTGTTCTTTATCTAAATACAGCCTAACTTTTAGAAATTGTCTGTAAGAGAATTTGTGCGTCTCCTGCCACACAGAATCTTCTTTTAGTCCTAGACTTTCTATAGGTATTTCAAGATGTTTGTGTAATTTTTGTAGTGCTCTCCACCCCCAAATGTTCTGCACAGGAACTTTACACAGCATAAAAAAGTGACATGCGTTTTATTTGATATATATCCATTAGTTGCTGTTTAGTGAAGGGGGCCTTACTGCTGCTGCCTTATGTCTGTGCATTGCAGATGAACATCACCTTCCCTTGTCTGTATGCTGTCTGTTGGTGGCAGCCTGAGTTTAGAAGTGTGATGTCTGGAAGAACTAGAACACAGTCAGTAACAAAGAAAAAGTTTGTACTTTATTTCCTGTTCTTTCATCATGTTTGAAACGAAGCATACAAACATGTCATGAGACCCCGGTTTTCCTAAATTTATGTAAATAAATCATTTTGAAACCATAGTTCGTTAAAAGATGATAAAGAAAAGTTTTATAGTCTGTCATTTTTCCAGGCGTGAACCAGAAGAGAGCAATAGAAGGAAAGTAATTTAAAATTAAGTAAACGTATTGTAGGAAGTCAGATGGAGTTTGGACATTTTATTGAATGCTACTGTATTACATTGGCTACCCCTGAAATGTTGTCTGTCTGTCGCAATAAGCAGCAAAATAGTGAAAGAAATTATCAAAGGAAAAATATATTGTTTGTATTCCTATATTTTATTTTAAAAGGTTACAGCAGCAAGCCATTATATGCCTTTCTTATGTCATATAAAGTATTTTAAAATATAAATCAGTTGTGACAGGAGCTTCTTGGTTTTAAGTGGAAAATGTGCATTTAATAACATGAAAATAATGTCAAAACATCCTCTCCTAGATGGTTGCCAAGTGAACTGTTGCTTTTCATTTATGTTTTATTTTTGGAGGTTGGGCCTTGCAGGAATATTTTCAGATACTTAAGAAAAATAGTGATACATTGCAGCTGTAGTTTATTTTAATTGGACAGCACTAAGTGAGCTGACTTTATGATAAACAGTGCAGCCAGCGGCTAGTGACTGCACTTCCACTTTAAAGATTATACAGAAAATAAAATCCTTCCAGCTAAAGTCATAAAGAACCAAGCAGGAGTTACTTTTGGAACACATGTCTGTGTTTGTCTCGTGTGTTATTAGGGATACCTGATCCTAAAGGCCTAATATCCTATAAAGCACATTTTGCCTTACCGCCTAACCCATCCAACTATCAAAATCTTTTTTTTTAATGAGATTTTGGTTTATTTTAATTATTTACATTGTCATTATGAATTAATAGTTAGAATATTTTATGTATAGTGTCAGAGAATTCTCAAGTACAGTGTATGATTCTGCAACTGGAAATCCTGATAATACTTCTTACCTCTTCAAAGATTTATCTACTAATGTTCTGAGGTGTTATCCCTGTAAAAGGCTGTCATACCTTTGATTTCTTTACTACTAGTCAAAAATATAAGAGGGAGCTTTACTTAAAGTGCTTTTTTTGAAGCTATATGTGATTTTTTTTTTCTGTGATTGAATAGTAAATCTGACATAAATTCACTTGCTGACATTTGGATGTTTATAAGGATGATTTGGTTTAGTGGTTAGACCTATTGTATTTCACAGGGGTGTTGTCAGGCTTAATTAATTATGCTGCAGCAATATGCAGTGCAGATCTTTGTGCCAGTATCCTCACAGCGCTTCGCAGGGAACTTACAGTATAGGACAGCTATTACCAGACTGGCTGATTTTGCCTCCGTCACACCGCACACATCTTTAACCAGTACCTGATCTTCTCTGTTTGCAAGAGGAGATGTATCCTTTTGGAGCTGAGAGGGAGGGGAACTGAAAAACTACTGTTGACTGTAAAAAAACACTGCAAGAAAAATCCCATCCCAGTTTACCTACCATCTGCTGCTCTTGCTTTAAGAATGTTTCAGATGGAAAGTACGTGATGACTGGTCGTATTTTCTATTTCCTTCTTCTTGTCATAGGCATCATAGGTGGAAACGTCACACTAGAGCATTTTGCCTAACCGCCCCTTGTGAGGTTAAGATAACTTCCTAGAGTATGTTGTTACATATTTTTTGTTTGTTTGTTCCTGGAGAAGATATAAATGACTCGTACTCTGGGGCATTCACTACCACCATAGGGAAACTGTTCGACAGTGTAAAAGGTTTCCGTGCTTGAATTTTTTTTCCAGATCTTCAGCCTGAGGCAGGATGTAAAATATAGGAAAAGAGAGAGTTGAGCTCCTTTTATTGATGAGTCCACACTGAGATGTTTTTGTAGTATTGAACCACGAACTATAAATCATCTGTTTGTGGATGAGTTAAATATAGGGAAGACACTGCATCCGGTATTCATAATTTCCAGAGAGTAAAGGAAGATGAAAAATAACAAGGTGCAAACTCTTAAAAATGTGTTTCGATTGACATCTTTAAAAATGGTCTTATTTTTGTGAGACTGGAAAAGTACCTGGGTTTAGAAAGTATTGCTAGAAAGATTATTAAAAATTACTTTGAGAATCAGGTTGCTTTATAGGCAATGCCAGCGTATTTATTTCTTCTCCTAGCCACCAGGAAAGTTTCTGTAATCTTCTGTCCTTGGGGACTTCTTCAGGAATAACAGGAATGTTTGGGATCAAGTATACCAAATGAATCGTATGTCTTAAATCTCCTGGCCTTTGCTGCTTGGACCTCTTTGTTGCTTTTTTATGAGCTATCAGGTTGTTTCAAGAATTTTTGTGCACTGAGGATAGATGGCGTCTTTGTGCCAGCCGTATACTTCCCTGTCCCGGTTCCAGGCGTGCAGCTTCACTGCAAAACCTAGAGCTCAGAGGAATGGCAAACTAATCCGTCCTGCTAAAAGGTTTAGTTATAGCTGTGTGAAATCCAGCCCCGTAATTCTTCTCTCCTTGTTGTTTTTAACCTAGTCTGGTTTACCCATCCCTCTAAATGACTTTGAGAAGAAAAAATGCTCTTAGCATTGTACATCTAGTAACTAGAGTGAATTGCTTTGCTGCTGAGAACTCCATAGGGAAGGGTGTAGGAGGGGAAGAATTTTGGCTGCAAAAAAATGGTATGTCTTGA
>JANZLQ010000092.1:36924786-36948140 GCA_026212715.1 Elanus axillaris
GGTTTATGCCAAGATGCCTTTACATATTAGCTTTGGTGAGTTGTTCCTGTGGTTGTAGATTACCCATGGAACGTGTCATGCCTGCTGGTATGATGAAGAATGCAGTTGAATTTTTTCACGTATCTTTGCTCTGCAATAATACTTGAAACAACTTGTAATCTTGAAAAGGTGTGGCAAGAGCACCTAAACAGGAGAATTCCAGAATGCTTCACTGCAAAGGTTCCGTTTGTTCAATTACGTTCTAATCGATGCGTAATATTCTTGAACTAAAAATAAGCCAAAAGCTGCCTCTAAATCTGCTGTCGAAACCTGGTGTCTTTGTTTACCACCTGAGTGCGTGCATACAGGGCTCTGAGTGCCTGTGCCCACACAGAGCTTGTGCTAATCCATGTTGCTACCTGCCATATACTACAAACACAGATACTGTAGTGGGCTTTGGGTGTCTGAAATAGCGAACATGAGCGGTAGGAGTCTTTGCTTGCGGGAGCTAGAGGACTGCTTTCTGTGTATGTTTTTGTTGTGCTGAACAATGAAACCTGATCTTGACCGAGCTCTCGGAGTGCTAATGCAATAGAAAATAATACTCTCCTCACCACACATAACAAACCCAAAATAATATGAGAATGATCGGCTGCAGGTTTTCAATGCAGAAACATCAGTCTGATGCTGGTACACAAACTAGCACTCTAGAAATCACTAGAGGCCTCTAAATCTCTATAGTACCCTTGTTAGTAGATGCCTGGGGATTTGTTGTTATTTTAAGATTTTTCAATTTCAGCACTATAAAATAGGGCACAATTTAACTGAAGGTGAAAATAACTATTATATATATTTTATTAATATCTACTTTGTTCTTCAGTTGTTTATTCTGTGTGTAAGAAGATCTCTTTTCCAAAAGGATGTGTTCTACTTTGGCTTCTCTTGAAGAAGCGCAACCATGTATTGATTCTATATGAGAAAAGAGAAGTTGTGACTGGCATGAGTTACTTGTAACGTAAGTGTATATATCTCAATTTACCTTATGGTTCCCTGGTCGATACATCATTTAAACTGACTGTTTTTATTTTCCTCGTTGGCCTTTGATTTCTTATTTAAGTTCCTGAAGGCAGCAATCGAAATTTCTAACTACAAAACATGTGAACGATAAAAGAGCATTCCGTCAAAAAGTATCCAAAACTAACTAAGGTTCCTAATTTTTGCAATTATTTCATTATATTAATTATTATAATTATTATCATGCCAAAGGTTTAAGCAGAATCACTTATACTATAATTTTATTTAATTTATAGAGAGTCACAATGTTTCTCTGGTAAGTTGTACCAGAGAAGCAGATGCCTACCCAACGGTTATGTTAGGTGTTAGTTTCAGCTTGTTTTTTTGTTAGTTTAGACTTGTCATGACAGTATCCAGGGGAAAGAGGGAAGGAGAGAATTTGTTGGATACATGAAGAAATTGGAGGGTGCTGGGAAGGGTAGAGATAACAGAAAATGGTCAAGTGTGAGGGATAGGAAAGAGCACAAGTAGCAGAGGATGATAGCTGAGGAAACATGAAACATTGGGACAAATCGCCAATTAGCAGAGACTTCAGTTCTCAGATGTAAAAGAGCAAAATCGGATAGAGTTTTAAAGTCAAGTGAGCTTGCAGAGCAATTTATAATCCTCTCCTTCACTTCTGCTGAGAAAAATTCAGCATAGCTTTCTTTTTACTTCTTTCAGTATGGTTTGGAAAGACACACATGGGGGAAGGCCAAACTACTACTAGTACTAAAGTACTCTCCAACACCAGACCAGTCGTCATCTTCCCCGTGGAAAGACGCACAAAAAAGGAGACTCTATTCTTTTTTTTCCTATCTGTTGTAGAACTGGACTAATGCCATAAAGACAACTAAATGCTACTAGTTGGAGTGAATGTACAGCTACCACATTCATGATATTTTCATAGAAATTCTGTTTCTGTTCAACATTGTTAGTGCTTGGCTGAGGAAATGCAAATAGTCTTTAGTCTGCACAGCTCTAATACATGTATTTATAAAGTTTATTGGCTTTTTTAAAGAAAAAAAGGTTCTGCATTTCATCTGGGTTTCTGTTTTGTTGCTGTGCTCAGAAATTGTGCGAGAGAGGTCAGATTGGAAATCTGAGCTACTGTAGCCTTCAACTTTTAAATATGTTAAAGGGCTTGTTCAGCTGAGGTATTATGAAAATTTAATGTAGTTGGACTTAACTGAACAGGTATTCAGAGGTAGGTGCATTTTTATGGTTTTGGGGTGCTGTAACTGTAGTTGTATTTTTGTTTCTGCATTTTCCTAGGAAGTTTATATTTGACCCTTATGAGGTTGGATGATGAGAGAGAATCCAATAAATGCCTTCTGAAAGGGTAACTGTTATCTGTGGATCAAAACTCCTGGTTTATGTGGTCTTTGTGGGTGATAGAGAAAAGTGATTTAGAACAGTACGAGAGTACTATGTCTTGATTTATGATATAGCATACTAAATATGATAATTAAGTCTCTCTTCCTTCTTTTTTGTAAATATAATTCTGAAATGAGAGCAGAATTTTTGTTTAAAAAAAGAAAAGCCTGTAATACAATCCCAGGCCAGCTATGGTTCAGAGCACTGGGGTGAAGAGTAAAGGGAATATCCAACCGAATCCTTTAAAAACCGTGGTCTTAAAATACAGAGAGGATTCACTCTGTGTCATATGCAATGCAGAAATAAGGATCTATTTGATATTACTGTAAAACTTCTTATTGACTTCCTTCACTTGTTCACTCTTGTCTGTGTCATACCTTGAAGAACAGTCTCCTTTTGTTCTATATATTTGAGAATAGGTATCTGGAGTTTTATCAGATCTACAGCTCTTCTGTATCGTTAAAGCATACAATACAGATCTCTTACTGCTTGCGGATACAGTATGCACTGAATATTATTTTATTTAGGAAATACACCTTTGAAGATACTACTCTGATACTGAATTAGCTGAGTTTGATTCAGCTAATTTGAGTGTGGAGAAATACGGGGAAAATTAACCTAACAAAATTACTTCGAGTTGGCTTTGTAATTAGTGTAGCTTTATTTTTTGAACTTGTGTATATCTAAGTATTAGTAAAAACATGATGTTGTGAAAATGATAACAATAGCATCTAGAACAAAGATACTTCAAAGTCATGACAGCTTCTTTCTTGGAGTTGCTCTTCTGGATCTGCTGTAAGACCTACTGAACCCTGTTTACTCGCTAAAAGTTTTTGTTTGTTTCTTAGGGTGATACCAAAGTTTAAGCAGGTGGAAAAATGGTTCAGAGCAGACCCTTTGAGGTTAAGCACTCTCAATCCCCTGGCATTACCAGTTTATTTACAGGGAGGGTTTTTTTTAATTGAAAATACACAAACTAGCAAACTTAGTGGCTTCAATCCATTTACTTAGCTCAAAAGACTTTAAGTCTAAGCAAACATGAAACTAAACCTATATAGGAGAGTCCATCTGTCTTCAAGGTGTGTTTTTCCCTGTGCTTGGTCAGAGTAACAAACTCTTCTTGATGCCGGGGTGCAGTGCAGCCCTCCGTAAGAGCCACAAAGAGGATCTGATGGCTCAATCGCAGCCCACGGACTTGCTTCCAGTTCAGATCGATTCCACTGAAAAATTCTCTCTGCCATGCCTTTTTCCAGAAGAGAGAAAGAGTGTGTGTGTGTTTATGTTCTGGATATATATACACTTCCATATGTACGTAGAAGTAGTGTACATAGAATGTATATGTACAGGTTCATATACTATATATATGCTTCTATGTTTCTATATACTATATATGTACACTTCTATATATGCACTTCTAAACAGTATGTACATACTGTATATATATACACACACACTATAAGGAATGTGTTTGGCAGGGCTTGTGACACGATGCAGGATGTGACTGCATGTTCATTTTGTCACATTGCTCAGACTCTGAAGTGATGTACTTGATACATCTCAGGTCTAGGAGGGTGAGGCAGTTACCTCTTACTTAGCAAACCCAGTTGCCTTACCGGTAGGCAACAACTCACTCCAAGCAGGTTTTTATTCCACGCTATTCTCGTCTCTTACTCTGTTCTTACATAATTATACTGTTAGGTAAGTTGTGCTTCTTTGTGGAGTAATAGTTACAAGAGATGCTCTATCATGGAATTATTATGTAAGTATGACTAATGGAGTTGGTTTTTAGGCTCTGGATAGGTGCATAGCTACTCAATAATTGTATGGTTTCTGGTATCATAAGCAGTGTAATACAGTATAGTGTATACTTCATTAAGCACTATCTGATTTTCAGGCCAAACCTTACTGTAGAAGTTTAAAGTTGGTTCTTGGACTTAGCTGTCTACCAATGCAAGACATAGAAAAAAAGCCAATGTTTTCTGACTGAGTCTCCCTTCATAAAAATACATTAATGTTAAAATATGTTTGGAAAGGAAGAAAACTCCTGTCTTTAATTTATTGCTCTGGAGCAGCCTGAATGTGAACTCAGAGAAACAATTAATTCCTGGAACTTTCTCTTCAGAAAGCAAAAAAATCCCCTAAACCTCGCTTTACCCTGCTCTCCTTCAAGACCCCCTTTCCCCTTCAAATTAGCAGTTAAACCACAAAGCTGATCAGTAAAACTTATTTTATTGTGCGTTAGAAGGAACAAAAGTTATTAACTGATTATACCTCTATCAGTTTTTATAAATATGGAAATGTAGATGGTGGTATAACTACTGTATAGTTACTCTTTTATGAGACTGAATGGTATTTAAGCAGATCATTTTCTCACTAGACTCAGCTTTCTTTGAGAATCAGTTCATTCTTTCAGATGTAAGAACTTCAAGAAACCATAAAATCTGTGTAAATTAATAAAACTGTGAACCTGATGCAAGTATATAATGCTTCTATAAAAGTTTTATAGTAAATTGGTTAGACTGTTATTGAATCCACTCAGCACAGATGCTGATGGAAGACTTCCTTTGGTTGCTAACATATTTGACAACCCAAAGTGTATTTATGAGGAAAGAACTCAAACAATATAACTTTCATATTCTGGTTTTGGTGGTAAATATTAATTGCAGTATATTAGTGAAAACACAGGATCATAAGTTTGGGGTTTTTTTTTTCTTTTCTTCAATGAACCACTAACATACCTTTCCTAAAATGACATGTTCTTTGAAAGGCAAACATCAACGTGACAGCTTACCCTGCAGACTTTGCCCATGGTAGGAGGTCTACACCGAGCAGGGCTTGTTTCCCCAGAAGCTACACAGGGTGATAATGGGTTGAACAAATCCCTTTCAGATTTGGATTAAGCAGCTGACTGAAACAGGCATTTTAAATTATCAGAAGTTTACAAATTTAGCTTTGAGACACTCGGAGGCGATGGTAGTCGACGCCTGTAGTCTCCTTTCTGGTGATCTGATCTTCCTCTTCGCAGCAGCAGAAGCTGCTGTTACTGGATACCCACATGAATATGCTGAGAATGCGTTATTTTAGGAAGAAAACACTATTTGCAAGAAAGAGGTTGTAGTCTTGATTTAAATGAAAATCTACTAAGCTTAATTGCAGTCTCTATTTCCATAATAAAAGAGAAAACATGCAGTATTATCAAAGTTAAATATTGTAAAGCCTTAGATGTGTGTTCTCCAATGTGTCATAATGAACATGGTATTCTTTACACAGTGAATGGAAAGGAAAGAGTCTAATAGTTGATGGGTCAGTAACTGAAGAAGAAGAGAGGAATACATCACCGTTTCTTTATGTAGGGGTGGGATTATTTTTTTCCCCATTCCACTCACCTTTTCTTAGAAAGGAAGAAGATAAAGGAAGTGATTTTTCATGTCACATCCAATGAGTCCATGGAGTTGTATGTCAAAAGTAGTCATGGAAGATGACTCAAAAAATGATGATAACCACTTAAGATGATTATTAAATAAACAAAAGAAAAAAGGTTTTAAAGCACTCTTGCATATATCAAACTATAGCTCAAGTCTGAATTAAAGAGAAGCTTCTCTTTTAGCATATTCCATAAACACTGCTTATGTGTTCCTTTGATCACTGCCAAAATGGCTTGCCAGTGCTTTGCACTAGATGGCAAATCTTGGACCTTTAGGCTGAGGATGTCATTCTGGAACCACTTGCAGTCAAAGAAATGATTTGTTTGTGTGTCACAGACAACATGGGATTTTTTAAATTATTATTTGCAGAGATTTGGTATGCTTATCACATATCTCAATTCCTTTCTAATTTCATTTTTTAGTAGTTTGGAAATATTAGAGTCCCTTACTGACACAGCATCCATAATAATACTGTTTTCAGGTACCTCCCTTTACTGTTGTGCATCTTCTCTTTTTTTCCTAGAGCCATCTAATACCTTGTTTTACAGTTTTTACTGTATGAATGAAACAGTTTGCCTAGATTCTGGTTTTAACTTTGCTATTATGTTACTCTTTCTCCATTCTGTCATCCACTTTCCCCAGTTGTGTCTGTTTCACCCAACATTTTCCCAGCCTTTCTCCCGCCATTGAACAATGTTTTTGATCTAACTGCTTATTTCTTTAGCAAGTACTTTCTTTACTGCAATATCTTACAGATCAATTACCTATGAATTTTTGTGTATCTTACTTAATGGCAAATTTAGTATTTGTTTTTCGGAGATACTGTTTTTCAAAGGCTAAAGTGGTAAATTTTGACATAAAACTCAGAAAATGAAGAGCCGCAGAAATACTTGAAATTAAGAACAGCTGAACAAAAGCTGTATTTTTCATGAAAAGGGGACAAAAGGACTGTTTTTAATAACTGTTTTTTTAAAATGTGTCTCCAATTGCTGCTTGAAATAAGTTACCTTTTTTTTTTTCTGTCTTACACTTCATGTGACTTGTGCTTTGGAAGAAAGCAAGAAATCAGAGCTTGGTCTTACCAACCTAATATACCCTGTGCATGTGAGATGAGTCCACATGAGAGTTCAAAAAAGGTATAAAAATTTTAATAGAAATAAATATCTACTTTCTAGGCACATAATTGGCCGACATCATATCTGCCATGATAGCTTGCACTAAGAGACTACTTTAAAAAAAGTAAAAACCCCCAACACTTTGTGTTGGATATGCTTGAAGATAAATAGAGCTGTTGAAAAAGACACTTATACACTTAGACATTTAAGTGCAAGAAGCCACACTTGAGCTTTTAGCATACATGTATGTCTAAACTGTGAAAATATGAAAGCAAAGGTTATGATTCATAGGGCAACCTTTTTTTTCATACCAATTTTTTATTAGAATATGAAGTACGGGAGCTTATTCCAGGTATTCCCCTTGAACTTGATTTAAACCACTGGTAGCTCTCTAACACTAGGAACTGTGGTATTTTGCCATGTATCATACCCCTCTACTTGTTATTCCTAAATTGCTTGCTTATACCTTGTGATGGGTCCTTCAGTTTCTCATAAATTAATAAGGCATCTGTGAATATTTGCAAGCAGGTTTTAGAGCTCTGAATCTGTTCCAATACAGTGACTGTAAAAAAAAAAAAAAAAGAAAGTGGGAGAGCAGATAAAGCAAGATTTCTTTTCCTTAGAATGCTCTTCCAGTATGAAGCAAAATATTATTAATCTAGACTGCCTGCTACTTTCATTTACCATGTAGCTGCTCATGGGATTACAGGCACAAAGGTTTCATAAATTTCAAATGAAATATGAACATTTGTTGTCAAAATACTGTTAAGCTATAAAAGCTCTGCTAGTAGTCATCCTACTCTTTTATTGTAACATTTATATCCATGGGTGTTAGTGTGTTCTTGGGTCTGAAGGGGAATTTTTTTCCCCTCTTTATTTTTTTTACATGATTTTCGTCCAGGTGACAGATAACAAGGCAAGAGATTGGAAAAGACGTCCTTCTCCTTATTTTTCAGACTATGGCAGATCCTTTCTGTAATTATATGGCATTGCAGAGACCTTATCTAAGTAAGCATAGCACCTTAGCTGCCATTTAGCATCTAGATGCTTGGAGAGGCAGGCTTAACCATTTTCTTCAAAGGGAAAGCGTAGCAATGTGGCTGTCCTGTCTGCTTCCTTTCTTTCTTTGTGTAGTATTCGGCCTAGTGGTGCTATTTGACATAGCACTTGTCATACAGGAGAGGGAGAAAAAAAAAAGATAGAAAGATAGGGGACAGTTGTGTCTCTCTGCTGCTTAATGTATGGGTGTTCAGAGTCATATAGCTGTGGCACTAAAGCTTTTACCTATGTGAGCAAAACCTGTCCAGCTTAATAGTCAATAGGATTCTTTATGGGAATAATACTGTGCATAAATAGTGGTGTTCGACTCTACCTGAAATTACAGGGAGCTCTTTCAATGTACAGATACTTAGAGAAATGTTAAATGAGTCTGTTCAGAAATCCAAATACAGAAGTGTCTGCTTTTAGATATCCAAATTAGAAATTTTTGTTCATAATATACCATTAAAAATATTCTAAAGGATTTAGAGTCTACTTTAATAACACATACCACTTACAATACCATCAATACAGTTTGCTTGGAATTTCTATTAGAAGATATGTATAGGGTGCTAAAATAGTCATTCGTTCTTTGTCCAAGGTATGAGGAGGGTTTCTATACTGTGAAAAACGATTATGACATGTTAAAACTGTGTAATAGTAAGCAGACACTTTTCAGTGCTGATGGGTGAATTCTGGAAATGCTCTATTTATTTTCCCTCTATTGACTAGTTGCATTCAGGCAAGACTGCCAGTGCATTGACTTGGAAAACAACTGAGACTGAACAATTTCAAACCATTGACATTATACTGCTTCATTTGTGAACTGCATTGCTTCTGCATGCACCAGTTACTTTTTTATGGAGTGCCTGCATGTTTAGGAAGCTTTCAAAAAAAGGAGAGATGTAAGCCAGCTTAGAAAGAAAGCTGTCCATTTTATCAATTTTATGTTCATAAGACCACTGAATAAAAAAGACCGGCAATTTAAAAAATAAAACCACGTAGCAATTCTTAGGTCTGCTCTGCATGCATTTTGATGAACTATTTTAAAAAAGGAAGAAAAGGAAAAGTTTATGGGTTTAAAATTTCTCCACATAGAATATTTTCAGCTCTTGAAACAATATAATTTCCAGCTGCTGCCTCCAACGCAACTTTTACAAAGTGTTTAGTAGCACCAGCGTACAGAAAAATGAATGAGAAATTAATTTGCGCCTGAGATTTAATTTGTGTCTGTGACTGTCTGTCTCCATCACGCTGATCAAGCTTCTTTGTTACCAATTCACATCACTTCTTACTAGCATCATTTCTGCTATACAGGTGTTGGCTTTGTCTGGGAAGACTGTTATTGTGAGAAGGACCAGTTAGTGTGAGAAGGACCAGTATTCGCTTCCATTGAGATCTGAAATAGGACTATTCACTGGTAACTCTGAATTTCCGTATAACAAGCAGAATGTCAGGGCTGTGTCCTGCACAAAAAAAGGAGCCAGGATATGAGCAGTCCTGCTTACAGCTGTGCTGGGAGCTTAATCCCTTGTGTGGCTGTGTATAGACTCATCACGGGTTAGTCAAAGTGACCAGTCTCTAAATGACACTGCCTGATGTTTATTCATAATTATTCCCATATCTGATCTGTTAATTAAGCAAGAAAAAGGGGGGAAAAATCCTCCTACTGAGGCTATACCTCAGGGAACCTATGGCCTCCTAGATCTCTACTGAGGCCTACCCTTTCCTAGGCTAAGTCAAGAGAAGCAAAGCAATCAAAACACTTGTAAAAAAGGACAGAAAAACACCATTCCTTCTTTCTTCAGACAAAGACAAGGCAAAGTCACGCCAGCTTCCTGCTCCTACAGCAGCAGCAGCATTGATAAGAGCTGCTAAAAGCACACGTCTTTGTGCCCATACTGCGCCCACAGCACCCCCCGCTCCTCTCAGTGATTTGTTGTAGGTGTAGATGTTTGTAATTTAGGAAATAATTTTGCTTATCTTGTTTATGATGATGCATAGGAGCACTTCACACACTCCTAGCTGCATCACTTGTCTCCTGCTAAGCAGAATAAAATGCAGTGCTTGGTGGAGAAGAAGACTGGAATATGTCTTTTTGTAGCCCAGCAAACAATGCGATTCCTTATATACCTGAGGGAGTCTCCTCCTGTGTAAAACCGATCTTTTCTATTCACCTTCTTGAGCGAAGACATGTTTTTACTGTAACATCGGTTTTACACCCTAAGTACTTGATTGACTGTTTGCTTACACTGTATAGACATTTTGCATTCTGTTGTATGTACAGCATAATCCTAAAACTTGTTTTTCATAAGAGAATGTGAACCATTAGGTTATCGTCTATACATTCTGAAAAATAGCAGGGATCTTTAAATGACAGATTTTGAACTTAGTTCCCAGTATAGTGGCTGAACGTACTGCTTCTGCCCGGAAAAGGGAATACTGCCAACTGGATCAAAATGGAGGTTAGTGATATGATGACTGTGGTTCCAGCTGCACAGACTTTTCACTTTGTTGTGAGGTACAGAAATATTTAAGGTCTGTAATACAGCAGCTCCAAAACGTGTTAGCTTTTCATTAATTTACCTTGCTACCTATGAGTGATTTTCATATCTGCTGATGTCAGTTATTCTTTGCATAAGAAAGACGGAGCCTAAATATTTGTGTAGAGACTGATATTCCTCAGATTTGCTTTTCACTTCAATCGCAGTCTCTCCTTTCCTGCGGAAGGAAATGTGGGCACAGGAGCGCCAAGGAAGCTGTGATGTGCTTCGCTAGGTCCCCAGCTCTGCAAAACTGGGGGCCCAGGACTTGCAGGGTCTGCTCTGCCGCAGGCCTGTGCCACAGGGTGGGATACAGCCTCCACGTGCCTCAGACGCACATCGTGCGCTGACGTTCATTCATATTTTGTTGAAGACATTGGCCTTTTGCAGTCAAAAGTTGTGGTTTTCTGTCAGGAAGCTTTCATAAGCTTATCGACTGCATTTCATGGGCAGCGTTTGATACGTCGCCAGTGATCGGATGTTGCATTTTGTTTCCGAATTGTTGACATAACCCACCTCAGGAGTAACTTGGATCTGCATACTGGGAGAGCTACTGGAGAAGCCTACTGCATTCAGAGATCAAATTTTATTTACCTTTTAGCACTAGATACTAAAATAATATAATGGTTTCATGTTTTTTCTATAGGGATGGAAATGCATGAAACACAGACTTGATGTAAGTTGGTGCGGTTCTGCTACTGTTCGTGGGTTTGAATTTGGCTAGATGGGGTCTAGGTGCGAGTCATTCTTGACCCTGAAGGGATTTTCCTGGTGGTCAAGGCACAACTGGCTGTTCGGGCCTGTGCTTCTCCTACGTTAAGCCCCAAAGGTGTAGTTTTTAAGAATTAACATTAGAGTGGGGCTTTTTCCTTTTAACATTTTATCAAGAAAAGGAAATGAAGAATCTCACTGCTGTCATTGAGAAAATACATTATCTCAGAAAAATGTGCTGTGGTCTATAACTCTCACCATATGGCTCTTGCTTCATCGGTTTAAGAGAACGGTTTGTGAAATCATGGGCTTGTTTTCTTCTTCCTGTTTTGTGAGACTGCCCAGATATATTTCAGTGCTTCCAAATATTTATATTCTGATAGCCTCCCTTCTGAACTTCTCAAACACATTATAACAGCTTAAGAAACAAAGGCCATTAGAGAAAGAAAGGGCAGGCATGCACTGAAAGGCAAATAACATCTTAAAATATGTAGAGGTAGGCTGTAAATGTGATTGGTTCACCGGGACGCTCTTTTGAAATATGAAGATAAACTGCCCCTTTGACCTCTTACGAAGTTACGTAATTATTTGGGAAGGTTTATCTCTGTGTCATTTCACAGTTTTCTCCTGTTAGTGCCACTCTCTTACTTCACATTGGAAAAAAAGAGGGAAAAAAAGCAAGCAAGCAAGCAAGCAAGCAAGCAAGAAAAAGCCCTCTCTGGCTGGTTATCTGAATGTGGAATCCGCTGCTGAAAAGACCCTGGCCCTCCTGTTAACACAATACTTTTATCCGGTAATCACAGCCTGCGGGAGACAAAATAACAATTCATCTGGAAAACGAGATTAACTCATTTAAGTTAGGCAGTGATCACAGAGAGAAACACGTTGGTGTTATCTGTCTGAACGAAAGCATACAGATTGGAGGGCCATTCCGGTTCAGAGGGTCCATGTAGCAGGCCCAGCTTGTTGAAAGTAATTGGACCCTGTCAGAGTATGCCTTTGTGAGATATGGATATTACAATGGAATTCTATTAATCTCTGACAAATCCCCTCTCATCTGATAAAGGCTGTATACCTCTGCTCTTCATTACAACAACCCGCTCGTCACTTTTATGTGCGTACTGGTGGGCGCAGCGCCTCTGTGGCTGTGTCACAGGTGAAAGGCGGCGTTGCCCCTTTTGGGGTCTTTTAATCTGCAGAGTGAAATGACTGCAGTGCTGCTGCTTATTGAGGCGGTCACGTTTTTTATGATGTTTTTGTTTAGGTTATTTTCAGGGGCAAAAAGGACTTTTTTTTTTTTTCTGCTTAGGTATCCTAAATACTTTTGTTGCCTTGTTGTGGATAAACAGAGACTGAATTAACACAGTTTTTACAGTCTCTGTATTTGTTATCTAATCTGTTCTTTGATGCACAAAGTTATGGAGGTACTGTAACTCTTATAAATACATTTGTGTTTTAAATCTGTGTATATTCAAGTCGTAGGAAGAACAGAAAATACACTGGAAACAACTGCATTGGGGGATGTTCTGGAGCACTCACCAGTTTTTCTCAGTGCTTGTTGAGCCACTAGTACAGTGGGGCCCTGCTTCATGATTTGGCCTCCTAAATTCTTCAGTAGTAGCAGTAACTATAATAAGACCTGGAGCAAAAACTGTAGGTAAGATGTGGCAAGTTCCTGTGAGAGCAACAGGAAAGAGGAGTTATGTTAGTCAGTGTTATTTTATTTAAGTCACTCTAGTCCTAGGTAAAATTCTTAAACGTTTTAGTTGTAGTTGTGTCTGCTTCCTAATTTTTTTTTTTGTTCTCATCCCAGCTTAATTTTGCCTTATTTCTACCAAATGTCACAACAAATTATCTGGACTATCTGTGTTCTGAACATTTATGCAATTCCAAAAGGCTTTCCCAGGGCAAGCCTGAGAAAGTCACGTAGAATGAAGGTAAAACAGAATACCGTTTCTTTTATTCAATAAAATAAATAAATTACAGCATTTGGTCAAGAGGAACTGAAGAATCCAGGTACGTTTCTGCCTCCACGATGTCAACTATCAATAAAGGAAAAGGCACCTCATGGGCGGAGGTGCCTTAAGGGAACGGGGACCTGTGGATTGCAAGGCTCTTCCTCTGAGATACGCTTTTGTCTAAAAGGTTTTGCCTTTGTAACAGGAAAAGATCAACAGTAAGGCCTCATTCCTGTTTGTAAATGCCTGTGTCTGACTATGCTGAGCAAGAGGTACTTTCTTCACAGAAATGGAGTCCTTTCCTTTCTTGTCCTGCCCTAAGAATGGGCACGCACGCAGCCACACTCCAGCTGTACATACCTTGGGAAGAGTAATTTATAATAATGTTGGCAGGAAAATTTTAACAGTATTGTCTTAAAAAATCAAGCTAAAAGTTAACACAAAGTTGTTCTATCAGCAGGTCGGACTGCGTGTTTGCCACTAATACACACAAGTGAAATACACAGAAGCATATACAAGAATGACTGAAAATAGTGAAAGTGCTTTTAACATTTATGTCTCCTGTCATTAGATATATATATAATTACCCAGGGGGAAAAATATTAATTTTTTAGATACAAACACAAAAAGATTTCTGGTGGGTTATATTTCCTGAAATGTTACGCAGTATTGCTTTTAATAAATGTTCAAAAATTCATAAGTCATTTTTCATGCTAAAAATATACATCTGCCTCCACCAGAATATACAGTGCAGCAAAACCACACAAATTACTGATTCCTTTTCTGAAGCAGAGTGAGAAAGATTTAAAAAGTCAAATACATCCATCCCATATCATCTTAAAATATAACCTTTGCAATATACCTAAGTCTCCTTCATGGTATTGTAGACACATTTAGCAATAGAGAGGAAGAGACAGTGCAAAAGCATTCAGAGAAGTTAAATGGAGTTCAGCATTAATAGTTGAAATATCAGTTAGCAAGGGGTATAATAACATTTTAGTTTCTGGTTTATAATAATACCATCTTTCAAAATTCTACATGTTCACTCACCCCAGGTGAGTAATTTTCTTTGATAACGGAGGAAATATCGCCAGGTTGTTTTTTGGTTTAGGCTTTTCTTTATTGTCAATCTTCACGGCAAGTACAAGTGAGTAGATCTTGCACCTAGGCCGCTAAATTTTCCTGATGATTTGGGGTAATATTGGATCTGAAAGACTCTGAGTCATCATATGAACCCTGAATTACGTATCAGAGGCATTAAAGATACCTGTGAAGTTTGGGGCATAAGCATAAAAGAAATAAAATACTGGGCCCTACTTTTGCAATAAAGCTAATTGGGCTAAACACAAGGAAGCCAACATAGCTCAAATGAATTATGTCACATAACATTTTTTTCCCCAGATTTACACTCTCTGGTACAAAGGCAAAGGCTGAATTTTAACATAGTCCAAAGTGGTGGCTATGCCATATGAGCCTGGGGGACGGTGAGGCCTTTAAAGCCATTACACGTTGGCTGAAAGGAAGAAATGGGTATCGTTTTCATTCAGTTGATTGTGAAATTCTGGTGAGAGGGCTGCGTGGGGCTGTACAGGGTTGCTGCGTGAACAGACAGACACAGGAGTCGCATGATGGCACTTGCTCTGCCATACCCATCTTGGTAACGAGAAATGGAAATTGAAAAAAAAGGTGATCAAATTTTAAAACAAACACCTTTTTAAAATCTTGAGTTAGCTTTTTAATAAACGTCTTGGGCAACATTCTGTAAGACCTTTTGAAGTTAAAAATGACTTAATAGAGTAATGTTAAAGTGTAACCTGTCAGCTATTCACAGGTCTCAGTGCTTACAGAAACCTGGCATAGGTGGAACCAGACTCCTATCTCAGTTAACAGGATCCTTTTAAAAAAAAAATACTCAAATGCAAACCATTTTCAACATTTGCTTATCACTTCATTATTTAAATCTTTTGGGTATAATATGTAATCTGTGGAAATTATATCTCTGGCTATCTTCTGTGTTCTCAGCTAATGCCTAGTAAGACAGTCATGTAACTCATTTGAGCGTACATGCTTCATAACTTGAAAGAGTGAACTACACTTTTTATTTTTCAGTCACACTACTTGCCTTATCTCTAACCTAAAAATACTATATTTTTTAGCTATACTTTCACTGCAAGTGCATTAATGGCATGGAAATTATAAATGTTAATATAATAGCATTTTCTCTTGTGGAGGCACAATGATATAAAACTGCCAGACTGCAAACATTTTTCACTTTAGAGAAGGTCATTTGAAATGCATCTTTTATTTTGTCTCAACATATATTTATAGCAAAAATACGAACTATTCAATTTAGTTTGTCTTTTCCATGAGAGCCCTGGATACTCTTGGTTTTGGTATTTGTGTTTCCATTTTGTAAACAATTATGTCGTCATGCAATTGTTGTTCCATATGCCATATTCATTTGTGTGTCATAAGTATGCTTTGAGAGTGATAAATAGGGAGTATTATTGGTATTCTTCTTTATATTCTCACATACATGAACTTACATGTGCAGACCCTCCAGCTCAAAGCTTCTCAGATTTCAGGCTCAGGTAGTTGTGCGTTGCACTTACAGCTTACTTGGCCCCAAATTTATTTTTAATATTTCAAATGTTAATCTTTTTAGTTAGAATTAGTTTTGAAAGCCTTATTCTAGCTGATGTGAGGAAGATCACTTTTTAGCTTAAAAAGTCTAACAGGATCAGTCTCTTTTGTTGGGTACTACTTAAATTTCTCTGCTGTCCTCACAAAGTGGTAAATGAAGGACCAAGTTTTGCTATAGAACAAATGTATCCCTGGCTCTTACTCAAGTACTTGGCAGCCATGTTCAAATCCAAAGGGAGAGTTAACCTACAAGCATCAAATAAAATCAGATTGCCATATTCAGCCAGGAGGAAGTATGCAATGAATAAGCAAAATCAAAATAATTTTACTAAGGGCTCAGCCTTACAAAGAGATTGTTCCTTCACTACTATGGGATGAGAGTTTTAATAAACTGCAAATCTATACACCTATATGTAGGTTACTTTCTGATAAGGGCTATATCCTCTTCTTGCGGTTAGCCTTTCTTTTCCTTCACATTGGCCGTATGATTAGCTCTTATTTTATTTACCCGTAGTTAGGTACCTCAATGTGCCACCTCAACCGCTTTATCAGCCACAGTCAGTGAGCATAGCACAAGACAGTTTTATTTGTGCAAGGCCCTGATACAGCAGTCAAGTCAAATGTAGTCACAGAGAATCAAATAGAAACATATGGATTACAGCTAGTTTTGTCAAAGTTGTTAAATTAGCAGGAATTTATACCAGAAATAAAATTATGGGGCTGACATTCCACTAACGTGTTCTATGTCAATTGTCATTTCCAGCCAGTGCACCATTAGAGGTGCCAGGCTTGCTAGAAAACCTGAAGATAAATACATTTGTAAGGCTGATGAAAACAGCATATACTGCAATTGTTTCATATATAGCTTCTTTTAGAATCCCTGTGAACTTTGTAAGCACAGTTTCCAGCCTACAGTCCTTCATGGAGTATCCAGCATGATGGTTTGATACAGAACAGTTGTTCAAGTTTGACCATCACGTATGATTGGATTATTTTAAGGGCTGTTGGTAAGTTAAAAATACAGTGATGGAATCATATGAATTTCAGTTCAAAGCTGAGGGGAAATTGCATTGTTGTAGTATGTTAGCAAACATGTAGTATGTTAGTGATAATGTGATTATTTGTATAATGTAGTTGCATTGTAGTTTAATCTTTCACGTTACCTAGTTATGTATTTGGTTGCAATACACACAGTTTAACAAATACGATCAGTACCTATGAAAAAGAAGAAAATAAATGCATGTATTAAGAGGCTATCTAAATATATTTGAAGCCAATTTTTTTATCCTTTTTTGTTAGCAGTACATCAATCACATATTTATTTACCGGGGGGCGGGTGGGCAGGTCCAGTGAAACAGTGTGTGTTCACCTTAGTTGTTCTTGATTTTGTTCATTTTAAGCACGTTTCCACTAAAGTGTTCCTCTTCAAGCTTTTCTCAATTCAATTTGAAGTGAAAGGTTTCTGAGTTTGGGTAATTTACATATAAAAGCTTTACTGTACATTTTATAAGATGATTGTGTTCAGAAAACAACGCTTTCTATTTAACAGTATTGTTATTCCACAAGCTGAGTTGCTTTCCTTGCCGTCTTTTGCTTTAACTAACAATATTTATTCTTGTCTTAATGTTAAATTGTTAGTGCCTGAAAATGTATAACTTCCCCCTTTTCTCTTTTACTGTACGGAAGTGACTAGAGACCTCCTGTGATATGTGATGTAAGAAGATTAAAAGTATGTTTCGTTTGTCAAGGTAGCAGTGACGTGCATGCAATTCTTTTGAGACTCTCCTCTTTTATTTTATCTAAATAAGTGATAATTGTTGATGGCAATTTTGAACTAAAAATCATTGCACTCCGTACTGAACTTTAAAATGAGTCTTTGCATTTTATTGTTACCTGTAAATCCCTAGCAACCCATTCCTGCACCTCTGAATAGTCTATCTTATCTTGTTTTAGAGGAATATAGGAATGCATGCAATATTTATGAATAACAGGCTTGTAAAGAGAGGCGGCTGAGGCTAGTTCAGTTTGGGCCTTGGATCAAAATGAGGGCTGACCATATAAATGTACACAGAAAAGTTTAATGATATTAAAAGGTGGTGCTCTACTAGAAATCTGTGCATTTTAATTGTTCAAGAATTCACATATAAAGTTTCTCCAGTTGCATTACAAACCTGTTTGTAATGGTTTCCTCTTCAAAACAGCAATTATTTCCTTTGGAGGACAATAAACGTCCATTTTAAAGAAGATCCATAAAGTGACTTCAGATTTTATATTCTGTTCTTAGGAAATACTGAGTATAAAGCTTTATTTCTTACATTAAGACTACTCGTTGCTGGATCTTTTTCCTAGAGTAATAAGCAAATGCCAAATAATGTTTGCTGACAAATGAAAGATTTTGTATTTTGCAAAGCTGTGCTTATCACCACTGCATTTATGCATAATCTTATGAAAAATTTGAGATGAAGGTTACTAGTGCTCAGGTAGTATTCAGCATGTTCAAATGCTATTTAGACCAGGATAATCAGAAATGCCACTTTGTAGCTATGTACCACAAGTGGCAGTTGCCATAAATGTTCTATGGATCATACACAGCTGCCAAAATGCTATTAAATATAGAGATTTTTGAGCCTAAAAGGACTTTAATAGGATTTGGACATCTCTTTTAGAGTCTTTAGAATGATTTATTTATTTGTTTTGGTTTGTAGAAATAAAAGCGTATGAAATTGATTTTGCACTTTTTAATCAGATTTCTTTTCTAAATGAAATTTATCCGGTGTTCTGCATTTATGTATTTGAAGAAGAGCTAAGCACAGTTATCAGACGGAGCAATGATGTTTCCCTTAAACAAGGAGCAGCACTTTTCTGCCTTAAAATCTCTTGACATGCAGGTTTTCTCATGAAGTGGAAATTGCCTTTGCATGTTTTTAATCTATTCAGTTACAGAGTTATTTATTTATTTACCTCTAGTTTTAAGGAGGGGAGTGTGGTTTGATATCAAGAGAACTATGCTGAGAAGTGGAGACAGATGATATCTTAGTATTCTGCAACTTGTATCATTGCCTCCAAGCACACCAACTATTCCTTCCTGTCTGATGATAACCCTCTGCCCCAAAGAATCACAAACTTTCTGCTCTCTATAATTCTGTTGTCTTAGTTGCTGAAACAGCATCTATATATTTTATTTTTTCAGAGATACTCTAGTAGAGTAACAGAGGGCCTCATTAAGGGCATCTGTTATCTTAGTTCGTATTTTATTCTGATTTTTAAGAGTGCTTCAACAGAAAGGATTAAGTGAGAAAAGAACAAACCATCTTTTTTTTTTACTGCTCTTCTGTACCAATTGCTCCCTCTGTCAGAAATACCCCATGATTACTGCTGTGCAAAGCTTTGCAATGTCGTTGGTACAACCACGCTCGGCAGTGATTCACAAGTCACTCCAAATACCTTTTCACAGCAAATCCTAATGTAGCCTGAAGATAAAAAAAAACATAGTAAACACTGTACAGGATGAGACCACCTTTGTGCTGATAAATATTTCCTTAACATTTAGATGAAGATGCTGTGCTTGCTTTATTTAAATACAATAGTATCTGTAATGCCATAAAAAAAGATATACTGTGGGTGAGGAGACTGGCAAGTTATGGAGGAAACAACAAAAACTTGGAAGTTTTGGTAGGAGTAAAGTGTCCTGGGAGACATTTGGCTTCTCTGAGCCCACCTGAAGTTTGCTATGATGATGTGTGACTGGGACTTGTGTTACTCTGGACTTGGGAGTCTGTGGAAGATGTTTGTTATTTTTACCATGGTGCACGTGTCCTACCAGGATATTACAACCTAAACCAATGAATTATATTGCAAAGACATTGTCAGAGCAAGGAAGCGCTTTGCTTTTTAACATCGCAATGCTGCAAAACCACGTTCTCCCTTATTATCCCTGAAATGATTCTGCTGTATTTGCAGGATGATTGTTGGATCAGGTGTTAATGTAAATAGTACTGTAAATATACTGACACTGTTCACTGCAATGCAGGTATCTGAAATAAACCCAGTTGTTTGGAAGCTATGGGAAGACCAAGCTTTAACAGCATTTTTGGCCACAGGTCTTTCTCTCACAAGTACAACTTTGGGTGTACCTCTGGGGCTGAAGGAAGTGGAGGCCATGCTACTGCTTGGAGGAGCTGATGAGTACATCTATATTTGGAACTCATAAGCTGTGATGTTGCAGGGTGACTTAGCATAACTACAGAGGTGTTGAGCTTTTGGTGTTGTTTTTTTTCCTCTCCCTCCCCCCATAGCAGAAAAAGAAAGTTTTACATCTGATTGAAGGATGGTGGGAGGGAATGAAATGGACAGAAGAGAGACAAATCACTGTTTGTACCAGTACAAAGATAAGTGAGTCATCTTTATTTTAGTGCCAGTTTAAGAAAATGTCGCAATTGTCTGGTATTGTTGCTAACAAGTCTCTTTTTAATGAAACCCACTTGATTGGGATATGCAAGCCCCAGGAGTACTCTCTCTTATCTGGTAGTTAATACTGCGTCTAATATTTTACTGTCAACATTAATTAGAGATTTGGGCGGGTAACTGGCACAGTGATCTGGTGCCCTCCCGTTCTTGAGCATAACAGATTAAAGCAGTGAACAAACAACATAAGGGCAAAATGCCCCCCTCTTTGGGCCAACTCCCATTCCTTAGACAGATGCAGAGAGGGAAAGGAACTCCAGCAACTCTTTTGTTTATTGAGAGTAACATAGGGCAAGCTTTCTCCAGCAGTGGGGTCTGGATTGTATCTAGTTAGCTTTTGTAAAAATGAGAATTTAAAATGTGCCTGTATGAAGAAAATTTGACTGGTGCTATGGAAACTTCTTTCACTTTTCCTATATACTATCCCAACTAGGACCACTTTTTTGTGTTTCCAGGAGGCGTGCCAAAATGCACTCAAATACCCACTGCTATGACTTGTCAGAAAAAAGCAGTGACCACGGTGGCATGGCCAAGGGCTCCTCGTTGGTGTGTCCTGGGAATAAAAAGTAGAGGGAAGAAAATTAAATGCCATGTACGTCTTCCTTAGTCTTGGGAAGTCTTAGGAGCTGTACGGGACATCACTGGGGATATACTGGGAGGCAAACAATCTGTAGGTTGGACTAAGCGGTGCTTCCTTCCTAGAAATAGGATAATTGTACTTTTTTCCCACATTTGCTACCAGTGTAGTGGTGAGCTGAACAATCTGTTCATGTCCACATCTATCTTTTTCCTTGTTCATAGTGGGAGATAGCAATATTGAATTATTTTTTAAGCCCTGTACATTAAAAGCTCCGTATATAATTAAGACTGTGTTGTTAATGATAATTCTGTGTATAGCTGATAAACAATATTTTAGCTATTTTCAGCCTTTTCGAGTAGCATGCTTGTCAAATTCCCTTTTTAGTAAGTAAAAATATCACATCTGTACTCTAAAATTGTTGCTGTAGGGAGGTTTCAGAAAGTGCAGGTAGTCTTATTCCTGTCCCTGGGGTTTAAGTGTGTCTATTTGTTTTTAATCTACAGATAACTAGTAGTTAAGAATTACTCTGTCAAAATTTGTTTCATTTCTCCATTATACTGTAGTCGTGCTGCAACTGCTCTTGATGTTCCCCTCCACTGTCCAAACCTAATTTTGTAAATTTTGACTAAAACGATGAGGTAATAAATCTTAGCTATCAGCCACTCGAGCAGGCTAAATTACCCAGTGGAGAAGTTGCTTATTTGAATCATGTCCAGGACATGAGGAGCCTGATCTTAAACTATCCGAGGCCAAGAAATACTAATTTTAATATATAGCATGATATCTATGCCTTTTTAATCCTGGAGGGCGCATTAGAAAAGAAGTTCTTTTCTAGAGTTATGACTGTGGACAAGACCATACAGGGATAGTTTCATTTTAAATGTCACTGCTTCTTATATTTTTATACTACCCCTAGCATTGTATCCTCATTCACTGGATCTAAGGGGCTGCTGATCCTTTATCACCAGTAATGTGGCTTTTTGGGAATGCACAGTGTGTTTCTGTTACCTGCTGCTATCAGTCAGCATATCTTGTTTCTGTCAAATTCTATTCATTACAAGTTGCAAACTGTAGAAGAAACTTGCATGAGGGCATCCAAACTGGGGCAAACCTAAATAAAGTCTAAATTTTTTCCCCTTTTTTTTGCTTTAAAACCAAGATATCTTAATGTTTATTTACCTGCTGTTTAATCTAATTGACTTCCTTGTCACAGACCTAATATGAACTAATAAAACTAATAAATGTCTGAAGTCCTTATCCGTTTTCAGCTGATACTCTGCAATAGGAATATCTCCTCTACAGAAGAGCAGTGTATATATTCAGCGTGTTTAAAAAATTATTAATCATCATTACGGACAACTTAATTATGGATACACAAAGACTGAAGGAAGAACTGAGCGCAGATAGTCTCAAAAAATCTAGTCATGCATGAAAAAGGGCAGGAGGGAGAGGACTGTGCTAAATATGTGAAGAGCATCTTGGAAATAATCTAAATACATGTTCCTAAATTTACTCACTGCAGTAGTGCTACCTCACTTTCTAAATAGCTATGAGATCTCTTCATGAAAACCTGTATTTGGGACCTGGGTATTCTCCAGACCCATCTCCACTGGGACGGACTTGGACTTGGGCAAAATTTCTGTATAGTTTTTCTAGAAAGCATCCTCAGAAACTCTCATTCAGGATCTTTACAGTAATAATTTGATAAGTTCTCTGCAGAAACTTGTTCATTACCTGTCTGTATGTGCATTTATATATTTTATATGTACACAGATATTTTTTTAAGTTTTCCCTTGTCCTTGAAGAGAGGGACTTTAGGAACTTCAGGTCTCACCGCTTTAAAGTTCTGATAAAACAGTTATCAGAGAGACCAGTAGGAGTGGAGAGTGCTGTCCTTAAAACTATTCAACTCCTAAGTTTTATAGCATTGACAAGAATTGGAAATACTTGAAGCTAGAAGCTATGTGCATGCTTCCTACAAACAACTCTGCCAATTACTCTTGCAAGGTACTAACCAGGCAGGATAGGCCTTTTCTAAGGTCACTTCGGTCATGCTTAGTGGAACAACTGACTTAAAGTATAGGAAGGCGAAACCACCCTTATCACCTGGAGTAAATTTTAATTCAGTTATCCAAGTGAACATTGAAGCTTGTACGTTAATGCTTATGCTCTCTGACCATCTTTAATTCTTTTGAATTATGTGTACTTTAAAAATATAGTTGTGTTGTGGTTTAACGCCAGCGAGCAACTAACACCACGCAGCCACTCACCCCTTCCCCCCCAAGTGGGATGGGGGAGAAAATCGAAAAAAAAAAAAAGTAAAACTCGTGGGTTGAGATAAGAACAGTTTAAGAGAACAGAAAAGAAGAAAGTAATTATAGTGATAACAATACTAATAAAATGACAACAGTAATAGTAAAAGGATTGGAATGTACAAATGGTGCACAGAGCAATTGCTCACCACCCGC
>JANZLQ010000092.1:36948240-37066102 GCA_026212715.1 Elanus axillaris
CACCACCCAGCAGCAACCAAAAACATCAGAGTGTTATCAACATTCTTCTCATACTGAACTCAAAACACAGCACTGTATCAGCTACTAGGAAGACACTTAACTCTATCCCAGCTGAAACCAGGACAAGTTGACATAAGAAATATTTTCTACTGCAAATAAATAAGAGATAAAATTATGAAAAGATTATTTTGGTTGTTGTTGGTTTTTTCCTGTTTCTAGAGAAGTAGCAAAAAGGATATTGAACATTTTAAATGCTTCCCTGTGATTTTTTTAACGACCTCTAACCAAGAAACAGTTTAAAAAGTGCTCTTGCATCCCTTCTTTTGGAACAATGTAAATACTGACTAATTTATGAAGATTGCACTGCGGATAAGAGTTAAAACTATTTGTGTAGGATTTATGTATAGAAAAAATATTGAAAAATATAAGTCTTAATTCTTGGGCTTGGGGGGATGGTGGTGCTTTAAACATTTTTATTGTTGTTCAGTGCACTGTTTGCAAAAGCAAGTCATTGAGAGATTAATGGAGGTGGACTCAAGAGTCCCCAGTGGCTGATTTGGAGTCCAACATGCAGATGTGGTAAATGCCAGGTCCTCCTTCCATAGACCTTTCAAGGGGAAGTTATTTATATCTACTTCTTGTAATTACTTGACAGGGGGTTTGAAAATCATTTCAAGTTGTGGGACAGATTTATATTTGGTTCAACCTAAATATATTTGGTCTTAGTCTGTACCCGTACAGTGAGACCTACAAACCAAAACTGAGCTGCAAAAAGAAATGATGGTGGTGATGATTCAGTACATGGGATTGCTCTGACTGCGTCACTAATAAAGCGATGCCTGGGAGTATGCGGCTAGGCAGGGAATGTAGGATATCGAGGCTTTAAATGTCTGCTGGGGAGTGGGCTATGCTCTTGCTGGTGTTAACTTATAGCTGAGTTTCAGTATAGGTAATTGAGGTTACTTATGCTAAGAGTTTGCCTTCTCTAGCTTGTGCCACAGGTATTTTGGGGAGAAATGGCTAAAATGCTGTTCAAAGGGAGAGCACTTTGGAACAGCAAGACTTCTCCATATCTGAGAGGGAAACAGGAATGAAAAAGGTAAAGAAACCCATTGTTGAGAAAGCGTGTGAGTTTAGAACCTAATTATCCTCCCATTGAATCCAATAACAAGAATTCCTATTGATTTTAAAAGGAGTATGATTTGGCAACATTTCATCTCCTCGGTCTGTGCTAGCTAGTGCATAATAGTCTCTTTTAAACCTATTCATTTGTTTCAACCTTTATTGGAGGACAGAGTGCTTACAGCTGGCAGATTTGGGGGAGGAGAGAAGCTGTTTTATTTATAACACAATTCAAATAAAAGAGTAAACCAGACCATCACAAATATATTCAGAATTGCAGAAAAACCTATTATTAAGGAATTACAAGTTTTTTGCCTTCCTATTCTAACCAGCTCTTTTTGTAGCGTTGATATTCCTAGGTTTTGCTGTTTTGTTTTTTTTTTTTGTAGAGCAAGACACGGAAACTTACAAAGTCTACACAAAAGTCTTATTTGCCATTTTGTGTGTTGAAGCTGGGCTTCACAGGAGTGTTATTGTTTGCTTTGGTTTTGCTTGTATTTAGCATGTAGCTTTTAAAAGCCCTTCATGGCTGGAGAGTTTTTATTGTAAACATAAAACATTAATTTAAACATTAAAAATTTTACAGCTGCTTTTTAGTACATAAATTTTCACAGACACTCAAAGACAGTAATTTTTGTTTTAATATTTGATTTTTCCTAACTGCTCCGAAGTTGCATAGAGAGGGGAGAAAAACAGAATACTGATAAAATACTTCATGTTTAGATCTTCGAGCTGTAAAAGCAACATTCTTAACACAGGGGAGAATTCCTCTTAAGGAAGAGATAAATATTAGTGCTGCCAAAAAAAGCAAACATTCCCACAGTTGGGATATGGGGGTGTGTGTGCATGTTTTTTCTCCCTTAAACAGTTTTTCAGCAAATTAAAAACATTAAAAAAGAATAAAAAAGGAAGAAGAAAAGCAAGTCAATCTGCTCATAGACTGCAGCAGCATAATCATTACTCTTCATGTGATAAGTCCTTCACAACAGGGCCTTTAGAAAATCTCTTCCCAAGGACCAAGACAATAATAACAAAGAAATAAATAGAAATTGTATAGCAGTGTTAATGTTTGGAGTTTTGTGGCAGTACAGAAAACAGCTGTATAAGATTCAAAAGCAGCGGCTGTTAGGTTGCCCTGCTCTGACAGGAGGCAGTTGGTTTATGAAAGGAGTGTGCTTAATTCTCAGCCATGTAAATTGGTGAAGCTTCATTGATTTGAAAGGATCTGCAGGAAATTATAACAGAAAATCAGTTGTATGCAGTGAGTAGCTTTTTAATTTTTTTCTGTAGCAATACCTGTGGGAATTTAGATTTGGTACAGATCTGCTCAGGGAGAGCTGCAGTCAGGTGGCATTTGACATTATTTTGAAATTTCATAGCAAGCAGTGGAGGAACAAATCTGGGAAGTGGTGTCACTGTGTTCAGCAGTGTTTGCTAAATTAGAGTGGATCAGGAGATTTTGTATTATATCAATGCCATCATATTTTTATAAAAAGAAGTAGCTATAGGTGCTCATTAGATTACAGGTATTCATCTCTGGTTACCAGAAATGCTGAGAATGGAAATACTTAAAGAGAGGATATGTTGTTATAAGCAGTGTTGAAAAAGAAACATAGAGTTTTATGCTTCCATAAGTGTTCAGAATAGAACTAGAAAACTAGCCAGCTAGCAAAACTAGAAAGCAGATGCCTTTTGTTTCCAAAAGTACTTGAGCTGGAGAGGCAACGTGGTCAAGCCAGCTCTGGTGGTTAGGAGAAGCGTTAACTGAGAGAGCGTTGTGGAAACAAAACGGCGATTGGGTCTTGCTTAGAATTGTACACCAGACAAACTCTTGTCCCATCACCTCTAAAACAATGGTTTTGATGTATTGGAATAACGGGGAATATTGGATGGGTTTTTCTGGTCTTTTCTATATTTCTGGCTTTTTCTTTGATGGAATAATTTGCAGAGTGACTGATATTGCCCCTACAAACCTACTAGCTAACTCAATTTCATCAGCAATCAGTCATTTTAAATTAAAACTCTAAACATGCATGTACTGGATATGAGTACTTTATATGTATGCTTAACGTCCGTTTGAATTTCATTTAATGGTGTTATTAAATCTCCATGCATATAACTTTTTGTGACACAGCAAATAACTACAATAGGGAAGCATCTTCAATATCCTATAGCATTAACAAAAAGATTCATCTTTGTATATAACATGGAGTTTGCTGGATAACGTGCTGAACAAATGCATTCTGTTTTTCTGCATGTCACTGAATTGCTCTTTGCAAATCTGGAGTAAAACCAAAATCAACAAATTAAGAAGACAACAGTATTTCTTACTTGTGTCAACTTCAAACACAGAAAAAGCATATATTGAAGTTTCCAGGGGCTGTTGAAATGTGAGTTTCTTTGACATTGTTTGTTATTATGTGTGTATTTTTGTTACAGAATTTAACAAGTCAATCCACCACTGTCTGGCAAAAAAGTAGCAAGAGCTCACAAACCATCAGTTGGCTTGGCTCAGAAGCATCTGTTGATGGAAATGACTGGCAAGGGCATTTAGTCTATATTCACCAGTGTTCTTTTACAAACAGTACCAACTCAAAAGCTAAGTAATGTGCAAACCTCTCTACTGAAAAATTTCTGGGTTTAGAAATAACAATAATTTGAGAAAATGTGGTGCTAGGCCTGTATTGGATCAGGTCGGAGAGGCTGTTGGTTCAGTTTTCTTTAGCTGCTAAATAACACATGTAATCCTGCACTGATCAGTCTTTAAGTCTCAGTCTCTCTCTTTTTCAGAAATTGGAAGCAAAATTATAATCAGCATTCAGTTACCCAAATTTAAGCCAAAATGCAATCATGGTACTGCTCACCTGTCTGTCTGGTCAGGTTCACGCTGATGCAGGTCTTCTGATACTCATAAATCCTTTTTCAATACTGTAGGAAAGCCATGGCAATGAATTCCTCTTTCCATATTTTGCCCCTGTGCCATTTAAGAAGCATGTGCACCAGTTATTAATTTCTCTACTTGTCTTTCAAGCTTGAGTAACTAACTCCAATGTCTGGAAACAGCTACACAGGAAGCGTTATTCATTAGGACAGGTGGCTCAAGCATGGAATAATCACCATTGCAGATTTATTCCATGGAGGGATGAGCAGAACTGCACAGTGCAGCCAGGTTCCCAGCAGCAGCCCAGGTCAGGGAGCTGGCACATGTCTTGTAGAAGTACCGAGTCAAACACGCCGGTCATATCACTCTCTGTGAGAGAGCTCGGGTTCTGGAGACATCTCTTGCAGTATGTCTTACATCAGAAGTAGTGGACGATGTTTCAAAAAGGAAAAATCACGCGATAAACGGAATTGTTCTTGTCCAGAATGGCTCAGGATTTAATAATAGCCTGGAGTAGTATTTCATGAAACACATTAAAATAAAATGAGTAAATTATCCAAAGAACCACAGGCTCCGAACAAAGAAAAAAAGTGAAAATGGAAATCTTCAAACTTTCAAGGAGTTTCTTTCAAGTACTGTTTTTCATAGCTACGGGACACAGATGGATATGTACATGCAAAATTTGTACATGTAAACACAGATGCCAGCCTAGTAGGAAATCTTTTCAGTGAGGGGAGGTGATACAGAGAGAGAAAAGTACGATGGTAGGAAGTCCTACAACCAGAGTATCAAGCTTCCTTACGCTCAAGACATCATGGGGCCTAAAAAAGACTTATAACAAAGTTGTAGGAAACCTTATTTTTTATTGGCTTTCCTATAAAATTTATTTTCATCCATATGCATATCTGTGCATGTGTCCATGCCTATATGCTGTCTATACACATAAATACGTAAGTATAACACATGCATATATGATGTGCACATACTTATTTTAAGTAAGCACTGTTGCATTAATGTAGTGAGTAAATGACTGGTTACAGGTAGATAACTGGTTCACAGAATAAGTGCAAATGTTATTTTACATGTGCTGTTACAGAAAGTGTGCTGCTGCAGAGCATTTGAATCACAAGCTTCATTATCAATTGTGTGTACAAAACCTGTGTATAACCACATCATAAATACATGTACACAGTGGAAATTGCATGTAAGTTGTTATCAGGACTCAATAGTAGTACTTATAACTTGAAGAACTAAAATCATTAAGTAAGTCCCCAGCGTTTTCACTGGGTTTAGACAGGTGCCAAACACCAATTGCGATCTGCTCGCAACATGCTGTGCAGGGACTCTCCCGAGGTGGGTAGAAATGTTTGTTCTTTTTTTAAACACCAATTTCTTTGCTGCTTTAAGAGCAGTGTCTGCTGTCTTTATTGCTTCATCACTGTAAGGTTCAAGTGTTTGTATTTCCCCTAATCAGTTTGTAGTAGCCCATTAGTACTCTAGGTCAGGAAAGATTAGGAACTCCTTTAAAAGAAAAGCAGTGCAAACTCCAGTAACTCTGACCAGCTGTTTTTTATTAATCTGCCTGAATTTCCTTGGCTCCTCTTCTCTAGTAGTTTAGTGGAGACACTGAGTTTTCTTGGGGTATTTGTTGCGTTTACTTGAGCAGCACCTTTTGACTTGCGGACCGCCAGCACGTCCCTCCTTGCCAGAGCTAGTTCTGTGTTGGTCAAACTTGTGGTGTACATGAAAAGTCTCTTTCTGCTACTAACACCAAAAGCCTGTCTTTGTGGTTTGTGGTAGGTGAACATTTTTTGACCTCATAAACTTTGGTGCTCTGTCTGTGCGTAGTGGGTTTTTAACAGCCAACATACTTTGGGAAAGCTGCGGTCCTGAATAGTGGTGTCCTTGTGCGACAAAACAAAGCACAAAATCACTGCTCTGCCACTGATTGAGCTGTTGCTTTGCTTACAGTTTGGATTTTACATTTGTTTTACAGGCAATAATTTGAAAAGTTTCAGAAAGTTGTGGTGATTTATATCTGAGTCAGTCATAAAATTAAGATGCAAGAGGCAGCTGGTGAACTCACCATGTGAGCTTTGATGTTTTGATATAAACCTGTAACTTCACAGAAGCTTCCCACCCACAATTATCCTGTCCAAAGAGGGCTGACTTCTCAGATACCACTCTTCAATAAATAACTGAATGAATGAATGAATAACTAAATACATCCTTTGGTATAAACCAAAGGCACAAAGGGAAGAAAGTAATAAAATTAAATAAATACCAGTAAACACTCAGCAGTATTGGTTGTAATCCATATTAAGCCTTGTGATTTTAGCTTACTTATTGCTCTAAGTTACCTTGCATGGTCCCAATCCAGCAGGCTCCGAGGCTGGCAATTTTACATGCAAAGACATATGTATATAGCTGTATTAGCTTGCTGAAAGTTCAGACAAAAAAGCTTCATGGGTGGCTCCTTTGCTCATAACATTTCTTTATATTTTTTAAAATGGATATTTCAATATTCTTTTGTATTTCCTTTGTGGCCAGGCTCAGACCTTGTAATTCTTGGTATTTATATTTCATAAGCGTGTTCTTTGTTTATTTTACATTAAGGCAAATACTGCACCATTCTCTTACCTTTATAGTATTTCTATTGTGCCTTTGTTATTACATATAATAAATGAAAGCACAGTTATTTTAAATTTTATCCAGCTGAACAGTAAAGCAGATATATGAAAGAAAAAATACCCTGTTTTCTAATCTTGAACTTCTTCTAGTATATTCGGTGGCAATGGAGTTAATTAATTTGCTTGGGTTGTGTTCAGTTACTATGTAAGTGATAAGCGTTTTAATACTCGAGTAGCTTTTTTTTGCACTGACATCTTAGTGAGGTGCTCAGTTTTACCCAATGTTGATAAATCTTTCGTAAAAAAGAAATAGTAAATCTTAACATACTAAACTGAATTTATTATACTTTATGTTTATTTCCAGGGAAAAATAATTTAGATCACTTTCAGTGTTTTACGTATTACTGGGTGAAAATCTAGCTTACTATGTCCACAGCAAAATTCTTCAGGATGCAATAGGGCCATGATATCACCTTTAGGGTTTTTGCCTTCTAGTTAACTATTAGAAGGTATTTTGCAGCTGAGCAATACTAGTTTCTGCTCCTAAAAGAATTACTTTTGATGGAAGCTCATAGAACTGCATCAGTACAGAAGATCTTTGTGAGGTGTTTGCATAGAATAGAGCTTATGATTTTGGTTTTCTGTTTTCTGCAAAAAAAAAAGTGTTTGGATGTCGTCATGAATAAATAATTCATTACTTACATGAGAGAGACAAGAAAGTTTTCTCAAGTGTAAGAAAAATACTTGCTTTGTCTGACCAGTTTCTCTCAGTTGTATTCAGGAAGTGATAACTTCTTTGGTCTGATAAACAACAAAAAAAATCAGTGTGATAATCAGATGAAAATTGGCCGTTCAGGAAAGTCATCAATTCCATGGTTTTTTGCTAGGGAATGTGGTTGGCACACTACTGAGATCAGGTGATCTTCATCCAGTAAAGATTTAGCCCATTATGAACATCTCAGATAACAGGGATGGTGTTAAACCATCCCAGTCAAAGAAGGAAATTGAAATTGTTGTTTGTGCACAACCAAAAAGTGGAAAAATATTTCTTAAAGATTTTAGTATCGTCTGCACAGTATTTCTAGAGAAAAAATAACCACCAACCAAACACACTTTATTTCTCCCTTTGAATCTTCTCGCTTTCATTTACTTATAACTTACAGGCTGTGTGGGTGGGTTTAGAATTTATAATAGTTTGCAGGTGGTTCTCACTGTTTTTCTTTCCTTTACTGTCTTTTTGTTTGTTTAAAGGAAATCACAGTGGTATGAATTGAAGCTTGCAAATGTAACAGAATGGTTTATCCTGGCAAGGTAGGAAGGAAAGACAAGGGAAGAGAAACAAAAACAAAAGACAAAGATTGAATACAGGTTCTATTAATTAAGGACAGCAAGTAACTTATATCTGAATTCAGTTATACAATTCTAACGAGTATAGCATTGAAACCTTACCGATGGGAAAATATTTTCTTAGGTAAGACTAAAATTTTAGTTCCAAGATAAACATGATTTTGACCTTAGTTTTGTACAAAAATCTATTTTCTCTATTACATTTGCATTAGGGAAACGTGTCCAGCAGAGTTTGCCCAAATTTTACACATATAAGTGAGTCTGGTTTTGATGTGTGGGATTTAGTTTTTTTTAAATGACTGTATATCCAAGATTCATTCAGCTGATGAAGATTCTGTTCTGCTGAATATTTGTTTCTGTTAACTCTGAACTTTCCGTATTCTAGTGATTCTTTTTTAGGAGTCAATCATGTATATATGTAAGTCAATCAACGTATGTGCTCTTTCCATCTTAGAAATATCCCAGAATCTGAATTTAATTCCAGGCCTCCAGAAATATTAAGCCAGGGCCACTTCTGAGATTATGAGTTTTCTCTAGCTCTGGCTTGGGGAGTAGAATTACTTTGCAGCAATCTTCCACCAGTTCTGCATTGCAATGTCACTACTTACAGACAGTGTTTTTTACTCAGTTTCATTTTCAGTAGGTGACTACTTCATGCAGTTATCAGTGCATTCTCACATTGTTGCTGGGATGGTTTGTATTTGGGAAAAAAACCCACCACTAAAGTGGATACCCAAGTGAAGCTCTCCACCCCTTTCTTGCACTTTCTCCTTTTCCTTTTTTATTTCCACTAGCTTTCGGGGCACTAGAATGCAACTGGGTGGGCTGCATTTGGCTACTGACTACTGTTGCGCAGTCTTGGCTCCCCAAAAGTCCCATCTGCATTGCTCCTTGATTTAACAGGAGGGTTCACTTAAGAGCAGGGAAAGTATTTCTCCCACTCTGCAGCCCAATGACTCAAATACATCCATGTTTCATGTTTTATCATGTTACATAAATAATCTTATCTATCCCTGCAGTATTTCTGTTAGCTACATCATTGCTAAATTTTGTAACAATATGCCCTTTGCAGTAAAATGTCACCAAAAACTTATATACTGTAATAATTTTCATCTGTTTCATAAAGACAGACAATTTTTAAGATTCATGTTCATTTCATCATTGAAATCCGAGTCTTCCTACATTAATTTATAATGAAACCTCATGATCCCTTCTACATTGATCAGTAATTTTCTGTCTTCTTGATATGTGTTAAAATAAACTATAGATATAAAGGGCACTTTCTATGCCTGACACTGTTGAGTTAAATAGAACATACTTCTGTAACTCATCCTTGTAGTCTGCCCTCGCCTTTGTTTCACAGTGAAAATCCTCGAAACCCAATTGTAAAAGGTGGCTGCATTTACCACACAGATGATTCAATGTGTTTCTTCATTTCTGTCACCAGATAACCTGCGTAACAGGAATTTCCAAAGGCTGGCCTGCAGCCCACAAAGCTTTTGAATGCAGGCTGCAAAAAGGGTTTTGAAGTTGAATATAAAAATATTGCACTGCAGCTGAATACTATTATGTGGTCTCCAAATCAAAATCAATGTTGAAAAAGAAAGGATGGTATAGGTTAAGAGCATAACATGAAAACCGATACAAAGGATGTGAACTGAGGTATACCTCGTTTATTATCCTACCTGACAACAGTGAGTACCAGCTGCATTTACAAACAGTAAAGGTCCATCAGAGACTCACAGGGAGATAATCTGTCCTGGAGCACTGGCTTGCATGTCTAATATACTTAGAGACCAATTTAAGTCACGAAGCAAGATGTTCAGTGTATTTCCAATTGTTTTCATTAACAATGCTAAACCTATTGAAGCTGACTGCTACAGCACAGTTTTACTGGAAAAAATGTCACATTTGTGAACTTTCAAATACTGGTGATGTTTTCTGCTCTGAGGCAGTCCAGAGGAGATAGCCCTGATATACTTGGAATAGAAGGGGATTACATTTGAATGTCGCCCAGTGCAAATAGCATTGAGGAAGAAGGTAAAGCTTCAGAGGTCCCCTGGTAAATTAATTTTCCCTAATTACATTTCATGGCAGGAAACACAGATATTAGAAGTGCCTGTTGAAATAATATAGTATTCAAATTCTGATTAATCCATAGGCCAGGCAAGAACTGTTCAATACATGTCTCTAGAAAGAAAGCTCTGCTTTGAAAGAAAAAGGGACAAACATCCACCCTTTAAATAGACAGGTTGAATTATTTCAAAGGCTAGCTGGAATTTGCTTTGGCAGACTATAGATAAGTAAAGCCAGTAGCTTTAAAATTACCAAAAGTGTAAACCATCATCACAAACACATCTTTCAGAGATCTGAGGCAGAATGATTTATTAACTTAGTTTTCTTCCTCCTCCTTAGGAAAGATTTTTCTTTCCTTTTTTTTTTTTTCTTCTTTTTTTTCCCCAGAAATCCTTTGGTAAATGCATATTAATAATTCACCAGGACAAATAATTACAGATACTATGGATATCACAAAAAATATTTGTATTTTTGTTGGGTGATAGTTCATGCTAGAATAGGTTTAGTTAAAAAGCTGTTACTTTATTCAGTTTTTGACAATAACATTTTTAAAGCATTTTTATTTCACTGTTGCAAAAGCATGTTTCCTTTCTTATGCCATGTTTCCTTTTGCTTTTCAATAACTCCCACCAGCTTCTAACAAGGAGTCCCAAGAATGCTGAGATGCCCAATTACTCATTCGATTTGTGCCTATGTAATATTTTATGATCTTCCCTGTTTGTTGGATTGTAGTGCTGAGAGCTGGAGTTCCCATGTATCAGAGTGCTGGGAAAGGATGGGAGGGATGTGCAATCCCTTCACATACTAGAAGGAGTGTCACTTTCTGGAACGTATAGAAGAAATAGATGGGAAATACTGCCCCTCAATTTAGCCAGTAGCCCTCTCATCATTCAAATCCTCCCAATCAAGCATTTTTTTTTTCTAGATGCACTATAAGTAGACATCCACCAGGCAAGTGCCAATAATGTCTAAAAATCCTATTAAAGCCTTTGGAGTAAATGCGCACAGTGCCTAGATGTTCGCCTCTCATATTTCAAATAGGTAATTAAGAAGATGGTATTTATCTCAGTCTACGTGGGAAATTCTGTTCTAGGTATTACAAAGACATTCATCAATGTTTCTACCATGACCCCATAGTACAAAACACACATCTCGGACTTATTTTAGCCCTAGACAAAATACTGACCTGAGTTTGATTATCTTGGAGAAATTAATTGTCTTTTTGTGTGGAACTGAGGTTTTAACTTGTAGTGCAGGTGAAAAAAAATTCTGAAATATAGAATATGTTATCATACATATTGGAGTTTGTTGGGCTTATTGGTAGAATATTAGGTCACTTGGTGGTAGTGGTATATAAGAAGTGTGCGGGTATTTCGTGTGTGTTAAAATAAGGGTGCCTTAACAATATTCTCTGTTGCTATTAGTATCTTTGGGTGCATGTTATGTAGTTGCAAATACTGCTTTAAAACTTGTGTTTATTTTGATGATTACTCTGTTCTATGGCAAACCCTTCCTCAAGCTTGTTTCATGTGAAGTTTCAGTAGCGATGGGGGTAATACTTCAGTCTCATGGTTCCATGTACTGGTTTTGAGTCCATCAGAAAGCTTTGTATTTTGTGCTAATGGAACTGATTTACTACTGTTCCTCATGTTTTAGATCTGTAATCCACATCTTTCTTCACCTGTATCACTTGTCTTTCCATTAGAAAGTGCAGGTTCCCATCATTTGTTTCTAGAGAACAGGTAAGATGTTTACTTCCATGTGTCCTCATGACAGCTGGCTATGGTTTTCATTTAGAAGTCAACCCTTGCCAAAAATTATCACTGAGAAGTTTCTGAGCATTTTCTTCTGTTCCTGCTTGCATAGAAGGAAGGGCATTGCTCATAACCAAGTGATAAGTCCTCAGTAAGAATCGTACCATTTAAATGCCTTTTAATGTCCTTGTGCCTGGAGAAAGCAGAGGCTCATTAAAGTGCAACCATTTCCATGGATAAGTTTCTCACACTCATGAGTTTATGCAGTAAATACCTGGCAGCTGATGAAAGGAAAAAAAACATAGTCATTTCAAGGAAAAGCTAAACAAGTTAGGCCAAAGTATTCATAATGAGCGGCACAAGCCAGAGATGGTGAGGTTATCTCCTTTTAACACCCAAATATACAAAGACAGAAATTATCTGAGGCCCACTGTGACTTTTAGCAGCTATGTCAAGCAAGCTGGGAAAGAGAGAGCCTGCAATGTGGGATGGTGGTGATGATGGCTGATGTATAAAAAAGGTCTCAAGTCTTAGAGATGGCAAAGGTGGCTTCATCTGGGAAGAAACTGAACATCAAAGGCTGCAGCTGCCTGAAGGGAATACACTAATTGAGAAATAACAGCTTTAAAACTAATTCTATAATAATATATAAAAGTAAAAACAATAACTCAGTATGACTGGCCATCCAGAATTAAGCAAAGGAAGATAAAATGTCCTTTGCCAGCAGTTACGCTAAGTAAAATAACAGAATAATGGCCACGGGAATTCTCCTTCTGAGGCAGCAGCACTTCGCACCCACAGGAGGCACGAGCACTCCTGTCCCACTCCAGCTGGCTTCTGGTTCTGGGGCAGCTCTCACCTCTTTCTGTAGCTTATACTCTCACCTCTGTCTTGTGTAGCTTTTACTCACAGCTGCTCTGAAACTCCAGAAACAGTCAGTCCCGCAAATGAGAACTGAAACAAATTAAGCCTACTTTATGGGCACTACACCAAGCCCAAAGAGCAATACAGTTATTTCTAGCCACTTGTATACAGTGTTCTCTCTGGGTTTTTATTTTTATTTTTGCTCCTTATCCCCTTTTCCCTCTGCTTTCCTGTCTTTTCAGAGCTTAAACTCTGTGGAAAGTAGATTCAGTGGGTGAAGATGTTCTGCCTCTATCAGTGCAACTATAACATTTTATATGGTTTAGGAATCTGCCTCTATATATTTCCTTATTTGATTCATGTCTTTACAGTTCTTCTCTCTGGACCTACCCTGGCTGCTAATCTTTTCTGCTGCTGTTCTCCTTCTTCCCCCTGCTTCTGTCATCTAGCCATTCTCTTTCAATTTTTCCATCAGCTTAGAATTATTGACTCTCTTGGGTACCACGTCTCCATACTCTGCTGTCGTTTCAGAAGCAACTCAGTACAGTCCATCCTAGTCCATCGTGGAGCCACTTACAGCCTGTCTTGGGAAAAGCAGATAAACACATTTCAGCAAGTGTGGTAGGCTGAAAATTACGGACGTGGGGGCCCACTTTTGAGAGATGCAGATGTTTACCGTTCACACGGGTGTCATCAGAAGTTGTGGATGCTCAGCCCTTTCTAGGATTAGGCTGTTATTAAATTAAACTGAAAATAACAAAACTCTTAATGAAACGGAGTAAATACCCGCTCATCTCCCACGTGATTACAAATTATTAAAAAGCTACAAAAATCCCAATATAAATTACTGTTTTTTGGCAGACTGCCTCCCATCTCAGAATCATTGGTAGAAGGCACATTTCGGCAGACTGCTGTTGTCATTTCCTTTCCCTGGTGCCCGAGTGTGACGTAAGTGTGTGACACACACCTACCTGCATGTGTGACACGTCTCTGCCACACACACTCCAGTTCCATGCACCTGTAGAATAGAAAGTTAAGGCTATTTTCTAGGTATCTCCATCCTGGCTTACAGTGTGCTACAAGGGGCACATAAAAAATATCTGTGCATTTTAATGGCATTTTTAGTTCTCTGCCAGCTTTTTTAGACTATCTGGAAGATGTACTTCAGGTTTTCAAAGGTGGGTTTCTTTGTCTGCTGGCACATAGTGTCATGTATAGCGTGGTGTACACACTGTTCTTGTTACAGAGCAAAAATCATCTTCAGTACCTGGGGTTCTGAACTGTGTAAAGTTTTGTGGGATGTGCAGCTGAGTTTAGTTTCCAATTCTCTGTTTGCATCAATTTAGAGTAATATACAGCAGCAGCAATAGTATTGTAAAGAGGTATAATTATGAATGTTTCAAGACTAGCTGTTTCACATATGACCAAGGTATATATTCCAGAATGATTGCACTGAATACAGAAGAAACTGGATAAAATTCAGTGATTTGTGTTATACAGCTTAAATTTAGAAAATTGAATGCTCCCTTTCAGTCTCATAATCTGGTTAGAAGGCATTTTACTTTCCATAAGTCAACGTAAGTAATTTTGCAGCACAGGTTTTGTGCAGAATTTTTCTAGAGCCACATTTCAAACTGCAAATAATTTTGGAATCTGAATTCTGCTGCATAAACTTTAGCTACAGCACCTGTTGCTTTTAAAAGGTGTAAGTAATGGCTAAAGCAAAAGGATGAAGCAAAGGAAACCAAAGAGTTCTCTGTGACCTCTGGGTGACTTCACTAATGTAAATAAGTTCCTTGGGATTTACGTCATTAAAGATGAGAACAGAGCTTCCCCCTGGGGTATGAGGAAAGAGCTCTGTGACTTGTTCTTGGACTCCAGCAAGCAGAGATTGGAGGGGAACAGCCAGTGCGCTTATGAAAATATATGTATGGGAGAATTTAAGTAATAGGTAAATATGCAGATTCTTGTGCTGGTAGGAATGCTAAAAGTATTTTACTGGTTTTAGAGCTGAGAATAATTTTTTATAGAGCTTAAGCATATGGGGTTTGAAAAAAAGAATCTCAAGAGCTCTGAAGGATGGTGATTAATGACCTAATTAAAGAGACATAGTTGGTGTACTTACACATTGCCTCCCTGTCCCCATGCAATAGAGAAGATGCTCTGAAATTATGATAGCGTGCTTCCTTCTTGTTAGCAAGACCCTGTTACACAAATTGGCACCACCTGACAAGGGCAAAACACTTTGTTAAAAAACTTTGCAGCACCCAAATCCCCTCACTCAAGCATCTGTTGTGCCATCCACATGAAAGGAGTGGGAAAGACTTGGTTTCCCAGTTGGGACTGGAGAACAGGGATTTTACAAAAGTCTGGGAAACATTTATAAAAGATGCTCCTTGAAAACGGCAATGTCACGTTACGGATGTTTACTTGGCTTTGTAGAACAGCTACCTTCTGCCTGCTTGGCTATATTTGTTTGCTGTTAATAGAACCTGCATACGCATTATGAAGAAAATAGGGCAGGAAGAATTCCACGTATTTGTGTGGCACTCGTACCTCAGAAGCTGAACCTCCTCACAGAATCCAATCTTGAAATACATCTTTCTTCACATTGCACAGGTTTGAATACATAAACAGGGAAACCTCTTTGACCTATATAAACTAGGAATTATATTTCAAAGATACTGAAATAATATCTCAAACTTCCATCCATCTGCCCTTATTAATGAATGAACAGCCCAGAAATAATTTTAACTTCCGAGTATTTGAAGAAATTGCTAAGCTGTTAAGATTACCTCCCATGTTGAGTACAGTGGCTTATTTTCCACCTGGTAATAAATGAAGGTGGTTTAATCATAATCAGTAAATGACCTGCAAAATTTCATTTTGGAGTGAAGCTTTTTTAACCTATTGAAACGTAGCAGCACATTTAAAGTAGGTAAACCTTTCTTCCTTATTTAAGGCTGCCTGAATGGGCCGAAATCTTGCTTCCCTGAGTCCCAGTTTAGAGGTCTATTGACATCTTAGTTCTAAAACTACTTTAAAATGTGGTTTTTAAAGTAAACACTGAAAAAGCCTTAGAAGTAGAAGTGTACACACTTACTTCTTAATCTGATGATCCCAGAGCTGATACCCTGGGGGCACACTTCAGGGAGCAAAAATCAAGGAAAACCTCTGATTTGTTCTGCAACATGAACACGCTTGTTACAGGCTTACAATTGCTTATGCTGAATAAAACTAGATGAAAGAGTGCGAGGAAGGAGTATGTGTAGTGTGGCACTTATACAAATACCTCTTCTCAGACGTGGGCAGTCCTACCCGTCCATTTCATTTAATCTGGAATTTCTTGCTGAGGTGAAATGCCCAGAGAAGACCTCAGAGGTACCGTAACCTGCTGTCAAATGGCATAGGTTGTCTGTCAAATTCTGCCCCAATTAGTAGTTTGGGTGGTAAAGAGTGGCTTTTTCTTTGCCCTGGTGCAGTACCAGCTGTACGCAGCCCTTGGCACTGCAGGAAACAGGCTTCCTAACTGCAAACGTTTGTTTTCCTTATTTTAGGGACTTTTATGGTGCTTAAGGGAGAGGTGAAACTGGCCAGTGATCTCCGAATATTTGCTGTCTGGTTCTCCATCTTTGTCATGTATTTGAACTTTATCTTTCAGCAGTTCTGATAGTGCAGCTCTGTTTCTTCCTTTCTGTTATTCCAAAAAGAGCCTGAAGCAGTGTGTAGAAAATACGTTCAAATAAAGTGGACAGTTATATTCTGGTGTCTGAACTTTGAATGCTACACGTAAGATTTCAGAGGCGATAAATTAATTGTTCTTCTTTTCTGGCACTCTGGTAGTCTTCCTCAGCCCAGCCCAGTATGTGTAGTTATTTTAATAAAACATGATTGCAGCTTTTCAGCCTTTTGACTAACATGAAGTGTCATATCAGCTTAACAGCTGATGCATCTTCAGTCTGAAAAATATATCATGCAAGGGAAACTGATTCAGATGTTAATGGGTCTTTTTGCATCTCTGAGTTCTATTCTCTTGCGATCTTACTTTACACTGGTTTGTTTGGGTGGAATCTTTCCATGTAGTTCAGTAATTCAATCACCTAGTTTCTCTTAATTAAGGCATCTTAACTAATGTGATAGCTTATGAATTCTAAATCAGAAATGCCTAGGCAGACAGTCTTTTTGTTATCCTTATCAATAATACAATACTTAAGCTTCTGCGGCAATAACACGGTGCGCAGAGTTTTTCATTCCCCTCTCTCTTCTGTTAGCGCTCCATATGGTAACATTTAAGTGTGTTTCTCAGGCAAAGACTGTTGTTGCTCACCAGGCTGGTCCCTTCAGGTGCTGGTCTCCATCTGTGGATTAATTCACTTCCATCACTCTTACCACTGATACTGGAAACAGCTGTTGCCTTTTCCTTAGTGGCACGCGGGTCAGGAGATGACATTAATGAATGAGCAAGCAGGAGCGTCCATCTACCAGCCTGTCTGTCTGTCTGCCTTCATTTTGCTAGAGCACCAAACTGACCAATTCTTCTACTTGTCTTCTGTCACGAGAGAGGGTGGGTTGGTTTTTTTTCATTTTAACCGTTGTAGTACAAATAATAAATGAACAGCACCGTGGGAAGTTGATCGTGTTTGTGAATACAAACTATTGCAGTTGTGATAACATTTATGTTCAAACTCTCCTCTTTAATTGTCACATTTAAATTATGTTTTTTGTGAATAGACATTATCCCAGTGTGACTTTAGTTATTTTTTAACCAGAAAAAAGTTCAAAACAGTCTTAAGTGTGAACATGTCTCTTCACTTTAAAAATAATAGACTAAAAATATTGTTGGATGGAATATATTCTTTCGTTGCTGCCCTAAGAATTCTAAGGTCAAATATTGAATTTATCACTCTGTCCTCACTTGGGAAAAACTGCTGTGAAATGGAAATTCTGACTGTTTAAGGATCTGATCCTTCTTGTGTTTTATGGCAAAAGAGGCTCTTTCATAACCTGCTCTCCTTGCCACAAGGAAGCTTTGGTTGTGAATTCCTGACAAACGCTGCAATATTCAACAGGATGTCAGAACCTGAACTTAATTTGTACCTGGAAAATGTTGGAGTATTCTTGCTCAGTAAAGCTATCCGAAACCGTCTGACCTGAGAAAACGTCGCATTGAATATTTGTAGAGACAGACTATGCTATTCTTAATCATAAGTATGAGGGGTTTGCCTGTTTTTCTCTTCGTTTTCATTGCAGTTTAGCAAAAACATTCATTGGTAAGTAGTAAAACCAAAGGTGTTCACTGTCCAAAGATATTTTAGTGTTGTCAGTCACACTTCCATTTAATCTGGAGTAATTTTTCTAAACCCAGTCAGACTTTAATGAGTTATTCTACAGCACTGAAGCACAATGGAGGAAGTTCGGGTGGAGTAAGATCCAAAGATTGGATGCTGAAGTTGTATAAATTCAGCTTGGAAATAGGATGGAATTTTATAATAGGAAGGGTTCTAACTCTTGGAAAAAAATGTATTTGTGACTGTTACATTTTCCATTATTTGAAGCTTTAAATTCAGATTAACATTTCTGTATGAAATGAAATAAAAACAGTCCCTGTTAGCAAAAATTTCTTGAATTTTATGTAGGAATTATTACCTGAAATTCAGTGTGGTTGGATGATTGTAGATAATTACCCCTTCTGAAAAATAGATCCATCATTAATAAGCTGTTTGACATCTTAGATTTTTAAAACTAAAGTAATATACATTTAATAGAGTATAGATTTCTCTCTCTCCTCTTCATCATTGCTGTCTTTTTTTCTTTTCTGGATAGGCCAGGCAAACAGCACACATCACTGACTGCAGGAGTGGTTTTTAAACACACTAATTGAAATTTAGGTGCATTGAGATGTAGATTGTGATCCAGCAAAAACCCACCAACCTAGTTCTTTCTTGATTCATGAACTGCATTGGTTTTTTACCTTAAAGGGGACTGAGCTTGCCTACCTGAGCTCTAGGTAAGTAATGTAAGGGCAGAGAGCTGTGGGAGAAGAAGGATATGAGAAGAGAGCAATAGAGCTGCTGCCTGTAGTGGAACCGGGGGAAAAAAAAATCAAAAGATAAATTATGATTAAGTTGCAACATAGTGTTATGTACTGATTCTGTAAGATTTCTAGCACAAATAACAGGATTTTTTTATATTAAAGCAATGTGATCACTCGCAAGATTGATTAATTAATTAATTACATACAATTAAAATACATTTTTAAGGGGCATATCCCTTTTGCAGCTCTGCACTGGTTCTGGCACTATGAGTTTATCTTTAAATTTATATAGATTTAGAGATATATATTTAAATTTCTGTACCTCTTAGGGGTAAATAAATATATTAAAATAAGCTATGGGTTGTATAGTGCAGTATAACAATGATAAATGATGTTGTGTGTAATTTTTCTACTATTAACATAAAGTAATATAAACTGAAGGACACTAGTCTATTGAGAGAGTTAGTAGCTAATGTTCCATATCAGATGTGGACAATGTCAGGACTGAATACAGATTAGGCAGTGTCCTTTTCTCCCCAGGGGAATTAAACTTTGAGACACCACTGGCTGCCAATGGTTTTACTGCATTTTGTTGGTGCCTGTGGTGCCTTTCTTGGTCTATTAATTCAGAAGCTGTAAATGACAATGTGAGCAAAAAAGCTTTTCCAGTGGGATGCATTTCATTTATGTATTCTTGTATCTACAATACCTTTTCAATCTGTTTTGTCACAATAACTGTTTAAAAAAATGGGTACATTATCTGTATTTTTGCATGAACCTTATCAGGATATTTCTTTTTTTTGTTGTTTTTTTTTTAATTTATTTATTTTTTTACTGGGGGAAGACAAAGTGGCATGTTAGGGAGACTTAGAATAATCTGGGAACTTTAAGTATTGAAATGGATTTTCCCTGCCCCCTCTTTTTCCTGATTTATTTTAAAAATATGGTATTGTATTATGAAACACCAGGGAAACTCCAGAAATACATGCACTCTCAAATACACCCCATATTTAATTAGAAAATACCTGGTTTAAACATAATTAAATGTAGTAAATTTTAGGAGTTCTCATGTGTGTTCTATAGTGATTGCATGTTGAAATGCATTTCTAATCAATAATATGATGTGAAAACAAGATTTGGTTCTAAGAGTTTTCTAATTGAAAACCATTTACTTTCTGAGAATATTATCTCTAACAGGCTAATACAGTAGGCTGTCAGCAGCTGTGGTGAAGGAGTGGGGGCCGTGCAGAAATTTGCACAGGTAAAAATAGGAATATTGGAAATAGGTTTGGAAATAGGTCTCAGCAGCAGGAGCTGTAAGGTAATTAGGTATCACATTCATTATCCAGAAAGCACAATGATGAAATCAGTAAAATCTGCACACGAACTAGATTTTTTTAATTTGAAATCTCATTACAACTAAACTTGTCTACACAGCATGTTTGTAAAAAATTGTCTTTTACAACACCACGTTTCATTTTGCTTAGAAAAAAAATGTGTGATCTTGTTACCATTTCACAGTTATCAAGGGAATACTATCTTAAGTATTTTTCATCCCCCCTCCCCAAATCCTAAATTCCTATGAAGCAGAAGCCCAGGTTTCTTCTACTGACGTGCACATTGTTATTCTTCGGGTGGTCTTTGGTATGATACGTTTGTCATGGTTCATAAATTTTATTGTTGCACTAAAAACAGAGTTAGAATATCCTCAATGCAATTATAAAAATGTATTAAAACTGAGAAGGATAAAAATATGGTGCAAGATGAGCTTTTAATGATTGTATAAATGTTCACTGTTCCGTGGAAAAAAACAGAGCTCTTCGACATAGGTGTAATAGTGAAATGCAAGTGTAGGGCCAAATTTTTTGCTCCTAGAATTATGTGGGTTTTCAGCATAGAAACGGTGTTTTAATTTCTGCTTGGAAAGCTGGAGGTGTTAAGGCTTTGAGAAGAAGAAAAACTCATGCCCCCCCTTTGATTCGTTATGGTATGAGGATATATCCCTTTTCACTGTTTGAGATGCTGGAAGTCATCTGGAATAATACGTTGCACTTTGCTTGTTCCTTAGTTTAGTATAGATGGGAAATAAATGTTATGGTGAACTAGACTGCACAATCCAAATTAGCATCCTTGGGAAGATACGGAAGCAGACAGCTGCTATTTGAAATGATTTGCTGTTCTGTACTTTACTTTCTCTGCTAAATGGTGTGCACAAGTATCTGAAGTCCTATTGACAATACTTAACGTGAGAGGAAGGAAAACTGAAAATAGTGCTATGAAAAATTGAAATGCTTGGTCTGACCTGACTATGACAATTTTGGAAGGTGTTTTATGTGATGATAGAATTGCAGAGGAGATCTATCCTCACTAATACATGGTGCAAGAGACTCTTCTATTATATGTGATGACATACACAACTCTGTAGTACATTATTCATTCAAGGCCCTTTTTGAAAAGGTCTTATGTCCTATATAAAACAGGCTATTATGTGATGCATACGCAAAAGAGGATGGATGTGACATTCCTCTCAAACTATAGAAACCCTTTTATCTGGCACTACCAAATACATATTACGCATTATTTTTGCCAGTAAAAGAATTCGTATTTAAAATTTAAAGTACACTAAGTGTATGGTTTCTTAAAAGATGCTTGTTTGCAAAATTTAAGAGACTTAATGTGAACATATAGACTGACGTAATCTATGTGGAAAGATTTAGCAACATCATAAAATATTTTTCCTTCAATTATGCTTTCTTATTTGTCTTCTTACTGTGTTTTTGAGTATCTTTTGTCGACATGTCTCTATTTGCTGCTACATATTCTATCCACTTGTTCTCAGTGGAGCGATATCTCCATAGTGAATTCTGTTGCTGGTGATATAGTGTTCTCATTCATTTGCATTTAAACATCAATTACCTGAATATAATGCTTGTCAATAATACTGAATACATAGGAGTTGAATATATTCCCAGTAAGTTATACTAAATCATGTGATTTTCTACCCGTGTATTACTGACTCCATACAATTCTTCTTTGTGCTTTTGTGCAATACTGAATGACATGGTGCAAATTTTTCTTGTCCTCTTAATATTGTTAATTTGTCTTCTTAAAAGACATTTCAGTGTCTCCCTGCCTCTGAATATGGACAATACATTGTCTGGGAGTTCAAGGACCTCATATTCCCTTTTTTCCCTTTTTGAAAAGAACCAATAATAGGGCACATCACTACAGTGATCAAATGACAACCTTTATATTACACTTTACATGTGGGTACCTAGATAAATTGTGTGTTACTGGAAGGATGCTAGGGATCAGGGCTGTCCAACCTACTCAGTGCATGAACCTAGACCTTAGAGGACGTTGTGTGTTGCACTGAATTTGAAATTCTTTGCTTAAACTTATTGGAAAATAAGATGACCGATGAATCTATACTTGAGAGCAAAAGTTCTGCCATGGCCTCCAGTTTCGCCTGAATACTTGTTAATCTCTTCTCTGATTAATTTCTTTCTCACAGCCATGTCAGAGGCAAATCCGGCGTTTTGGTGGACTGCAAAAAACTGGACATAGGGGACTGCACACTGTACATCTTTGGCACTGTCTAACAAAAATCATGGGTCTATTTTTTTCAGTACATATCTGACCACAATTTTTATAATAGGTAAAACCTTTCTGGTAAAGGTAGGGAGCATGTTCTATGTAATGTCACTAGAAGACTGGAACATAGCAATACTGACGTTGGATCAGATGTTTATGTGATTTGGAGGTGTTTCTTTGTTGGCATTAAACCAAAAGACATCAAGCCAAACAAAGCCTTGCATTTTTTTATTGCCAACTTTTCCTCAGTGCTATTCCCTGAGTAAGTAGTGATACCTGAAAAAGTAGCATAAGCTATCACAGAACCATAGTTCTTTATGGGTATGTAATTACAAGAAAAAAAGAAAGATATGTGAAGTGTATGTATGTAGTATGTGGAGTATTTGTGATAAAACAAAAGGCTTGATTGGTGAAAGGTTGAGGTAACAGACTTTACAATGTGTGAAACTGTAAATGCATTGTCAGATCGTTCCAAATAAGGACCAATAAACCATAGATACTCTGCCACCTCACCCACTGTTCTTCCCTGTTGCTTCTTGTATGGATTCTCTTCTGGGACTAATCCTTCAGACAGTACTTAAAACCTTACAGCACTATTCTTTGCCAATCTACCCATAAAGCCTGACTTCCTTCGTAACATGAACTCGATACAGGCTTCCAGGTAAAATAACTGTAGTTATAAATAAAAAAGTTCTCTGTTGTGTAGAAGCCCTAAGAGTAGCTTTTTTGCTTGTTTTTGAAATAACAGAGCTGCTAGATCAGCTCACATCTGTGATTTTCAATCAAAGATTCAGTGAAGGTGAAGCAGTAGGATTCATGATCTGTAAGAGCACTAGTAGGAAACAAAAAAAAACCCAATTAAAATATGAAGCAGAAAAACTAAGAAGCATATCGCTTATGTAAAGGTTAGTGAAATATATTCAAGTGTACACTTGAAGAGACAGAACTAGGAAAACGTCTTCAAGCGCCGTGTAGCAGCGGGCAAAGCCTGACGGGCTCGCAGACATCGGCATTACGGCTGCAGAGGTGAAAGATAACCCTTTTTTGTGCAGTCTATAAAAACGGTCGCTAAGGACTCGCAAAATTATCATTGACTCCTTATCAGTGCTGAGCACCCTTTAACCTCTGGTTTCCTTGTGACTTTAAGGTATTTAGCAAAGTATCAATCACTTTTCTGGAGCAGGACTTAAAACTTCCACTACTAAGTGGCTGCCAAATAAAGTTACTGCAACACAGTCTACTACCAAGCTAACTGCGCAGTTAATTGAGCTACACTACATTGTTTTCTGTGCGTTCATCTTGTCGTCAAGGTATTTACATAAGTAATATACATCTTTGTTAAAGGCTTAATGCAGAACTGACAGGATTCGCAGCCACTCCTCTATGTATTTTCTACCTAACGCGTTGTGCCCTCAATAATAAATTCAGAGGGCTGACAGTGTCTAAGTCTGCTGCTCCTTTGCCCTCAATTTCAGTGAGATGGGCCATTGAAAACTCATTACAAGCTGTTTAGACTCTGACTTTGACTTTTGCTCAGCAGTGAACAAAATTAACAGCTCTTGGAGGTAGCAAAAAAGGCACTGAGCCAAAAAAAAGAAATGATGAGAAAAGACATTCAATATTATCTCTATTAGTCATGCAAACAAGCTTAAGTCCAAAGTACATGTGTTCTGCACATGCCTGTAATTTTGTAGCCTTTGTTGCTTTCATCCTTTCTCCCACCTTTTAATACCAGGTAAAGAGGTTCACTTGCATGGCAAATACACACCCTAGAATTTGCTTGCATGTCAAGCAGCAAGCCTCTGAGTGTAGCAGAATTGCTTCATAAATTTAACTATCACTTTCAAAATTCTGTTTTTTTCTAAATCAGTGCTTGATAGTTTTTTATGTGATAATTTAAAAATGCTGTTTATAGCAAAAGTTACCTTGATAGGTAGATTCATAGGAAAAATGTCTGTGTATATCTATCTATCTGTAAGTAAATCATCAATCCTAAAACTGCTTTTAAAAACAAGTTATTTGTTTACACTCAAAACAAACCATTTTCTGATGATGAAAATTAAATTCCTTTAGAATGCGTGTGACAAAAGTATTCATTATGTACCTTCTAATGGCAGTCCACTTATTTTTTTATTTCTAAGCAAGCGACAGAGGAACATTTTGGGTAACAAGTACAGGCTCTGGTCATAAACTTTAGGTTCTGATCATCTGAGTTTAGCTAACTGCTAAACATTTACAGCATGTTATTCTAATAGCTGTAATGTTTCATCCTGATCCCATTTTGTTCTTGCTTTTTGTTTTTTGATGTTCTTTTGTGAGAAATTAGAAAAATAAGTTGGTAGCCAAGTAACATTTGAAATAGGTAGAGTAAAACCTTTGGGAAAGAAGTCAGTGAAACAGTTCATGAAACAAAGTTCTCTTTAGCTGGTGCACTACAGTTCCAAGCTGATGAGCAGTTGAGAGAAAGGCATTATACATACTAGAAAATAGTGAAAATTAATGGCTACTTTATGTACCAAGTTAAGCTTCACTCACATGCTACATTTGCTTTAAATGAAGTTGCTTTCTGTTCCCAGCTTTCCAGGTTGTGTGACTGAAGTCAAACCTGGTCAAGCACCTTTTTTAGGGGCAGTCAGAAAGTCAGCTATTACAAAGGGAGATGGAATTTGAAATCTTCCAAGTTTCCAGTTTTGTTGTTCTGATCCTTAAACCACAGAAAGTCCGACCTTCACATCAGATGATGTTAAAAATAGATGAAATAATATATATATATTTTTTTTGGCTTATGAGTCATTATTTTGCTTAGTTCGGTATCTCATGCTGTATCCAGTGATAACTGCACATACTTGAATTCCAGTGTAATCACAACTCCCAGGAACCATTATGACTGTACCGCTGAATTTCTTTATAATTATTTTTGCTTAAATAGTAGTGATTACTTAATCTTGTTGGCCTTCCAGAAATGTACTCTGCATACTTAGTCTTATTTCAAAACTGCAGCCTTTTGTTCTCAAAAGTTCCTACCTCACTATTACTCTAACCCTTTGCATTATACCTTGCATCTATTAACGAGTACAATAAAAATTTGTAACTGAAAAAAAAAAACCATACAGAAACGGCTTCTGCGAAAGAGTTATTGTAAAGTGAAGTCTAAATATTTCAAATATTGTTCCAGTTTTATATGGCAGTATCTGTGTATACAGATATAGTGTATGTATTATATATATCTTTTTGATTAGTTTGTTTGCTTTTCTTTTTTCTGTGAAGCACAAGGTGCACAGAACTGGTGAAGGTCAGGCAGGAAACAGATTAGCAGCATCTTATACCACAATGTCAAAATACTTAAAAGTGTTTACAGTGCCCACTGACACACAATGAATTTAAGACTGGCAGACTGAAGCGGAAATAAAACTATTCTTATTCTTCTAAACCAGAACAGGGGCCTCGGTGGTTTATGGTTGTTTTAAGGTCCATTAATCCTTGAATCATGAGGCTGTGTAAAAAATGACAGCTTTAACATTCAGTCCCTGGGTTTATTTAAAATGTTTTTACTTCAACACTGTTTCTAATTAATAACAGTGACTATATGACCTGATTTAAATGTATCAAATACAGAGGGATGTGGATTCACATTCCTTCATAGGACATTTTGTCATTTACGGCAGCAGTGTGCAGCCTGAATTGGATGGTGCCAACCCTTCACAGGGAAGAGCTTACCCTGATGGAGAGGAAATCAGATACCGGACTTTAATGTCTTTTACACTTTCTATTTATGGATTTGTTTGGGGGTCTGAGTACAGAGAATATGGTTTTGAAGCCAAATGACAGAGCAATTATAGAAGTGTGCATGTGTGTGTGCTCATACAGCATATGTTCATGCTCAAGTTTTCTACCAACGTTTTCCTTTCAAGTCCATTGCCGATCCCTGAAATATAAGTCCCTGGAAGAAAACATCTAAGAAAGCATTGTGTAAAATAATACATTGAAAACTAAATTGAATTGACTGATTTTACAGAACATGGCAGATGTGTTCTTGTAATGTAAACTGCAATTTGATAGGAATGCTTTTGATAAAACTTTAGCAAAAGGGCATGTTATAACATCAAGATATACATTACTGGCATCTGCTGGCTTCTTTTTGACCCATGATCAGAATCAACAGAACAGTGTTGATAAAAGTTTTAGGTTTATCTATTCATTTTTATTTCTCAAAAATACCAGCTTATGTGATACACCGAAAGAGAAGACATTTTCTGTGTACCAGAGTAATTCTCTCTCTTTACCAGTGTTCTGCATCTAAACAGATGTTCACGGGGCAGATACATAGTCTTAACCATAAAATATTTTTAAAATAGTAATTTGAAAGCTCTACAGTAAGCAGTGTTAAACTGGCAGGAACAGAACTAACACTTGGCACTGAGCAGTTCATTGTTCAACTAAAAGATCTGGAGAAACCATTAAAAAAAAAAAAAAAAAAAGAAAGCCACCCAACCTCAGCAGGCTAGAATAGAATCTTATTAGCTTTATTGTGATGTAGATTCCTTTGATTGCAATAGGCTGTGTTAGAAGAGGCAACTGATCTGAGACCCACAACAACAAGGTTGTTCTATTTTCTAACAAATAGAGGACAAATGCAAGCAGCCCAGATGAAAAGGCTGTGGAATATAATCCTGTATTTGGGCACAGTAAGATTTTGTGTAAGACTTAGACCCGATAAAGTCACTCTGCCCATTAGGAGTCTTGAGCAGATTTGGGTTTGTAGATGCTTTCCAAATAGGATATAAATCTTGAGAGATGCTGAAGGCACTTATTGTCCTCAGCAATGACTATTTATCTCCTTTCAGTTCATACCAAGGCTGTTGTCTGCAATGTCCTTTCCCCCAGTCATTTTTGCCTTACGTCTTCCTCCTCTTGCCATTCAATGTACCATAGAGGAACCTCTTAGGTGGCTGGAAAACATAGAATAATGCTAAAAATACCCAAAAATACTGGTTTGGTTGTTTGAATCCCCCTTTTTAGGGCCCAAAATAAGCTGCTCAGAACTGCTTACCATGTCAGTTAACAACACCAATTACCAGACATATTGCTAAATTCCGCTTATCTGGTGATGTCCTTTAGCTTCTATATTTAGGCATGTGGAAAAACCCTTTGAAAGAAGAGCTCAGATTCAAAAATGACAAATTTTTTTCAGTAAGGGTAGTTTCTCTGACATTACTATCCTCTGGTGTAGTATGATTGCATTCTGGACATTAATTTCTATATAGTTTTTATATTCTTGTGTGTTCTGTAAAAATGTATTTCCTGTAACTGAATTACTTACTCACCCTTAGCTTTTACAAACTTGTTTGGTAGTAAGATGTTATTTTTTGAGAAATGGGAATGAACAAAATACAGAGCAAGTGGGCGTTTCTTCTGTGAACAAGTCATCTTTTCCACTGGGATGCTACAAAGCTGGGAATTAAAGCTTCTGTCTAGAAAAGAAATAGGTGGAAACAAACACAAAAAAGATACTGGTGGGTGCGTATGAGCAAGTCTTCCTTTGATGGACTTTAACACTGTAAAATTTCCATCTGATATTTGGAATCTTTTTAATTAATGAAGGCTGTTTTTTTCAATGTAGTCTGGATGAAAGTTTGTTGAGATAACCTAAATCTTGCTTGGGAAATATAAAAAATAAAGACATCAGTTAAAATGAATTTAAGATGAAGTTAAGAATAAAATCAGGCAGCTTGGGTAAGTTATGATACGAAAGGCTGAAATACTTCTAGTGGTAAAATGACGGCCACTGTTGTACATTACTGAAGAGGAAATAGTCTGCTATGCAAAATTATGGTACCGCGTTGTCTGTGGATATCATTCTGTGCAAGTACGTGGCCGCTGCAAGAGGGCCAGTCAGCCAGCTCCTTCTTACCGTGTATATGGTCGCTTTCCACCATCAGGAATGGCGTAACATCTGTATCCTGTGGGCCTGAATGAGGCCACGGCACAGTTTTCATCAAACATTACATATATTGTAAGCTAAGGAAAGAAAAGCATGTGATATAATTGGCATTTTTCTGCAGAGCAACTGACAGTGCTTTACAACTTATTTTCAGCAAGTGTTATGCGGATACTTTTGTTTCTGGGAAGTGACAGTGCCTCGTAAAGGAGGACAGTGTAAAGTAGATTAGCTTTTCTAGCAGGAGTAATGCTATTATGACATTCTCTTGGACACTTTTCATAGTATGCAGGAAAACCCGAGTCCATTTTTTTTAAGATAAATTACAGCACAAGAACAAAAAAAGACAAGTACTCTGTCATCTTGGCATAATGCTAGGGATTTGTGACTATCCATGCGTACTGCCTATACTGTGCTGTACATTTACACGAAGAAGAAATATTACTGGTCTATACTGCTGCACCATGTTCAGAATACCATAGTTAATGTAGTGTCCATTAAAGCGTCTTCTTTTCAGTGGCTTTATAACTCTGATAAAAAGTCTTTGTAAGCTTTAATAGGATAAAAGATCAGCCCAGCAGGGAGTTATTTTGCAAAATCTTTAAAATGAAATGTCAACCTAACAAAAAAAGATTTTGTTTTTATTAGGATAAAACATTTATACAAATGTTATACAGCATGTATTGCTGACTCTTGCACACCTATATAAACTTTTTGTTAATTGTGGGAGGAAAATGGACCTAGAATCAGAAGGTTGTTTTTTTCGTAAACCTTGACTGTGTGACACATTTTTTAAATTTTCCACATGCTCATGGTATTTGCTTGGAAGCCAACTGTGTATTGTTCTCCAGACACTAAAAAGTTCTTGCAAGTATCATAATTTCGGACAGGGATAACTTTATTCATTTTTTATCTTTTGACTTTAAAGAGTTATAGCTCATACAGGAAAAATATCATGGGCATGTGAACATTCATGCTCGTGAAAACTGTTACAGCCTCTTTGCTGTTGAGACATGGGGTCAATTTACTGATGTCAAATGGTCCAGCTCTGCTGATTTCGTCGAGACCTCACAATCTCACAGTGATGTTGAACTTGGACTGTGATTGGAATGGAAAAGGGGGGATTTACTTTTTCTGACCCTGATTTCTGCAGCTTTGCTGTAAAATCTCTGTGCAAGACTGCGGCTATTTTATGTTAAGATAATTTCCCTTAAGGCTTAAGTCAACAGCAGACTGTTTAGTTTTTCCCATTCCCGGGGCTTCCATTCCTTCCTGTTTTGCCCTTTTTCCCTTGACTTTTAAGAAGAGACACTCCTCCTGCTTTTGTCCCATTTTTCACCTCCAGGAGGTGGTAATTCTATTGCTCAAATGGATTCCTGCTGGTTGCCAACACAACCATGTAATTCTGAGGGGAGAAAAATGCCTTATCTGCAGTTTTGATTTAAAGCAATTTCTTGAAAACATAATAAAGTTTCTCACCAATGGCATTAAAGTTAATAATCCTTAATGTTGAAAAGTGGTGGTTAAAAGAAATGAACGAGCACTTGAAGGTTGCAGTCTTTTATTTTAGCAGATAGGGACTCGCTTTGGGTTAGATTATAGCCGTGCCTCGTGCTGGCACGGAGGAGGCAAACGGAGAGGAGAGTTTCTGGGCCCGTCTTGGTCTCCTTCAGAACTGCGTCCCCTAAGTATGGCTGAAGGCAAGGTGGTGCCCAGGAAACTCCTGTCAAGACTTTTGGTCCCAGAAGCGCTAAGAAGGAGAGGAAGAAAAGAAGTGTCTGGCTTCTTTCTCCCCCTGCATTAATCAGCAGTGCAAATCACAGAGAGCTGTGACTTCCCTGACGTGTAGAAGCTTTCTGAGCTCCTCCCAGCACAACTGGACACTTCTGGGCTTTGCTTAGTTACTATTTCCATCTTACTTTTTTCTTCTGCCTTTTGCACGAAAGTGCGTATGACCTAGATTCAGTCACTAGAAAGTACTTCCTCCCTACCCTTCACAAGTGGTAAAGTGAGACTTCGTTTGACTAAGGAGAGGGGTATTTGGTTCCTCAATATTCTTTATGCCACAGTGTCTCAAGTTATTTTAAATGTGTATTTTCTTTAGCTTTTATTATTATCCCTAATGTGTTTACTTAAAAAAAGGTAACTGCAACTGGCTTCTTTTACTTGAAAGATTTCCATTTTTTACATATATATATATAAATAAATATGGAAGAAATATATAGATGCTTCAAATTCCTGTTTAATATCTTCTTTCTAAGCTATGTGAACTTAGGTCCTATAAGCTCACACTTTTTAGTCCATGAATCAGCTTCTCTGCTTTTCTTAATACCTTTTCAAGTGCTATATTAATATAATTTTATAAGGTGGTGACACAATATTCTAGCTGGGTTTTGCTAGAGAATTAAATAATCCTGTTCTAACTTCACTGAACATGCATTCCCATTCTAGGCAACTGTGGGGATAAACATGTAAAATGGAAGAGATGTGCTGGCTATCACTGTTTTCCCTGGTCACTTCATATTTATTTTTTTTTTTAAACAATGAGTTTACCATTATCCCAAGGTTCTTTTTGAATTCCTTCTGCTCTAAATCAATCAGATTTGTCTGGTATTTGTTTACTTCAAACCAAAGTGGAGTACTTTACATGTGTGAACATTAATTTCCTGTGTTGTGTCAGCCAAGTTAGGGAGGAGGCCCAAATCCTAGCTGTTGTGTTTGGTTTTGGTTTGGTTTTGTTGTTGCTGTTGTTTTTTTTTTTTTTGGCCTCCCCCATGTTTCACTCTCCCCGCTAGCTATGCAGTGTCAGCAAGCACAGCTAGTTTACAGTTGCTTTTTTTGACTAGGTCATTTGTCTAGATTAGATACTGCGGAGGTCTGAAGTGCAACCTTTGGGGAACAGCACTTGCTAGGACCCCATAAGCACTGCTTATTTCACATATGTCCGTGCCTGCGTCCATCCCAAACTGTGCATCGCTGTTCGGGAGCTGCCTAACCCAAACGAGCGCGTTAGCTGGGTGCCAGCCTGCTGCTGGGCCTGCTGGCAGCACTGGTAGCAGCAGCTTTGGGCTCAGTGCTCGCTGTTTAAAAGGATTGCTTGAAATGTATGGTCAAGGCAAAGATACTTATTTGGGGAAGAAATTCAGGACTATATAAAGAAGGCACATTTGCACTAATCACCTTGAACACTGCACCACTGTGAGCTGCCGCTAATCTGAACGATGTGTTTGAAGTAGCAAGCTCCTTCGGGAGTGTGTCCGCAGGTGTGTGTACAGCACTGGATGCACGCATTTGTGCGGAAATATATTGCACAAATCATTTCCTGGCAAATTTATAGTGAGACAAAGCTCCATCACTTGGGACTTTAGCTAAAAATAGTCTGATACTCTGAGAAAATTATGTCTTCGTTTGCAAAGTGGTCATTTTTGGCAACAACCTCCCCAAACAGTTGGTCAGGCCGAGCTGGTTGGGGTCTTGTATCTCTGAAATTCTTGCCAGTTGCTGTCTACCAGATTACTACTGCATTAATTCTCATACAGGCTGTGTGTTAGGAGAATAGAGATTATTTTAGATGTTACGCATTAAAGCTTAAGTTGACAGATTTAACAGCTATTTATCTCTAGGGAAAGTGGTCCTTCTAACTTTTTGAGTTAGCAAATGCTCCCTGCTGATATCCATTGCTCTTTTACATGTGTGCCAGGCCCCCTGGAAGTAATTAGCAGCAGGATAAATACCTGGAAGATTATAAGGTTTACATTTTATTAAACATTTTTGAATTTCAATACCTTCCTTGTCATTTTAAAAGCACTTCTGATAGTGAGCATACATCCTCTAATAATGACACAAATCATATTACTCTCAGCCATTTATCAGCATTCATGCCATTTTGCCCCTGCAAAATTATTCTGCGATTTATTTTTAAAAGTAATAATCTGAAGGATGCAGTAGTACTTAACACGGCAGAGATACGATGAGGCAAAATTAGTGAACAATTAATGTAAAAGGCTTTATTTAGTTCTTCGGTTGAATTTGTATTAAAAAGTATTTATTTGTTCTAATCTACTTTGCATACAGTACAGCTAATTAATCTGTAACTCAGTCTTCCAAGTGACACTGCTGTTGAAGAGGCAGATGGTCCAGTTTCTTAAGACTAAGACTTACCACGCTGGTCATCACAAAAGATTTTAAATAGAAATAAGCATTTATGTGAATTTCCTGGGGCCCACCCACATTATTCTTTGAGCTTCTCTACTGGTCCTCCTTCGATTGCCAAATGGTCTGGCAGGTCTCAGTTTCCCTGCAGGTTGTGGCGAGTGTATTAGAGCCAACTGTGCCTTTGTTGGAGATGTTGAGCGGACAGTAACAAGTGAGGGTTATTGGCTTGTTAGCTGCAGGAAGGGAGCAGAGTTTCATTATAGCACAGATTCATATAATAAATAGAGCAAACAAACTATGAAAAATGATAATTTGTATTTACAGCATAACAATTAGCATACACAAAGCTGTGAGAATCCTAAAAGACTGCACCTAGAGTTTCTAAATTGTCTTGGGAGAACAAAAGCAGCCTTTACCATGCAGGAGGATTAATTTTCATACCCTACTTTTCCTGATAGGGACCACCAAATGCAGTATCACATACAGTCTTGTGGGGTTCAAGTAGACGATCAGTATGATGTAGTAAGTGCACATCACTTAGTTTAAATAGTAATTCCAAGAGCCGCTTTCTGGGATGGGTAGAGCTTCTCTCAGGCAATCAGTGTTGACTCTATATAACAAGTTTTTCATTTCATTTCATCTTATTTTATTTATTTTTCCTGTTACTTAGAAAGAAATTTCTGTGAAAATGAAGCCACGCATTCTTCTCTTGGACATTTGTCTTCTCCTGCCTAAAATGTAGTTCAGAGTTTATTAACCAAGCCAGAAAATTGCATGCTATCTCAAGAATGTGACTATTTGCTCTTCTCCCTGAGATATGCCATATGCTTAGTTACGCTGTCTTAGTAGAGGAAAGGTTTGCTGTTAATGACTGCATTAATGTTATCATATAATTTTTATTGGGTGATTCTCTTATCAAACTGTATGAATGTATGTTATGTTTGGTCAGTGCATAATATTCTTGGGGTTGGGGGGTGGGGAATCTACAGTCCTTTATGAAAATGATATATTGTTTCTAAGTGAGAAGTCAGTGGTTTGGTGTTACTGATGGCATGCAAAACACAAAGCATGCCATCCTTTTCCAGGGTTTCGAAACAACAGCGCGAGTTCTGCATCTGCTTAGTTTTCACAGTTGCAAAGTATTAGACAAACCCAATAGAGAAATCACGAGACAATCTGGTTAAATGCAATATCAAAATGGCTATTTTCAGAGTGGTTTTGGTCATCAAACAGAAGGACACTTAAAATGTATTTGCCTGTTACTAATCACAAGGAAGATGCTGAAGCACACATTTTTATAGGAGAGCTTAATATTGACATGACATTGAAATCTGGTCTTTTCTCATGCAAATCCTGAAAATATATACATAATTATATACGTATGTACAATATTTTGCATAGGCAAATACGCATTTAGTATACGTGTGCTTTGCCTTAAAGTATACAAAGATTCCTGTCTCTATAGAAAGTGGTTTTTTGCTGTTGGTTTGCTTTAACCGTGCAGTGTTTCAGTACATTGGGTGCTTGAGTCAGTGTTTATTTCAGTCAGTGAGAAGGCTTCTTTTCAGCAGCCTTTGGAGGCAGATCTGTGGCAGGGATAAGAAAGTAGAAAATGAGGTCTTGCAAAGAAAGTAATTAACATTGCCATTTTCAAAATAACAAATGAAATGTGGGAGCAAAACTGGAAGTTTTAGAAAGACTTGCATCCTGAATGTGTTTCTGGTTTGGTTTGGTTTGTGTCTTGGATGCAGCATGAAAACGTATATGTATTTAAAAATATAAAAGAAGGAAAATCTGTGATTAAAAACTGGTCTTTGCTGCATGGAATGTGTTAATACTTGCAACAGTTGTAAGCATGTTTTAGTGAAACCATTACAAACTACTGTGTGGAATAGGATACCCCATTATGTCACTGATAAAAGTGAAACAACTGAATATGACCCAAGGGTGGATTATTGCCACCAAGCAATGTAACAGAATGTGCATTACAGTTAGCGTAATTGCACAGCTAACTGATTTCCTTTCCTTTAAATTAAAATTGCAGTATGAAGCTACATTATCTAATTTTGCTTACCAAGACATTTAGGAACTGTTTGCAAAGTAGAGCAGACTTGAAGTAATGTGCAGAAATGGGGGGAAAAAAACCCTTCTCACATAAATTATTTTCTATGAGCAACTAAAAGTTCTGGACTGAATTCTGGCAAACTAGAACAAACTTTGCACAGAAGGCAAATAAACATTCATTGTCCCACAATCCAAACAAAATTATATGAAACTGCAAAAGTCAAATTGGTTACAATTTACTCAACATTTAATGAAACTAAGGAAGAAAAGAAATGACGGGAAAATGGCTTTAGATTCTTTGCTTTTGTCTGAGATAATTTCATCTCTGTCTGGTTAGAGGAAAACTCAAGGGACAGCAGATTCAAAGCCACGTGCTATATGCAAAAAAGTCTGCTATTGAGATATTAACAAGCCAAGACTCATTAATTAATCTTATGCCTGTATTTTTTTCTTGTGAGTTTATAATCTCTATCCCCTTCTAGTGTGTTACACTTCCCCAAAATGTTTGTATATTTTAAGAGCTAATATCATCTTGAAACACCAACAACTATGAAACTGAAAAGCTACCAGAATATTTTGGTTCTTTTTTCCAAGTTGGGAAATACATAAGACACAAAACAAAATAGATAGAGAACTTGGCTGAACTTTACTTGAATTTTGCCAATGAAAGCTTGCAAAATACAGCCAACTTGGCTATTAAAAAGAGTCCTTGAGCCAGCACTAATTATGTCAACAAGTAGTTCGTGCTCAGTCCTCACCGAGTCCTGCACTTTTATAGGATGGGAGGATGAATGTCATGTACGTATGGAGCCGAGCAGCTGCTTCGTTTACCATTACTCCATTTAAGGGTGTGCTAACCTTGCAACAACCTAGTGACATCATCATTTTTCACCTTATTCCTTTCTCATGGGGTACGTCTTCACAATAAGCCCGAGGTGAAAAGGTTTCCTCGGCAGGCAGACAGCCTGCATGACAAATGTGCTGAGGAGTCAAAGAAAATTTTAACCTGCCCTACCTAGCCATAGTCACTTTTTGCACCTAGGAGCAAAGTGATGAATGTTTTTTCTTCAGAAACAGAGAGCTGTAAGGGAAAAGGCAGGGAAAAAGAAGAAGTAGGATATGCTACATATGTTATTGTGCTAAAGAGATTGGCATACCTGTTTTTCTTTTCCCCTCAGGTAAGCAAGCAGTATGCCCGACCCCTTACACCTTGGCTGCGGTGTTCATACAATGGGAAGCTCTTTGTCTGAAAAATCTGTGCAGTATTTCTGTGTTAAACAGACCTACGTTATACTCCCCTTGGTGACACTAGGGAGCTGTGATTTCAGCTGTGCTTTTTTAGTTTTTACTCCATGTGTATAGCGTCCTAATCATTCAGAAAATATTTTCGCACAGAAGTAACAAGTCAGTGTAATTTTGTGAAAATTCCCTCTCACTCCAGCATAATGCCTGATTTTCCATAGGTGGTTTCAAATGTCCTCATGTACATTGCATTATATTCTGTTGTGTCCTAGACTAAAGTCAGGTGTAAATAAGGCTCACCAGGATGTACAGCTGCTCATCTGCAAAATGCTTGGCTTAAGAACAGTGATTTTAAAATATGATATAAAATTAACTTTGAGGGCAGCGTAGCCATAGCCATATCATTTCTGTAGCTATTTTTGGTTATGAAGTAAGAAAAGTTGTGATTCAAGAGTTTATATAGCATTGTCCCATAGCAAACTCGGGGATAGCATGGCGGTGACAAAGAAGCGAAGGACGAAATCTTCATCGTGCGCTGTCCTGCGGTGGCACAGTCCAGCCAGAGCTCCTCAGCCGAGCCGAGTGTTCTGGTGGAAGGTATTTCTGTCTGTCCCATGAACGTGGGACGATCTCTTCGACGGGAAGGCTTGTCTTATTGTGTGCCTGCCTGCCTGCCTTGCCTTCTCCCCAGAGCAGCGCTCTGGCACGATGGGAACGAGCACCAGAATGTCACCCATGACTTCAGCTGTCATGACTAATGTGCTTATCCTGCACCCCGGCCAGTGAAATGATTCATGTGTAATCTCAGCACCACGATTTCCCAACACAAGAGACAGCTGATGTAATAAGCAGGGTAATTTAAACATGAAAAAAGTGGATGAATGGAACGGATTTAGGATTAGGATATCAGGATGAATCTTCAGGAGGTGTGTCAGGCTCAGAGAGCGGGTGCCACGAAGGGACACCGACCAGAGCTGGCACACAGCTGGCTCTGTGTTTCTGTCCTTTGTAAAGTTCGGAAGGTGTGGGAATATGCATGAAGCGTGTGCATGTGTACCTGCAGAATGTGTCCATACAACCTGCATTGTAAAACATTCCAAAGATCCAGATGAAGAAAGATCTTCAATGCTATGTAACTTGTTATGCACTGTATAGTAGACTCTTCAGATATTTTAATTGTCATGTTAAGATTTTAGATGTAAAACCATCGTGATTGAACAAACAGGCTTTTAGCTAATTTAAGTTAGAAAAAAAGTGAGCATTTCAAAGCTGTATGGTGGGAATAGCTCATAAATGAAGCATTTTTCTCCTTAGGGATATAATCAGAATGCAGAAAAATCCCTGTAGGAAAGACATTCATAAATTAGGAAAAAAAACGGCTAAACAGAAGCATCGTATTGCCAGATATTAAGCTGGAGGTATGCTAAAAGAACCCTGGCCTTGTTTGTAAAGTTGTGAATAAATCTGTTAAAAATAATTGAATTTATATTTAACTTGAAAAACAGGGTAAGATCTTTCATTCTGCACTTATAAGTTTGAATACACTTTCAGTTGCTCTTAGTTATCTCAAATTAAATCTTAAATTGAGCTTGTGGTTCTGTGAATTAATACTCTGGCCTTTCAGCTCTTTTGCTGAGGTCATTCAAATCTAATGGTAGAAATGGTCACAGGGTCAAGTCTTGGTATGTAGAGTATAGAAATGGTTTAATGATGCCAGCAGATGTTTGCATTCTGCATGTTGGAGTTGTAATGCACTGGTGGGCTCTGTGAAGGCACTCGATTATCACGTTATTATATCTCCATTCTATCTGAATTGTGAGGTAAGGAATAAGAATGCGTTAAAATAAGGTGAAGGTTCTGCCTTAAACCAACAAAAATAAGCAAAATCAGAGTTAATTTTCTACCTACGCCCTTCTTAACTGTCCCTATTGTGCTTGGTCATTGTCAGGGTCCTGGGAGGTTGCATAAACTTAAACAAATAGGCTGCAGTTGGCTACAAAAATCGAGCCACATACGAATGACTTTGAAGTGCTTTGGGTTTACCCGTTATAAGTCAGAACTTAAGTATTACATTTATAGACTTTATATCTAGTTCTCTGTTAATGTCATAATTCTATAAAAGGTTGAAAATATCCATGAATATGAAAATATTAATAACCAAGGAGCCAATAAAGAATTGTAAAGTGCCAGGCAGGTTCTGCCATATGGACTCAACACTGTTAATATAAATAAGTGCAGATTGTGTATAAAAATGTTATAGGAACAAGACAGGCAGAACACGGTAGCCAGTTTTAATCATTTGTTGATTAAGAAGATATTAAAAATCAAGTAAACACACAGAATTGCAAACTGCACTGGAAAGCAAAAGCTTTTAAATACAGAATTGCATTCTTAATGGGTTTTTTTATTCTTTTTTTTTGTTTAAATTTGACCTCTATTCCACCTCCTTCTAAAACACATTGTTCCAAAAGGGCTTGTGTTTTTCCACTCAGAAACACAACATAGCCAACATCACTAAACAGATGAGATCCCAGGACGGCTACATTCCCGCAGTTTGTTTTTAAGGACATTTTGCAAAATCATGTTCCTAGGCTAAAAATCATATATGAAGCTTCATCCTTTCACTTGTAGCAATTTTAAAAAATAATTTTACAGTACTTTTAAAAGGAAATAACTGAAACATGACTAAATGCTGATAAGCCTTTTGTTTAGCCATTCTGTGTAACACCAGAATGGGATATTTACTGCTGTTATGAGTTTTATTTGTCATCTTTCCTAGTTCATCCCTGCCATCTTTCTCCTTGGTCTGTACAGATAATTATAGCCAGCTGTGATGATCGCTATTAAGGATATAGCAGTAACAGCTCTTAACAAATGTACTATGATTTGAAGCTACTGCGTCCTAAGTTTATCCTGTAACAATGTATTTAGTGGACTTCAAGGGGTTGTGTATGTGCCACTGCATAGCTGTAAACTGCAATAGCTTCGGAAGTCAATGAGGGCTCAATATCATCTCTTACAGGACACGGAGTCTGTATGATATGTATGTATTTCAAAGGCTACTTCCAAACTATACTTTACTTCTCAAAAGGTCTGCACACATCAGTGTTACCCATGCTTGCTGTAGAGGGCAAAGTGCGTCTGCTGGCTGTTTGCTATGTTTGGAGCTAACAGACCGTAGTAAAGGGGAATGAGCAGCCGTCCTCTGGGTCTTCCATCACTATCATTGCAAATAAATAAATAACCTAAGTTCTGATTCCAAAGCCAAAAGCTACCTTCAGGTTCACCTCTGCAGTCTTGTTGAAAACAATGTATGAACTAGCAGAGAGCCCTGTGTTGACTTTTAATTCCCCGGTGCATTTGCTGTGCTGCCGTATGTGCTTGTGCAAGTGTCCGTGGAACAGGAGGGGAAGAGGGAGCGTCTTTTTTCCCTCTGAAAGTCATTGACAAAACCTGCACGAGAAGTAGTGCAGTGAAAGTATGAAAAGATCACTCAGAAGGAAGCTGCTGTATTGTTCTGTCGCAGGTTAGCGTAGAAGGCTGTGGTGTAGTGTGATAAATTTGGTTCTTCTATACCGTATTATCACTCTGTTGCTTAAGTGGTCTTGTGGAAAAAGGCGACAGCAGTATATAACGGCCAGTACGATTTAAGTCCATCAACAGCACGTTTTTTTCTAATATGAAACCTTGTTGCCATTTGTCAGCTGGGAGATGTATTTTGACAATCAAGAGATATTGTGCAGGCGGTTGAAATAATTTTGACGTGGTTTGATTATTTTTTTTTCCCAATGCATGCTGATTAATCCTAGGTTCATATATCACACCAAATTGGAAAACGCAGCCTACCTGTATGATGAATGTGTTTAGAAGGGTTTAAAGTTTTGTTCGCTGTAACATCAGTGCCCTTGAAGGCTGTGGACAGACTAGATCCAGGACTGCAGATACACTTCTCACTCCCTCTCCCTCATGCCCTGCTCCCTCCTGGGGGGGCTGAACCCCGTCATACACTGCGGGCTGAGGTGGGAGTGCTAGCTTAGGCTAAGTTTATTCTAACTCAGGAGAGTGAAATGAATTGGAGAATTTTCCATTGCAAACTTTTCCGTTGGCAGACGGTGGGGGTGGCCGCCTGTGATGAAGGGAAAAGGCAGGAAGGCAGTGATGAGCAACTGGAGGATGTGCATTGTTCATGAGAATTAGCGGGTGGTAACCTTAGTCTTCATGCAGATAAAACTGTCTACCTATAGCCTCAGTAGGAAGACCTTCAGACCCTGTAGATATGATTCAAGTGAAGCACAAGTATGCCTAGATGTCCAAAGTAAAAATAAGTAGCAATTAAATTTGCATCCACTTCACCTGTGGAATCAGTTGTCAAGTTTTTTTGATGTTTTGGGGCAGGAAAATGCATCGGTGCCCACAGACTTATTGGCATTATGTCATTATTGTAAAATTGTAAATGAGAGTTTCCCTTTCCTCCCCCTGCACGAGCGCAGAGGAATCACAAGCAGTGATTCTGGTCATTATGTGCAAGAAGAAGGGGTAACTGAAACAAAGAGGCATCGTGTTGTACAGGCTAGTTTCTATCTTCAATCAGCTGGATTGCAAATAAAGGGATAAATGTGCATTGCCAGAAAATGGAATATTCTTCTCTTTTTCTTTAAATACTGTGGGATCTCTCCCTTCTTCCACCAGGAGACCTACAAGGTCGCCAAATTAAACCTGTATACAATCCAAAAATTGAATCTTAGTACATCCATTTTCCTAATACAATTTCTGCAATACCTATCGGTGCTGACAGTTTTGGTCACATATCTCTATTGTGCTGTTCAGTTTTATTTGACAGTGCAGGATGGCATCAGCATGTATTGGAGGTAACATCTGAGCTGTGGCTGATCTCTTGGGACTGCTGTGCTACTTTACCTCCTTGCCATCATAAATGGATGTTTCTGTCATTCCCTAAGATTTCCTCCTGGGTTAGGCATCTTTCTTTAATTATTAATCAAAAGCAATGTAACAATCATTGCAAACAAATGTATCACTGTACTGAAGCAAGTATGTTGGATGGGATGTTAGTAGTATTATTGGAACAGGATTTGGATGTAAAGGTTGTGATCTTGTCTTTTTCACATCTGCTTGATACATAAATTATTATGCTAGTCTGAGTATTTTATTTCCCTGCTGCAAAAAGAGAAAAATAAATGCACTAGGCTAGCTTTTTCTGCAGCGTTCAAACTGAACAAAGGCCAAGTGACTTATGCAAAGCCATTCCTGAAATCTGTGACATAGCTAGGACAAAAATGTCCCGAGTTTGAATGCAACCATATGCTTACCGCAGGGGAAAAAGAGCGCACAGTTATAGATATGCAAAATCCCATTGCTTTTTGTTTGAGTTGAGACTAGTTTATGAACTTCTATTGTCCTTAGTTTTCACGTAAGTTTTACTTGCAACAGTCGTGCTTTCAGAAGGAAATCTACATTTGATATTTCTTTTTTCTTAGGCGCAAATCTGTGCATCACTCTCCAGTTCCCAGTTTGCATGCACTCACACAGGTCCCCCGTCAGACACGGGATCCTTGAACAGTACCTGGGAGATGTCTGCTTTAAATTAAGCACCCCTTGCTGGAGGTCAGGTTAAAGAAAAATCTCAAACTGCTGTAGTCGGCATGGAGCCACTTTGTGTTTTCCCCTGCGGAGCCAAGGGGCAAGGCACAGACAGTGCTTGTGGGTGGGTGAGAGGCAGGCACTGTGCCAGGCTTGGGCACGCACACCTCTCCTCTAGCAAAGCTGGCTACCTCCCCACGTTACATTTCCCCCCGAGTGCACAGAGACATCCGTGAGAGCTTTGGGCTCTGTAAGGGGCTGCAGCGTCTGGTGGCTGCACAGCTTCCCCATCGCCTGCCTCCTCTGCCTGCACGTGGACCAACTTACCCGCTCAGCTGGGGAAGATGGGCTTTCATCACTAAAAATGCTACTCGTAGTCTTAGAAATAGAATATCAATATAAAAAGAAAGACATACATTTTCACAGAAACAAAGAGGTGGGTTCATTGGGTTTCCATTCACAGCATTAGCTTAATCCCGCTGTTGAATACGCAGATGTACAAAGCTGTGGCTCTATCTAATAAAATACATGCGATCAAATCTGAACTGCTTGTCTCTTTGAGACTTTCATTTAATACATAATAATATGCTTTTAATATACTTTTCTTTGATAAAGCTCTTATTAGGTGTTGAAGACATCGCCATTTTAAATATCGGACTAAGGATATTTACTGACTCCTGCAAATCAGTCATTCTATTGAAGATATTTATTAAGCTCCAAAAAATTATCCATATTTCATTGTGTGCAATATATATGGGTATACTACATTGCATCGTAGTGTTTAATTTCTTTCTTTTTGAATTTCTTACAGGTATCAGTCTCGACTGAAGTAAAGTCAGGCTGACTATTTTAATATTAGCATAATGGTATAAAAACTACCAAAAAGAAACTGCTGGAATACGAACATTAGTTTTCATTTGTGTTCACTCAAATTGTCACAAATGTTCTGTCTCCTTCAACAAGACTCTTGCTATTATAATGATATAATAATATAAATATCCGCATTTATTAAAAAATCATTTGTGCAGCCCATAGTCACTCTTTCAGAGGCACTGAATGTAGGCCCTTATGCTGGAAATCAATAATGTCCTCATTCTCCTGTTAACCTCATGTCTGCTTTATAGGAAGCAGAGGCCAAACTTTCCGGAGAGACTGAAAACTGCTACATCTGCCGCTCGTAATGAAACTTGCATGAATTCTTACTCAGGCTAATTTGAAAACATGCACATTGAAATACTAGAATGATTCCAAATTCTGACTGTCTACTCTCAGAAAAAAAAAGGAAAATAAAAAAAATGAGCTATGCTGTTTTAATGAAAATATTTTAATCTGTCTGGCTTGAAAACATTTTTTTCCTTAAATACTCTTGCACTTCGAATATAATCAGTACATGGTAATGAGGAATGGGTCAAGGTTCTAGTTTTGCATCTCTTTCTCAGTGTCTTTTACAGGATTCAGCCTCTGTGCTTTTAAAAAAATGTGACCCCAACCTGGCTCCCCCTCTTTTTATCGGGCTTAACCTCACCTACCTATCCCAGTCCTGGGAACAGAGAAATGTGAATCAGGTGATGTTTGTAAAGGTTTGGGAACCAACAGACATATTGCAAAGATACCTAAATGAATAAGGAAGTGATGTTAGCTTGTAAGCTTATCTCAACTGAATTGTCTTGATTTTATCTTAATATAAATAAAAAATAACTATGTGATTGTCATGTGGGAATTACAGCAATTTCTAGGTAATATCTGTAATAGAATGCATGTGATAAACTTATTTTAAATTATTAGCTTGATCTAGCTTTAATAGTCATTCTATATAATGTACTTAAATGGTATCCTGAAAAGATCCTTAAACAGCAAAATTAATTAAAAATTGAATATTTGAATATTTTATTAATGATTAAAACCCATAAAACCTTCCAGGAGTTCATGGAAATTGATGCTTCTGTGCATAACAAGACATTGATGCTTTTAAAAAATGCCTAGATTGTAGGTGCTACTTCTATTTCAATGAATAAAGTCTTGAGTTACTTTTATTTGCATAAAATGTGAAAGATGTGAACTGCCGCAAGTAGATCCATGCAAACGGTTCAGCATCCAACTTAAAAGTGCTCTTAATAGGTCCCTCGGGCTCAGATTCACAGAGGACATTCCCATCCGATATATGGGAATCATCAAAATATATGCAGAAAACTGTGCGACCTTTTCAGTTGCATTGTGCGATTTTTGAACACCAAGAGTTTTGACAGGCTAGATTGAAAGATGGATGTCATATATTAGCAATTGCACTTTCAAATGTTATACATGTCTGAGAATAATTTCTCCACAACATTTAAATACCTGTGATATAGTGGGGGAAGTGGTTTAGGGGTGAAGGAAGAATAATCCGGGAAGGTTTTCCTGCCAGCTGGTACGGGGTTGAGTTTGGGAGCAACAGCAGGACTGACGCAAGTGACATAACTGCATGAGAGGAGAAATCCTGCAAGTGCTTCTGCCCTGTGGTGCATTCCGGACAGTCCTAGGGACAGCACTTTGGGATGCACCTGGGTTCCATTACTCAGAATACTCTGCTGGGAGAGGTACGGCTGCCCAAATGCTTGTTAGCCTGTGGCTTGCGGGAGTCAGGGGATGAAAGGCTGAAGCAGGAGCCATAAGTAGGGCAGAGGAGGCTAATATCTAGAGGACGAGAAAAGTGACGGGAGTACAAATGTCTCTGAAGTTATATGAGGGCAATTGTCAAAGTCAAGGGTAAGAGACTGAGAAACACTAATAAAAAGCTCAGTTTCAAAGCTGGGGACTGGAAATTGGGTGCCCAGTTCTGTATTTAAGCAACTAACGTGGCATTTAAATGTATAAAATGCATATTTACAAGCTTAAATAAATGCTTATGCCACTGATAGGAAGAGGATTGAGGCAGATGAAAACATCCCTCCCAAATGCTGGCGTTCACCTTTGCCTTTGCTGTGTGAAAGAGATGGTGCGGGAGATGCCGTGCTCGGGGGTAAAACTGAATTTAAACCTCAGGTTGCACAATAAGAACCTAATGAATTGCAGAATGTGTCTCTTTACTCTGAAAAAGAGTAGAGGAACACGAGCAATCTTGGACTGTATGTAAATTGTTTCATTGTACCTGCAAAATATAACATGAAAAACTTGAGACTTATAAAATGTCACCTGCTCTTATCGAGCTTCGAAGAGATTACCTCTTCACAGAAGTTTCATTTTCATTTCCTCCAACATTTACTGAAGTGAACGAGGGCCGTGACTCCTTTATTTCCTAATCCTAGCCAGCAACTTGCTTTTTTCTGTGTTTTATGTCATTCCATATGACATTGCATCAAGGCAATTCAGTGCTGCATGCAGTTGAACCAAAAGCAATTTAAGTCAAAAATGGACAAATATGGATGTCATTTATAAAGCTTGTTCAAAGGTCTTTGACACAGCTCAAAGCTTGCGCACTTTTGAGGTGCAGCAAGGTTTTTCTCCTCTTATTTCTGAAGCCAGACTGTGGCGGTTTAATAGAGCTCCGCTGAGTGAGTAGCAGACAACACTCTGTACTAAGAACAATCCATTCGTAAACTAAAAGTGTTTTCACTTTTATTACTTATAGAAACTTTTTAGAAGAAAAATATAGGACCCAATATAAAAACAAGTGTAGCAGTATCAGTGGAACAGCCTTGCAGCCTAAAACCCAAACATCTTGCTGTACAGTCTCTTAAAATCTAAAAGCTCGCCCGGTGTGCAGAGTTGGAGCATTATGGGGAAATAAATTGTTTTCTTTGATGGTTTCTCTGTTTTCACACCCATTTTAATCATATCCTAAATGCTGTTGGTTTTAAGGCCTTGCTTTCAGAGTATTTTATTTTTATATGTATTATAATATGTATGTTTGTTTATATATATATATAATATATTTTTAATGGATATAAAAAGGGACACTTCCCTCCCCAGTTAAGACTCTGTGGCTTGGTCTTTCTTTTGCTTAGCCATTGGCACCAAAAGCCCAGATGTTTCCAGGCAGTCCAGCTGTAAGAGAAAGTCTGTATGTAGGACTTAAAACCTCTGTGTAAGGCCACAAATTCCAAAGCAATACTATACGCTGGAAAAGATTTGTGAACGTGCTGTTTCTTCAACAGAGAATGCTCAGAGATTCTTAGAAATTTTTCTTTTACCTAAGTGCTGAAGAGTTCTTCCGAGTAATTAGTTCACTGGTGATCTTGAGATAAAATGATAGTGGCACATAAAAAATACCCCATTTACAAATGTCTTTATGTGTTTGCTTTTTTTTTCCTCTTCTTGTCCTAAGTGTTCAACTAATACAATTCAGATGTCCTTTACTTGGGGTCGGTCTCAAGAAACATTTGGCATTGCTTATAAACATATTTCTTTAATCTTGTTTTTGATTAGGACATGTTTCAAAGCACTCAGATGTCCCGCTATGAAAATTCAAGAGATATATCACTGTTAAGTACATCTTTGTAGCTGTAAATAATTTTCCCTTCCCTTCTTCCCTGCCTTCATGACTTGTCCCTTCCCCTGAGCCAAGGGGGCTACTCATGCTTTTGCCATCAATGTTATTTTGTCAATTGAAGTGTGTTCAAAATTGCCAGCACAGATTTATTTTGTTATTTAAAGTGTTCCGTTGCTCTCTGTTGTCTTTGCAATAAAAGGTCATGGTAAAATAGCGTTGTGAGAACTGTTTTCATTAGGAAGGTATAATGGCAAATAAAAGTGCAGTTTGTAAATAAATTTATTACAATTAATTTTAATATGTATGCTGTGTTTTCATAAAAGACATTTGTCAAAATATTGCTGTTGGTAAAAATGGGTTTAAGGATCCTTGTCAGTATGTTTGGCTGATTAATTATGGAACTTATTTTAATATCAGAATAACATCATCTTAGCTTCTTGAAGCAATTAAAGTAATGAATTACTTGCGTTCCCTTACATTTTATCTCGATTCTCTATCTTTTGCTACACTCTTTTCCAAATAGTAAATATATTCAGTAATTATATCTGATAACATGTAAGTAGCTTATATTAGATAGCGAGATATATAATGCAGATAAAAATAGTCTAGATTACACCTAGTGTATATTACATTTATTTTATAAATGTAGTATGTGATGCTTGCTTACTGCATATTTCAAAAGGGCTCTGAAAGCTTGATAAACTGATAGGCACTTTATACAGAGCATGTTATTTCACACACCTCCTTAGTTCTTGCAGTTACTTCTGGACCAAAACATGGTTTAAGAGTGCATGGCAGCAGAGCTAAACACTTCAAGGGAAAGATGAGAGTATATCTAATCCGATTCTAACTGTCCATGATATTTAAGGTGTAGCCATTGTTTAATATTTTAAGAACAGAAACTAATGGTTTATATAGAGCATTTGGGGAGTGTTAGATTCTTAAAAAAAAAACCCAAATCAGCCTACCTCTGTAGTATTTAAGACCTTATCCCACATAGAAACAAACTGTTAATAGTGATTGACATGCTACTACAAAATTGCTGCTATTTTCAGATGCTCTTGAGATTAACAGAAAGATGTCTAAAAAATTTGCTGCCCTAACGAGAAGTTTCACCCTCACTTTCCCAAGGCGACTGTACCTCCAGTGCCGGCAGCAAGTGCGGGTGGCAGGAGGCGTGGGGAGCCCTGAGGTGCTGGGAACATACGGGATGCACCCGGAGTGACTTCTTTCTCTGCTCTCCTGCTGACGTCTTCTGGGCACGGGACTGGTTTGGCTGTGTAGAGGGATGGGATGGTGAGTTTGGGGTCGCACAGCCTGCTGTTATTTAAGGGGTGACCCCGATTACCCCCAGTGGCTCCTGGCATCCTCTGTGCCACGGGTTTCTGTCGCATCCGAGTGGCGGGAGGCTGCGTTGTGGGTGTAGCTTTTGCCTGTGTTTGACCTGCAAGATGGAGCTCAGTTTGGAAAGCTGTCGTCAAATGACGGAAAACGATTCCCTGGCAGACTGAGAGTGCAGTCTAAAAAGACAACCCTCTGCTTCCCTATTAAACCACCATCGTTCCTGCTAATACATAATGATCTCAACCCGACCCCCAAGTGGGGGTGAGGAGTAGGGGTACCCACAGCAAACGGGAGGCACGCAGAGGGAGTGCATCAAAAATAAAATTCTCCCAAGGCCTGCACAAAAAGCAGTGTATACATTCTGCCTCAGGACTGAATACAGCTGACCTCGCAGTTGTCTTTACCATGAAGTTCTGGAGGGCAAAGCCCAGTGAAACACTAAATGCCGTATTACTAATGTATACTTTGGTGAAATATTTCTCAGCACTGAGCAAACATTACAAGTAACGAATGTATTTAATGGAGTGTATTATTTTATTATAGCTACTTGCTATAAGAGGCAGTTAAAGCACGATAAACAAAAGAAGCAGAAATGTGATGTTCTAGAAGATCAGATCTCTTTGCCTTATATCTGTTTTGTCAACTTGCATTCATCTACTTTCTGTTTTCTTTGGTGGGCAGTCATCAAGGCGTGAAATAGCTGCCTTCCCACGTTACCAAGCCATGTAAATTTTGCTTTGGGAATGAGCTTATTTCAGACAGCATTCGTAATCATGGTGCCTTAGCACCACTTGCATAGGGAAGAACACATGACGAAAATGTTTTACTTCTTAGAGGTGACATAATTACAATCTGTGGCCTCGATGAAGTTTCACATATGAAATAATGTTAAAACCTCATAAATACGTGAGAAGAACAAAGAGCAAAATGCTTATTTTTTATGTTAGTCTTTCTATATTTTGGCTGTTTATATGAGTGGAGTGTATTTTTTTTCAAGAACTGTATCCTACTAATATTACTGCTGTCCACTATACTCCTAATGGCAGAGTAACACTGAAAGCATAATTACATTTCCTAATTATGTGTAATTAAGCAAAACCCAGATGATGTATTCAGCGAGCTCTTGGAATAGCCAAGGGTCAAGGACTTTTGGAATTTTGTAGCATTTCTCTAAATAAGCACATTATACTGTTAAAGCCAAGATACAGTTTTGTGCAGTCTGTTCTGTAAACCTGCTTAGCAGCTAAAATATATAGTATTCATTTATTTAGCTGAGTAAGGATATAGTTGAGATTTCCTCCCTCCCGTTTTTAGATTTGTCGTACTTAACCCAGGAAAAGGGACTTTAAACTCAGCACCATAATGTTCTGCATGCTGACAAGCTAAGTGATATTTATTTTTTCAAACCTTAATCCTTTTGAAACATGGAGAAATAAATACATCCTCTTATCTAGCATATGCCTGAGACTGGAAATAAATTCTTATTTTCTTGTAGTCCTGTACCAGTGGTCTACAATGAATAATTTGGGCAGTCTCACTGAATATAATAGAAAGAGCTTCTCTATTACCAGTGATAATTATAAAGCTCATAATGGGAAAACTCCAAAGCCCTACCATCAATCAAGGAAAATAAACAATGGAAAATGATAGGTATATAGAAGTGAAAATGGCAAAACCACATATGGAAATGCAATAGTTTCTGCAAGGTTATAAATCACGGGGGAGTCATAATTTTAAATGTAATTAATATTCTCAGATTAAAACATAACTTTCTACGAAATTTAGCAGACATGTTTACAATCAGGAGCTGGATGAGTCAGAGCATTAGTAATGGGATTAAGAAGACTTTCACTTCTAGATCATTAGGTCAAATATGACCCAAATCTGCAGTGCCTGAAAGTTATCATTTCACAGCTGTGCAGGGGCCTTTGTAAAAAGATTTGTTGATTTTGGTCTAGACCCCAGCAGGGTCTGCAGACCAAAATCAGCCGTGCTGTAAGCAGTTTTGTTCGCAGTGAAAACAAAAGAAGTTGGCCTCCATCATCTCAAAGCTTGGATTTTGGAGTACTAGAGCATCATTGAAAACCTATGATGTGAATCCTTCCAGTAGCAGAAGCCAAGAACAAAATGGCCTTTGCGAGGAAGCTGCCCGCTCGGTCTCTGGAAGGGATCCCTCCAGACAGGGATGCAGATGAGCGTTGTTTACTGGAAGTTTTTCTCTCCTTGTCTCATGAATGCCTATCCTGGAAACCTACGACAGAGCAAAGGCCTTCAGAACATTCCTTAGCATGTAAATTCCCACACATGCTTCTTAAAATAGAGGTGGATGTGAACGATAACCTCAAAGTCCATTGCCATCAGTTCAGCCATCTACACAAATTTACTGGTAAAAAGCTTGCTAAAGATTTATAAGTGAATGATATATTGGTTTTGCTATTAGTTGTGATAGCAAATGTAGAAAGGGGGGAACCTGCCTAGTGTAAAGTAGTAGTATCCAAATTAGCAAAAGCCTATCATTTTTTTTAACGCCTTGTTGGCAATTCTTAATCTTACATGGTCTTACATGAATGAACTCAGGGGCACGTTGTGCATTGTCTCAGGAAGGATTTGGGCAGGCACTGGACCTGCCAGCAGCAGTGCACTCTGTGGGAACAGTACATCCAGTTTGTTTTCCCATCTCACACCATGGCCCAGACGGCTCCAGCTAATGCACCTGGCTTTCTTCATACATCAGTGCTGGAGGTTAGAGGCCTTGAAATTTTCTCCACTCTCACGTAGTGCCATTCCCTGCAAAATTTGGTGATATTCAAAATATGTCTGTTCATGCTGGTTGACTTCTCTGTCACTTGCTTTCCCTTCAGTGAGATCTGAAGCCATTCAGGGCATGCTTGGAGTTTTCTGAAGTTTTTGTGTCTGTGTTGATTCCTCAGTTGGCTCACTGGGGAGGCAGTGAGTTAACTAAGGTTTCCTCTGGGTGCACACTCACGCTGTGACAGGTGCTGGACGCAGTCTGGTTCAGAAACCTCTACCCTTGCTGCAGTGCACAGGGCTTACGCTTACAAATCCAGCAGAGAGGTAGAGTCCACACATTCATGGACAGCACTGCACTAACATGTGCTTTCTTACACGTTTTCCCGATGCTTTCTTGAACACGAAATTGTTAGCAACTTAAAAATTCAGTCCTTGAACCAGTTCTGTTTCTCCTAGTTCTTGTTTCCATCCTCAGGACGTGACCAGTGCCATTGCCTCACCTCCATTTGGACTGCAGCTTATTTACACCTCTGGGGTCTAGGACACTTCCAGAAATGCTGACTTGCAGTTTTCCATTCCTTTCATTTCTTTACCTGGCCACAAACAAACCCAGTTCCTTCCAAGGCAGGTATTTTCCACCCTTCATTCCTGCCCCCTGTGACTCCCCAAACCACTCCTGAGACACTATCTTTCTGGCAGAGCTTATAACTGTAGAAATAATGGAGGACCAAGGAAATGTCTGTTGCTCTAGTAATAGCTATAATATGGTAATTGCCAGTGGTTTATTCTGTGGATAATCAGCCAGTGCTTAAAGGATACCAGTTTTGAAATCCTTTATTCCTCTTTTGGAATTCTTCCATGTTCTTTCCATACATCTGAGTGAAGGTGAGACCCTTTGTCACACGATTTCCACCAAAACCAAATATATTTTTGACAGTTGAGGAGTCTGTCTACAGGCCGAATAAAATTTTTTGCAATGTCATTTTTTTCATACATATACAATATTAAATATTTCTCAGAAATATTTGTTCCTGTGTTGGAAGGTTACAAGAGGAAAAGACCGTGAACCATTGGTAGCAATGCATTTTGTTTCCAGTGCTTTGTTTCCCGTTGTGAATTTCATTTACTAGGTACACATGACACAAAGCTTTATTAATTGCACGAAGAAATGACACCACTATTATTCCCAGTAACAAATGAGTCACTAAGTTTGCAACAGCAGACGAAATATAAATGCATGCATGTGAGATCTGCAATAGTTATAGGAGCTCTTCCTAAAAATAAATTTCAACTGATTTACAGCATTCCCGAATAGTTTAATATGCCATACTGTGTATGATATATTCAGATTTTCAGTCCCAATGCATTCCTGAAAAGAATGTCCAGTGTTGTTGTAAGGATTAAATGTCCCATGGGGTATAAAAGCACCAGAAAATGAAGGACAATGAAACATTAGTTGTAAAAACAAGCAGATGTAGCATAATAAGTAAAAGGTCAATATGTACTGAGGACCAGCATGCGTAAAATCAGAATGGTAATTTCAAATAGTCAGAGGCCAGTATGGCAGCAGAGCTCCCTCCAGTACTGCCCGGTTAGAAGAGTCATTAGGCAGTCTGTACTCCAGCAATGGGCTTGACTGAGAGAGAAGTTTTGCTCCGATATCTTTACTTGCCTCTTAAATAATTCATATGGTTAATATTTAAGTTTCAGAAACCTGTGGCCAGCAAGAGAAAGTTCTTCTAAATGACCCCATTTGTGCTAATGTAACAATCTAATGAAAACTTTAATGCTTATGTTTGCATAATTTCAATTCATTTTTGCTGTTCTGATTATTAAAATTGCTCATTTAAGGACTATCTTTTGTTTTGTTTGATTTCAGCATTCCCTTTGGTAGGAGTTGCAGAAATTGTGAGGAAATGGATTTAATAGACACGGTCTCAGAAATGGTTAGCTAAATGGTGCTGCAAATACTCCCAATTTTTCCCTTTGTTCTTTTACATATGTTTAAAGATATTTCTGTTAATTTACAATTTGAAAGATGGGTGAGGAGCAGAGAGTTTGAAAAATAGATTACTGTCTTCATTAATACAGGTTTGACCTACAAAGTCTTCACGTACTTAATGATTAAAAACCAAAGTACTAAATAATAAATTATAAGAATTTATAGGAGTCATCATCTTGAAATTAGCTTACTGAATGTTCTTATCATAATAAATCTGAGTGGGTGTCTAATTTAGTGTTAGCTGACTAAAATTATATGTTGCAGTCAGACAAGAAAAAAGAAAAAAAACTTTTGTTTCAAGACAAATGATATGAATTTAATCAGAACTAACCCGAAAGGCTACCATATTTTGTTGTGTCTACTTTGCAGAAACTTTGGCAAAACTGGTATTGGTAGAACGAAGATCAATTTCAATTTGTGTATCCGGCAGACAATAAAATTACCTCTAGCAATTCAGTGATGTTTATGGTAACGCTTCCCTTACTGCTGTAACTAGTCAAAACCCCAAGAAACAAATAACAAAATATCTGCTGTATCTCTTAGTCAATCTAGGAATAGCAGAAGCATTCGCTAAGATCTTTTTATGTTATTGTAGAACAATCTCTCTCTTCCCTCTTTATCTCTCACTGTTATAGAAGATGTTTCTCGAGTCAGTTAAAATGTATGTCTCCTCACATATGAATAGGAAACTTCACATACAGACCTGAACACATTCAGAGCTGGTAAACTGCTTCTAAAATTCAGCTACTGGGAAGCCTTGAAGGAAAAGAAAGAAAAGCAAACGTTAATTTAGGCAGCATATTAAAAGCAGTCCTAATCAATATTTTGCTTCAGTCCAGGCAGTTACAGATGTGGTCCTGAGCCCGTGCTCGGGACAGTCATCCCGAGCCTTTCTACTGTGCCAGAACAAGTGGGTTTGGCCAGTATAGAGCTAACATATATCCAGTCTCTACTTCTGCTGGCAGACTTCAATGAAGGAAGGACTGGGACCCGAGTTTGTAAACAGGTGCTAAAATCGTAGCAAAGTAGCTTTACAGGGGAAATTACTCTCTGCAGTTTATAAAGAGCAGTGAGAGCTGCAGAAAGCAGTCAGGTTCGACTTCATCCTTTCACTTTGCCTCAGTCCCTCACCCTAATTAATTAGAGGGAAATATGCCTTCCAGAGAAGAAGAAAATACCTTTGGGATTTTCATCAGGAAGTCATAGCTCCTCTGGTTAAAAGGGAAAAGATTTGTTGTTGTTGTTTTAAATATTAAAAATTTAAAATGTGATTCACTAGTAGTTAATTTTTATCATTAGTACCAATTCTGCAGTGCTAAATGCTGTTGATAATATTTAAGCTTCTTTATGTAAACATAATTTTTGATTGCAGATTCCTAATCAGAACTAGAAAACCCATGTGCCTCAATCATTTTTCCCAAAGAGCTCCTGGAGATCAGATTCATCTCTGAAAATGCTGATTAGTCGGGTTTCATTACCTCCTTACAGAGTATTCAAATGTCAAAAAAAGGCAAAACAAAGATGGGAGTATACAAATGAAAATTAGATGCATTATTAAATTAAAGGAGCTTATATCTCTCATTTTCTAAAAAGCCTTTACCTTAGCAATCTCCTGCAGCTGGACCCAGTGTGATCCCATGCTGTAGCAGTGTGCCCAGAGTGTGCACGAACGTGAGGTTTCTTCCCAGCGCTACTCGCCATATATGCTGTAAAATGGAGAGTAGCTTAGGTAATTCCTATGTCACACTGGGTAATCATTGTTTAACAGGGAAAGAAAATGCTTGTGAAATAATTTTTGTTAGTCTAATCATTAACAATCCCATCCAAACTCCCAATTTTTTGTAGGGGTGAAGATGGACCCCGTTTTCAGTCGCAGTTTTCTTTTCCGCCTTTTAGATACAATCATGATCAGTGGTATTTCATTGTACAATGTAGTGTCCAAAGACCCCTTATGATGAGTGTCTGCTATGCTGGCAACCATGCAAAGACTTGTTTAGAGGTATGTCTGTCCTGCAGAACCTGCATGATGAGCCCACAGCTTAGGAAGTCAAGCTCTACAGCAGTCGCCTACACATGTCAGTGCTTTTGGAGCCCCTGGGATGACTCCTACTAGCAATTAATTCAGCTGGGCGGTACTGGTGGGCACGCTATGGTTTGGCAGTGATTCCTGATGCTTTTGGAGCCAGGGCTCAGAGGAACTATTATTTCCTCCAAAGGCACGTACCCATCAAAAAGCAGTAAGTCTACTAATAGCACAAGGTTGAATGGTTGGGCTATAGCAAAAAGAGTAAAGGGGCCTGTTCATTTAGTCAGTATTCCTTCCTTCTGGTTTGCTCAGCAAGATCTTCAGGGGTGGACTGTCCACCAGCTGCCCTACACATTGTGTAGGTGTGGTACGGAGGCGTAGTCACCATGCGATTCCTGCAGGGATGAGTACTGGCAGCCTGTATCATCTGTAAAGTCTGTGTGACTCCCAGATAACCCTGTAGAAACTGTGGGTGAAGACTCAGCCCAGACTATACGCAGAGGGATGTTTTGTGCTCTCTTCTGTATCCCTTTTCTTTCATGCCTGTGCAGGGTTAATCACAGGATACGGTGACGTTTCAGTGAACAGTAAAATATAACCCATACATGAAGATCGAGCTAATTTCATGTTTAGTGAAAGAATACTCCTTGTATAAGAGCTCTGGATTTTGTAATGGAAGATTTGTAACGCACTGATTTTTTAAAACACCTTTTTTCAAGTATCATTAGCATTACTAATGTGTGTGTTACTTTTAGAGGCTTGACTCAGCGATTTCCGTATGTTCCAGATTTCTTGCCACCGATAGACAGCTGTGTTGCTGTGTAACAATGCAAGGTCATTTTTATGTTACATACGTAGAAATAACAGCAACTGCATTCAGTCTGAATTAACATGATGTCCCCTAAAATTTCAGTGGAAAAATCCAAACAAACCTCAGCGTGCTCCGTTAACGCCAGAATTCAGCAGATAAACTCCCGCGCGGGCTCTAGAAGTGCTTGATTACAGGCCTGATCAGTGAGAACTCTCTGTGCTTGGATGCTGTAAACTTTTTTCCTAATAATTTTGCCACAAATTCGCTATTTAATGCAAACGATCAGACAAATTGTTTTTTCTGCTTTGTTTTGGTAGATCGGGTGTTTAAGATAAAACTGGACACAGATGCATCTTTGTAATACATACGAAGATACAGGCAGGAAAAAGGAAACATTAAGCACTATCAAATTTCTTTGTAATAAAATATCATTTGTTTTCTTTCTCCCTGCAACTTGGTGAGGTTTGCAGTTCCATGTAACATTATGCATTTACAGAATTTTCCTTAGGATTCAGCTGGCCCATTAAGAACAGGTTGTGAAAGAAGAAAACGTGCATTTCCCAAATCCACTACACTTTGTACCCAGGTCTGCAGAGCAAATTAACTAACACTTCTGTGAAATTAGAGAAATGATATTTTCTTTATCTTTAAAAGAAATTAATGAGTGGGCTGGTAAAGTAGGGGAGGGAAGATCAGTTGCTCTTCTAATTTAAGAAAGGCTTGTGGTTCAAAAATATAAACAGACAGCCTGGTGGCCAGGTAGCTTGTTGTTATGTTGGGGTTTTTTTCCACATCAGTGACATTCTTCAGTCCTGCAAGTTAGTAAAACCAAGACCACTTGCCATAGCTATAAGCTATCAATAAAAATTAATGTACCAGAGGGAATTGAAAGGAAAAAAATGTACTTAAGTGTTCAGGGCCATCGAGCCACCCATGCATCCTCTGCGAGTGTATTCTGGCGATTGAGCTGTTATTGTTGCCATGGGCTGCCATTTAATGTTATTTTCCTAAGTAAATGCTTCTGTGCTCTGATCAAGGACATTGGCAGTAAACCAAGACACAGTCTTCAGAAAAAGATGGTGCTGAATGGTGTTGAATACTGTTCAACCAGACCTGTTATCAGAGGATAACTAAAGCCCCTCTCTTTTGAAAGTCAGTTCAAACACAGGTCTAAAATCGTTTCAAGAAGGCAAAAGTCCTTCTCTATTCCTCTTGCTCTTTTTTCTGAAAGATTTTTCAGGTTTTTTGGTTGGTTTTGTTTTTGTTTTTTTTTTTTTAAGAATGAGAAGAGGAATTAAAAAAAAAAAAAAAAAGACTGGGATATATCCACTCTAAGGTGATTTTAACCGAAGACAATGGGAAGATCAATAAGAAAACCAAAATCCCCCAAAAAATGTCTTTCTGGGATGGGTTTTTCTGTTTGTCTGCATTTCCAGCAGGACAGTCGTTGTCAGACTGAGGGCTCCCTCTGTTAACTACATCCCCTAATAGTTTTTTTCTGGGGGGGAGACGGTTGTGGCTCTGCAGCCAGCCCTGGATGCTGATGCCAGTGGTATAGTTCTGTTCAAAGGGAAGGGACAAGAGGTGTGTAGTCACCCCCAGTGTAACTGTATTGAAGCAAAGGATTTTCCACCGAGGAGGACTAGCGTTGGATAGTGTCATCTGATTCTTTGGGCTAAAATGCTACCCGTACTGTATTTGTCAATCAAGAGAGTACATATTAAACCAGGAGTGCCACTGTGTTGCGCCCTGTAACAGCTGAACCCACATTTGCTAAAAGAAAAGAGTAAAAAAGAGATGAAAGGGGTTTCCATTTGCAATGATCTGTGTACCGGAGCTGTACACAAATGCAGAAACGAAGGCCTGCAACAAGTAAGTCATCCCCCAGGTTAATTTTGGCGTCAATCTGCGCCATTTCTTTCTCAGGACGATTATTGTATTAAACTGTTACATTTGATTCATTTGTAGTTAAGGCAATAAAACTACATTTATTCCAATAAAGTAATAAAGGCTGAGTCTGTGCCCCAGGGGCCTGAAACCATCATTTTGGGTATGGTACACTCAGTGGTTGCAGCACGGAATGCTTTGGGGTATGCGGTAAAGAGAAATGGGATTTAGCATCATCATTTACCTGTAGGATGGGTCTGTCCTAGCGAAACCTTGTGCTTTGTGCTGCAGGTGTAAGAAAGCAGCTGGGTGTAATCCCTGTGGGCATTTCTTTTTTAAATCAAACTTTGTTAACCCAGAACTTGGTGAAGAAGAAAAGGAGGATATCACAAATGAAAAGGCTGATCTGGCTTTTCGGTACCTGTTATTGATAGTATGTAGACAGTCATGCTTATTTATAAGTCTTCTGGGGAAAAGTACTTGTTTGAGCCATTCTTCAGGGTTATTCAGCATGTTTTAGTCCTCTATCCACCTTTCGATCCAATAGCTCCCTTTTTCTTTTAATGATGCATTTCATGTGCGGCAGTTCTTCCTAAAAATTGCCCGTAGAGGGTCAGACCAAAGTTCAAAGTGGTCTAGTATACTTGCTCTGATAGGTGACAACAGCAGAAGCCATAGAAAGAGAAGGAGAATCAGCAAACAATAGAGAATTTTTCCCAAAATCTCTCCCAGCCTCTAATAACTTACATTAATCAGTCAGTTTTTGACTTGTAAACTGTCAGCATCCACAGTGTCTTGCAGGAGGGATTTAACAGCTTAACTTCATATTGTATAAAAAATTCAGTGACACCTTTTGTTTGTTTCAAGCCTGGAACTTGCTGGTGCTACCTAATAGCATCCAGCTCCTGTATCGAACCAATCAGTCTGTCCCTCTTCACCCTCTCCAAGCTGCTCGTAGTTTTGAAGACCACAAGTATGTCTCTGGTCAGCTGTCTCTTTGTGAGGAAGAAGATCCAGAATTTAATTGTGTACAGAAGTTATTCCAGAGCAATAATAATCCTTTTTGCCCTTCTCTGTAGCTTTCCAGTGCTGTGATAATTTTTCAAGATGAGGGTACCAGGACTTCATGCAGTTTTCAAGTTGCAGACAGATCATCAATTTGTACGGTGACATAATCGTGTCTTTTGTTTTCTTCTAGATTCTTTTCCTAATAATTCTCAGCTTCCTATTTCTTTTTTAATTGCTACTGAGCATTGAGCTGATGTCCTCATAGCACTGCGTTGTAACTCCAAGATCTTGCTCTTGCATCCTAAGAATAAGTTCAGTGCAGGCATGTGAAGTTGCGTTTGTTTTTTTCCTATGTGCATCACTTGACATTCGTCTACATTTAATTTCATCTCCCATTTTATTGTCTAGTTGCTGAGCATCATAAGATCTTTCTGCCAGTCTTCACAGTCAGCTTTCACCCTTGCTGGTGTGAATAGCTACCCTTTTGGTTTTTTTTTCCAGTAGTGGTGAGGAGGGAGGGAAAAATGGAAAGGTAACTGTAGACTGTGCTGCATGGATACAAACTATTTAGAGTGAAATCCAGAGATCCCCACTAGAGGCAACATGATTAATGGAACTGAAACCTCAAAAAATGGTCTTGCAACTACATTTTTAATGCATAATATTTGTGTGAGTTTGACATTCAGCAAAATGCTTTTTCTCATGCCTGGTTTGAAGTTAAAAAATATAAATGGAATGCCCTAGATTTTATTTATGCATCTAAAGTTGTTAAGGAGGTAAAGGAGAATCGAGAGGTAGGCAGCCCAGATTACGTATCTCCAAAGTACAGTCCCATCATTTAAAGAAACTTCTCCTCCTGTTGATTGAATCATTCAAAGTTGGGTTGATTTTAGTAATTCAGAATTATATATATTTTCATTGAATAAGCAGATGTTGGTTTCATTGTCCAAGGGAGAAGTCATAATGTTTACTTTGCGATCTTGGAAGGATCAGCATAAAAATGCATCCCTGTCATGCACACGCACAAATACACACATTGCTGGCAATGGATTTCCTAGTACCAATTTTAGCTAATGTTGCAGATTATGAATAATTGAAAAATATAGTGGAAATGCTTCATCTGAATTTTGTGTGAGCAATATCTAATGAATATTTGAGAGAATGTCTGAACTGTTGCTTAGAGGCTTGCCACACTGCTCTGTGTACAAAAAAGACCTGCAGACAGCTTACACTGAAATTTTGAAAATCCTAGGGAGAAAGAAGTTTAACCGAAAGCTTTTACAACTGCATGAGTTCCACAGCATTGAATTAAGTTAATAAATGAGAGCTTAATATCAATGAAAAGTAAATGCACATCTGGATTTTGCAAATCTCAGCATTCCGTGGCATTAGAAACTCTCCCTGTCAAATGTGATGTCTTCAGTGGAGTTTTTAAGGTACCTCTAAAACTGTGTACATCAAAGGTTCAGTATTGTTTCTTTGCATTTTATTTTAAGTGAGGGAAAGTGCAATTGCATTTGGAAAAAAATACTACTCTTTGTCATTCTAAATTGAGAAGTATGAGTGAAGACAACTCGGACTATAATCATCAGGGTCTGTAGCATTTTAACAATGTGAGGTACCCAGTAAATTGTGGGTTTTTTCCTTCAGTGTAGTGACAACAAATATGCTTTGTCAGTCTTTCTAGACTCTGTTATTCTCCCTGTGAGAAAGTGTTTGCCCTGATTGCCTCTAATTTAGAATTCTTTGTTATTCACTTGTCTAATCATTTGTATTGAGTTAAAAGTAGCAAGGCAAATTGACACTATCTGCACAATATAACATTTGGGGTTTGCTGGTGTAGTTAATTCCCCCTTACTAACCATAGCTTTTGCCTTTTCTTTTCTCTTTTGATACTCAAATTTAGGTCCTTTGTCTGTCCTCCTAGCTCTTCCTTTTCATACATTAAATTTCATTGCCAGCACTCTGAAAATCCAAATAAATTATGCCATTTGCACTACCATCATCAACCTTCTCTGTAACCTCAAAAAAGTCAAGGAGAATAGTTAGGCAGATTTTTCTTTTCTAAACCTCTACCAGTTTTTTTTCTATTATGTTACAAATATGTGTTCCTTTCTACCTTGCCTGTCAGAATGGCTTTCAACTGTTTTCCTTGCTAATGTTGACAAGGTGATTGACTTGCAGATTTCTATAGCAGTTTTAGACCTTTAAAAAAAAGGGAAAGACTGCTCTTATATTCCACAAACTTTTTTTTTTTTTCATACTGCTTGAACTTCAATTATTATTTGTGGCCTACAGATCTTTGACAAGAATAAATCTTACAGTATCTAGTCCGACAGACTCAATTTTTGTTTTGAATTGCCTCCTCCTTTTCTAGTAGTAGGCACTGTGGTAATTATATACATAGTCAATGGATGACAGCCAGGACATTGTTATTGTAGTCTTTGGTTTAGAGAAAGTATTAATTTCATATTTCAGTTGTTTTACATGCTGTCAGGGTATAACTCTTTTCATGATTCTAGAGTACTGAAAAGTAAAAGTTCTGGGCAGTTCTGCTTCAATTCTTTAGCCACATCTGGTTTAATTTTAAGGTTTTATTTCTCTTTATTGGTCTGGCACATGTCTGTAGGGGTTTATCCTGCAGAGATTTTTTTAGTATGTACTCGTAAGTCTTCTATAATCAATTGCGGTGAAAATCAGCAGTTTGTATTGATTATAGTCAATGAATATTTTTATGTTTGTATTTAAAAAGGGAAAAAAAAAGCCTATGGGTGATAGTTCATTAGCTTATAAATATAGTATAACTTCCTGCATAATTACAGGTTTTTATAATTTTTATAATGCTTTTTGCTTATTTTCCTTTGGATAATTTTCAAAGTACTATTATTCCCTCAAGAGATCTCTAAGAGGCAGAATTTCTGGCTATTAAAGATTTGCCATCCCACAAGCAGCAGACTGAGAGTACCTCCAGGTTATTTATAACTGGATTTTATCTCAGAAAATTAACTAAAGAAGATAAACCAAAATTCTAGGGGAAAATGCCTTAAACATCTCATATATTATGCTGTGCTCAAACAGCTATTTTAATTTTAACAGCCTGGCAAGCCCAGTGGAGCTCTTTTTCTGGTTTTGGGCACAAAATAAGATAACACTTTTCGAATTCCTCCAGGAGATCATCTAAGTGCACTTAAAGCGGAGGCATAAAATATGAGTTTACAATGCGATATATTTAAGCTTCACATGTTAGTTTAATTGATTTTCTGTGTTTGCTAGTTCTAAGAGCCCCAGAACTCCTAATCTGCCCTTTAAAAAACTAGTACATTTTCAAAATGTTGTATTAGCAGGCAAGGACAAGTTGATCTGTTCTACAGAAAGTTTCATTGTGTACTGGTTTCTCTAGCGTTACAACCCTTTCCTGACCACGGGCACCCTCAGTTCTGCCAGCATTTCAGGAGACGCACACATTTACATGCCTGCATAATCCCATTGCTTTTAGTGGGCCGCTCAGGCAGATGGGGTTGCGTGTTGCTAAATCAGGGACGGAGTTTGCTAGCTGTGATTTGTGGGTGGGCTTTTCGGGAGCCTGTGGCGTGAACAGGGGGAACGAGCCTACCAAAAGCAGAGCACCTCAGTTGGACTGCTTGTGAGAATTTAGGTGTCTGGTGTGATTAAGCTTAAAATAACAAACTCATTTTCTTTCTAACATCAGTTATACTTGAACTTAGGTCGAGAGGGGTGAAAGGTTATTGCAATAATTTATTGTACCTTATAGTACAATCGGTGGTTAAAAAAGAATGGTAGCTGGAAGGCATGTTCTGTTCTTACTTCAAGGAAAAAGTACTATCAGATCGCAAGGGCTAAAATAGTTGCAGCTTCTAAGTATGCCTTGTAAATAAAATGATGAGAAAGGGGTTTTCAAGACAAATTTTGAGACTAACAGTATTAGATCCTTTTCTTCACATGTTTATAATAATAATGCCTTGCATTTATGATTATATAATTATGATGCACAACTGGGTGACCTTTGCAGATGACAAAAATTATTAATGATTTCCTCTGGCTTTTGCTTTTAATTATTCATGTGAAGTAGAATATGGACTCTAAGGGCTAGAGAAAATAAGGGTGATTGGCTCATATCAGTGTTATCACATGGCAAAAAGATTTTGATATCTGCCTTCAGTTTGCTTAGAATTAGGTATTACCATTAAAGAAACTGGCTTTTTATGATGCATTATGGAACGTAAACTGATATATGCAGCCTCAATAGGAAGTTTTCCATACCATCTTGAAAAATTTTAGTCAAGGAAGAATATAAACTCTCTGTTACTATATGGACTTGTTTCTGCAGCCCTAGGTCCATCACTTCTTCAGGACAAAAATAAAATGAACTTGGAATTTCAGCTGAAAATTGCATGAGGAAATTAGTGATCACACTATCTGCCCATTTAGACTTCTTGCCTTTAATAAGTGAAAGGGTGGCTAAAAAAATATGGTTGAGTGTTTTCTCATGCCATCTGTGTTTTCTTTTCTAAATTATCTAGTCTTATAAATATTTGAATAACTTTTGCTCAGAATAAACACTTTCCTCTTAGCTTAGCACAAGCACACACTTTGGCTCTTGAGACCATAACAATTGGATAAATTAATATCGATTTGCTAAGAAAATACTTCTTCATCTGTTGAAATATCTCCTACTGTAGTCTAGAATGAAACAAATTTAGAAGAAGAACATAAATAGTTCTTGACCATTTTCCCACTGAACGTAATTATGGGGAGCATTGCACAAAGTTAATCGGCTGTACTTTCTAAAATATAGATTACACAGAAAAATTCCTGGAGGTGCAAGGCGGGGAAAGTGAGCTACACATACAAATTCAAACTGAACTCTAATATACATAAACCCCAAGTTTTTTAGAATTCTTTAGAGGTGGGGTGACTGGAACCATGTGATAGGCCACTATGTTGAGGTATCTGCTTGCCATTAACAGGATTAATCTATATGGCATGAATTTACAAGATTTCCAGTTGCCACTAATATTTATTAGAAAGAAAAAAAAGCAACTTGTTTGAATTACTGAAAATTAGAGGGTTTTGGTTTTGTACACAAGAGAGAAAGGTCTTACGTAATCTCTGAGTTCTGTGCTGTGGGCTGCAGAGCGAGGTGAAGCACAAGCCAAGACAAGCCCGCAGGAGTCGGGGTGGGTGTCCGTCCCCACCCAGAGGGAGAGGTCCTCCTGCCACCTCTGCTCGCCCGGGGAGGAGAGAGCAAGGCTGTCCCTGCGGACACGCACGTCACCTGTACTTGGAGACCCTCCACACTGACCCAGGTGCTTTTATAGCCTTTGGGGAAGCTTGGCTCCTTCGGGGCGGTGGTACCAACGGGCAGTGGATGAGCTGCAGCTCAGGAGGTTTCGGACTTGCGGCGTGTGGACAGGCCACCTGCCCCGTGGGGGGGGTAGGTCCGGAGCACGTTGATGCCAGGCGCTGGTACGCAGGGAAGAGATCCGACCAGGTATAAGGTGTCTCAGGTTTGCAGATATCCAGCAGCTCAGCTTCTGCTCCAGGTGGGCTGTCTGACAGCCTGGAGTCTGGAATGAACAGCTAAATTATTTTCCACAGCGGAAAAATCTGGGCGAACAGAGCGCATGTCTGTGGAGGCCTGGTCCTAGGAACACATCAGTCCAAGTGAAATTCCTCTAAGGAAAAAAATGAAGTGTACGGGACATAGATCATTGCATAAAAGAATGCAATCAGCGTTTCAGTGTACTTTGGGAGTCCTGGGAGATTCAAAGAAAAATCACACCTTAGAAAGTGATTTGGCAATGCCTGTTTCTTTGCAGTGTGCTGGTCCTACGATCCTCCAGGTTCAGGGCTTGAGGCAGGTGCTCTCTTAGTTGGTGCGGGTAAACTTTCAGGAAAAGACAAAAAAGAAATGGAGAGGACTTCAGCAAATAAATAAACATGACTAAATGTTGTTGCCAGCTTTACATGTACGTATCTTTTTGCCTAATTAATGTGAGTCTTTAGAAATTTATGCCACGTTTTTGTCCTTCAAGTCATATACAAATACTCAGCATCCCATATTTGCATTTGACTAAGACCTCTCAAACTTTATGGTTTTCCATTTGTCACTGAAAAAAAGAAAAAAAGAGAAGAGAAAGCAGAGAAAGTGGAAAGAAGGAAGGAGCACATAAACCAAAATAAAATGGATATTTCATTTGTGTTTTCCTGATAGATATTGAGTTCTTTCCATATACTTGTGCACTGAGGGTTTTGCTGAGTGAGCTAGGACACTGTCTCTTTAAGTGTTTAACAGTAATTGGTTCATGTCCTGGTGTTCATTGAAAATCCTAGACATTTCATGGAAAATCTTCTTAATGAGGGAATGAATTTTTCATTCACATTAGAAAGCTCACTCTGACAAACAATTTCTAAATAAAACTTTGGCGACATGACATCCCATATTGGACTTGACAAAGAGGACAGGTGCATTAGAATAAAACTGTATGGCGATCCTTCAAGCTGTCAGCCATGAATATTTTATTTCTTAATGAATCATCTTTGTGAAATGAACTTTCTTGTTGTAGTGTCAGTGCCATTTACAACAAAAAACCTGCTCCTTTTAAAAGGTGAACTCCTTAAAGATGCTGATGCCTGCATAAAATACTTAACCCTAGCCAAGGTATTCAGTAAATTTAATAGTGGGTTTTTTTTTCCCAAACTGTTTGAAATATAGTTTCATACTACCAGGTGTGACTGTCAAACACAACCTTTTGCAGTTGCAATTTTGTTAACAAAGCCATTATTCAGGGTAGGTTAGCAATGAGGTTGATCCATGGGGCGTCAATTTTGTTATTAAAAAACAAAGCATACTCGCTTAATTATTGGTTTTGTTTCCTTTGTTTTTAAGGGTATATTACTTTCATTTAGTACTTGTGCATAATAATAGTAGATTTATATTAAAGACCTTATGTATGAAAATCATAGGTCTAACAGACAACAGCTTCTTACACCATCTTGTATCGCTGTTCTGTACCATGCGAACAGAACAGATCGCAGGCCGTCCTTGTTGGTATTTTGGGATCTTTTTTTCCCCCAAAAGTGTAGAGTGCTGGTTGCAATGGGTGTGGAGGGTGGACAGTCCCTCTCAGAGCGATGGCCCCCCAGTACCCAGGTGTTTTGTGCTGTCCCTAAACTTCCCATTTCTTTTTTCTAAGAGAATACAAATGTCAGATCAGTTTATTCTTCCTCCCAGTTTATTTGTCAGAGCAGATTTGAATGTACTGGTTTTGCTAACAATTTTACATTCACTGAGTTATCTTAAAAGCATATATGTTTCAGCAGTTTCCTTTTGCTCTGCGAAAGCAGCTTGATTTAGATTCTCTGGGGAAAGCTCAGTTTTTATTGATATTAAAAATACCCATTTGATTGCAAACCTCAAAGTGGACTAGCTTCATTTTAATTTACATAATGCTGTCTTCAGGGACAAAGATTGCATGTCCTTTGTGGCATTAGTTTGTGGATGTTTGTTCCTAGCATGTGTCAAGTTCAAATTACAGGGTTTGTCATTTTACTTACAGGCTAATGTTTTGACTTCAGCAGATATGATTATACTCATTGTCTTCGTAGTCCCTGACCTGTGTCCTTGCTGATACTGGATATATACGAAGTCTTGTCTGCCCATGCTCCCATCCAGCACCCTAATCTCAATGGAAAGACTCCAAAAGATCAGGAATAGGCCCCCTTTAGTGCTTTTTTTTATTACCTCCTCCTTGCATTCCAGTTTCTTCCTTTCCATGCTGGACTTTTATCCTTGCATTAGCTCTCTTTCCAAATATCTGGACTTATCAAGGAAAGCTTTCACAGATCCTGCTCTTATTGAAGTCAGTAGCACCCTTCCCACTGTCTTTAACTGGAGAAAAAATAGAGACAAAAGCTGCTTTCAGAAAGGTTTTATTTCACTTAACATTGACTGTTCACATGTCTTGTCTGCTTCTATTGCACTTTTAAACTGTCTATAAAGTTTGTTGAAGCCTTCATGGGAAAACCTACAATAGGTTCACCAGACTTCACAAGGAAGTGTTAAGACTATACCCTTGTAGGCTCTGTGTTTTCAAATTGCTGTTGATAGATGAAGCCTTATATGTGCAGCAAGCATTTATCACCAGTAATTAGTAACATCAAAAAGGGGGTATTCGGGTTCTAATGAAACCAACTGAAGTGCTTGAATGGGATGCCTGCTGCAGAGAACTAAATGCGTATTCCCATCCTTTGAGGTGGTTTTGCTGTATTATTATTGCTTGTATTCCTGCAGCACCTAAGGGCCAAGTAATTTTTGCTTTGCTGAGCACCATGTACGTGCATACCCAGAGTAAAAAGGCAGTTCCCGATCTGAAGTTTACAGTCTGTGCGTACAACAGGAGACCACCGATGCGCTAAGGAGACAACAAGAACAAGAACAAAGAAACAACAATACAATGATAGCTAAATCAGTGTGACCAGCAGGTTAAATATTCCTTTTGTGCCAGCAAAAGAGAATTTCTAAAAGGGATTTAAGGTTGAGAAGGAGGTACGTATGAGGAAGCAGTTTCCAAACTTGGGGGCAGCCGGAAAAAGTGGAAAAAGTGCTTCCAGTAAATACGGGAATCTACCGTTGTGAATCGAATTAAGGCAAGAATCAGCCTCTACTGAGGACTGATAGGTGAGACACCAGAGGGATACACTATGAAGGACTTTTCATTCTTGCCTTGAAATGTTATATTGTATTTTATTGGGTTGTTAAGAGGGTCTGGTCCTAGGCTGGCCATACTGAGAGTTGCAATTCACTAGAAAGGTACTGATCTTCAAAATTTCTATTGATTTAAATGGGAGTTAATGCATGTAACAACTTCAGGATCAAGGGGCAATGATGGTAACTCTGTCTTAGTCTTCTTTCCCATATCTAATAAAAATCTTAGTTCTTTAAAGCATTCTTGCTTTTCTCTTGAAATTATTAGACTGTCTTTATCCTTCTGCAGTTTCTACTTTTACTTTCATTCAAATCTGCTTTTTCAGTGGCCTAGCAAGTACTAATCAAATAAACTTTAAAAGATTGCTCCTGATTAAATTATTTTATAATAATGAGTTCCTGTTACCAGGGAATACAGAGTTAAAAAGGTGATATCACTAAAATTAATTAGCATAAGACATGCTGGACTGGGTAGAAGTGACTGGATCTTAATCAATAGCAATATGATTACACCCATGCAGCAATTATAAATTATTTAAAACAGTACCCCTAGGTTACTGACTAGTTGCCTTTAAATTAAATTCTCTGTCAATAATTGATGCAAAGAATTAATGTGAGAACACCTTCAGTTACTGAAACTTTTTTAAGGTGGCATAAAATATTGAACTGTTGCCTGTCATTAGCAGCCATCCTGTCTCTTTTGCGCAGCATTGTTCTTTACTAAATTGGTCGAGAAGGACCTCCAGAGCATGAAAGATGACTAATGATTCTGAAGGCTGTGTTCACTCTTCTTCTAAGGACAGTGACACTGAGAAATATAAATTTCATGTGCGAGAGGAACTAGAAACTGATGAGACGGGTAAAGCTCCCGGTCCATTTTGCTACCGAAGCAGTGAAACGAAGCATGTTCTTCCTTGGTTTTTAGATTTTGTTAGATGAGGAGAATAAAAGGAAAACAGTCTGGAATGCACTGATGTGTAAGCGGTGTTTAGAAGACTGTTGATTTATTATAAGCGGCAATTTTCTTCCTGCAAATAACACCGTCATGCCCAGTCATATATGAGTTAAAAAAAAATTCCTTCTACCCTCTTCCTTGGTACATACTTGTTATCTATGGTTTAGTGTTTTGTAGCAGGTGGGATACATGTGATTTTATTTCTTCCAAGGAGTGGAAAGAAAACATAATAATTGCAATTACCCTCTCAGTAACATCAGAGAGGGTGCCACACAAGTGCAGTGCATCCGTTGCCGAAATCAGCTGTAATCTCAGTGTGCGCTGGAAGGAGGTCCACATGTGAGATTTACATCAAAACTTGATCACTTCTTTTGCTAATGACCATTCTTTTTGCTGTGAGAAAAAAGATTTTTGAGTAATCTAGTAAGCATTTTCCAGGTTAATGTGGCATAATTTAAGACAGTGTGTTTTTAGAGCGCACCACATCCCTATGTATATTTTAAGATGCAAAAAGTACTTAACAATTCTAGAAAATACAGGGATACTTACAGTGACATGATTATTCTAAAAATCCTACCTTTAAAAATATTATTAAACCATAACATTTTAGCTTACATAAATCAGAGTTGTGATCGAGATATTGACATAAACCAGGATGTTCAGGGATAAAGCCTGGAACTGGGAGACAATGTTTGCTCCTACTTTTTGGCTTTTGCTTGCTTACTGTGGGAAGCTGGCAAAGCTACACTGACATGTGGACACAGTAGAAATAATTTAAAAAGAAATTCACTCTTCTTGACATCCTTTTCTTTTCCAGTTTCCTCTTGTTTTTTACTTTCTGTCCAAAATACTCTGTTATTATTGAGAGAAGTATCTCTTTTTAGCGGTGCTGCTGCAGGGATGAAGATTAGTATCATGCAACATAAATTACACCTTCATTTTAAATCTGTATTTAAGAACACAGATTTATGTATTAGCACTCAAAAAATTACACTTTTGGTAATTTATTAAATAAAGGGACACCAGAATTTTCTTCTTTTATTTGTTTGGAACAGCTGTAAAAATTGCATGTCAGTGAAGCTTGTTATTACCAGTGAAAGGCTTTTGGAGTATGCCATGAATAAATGTGGATCAGGGATGGGGAAAGTGCTAGAAAAAAGGAAAATTGATCTATCTATTTGCAGAGTTTTTATGCATGGGGCAACAGAGATACAATGTGTACTCACCATAATATAATATTTCTCATTTTCTAACCAGAATCCTTTGACACGGTTTGGGATAAATGGAGTGAATGTAATGTTTAGGTCAGTATTTCAGAAAGAAAAATTCCAAAACAAAATCCAGATTGTGCCGCAGACTCCATGGGATGGGTAAAGGTACTTCTTGTCACTGTTCGAAGCCTGTGGTCTAGCACTCTTAGAGCTGCTTCATGTTCCCAGTAGGTCTTCTGAATCTTGGTAGAGTTGCAGAAGTATGGAAATCATGAAGGTGAAGATGTTATGAGTTTAGAAATTTATAATTTTAGCTCTCGTGGAAGTTTGCCTTCACTCTGAAATTAGGTTTTTAAAATAAATGCTAAAATTTAGGAGCACAGGAACAGTTTAGTGCTATCAGTGGCTCCCACCCAGATAAGCAACTGAACCAAAGACAAATGCAGCATAGAAAGGCAGTGGTCAGGTGAAGAAATCAGGGACTTCTGAGCTTCAGATCTCTCCACGCTACTGAGTCGCTACACAGCCTCGGGCAGTTGAGTTACAATTCTGTGCCTTGCTTTCCTCATCTATGAAAAGCAAATGATAATGCTGCAGGGGGTGATGTGAGAGTTATTTGGTTAAGGGCTGGTTAGTGTTTTGAAAGTGTGAGGCTAACTTTGTTACCTTGCTTATCACTCATTGAAGGTACCTGAAGGGCATTGCGTAGTACATAACTGGTCCAGTGTGCAGTATATTTGTCTTTTTTATATTGAATTCTATCAAAATTGAAATGACTTTTACAATTACTGACAAATCGCAAAATGCCTTAAATAATAGTTTTAAACTCTCCATTAACAAAAAAGCAAACAAACAGAATCCTGGCCCTTGCTGTTTGATTGGTCCATTGATTTTAACTGATGTTAAATAAGAAACAACAAGGATCTGATTTGCCCGCTAATGTTTATAGTGTTTGATAAGAATTTGCGTTTTAGCACAAAGGAACGTCAGCTACTATTATGGGCTGACAGTGCTGACTAAATCTGTTAAGTCAGAGTTTCAGTCTAACTAAGCAATCCTATGTGCACAGGAAGACACTGTCTGTATGTTTACCTCAATAGCTAAAGTTTCTGTCTCTTAGTCATAAGATAACTTCCGTCCATCCATATTGGATCCTCTTTTATTAAAACACAAATCAAGTCAATAGACTACCCGCACAATGTAAACTCAGCAGCTGATGCTTAGTTTCATGTAGGTGAACAGTACCAGTGTAAAAGTGTGTGGTCTGTTTGTAGAGCTGCTTATTATTCTTCTCTTCATGTGCACTTCTCTTTGCCGTTTTCTTTCTGGTAAAGTCTAATATCCTGTGTTGGCTGTAAAGCCAGCTGAGATTTCTCCTCACTACCGTGCAACTGCAGTATCTCCCTCCAAAAAGGATTGCGACATCTCTACTGCTTAGTGGCTTGAAACCCTGTCTTCACTTGCTCATTTTTACTTTACAATCCTTTGGCACTTGCAGAGTAGGAAATTTAACAAATGGTTAGAAATCTTCAGTTGTGCATCGGCCCTGACTTGTGTGCTGGGGATTTCACATATGTAACTCTTAAGTTGATGAGTAGTTGCTCATTTTAAGGATTTTTAAGCTAGCATGGAAAAATATTTCAAGTTACATAAAGATTTTTTCTCGTCTGAAATGTGAAAAATTTCACTACTTTCATTCTTTCTGTATTTTGTTTCACCTCAACACATAAATTACATTTACTTTGGGAAACTAAAATGAGGTTGAACTAGGAAGCCATATTTTTAAACATTAAATAAAAATATATTTGAGCAGGAAAATAGAAACATTAAAGAATAAAAATTAAAAGCCCCATAAATCCCAGGTCATCCTTGTCCACTCCTGCTGAGCAAAAGATGACCCCAAAAGAAATGCAACTACTGAAGCAAAACGGCTATTCATTTCACTGATGTTAGCCCAAGTGGAAAATAAAATCTTAGGAGCTGTTTTGGTTTTCTTTTTCCTGTTCTTATTTGGATTCACCATTCTTGGTAGCAGATAATACATGGTTTGAAGACAGCCTTCTATCATACAGTTTGGATTAATGTTAAACTTCACCACAATCTGAAAATCCTCCTTATTTTTTCTCTGCAAATTTGGTTAATGTGTCCAGGACATATTACTGTGACCAGCTCAAGCATCATGCTTGCACAAGCTACTCAACTGTTTCTTCTGCCTGACTGATTCTGTGGGAAGATCTGAGGGAGGTGGAAAACGCCATGTTAAAGTAGGATGAAATGAAATTAGAAAACAGAAAAACAAGCCTGATTGAAACCGTGTATGAGAAGTGTTGTTTCTGCTCTTAAGAAACTTAAGAAATCAACCTTTTAGACCTCACAGAGTTCTCTGGCTTTCCATGCCAAGGATGTTTTGAGAACTTGATGACTAAATTTGTCCAGGATTTGTAATTTAATTCTCAGAATTTTCATTGACAATCTGATTAATGGGTTATTTCCGTTTATCGTCTATCTTAAGCAAGTTTTACAATATACACAAAAAACATACTGTTCTGAAACATGGTTACGTGACCAAAATGAAAGCGCATGTGAATTGCAAGATCCTACGCCTATCAACACCGTGGCTTCAACCATATTCTTCCCGTAACACTGTGCCCGTGTTGATTTACGAGAACACGTATGCATATATGTACGTGTGTGAGAACGTGTGTGTGTTGTGCACCAATGTAATTGCTGTTCATGAAAAAAAATCAATATGCTTTGCTTGAATTGTTTCCATAATGATCGTACATATTAGATTGGTGTTAATGTGTAATATCCGGTTTTGAAAACCACATTTCAAGGTCTGATAAATTTGCCAGAGGTAAAAACGTACTTAAAAGAGATATTAACTTGCCTGATAAAAGTAGTAAACAAAGTCTGTAAAATGACTGTTATTATTTTTATTGTCTAGCTTTTGAATCAAAAATTCAGTTGTGCATTGGTTTAGGAAGTGATCATTTGTAAAGTCTGAGAGTCTAGAGAGACTGAGGAATTTACTGCTACCATTAATATTCAATTTTACTTTCACCACACCGTAAGCACCCCTCCGTGACAATAGCTAATTATTGTCCTGAGAAGCAGGTGTTATTTTTCCTGCTTTTCACCCAGGGAAAACAAGTCACACCCAGAGAGCAAAGGCTATCTCAAGACCGGCATTTCATTCCTGTTGTCAGTGAGATACTTGTGAAGTGTTTCGGATGGTATTTCCAAACTTGGAAACTGGGCAGATGTTTCCAGCAGTGCCCCAAGGTACAAGGGTCGAGGGTGCTGGGGGCACCAGGCAGGAGGCTGGTGAGGCACTGGGGGCTCGTGTCCGCGGAGGTCCAAGCTGGGCACTAGGAGAACACTTACTCCACCGGCCATGGCTCTGTGAAGGTAGCACAAGGGCTGTCTGCACGATGGAGGCATTTATGGGGCAGGAGAATGTCCATGGGGGGCAGGTGGTGGCTGACTCCACTCTTCCTGAGGTTTGGGGTGATGCTCTAGGATGCTGGAAAGCTGCACATGAGATAGAAAGGCCTTCCTCCAGTTTGTCCTTAAAAATCTTTCCAAGTCTAAGGACCAAAAGTGTGTGAAAGTCCCCTCTGACATTACGCGGAGCCCACGCTGTCTGTTCTGGGTGGTTTTTGCTCCAAGCTGTTTAAGCACCTCGTGTAGCCTCAGGAAGTTTGTCCTCACACAGAAGGAGCCCCCGATAGACGCCGGGTGACGGGGGGCTCCTACAAGATAACGCAAATCCCTACCAGTTGTCGTGTGGGTCTGCTGCACTTTCCAGCTGACAGCACTAAAACACGGCCCCGCAACAGCCCCTATTTTCACAGCTGTGCAAACATCCTTGATGACATTTTCACTGATGCCATGGAAAGCACTGATGGTTTGTACACCTCTGAAATGTGGCGAACGGGCTGGTGGCAGGGGTGGGATCAACAGTCATTGCCAGAAAAAAGCAGGAGGGGAAGAAGCATTAGTGTCAATATTTTAAAGAGGATTATAAACTAAGAAGGAAAAAAGATAACAAAATCTTACAAAATTATCTTGCTGTTACCCTAAGGGAGGTGGTGGTGGGAGCAGACATTAACCAAACTATCCATTCCTCCTCATCCAAGATGCGTGTCTTTCACTTAGCTTGAATTCTTATGGGTCATCCCCATAAATACTATTACCTCTTCTTGGGCAGCTTTAGAGACTCGAGCCTGATGTACTTACAAAAACTGACGGTCAGCAAAACTGGTTTAGGCCTTAAGGCAGAGGCAGGCCTTTAGTTAAAAGCCAAAAAGGGGAGATTTTCATTGCCCTTCTGCTGGGCAGCCCTGCTGACACAGCGTCCCCAGGCTCACAGCACCTTGGGCTCGTGCCTTTTGCTGGATAGCCCAGGAAAACATACCGTGCTTTGGCACGACGTGTGAAGCAAAGCTGCGTTCCCATGGGGTGCTGGCCGGCTCGCTACTGCAGCCTCCTTATCGACTCTGAGCTCCCAGTTCTTGAAATCCAGGGCTCTCCGAGTGTGTGCTGATGGCAAGGTTATATTTTGCCACAGATCTAGGTGTAAAAAGCGGTATTCATTCTCGTGTGCCTGTGGTCACAGAGAATTAGAAGTGAACTAAAAATAGAAATAATTCTCACAGTATTTGTAGGAAGCAGAGAATTTGGGGTTGACTTTGTGTTCTATACTTTTGTATTTGCTTCCTATGAATGTTTGAGGAACTGAGCTCGGTGGTCTGTATACTCACAAAAATGAAGCCTGACTATTGTTTAATGCAGTTCCAAATTGTGTATTCAGTTTTCATATGACATAATTCAAGCTTATTGATTACTCATATAATTTGTCTGATCTGAAAGGACAGAGAATACTGCATGACTGATTTACCTAACTAGAGTGAACTGTAAAGGCTTGCAGGTTTAATTAATTGAAAAATTTGTGAATACTTCTCATCAAGTAAGTCTGAGAACACGGGGATCGGTTTGCTCATGATTTGTGAACAAAAGTAAAAGAAGGGTTCAGAAAATTAATTTGTTGAAAAGTTTTATTTAGCCCTATATAGAAGAGATGTTGCTGTATGGGGAGAGAAGCTCGTGGAGAACACATTCTGGTAAAATGATAAATTTGTGCTGTAAATGGCATAGAAGAATGGTCATATTTGTGTTATTTGTATTTGAATGAACAAAGTAAATCTTCGGTTATAGCTGCAACCATTTCAAGGCAGAGCAAAGAAAGAGTATTATATTTACACATGGTAGAAATACAAAGAAGATTCAGAAAGGAGCAACAAGAATGACATGAGATGAGAAAAGCTGTTTTGTAGGAATAACTGTACCACTTTCAATAGATTTAACTTACCAGAAATAGAGCCAGGAGGTGATCAGATCACCATCAGTAAGTACCTACCAGGGAAGATTTCTGAAGAACTGTTCTTTCAGCTCAGAAAAGCAGAATATGATCCAGGACTGGAAGCTTAAGCCAGACATAGACTGAGGACACATAGCATTTTTAATAACAAAGAGAAATAAGCATTAGAACAACCTATGGTTCATTCAGTTTCGAGAATTCAAACACCTTTTGAAACCTTGTGAGAAGTTGCAAGTCGGATGCAGTAGTCACTTGGTGACATTCTGTGGCCTTTTCTGAGAACCAGAGAACATTATCTTAGAGATGACTTTTTGTCCTTGTTACCTGTGAATACAGAAACCAGCAAGGGGATACTAAAGAGATCTACAGGCCAGCACAGGGTGGGTTTATGCATTTTCATTCTGCAACCTGAGCAATTTCAGGGCTGAAAATACCAGTGGAAACTGAAATGAAAAAAAAAAAAAAAAAAAAGCCAGACTGGGTGACAGATGTATATAATAATAATAAACAGTCCCATTTGTCTCAGTGTAATTCAGAGGTTGTAATGCTGTCCTCATGGCCATACTCTCGGAGGTGATCTTTCCTGAAACGGTATGTGTGGCCAAGGACCAAAAGGGGCATTCAAGGGCAGAAAAATGCCATTTAAACACCATCTTTCTGAGATTAGTTATGATGCTCGCAGTGGCCAAAGTGAAGATGAACCAGTCTTGCTACCAGAGAATTGCAACTTCAGTGGGAAAAACGAACAAGCTATTTATTCACACCTAACCCCCCTAGCCTCAAGGTAGTTTACTGCATGCAGAGAGAGGAACAGCACGGATATATAATGTTCCGTACTCTCCTGGCACTGACTGAGAGCTGGGACTGGGGGCACCATATGGCCCGTTTATAGCCTGGGCTCCAAGAACTCTGGAGACCGTAAGAGGCCCCATTCCCCACAGGGCTCTGCCTTCTGAAAAGGTGCCCAAAGCCCAAAGTCAACTAAGCTCATGGCCCCGAAGGCCCAGCGTGCAGAGGCAATACTCTCAGCACCGCGGTTACGGTGGGTAACCTTTTTTTCCTTCCCTCTGAATGTAGCAAAGAATTGTATTAGGCATCAGACACACGAAAATCTAAGTTTGTGCTGTAGAAAGCAAGTGTGATGTCGTGTAAACGTTTTTAAAGCCAGTAGCTGCTCACAGGATGCTCAGAAAATGGCACCAGACACTTTTTGGTTAGATATTTTCTGCACTGATGCCACTTTCTAAACTGACTTGCATTTTTTCTTTTTTTTTCTTAGTATTCTACATCTCCAATTTTAAAGTTTAAATAGAACTATCCTTTCCCCAAGGACTTATGTGCAAACTAATATTAAGATTAAAATCTTTTATGTTTGTTCTGTAGCTTGAAACAGAAAACTAGTGCATAGTCTGTTTTATCCCACTGGCTCTCTAAGGTTCAGGTATTAACATAAATACAGCCCATTAACACTTGTTCCTCTCTGTCAGGACATAAATTAAGTCTGCAGGTGTTCCATGAAGCTTTACCCTTGGTACTAATTAAGCCTTGATAATTAGGTTTGTTAAATTCAGGCCTTTAAGCTTATATTCCCACTTTGGGTTGCGAAAATGGGGATTTGCAATATACAAGGCCTGTTTCTGCAGGTTTTCTGGGGTTTTTTGGTTTTGTTTTTCTTTTCAACAAAACCACAGTCGTAATAAACTCTCCTTTAGTTAGGTGGTTAAAGATTCAAAACCATATCAGCTTGTATCTACATCAGAACATTTTCTTTTGCTGGCTTTTTGGCAGAGCACAGTCATTGTAGTGGAAAGTTTCCAGTCCATATGTTAAACACACAGATGCTTCGACTAGATAAATGGTTGCAGTTCCAAATGAAATATCATTCAGAAATGTGCAAGTTGAGATCCTAAGATGATAATATTAAAAATATGTTAAAAACAATAGAAGTTTAATTTAGCGGCATATCCATATAGCAATAAGACTTTCCTTACAGAGAAAACAATATAGAAAAAATTTCTCATTCCTTTGGTTTTTGTCAAGTGTTTTAAAAGGTTATGTTCACAGGTCATATGGTCTCAGTGCTAAATAAAAATAATAATTAAAGAAATCTAGTTCAAAGGAATCCTCCTGGGAATAGGGTTATTTGTAACACATACACAGAACATTAAATAGTCTAATCAAAATGGATTTTCTTGTCAGTTAATCTCTTCTCTTTTGTTTCTCCATAAATATATAGTCCATCAGATCAAATGTTTGATAAATGTCATTTTTCATCTAGAATAAATGAAACCACAGTAACAACTCTATTAGAGGTACTTTCCACATTATTCATTGCAATCATGCTAACTTGATGCTAATAGCTTTCATGCTTTTTTTTATCCATGGGATATTAAATAAAATAATATTTTTAATCAAAACTTTTTTTTAGGGAAAAAAGGGAATAAAATAAATAAATTAATAAATTCCATTAGAGACTTTCAGCCACATTAGGTTCTCATCCTTCATTTTATTTAGCGTTTTATTGACCAGAAAGCCACAATTAATCATTTCTGTGCAAGAGCTATGTTTTTCGTAAGCAAAAGGGGTTTATTCAGATATAGTACATGAAAATGCAGTCAGTTTAACATACCTAATAATATTTTTAAATCTTAGTTTAATTTCTAATAAGACATTGTTTAAAGTTTGAAAAAATCTTCAGTTAATGTTCTTGAAAGAATAAAAAGTACTTAGCGGGCATATTTAGACTCTGCTACAAAAAAGGATTTAACACAAAATGGCAGAAAATAAGCATAAGGGTGTCGAAATAATAGCTTTTCGGTGTCCAGTGTGGCATTCAGATTGTTTTCCCTTGGAATGGTTCTGCTATAAAAAAGCCCCACTGAAGGAGGTACAAGGCAAAGTATATAATGATTATCATTAAAAGGCATCACTTCTTATTGCAGAAAATACTAACCTCACCTTGTAATTTACAGCATTTCTATATTTATAATGAGAAATAGCGTGATACATAGCATATTTTATAGTAACAGTGTCTTAAATACGGAATTAATTGGCAGATTTTTAATGGTGGCCCCATTGAGGCGTATAACGATTGACAAAATACTGCAAGAGAGAGGATACTTGATAGATTCCACTTATTAATAGGTCAAAGTCATTAGGGAGATAATGTATGAGAGAAGCTATATTCAACCCCTCGATGTTTTGACTTTTTAGAAAAAGGGGAGACTGTGAGATGGGCTACTGGCAATCAAGCCTATAATAGCACTTAGAGTTTTTTAATTAATAACACTTCCGGTTCTGCAGCATTTTCCACGTCAAAGGGGGAAAAAAGCCTTTGATTTGGATGTGTAATTATTGCAGTGTTTTTAAGAGTTTGGCTACCAACTACCAGTTATAAATCTGAAAGTCGTTGGAAGCATAAAATAAATTTCTTTGTTCTTGTGTGCATCGGCTTGGCTTCAACATTCACATTTGCGCTTCTCGAGCTTCTTTTTTTCCAGTAATTCAGGAGGCTTTACTTTTTATCAGGCGCTTGCCATTTCTTAGGTTACAGGAAAACAGTGCTTTCCTTTTTTTCATCCCCCCCCATCCTGCGTTGCGGTTAGAAAAAAACTAGAAAACAGTCCCAAGACTTTGCTGAGACATGGCGTGTGTCTGAGCGAGGGATATTAGACATTCATATACCCCACCTTCTATACAATAACTGGCATTTCATATTATGTTACTGAAAATGTTATTAACGAAGCCAAGAGTCATTGCTGATTAAATACCTCAAGGACAAAGATATCACAACTTTTTGCTTTATAGTGAAGTCTTACGCCGTACGTTGTGCAGCTCCGTGTGGGAAGGGAAGACGCTGCAAGGGCTAAAAGGTGGATGGAAAGCTGGGGGTTAAGGCATTTCAAAATGTCAGGCAGCTTGTTATATTGCAGTACATCATTCTATCCCTGGAGACTACTGCTGAGGCCTAGGCCAAAGCTATATAGAGAGCAGAAAATTTGACACGAGCTTCCAAATTTTCTCTTTAGCTCTCTTGGGCTGCAACCCATATGCCATGGTTAAACCATCAGGCTTTACTCCACTGAGACCTTAGGACAAAGCAACTCAGTATTTCCTTTTCAGTGAAAGTGACTGCTCGTTTCCTTAGCAGAAATCTATTTTCCCACCCACTGTCTTCTTAGAATGAAAATAGCTTCTTTTTTTCCCTAAGTAAAAAGTTGTCTTGAATTGCATACCTCTTGTTTTCCTGCTCTTAACTTCTCAGCTCAAATAGTAGTGGAATTTATCAGGAGATTTTCATGAATTATAAAAGACATTGGTATTTGCATTATACAACTGCTGTGTTTTCCAAGGAGGTGTATAATCACATCTAAAGCAGAAGTGGCATTCGTGGACATTCCTCCAAACCCCACATTCTCAGTTTTGTTGCAATGTTTACTTAATGTATGAGAGTGATTCTAACTACACAGATCTGGGCTTTCATTTCACAAAAAAGCCATCCAGTAGCCCTGTTCACAAGGGCAATCACTTTTTCCATGAGTTCTCAGTCTTATGTGTGCAGCAGTTCATTACTAAACAGTGTAAATATATTAGATTCTAGCCTAGTGACAGTGCAATGAAAGAAGCAGCCCACATTTTTAGTTCTGCACATATAACCAAACACGTTGAGATTTCTGTTGTCGTGTAATAGCATGGTAATTTATTATTCCCACTGCATGTATCACAGTTGTACAAGAGAAAGAGAACATGCCAAAATTGCTATTTGTGAGAAATTGAGTTATGGCCAAGTGTAGTTAAACGCTGGGGCCAGAACCTCATCTCACTTTCCATAAAGCTGTCCTGACAAGCAGCTGAGGATTTCTGTAGTGTGAGAGAGTTTTCAGATGCTCTGTGGCTGGCAGGCTGCGCTGGTGTAGCCCACTTCTGGGCATGCCTGGGTCAGAAGAGGACAGAGCACATTAAAAACCTTCTCTAACACGCTGGGGACCCAAGCCAGGTGCATGATGTAGAGGAGTACAGGGGTGCCTACTCCCCACGAGTTGTTGCGTCAAACGTAACTTAGAAAAAACCTCCAAGATCTGTACTGTACGAAAGTGTTTTATTGTTCTTATGTCTTCCAGCCTGACTAAACTTAGCATATTTGGTTAATTTTTTATTTCATCCTTTTCTTTGAAGGATATTTGCATGACTGTGTGTAAGAAAGAGAAAGACCAAATGGCTAACAGGCTTTTTTTTATTCTCCAAGTGGGCTACTTGCAGCATTATTATTACTGTTATTACCCCTATAAATTAAATATTATTTGGCTATTGGTACTAGCGTTGGCGTTTGCATGTAAAGATTTTGGAGACTTCAGAAAAGAACTACAAGAATGATGAGAACTTTTATCCAGTAACAAAAGAATAAAGAAGTGCTGTCTTCATAAAGAAAAGATTAAGATATCCCTTGTTTCAATCCCATAAGCACCTAAGTTTGGAGAAAGCTTCTGCTAGAGGAGGACTTTTAATCTAGGAGGAGGACACATAGCCAGACCAAGGACTGAACTGAAACTAGACAAATGGTGCTAGTAGGACCCTTTCAAAAAAAAAAAAAAAAGAAAGAAAGAAAGAAAGAAAAAAGAAACAGTGCAATTAAGCACTGTAACAACTTGCCTAGGAATGTAGTGACTTCTCCATCACTTGAAGTCTTTAAATCAAGATTGAATGTCTTTCTAAAAGATACTGGTTGTAGCTCAACCAGAAGTTATGAGCCATGGGCTTGATGCGGGAATCCCTTGGCTAAATTCTGTTAAACAGAAGGTCATACTAGATGATCATAATGATCCCTTCTAGCCTTTAAATCTATTACTCTATTAATCTACTCCAGTCATGAAAGTGTCATTTGCCCCCACAAATTTCAGATCTTTTGAGCATGCACACATTTCAGTGAACCAGCTTGGATGGAGGCTACTCCAAAAATGTGTGCACAGCTCCTTCTGCTGAACATCTGCTTTAATGCCAACCTGAAGCATTTTCTTCTTAAAACTTTATTCCCAAAGGAAGTAGGCTGCCTGTTTGTGCAATATAAATGTGTGTTGTGTTTTCTTCTTAGGCACTGTAGCTGAGGTACATAAAACTGTATAGTTTAAATCACAGAAGGAGACATTTATAATTCTTGTTCATTTTGTACACAAATCCATGTGATTCCATTAGATATGCAGCACAGCCTGTTATATATACAGTAGTGAATGGAGATCAAGCACTTCTGTTTACCTATGAAATTGCCTATTAAAATTACAATAACCACCATAAAAATGACTTTTTTATGTCTCTCCTCAGAGAGGAAGTTTCAATTTGCTGGTTCATGTGAAAATATCTTGCAAGTAATTGTAAATATTTTAGGTAGATTTACTCTGATATTACTTGATGTGTCAAATTAATTGAAAAAAAATGATCTAGTGAAATGTTAAAGAGACACAATCAAGCTGAAATCTATTCAATTATTTAAAAAGGGGGAAGTCATTTAATGTACTTGTATGTAGTTCTTCCTTACAAACAGTTATGTAAATCCAGGTTTGAAAGTTGAATGTTCCTTTTACTTCTAATTTCAAAAAGACCCCTAAAAAATCACAAAAATGGTAGAATAGAGGGTTGAACAGAATTATCAGTAGACAGAGGGCCTTGTCTTTGGTTGGTTTAAACCAATCTAGCTCTTCAACATTTGAGACTCTAGTCCAAGGGAGTCACAAATTAATCAAATTTGAAGTCAAAGCCAAGCTGCAAGGGAGAAGGTGCTTTCTTTTTGCAGGAGTGTTCCTTTTATCACTTACTGATATAACTTAAAATTTTCCAGACTGACTAAAAAGAGATCCCAGGTTAAATTTTAACCAATCTTAGAAATTTCTGTGCAAATTTTACTTTCTGATCCTGATCACAAATCGGTTGCACTGCCTTCCATGTACTGGGAAGAACCCAGTCTGCAAAGCGGATCCCCTACGCTCGGGTCATAACCCAAGAAAGCCAAGGTCAAAGCCAGGCAAAGCAAGCAGAGCTGCTCACCTGGGGCTCATCTGCTGAGCCTAACGCCAGATGAGATGTGGGTGAAAGCCCCCCCGTTAGTTTAAGTGCTCGCAGGTTTGTCGGCTCTTCTAGCTGTTGGGTTTTTTTGTCTTGGTGCCCGGGAAGGGTGCAGTAGCCAAAGGTGAGCTAGATGGAGGGTGGTGTGCGAGGGTGGTGGAGGTTTGGGGTGTGTTGCAGTGGTTTGGGGAACTTGCTATGTGATGAAGAACCTTCTGTGGTTTGTTTAGCTCTTTTTCCATCTGCTTTGGTCTCTCTCTGAAGATAAAACCAGACATGGGCCTATGTTCTTCCTGAAGAAGATGCTTAGAGGCTTGAATGTGGTAACTTTTTGTTTTCTTTGCGGGGGATGACACCCATTTTGTCTCTTTGCCACCAAATTAAGCCTTTTTTCATTTGCTTTTCATGGAAAGTAATTAGTCAAGGTACAAGCGGGGGGCCAATTTTGCTAGAAACTGAAGTGTTCCTCCCTCATCTTGTGAGACTGGAGAAACAGCAAGTGAAGAGGAAGGAAGGTCTACACCTCTAAAAGCAGAAGGCGTTATTTTTTGGGTATTAAATCAGATGGAGGAAAGCCACTGCTGTTTGTGGGTGCTTCTGGATGTTTTTCTTTGGGACATATCGATCGGACTTTTTCTTTAATTTTGCTGAAATTCAACAATTTCATTACCTGAACTGGTGTTCTAAGTGCTGCTCACTCAGCTTCTGGAGGCCGAGAGGGGATGTGACCTCTTTTCCAAGGTGAGTCAGCGTTGTTTGGTGCCTTCTTTAATGGCGTGGGTATATGTGGACAGTGGTGAGAAAAGGACATATGCTGCCTCTAAAAATTACATGGATAAAATTCAGATCCTGTTTCATACAGCAGCCTCCCAGAGATGTGTGCTCACTGTTCAGCTGTTAAGATTGTTATTAAACTTTATGGACCATAAACCCCATGGAAACAAGGAAAGTGAACAACTATGCTATTACAATAGTGTCAAAACAGGAGACATATTTCATAGCTTCAAAACTGTGAGCCTGCCTACATGCAGCATTTCAGCTCTTGTGGGCTGCCTCAAACTACAGTGTTTATTTAATCTCTAAATTAAATGCAATATTGCTAATACATAAAGCCTGGAAAAAATATGTTCCTTTTAGTTTAAAGTTCAGCTTCATAATTCTAGCTTTGCAGACTGCCTTCTGAAATGGTACTTGATTATATCTTTTTTTTTTTTATTTAAATATTTGTCAGACATCCATCATCTCTTAATATTTCCTGTCATGGGAATCTACTTAATTCCAAACTAAATGCATCTTGATTTTCACTAAATGCCCCAACTTGCTCAGTACAAGAACAGAGCCCTGGTTAGGGGAGACGGACAAACAAGGGGATGAAAACGTCCCTGACGCTCTGTTGTGGGGGTTGGAGGAGGGAAAGCTGAGATGCTGAATGCAGCCTGGCTCAACAGGGCAATGCATTTACTTTCAAATGTAGGTATTTTGAGAAAGGAACTGTCACGCTCGGTGTGTGAGTGTGTTTCAATGTGTTAGCAGACCTGTCCCTTGTATGTATGTATTTGCTTTTCAGTGTCCTCCTGCAAATTGCTTTTGACTGGGCCAAGTTACAACAGTTTAAATATCATCTTTCACATAGGCACAGTAAATGTCTAACAACAATACTTTAAAAAGCTCCAAAACACATCTTGCAATATTTTAAGGACTGGGGAGCATGTATATATGCAACCTTGGGGTAGGGGGAACCCCATCTGTTCCCTCTTCTCAGAGCTGATCAGCTCTGTCCTTTTTAACGAAATACTTTAAGGTAGTTGAAAGTGCTGCCTAGTTTTGGCATTCTTGGCCTAAAGAAAAAGAAAAGATGCTTGGCGTTTAATTTTGTTTGTTTGGTTTTTATTAAAAGGTAAATTCCCCTCTCCCCCTTTTTTGGTTTGGTTTTTTGTTTTTTTTTGTTTTGTTTTGTTTTTTTAAGAATGGCTAAAGTAGCCATGTGGGCTGCAGTAAGAAAACAGAAAATATATGTTGTTATAACTGGAACATTTTTCCTGGGATATATATTACTTATTGGATCATAACTGTTCATGTGATTGTATGTTGCTGGTTTCTCCATGATTTGTGGATTACTGCTCTGTTGAATAGTGGGGGCTTTGTCTTGGTTTTTGTTGTGGGGTGTGTTGTGGTTTTGGGTTGTGTGTGGTTTGTTGGTTTGGTCTTTTGTTTTGGTTTGTGGTTTTTTTTTTGTTTGTTTGTTTTTCATTCAAGCATCCAAAAGAGATTTCAGGATCTGAAAGCAGGTAACCAAGTTTGAAAAATAATGACTAAATTTTATAAGAATGGAACTTTAATATTTCTTCTTTCCCTTCCTATAATGATGATTAATAAAAAGGCAGCTTCAGTATGACCTGTCCCTCCTCCTATACACACGCTTCCCTTTTTCCTACAGACTGCTAATGACTATCGCTGTAATTGTTAGGTGCTGTTGATCATAGGAAAGGAACGTACTTCATGCTGCTGTTTATTCTGGGTGTATAAAGCTGATACTCATATGATTTTCCTATCTGAGCTGATTAATTGCCACCAAATTAAGGACTGTGCTTTGAAGAAGTTCAACCCATTGTTTTCTATTTGGTGCAAATGTGTTAATGTTGGCGAGGAAAGTTTGTTACCTGTGTGTTATCCTGGTTTGTTGCTCATCAAATGTGATCCCCTGAGTAGGGTTTAAAATGTTATGAGCCTACAGCTGTAAATGTTTTTTCATGTGACTGGAAGGTTATTTTTCCTAAGCACCTTGCTAAGTATACATTCATAGTGTTGCATATAAACTGGCCTACTGTACAGTACTTGCTGGCAATGACATTATTTATTTGAATTTATTGGGAGCTATTATTTAAAGAAGGCTAATATTGTCTAGTGAGTCCTGTTGAGAGAGTTGTTTGTAAATATGCCAGGAGAAACTAATGTAGAAAACACTTGAAACCAGTTCCTCTATGAAAATTAGAGAGGGAAATAAGCTGAGTGATATATTTATACATATACAGATATAAATATTGTTTTAACTAGGCAAGCGATTCTGTTAAAATATGAAAATGCTCAGGCCAAAAAGAGTTCCTATGCCAGGAAGACTTGTATTCTTTCCCAAATGCTTCCATTATAAACTGTCGTGTTCCTTAAGTGGGCATTATGTTACTGTATTTTATAGGTACCTTTCCAAAAGAAACTTAATTACATCGTCATTTTAGATGGTAAGAATAAGCTGCGCAGTATACGGTTCCCCAAAAGTGAATTCATTTTTAATGTGCCATCTGTTGCTGCAATACAATACAAAGATAAATAGTTGAAAGAGCGAAAGAGAATTGACAAGAAAGAGAAATAGGTTTTGATTTGCCCTTTCATCGCACACATAAAACAACATAAGCTCAATCAATGCACAGAAATGAAAGCTAATACATAATAGCGGTTGGTCCTGATTTTCCCCACCTATTGTTTCAAGTCCTAATTAAGAAAGAGGAGATCCGAGCGAGCGTAGCTCCTTCTGCCTACCGAGCCTGAGCTGTGCCACGTCGGGCTCCTGGTCGCGGGTACCGAGGGGCCGGTGACGCTCCCAGCCGGCTAAAGGTGCAGCAGCTCGGCTGCCTGGGAAAGGGGAGAACCAACATGTGAACAAGTAAAAGCCGTGCCGGGAAGTTTTAATCAGCCCTTTTCATGAAAGTGATTTTGATGGATAGTTTGAGACTGTTTAGAGCGGGGGATCTCGATGGTAATGACATGCTTTTAGGCGCTTGTTAGACAGCTTAAAGCTGTGACTAATATTTAGCAAAATGATATATGGGGAGGCTTGAAAGCTGAGGTTATTTACTATATATAATTAGCTCTGGTTATTATTTGTAAAAGACACTGTGGATTCTAGGTGTAAGTAACAAAGCTCGGTAAGAGGGTTTTATTAGTTATAAAGTTCAGTTAGTATCAGAAGGATGTTCTGTAAAGCCCGTTATTCAAATGTTTGAAAAGAAATACTGAATGAAATTATAAGCATAAAGGCGTTCTTTTTCAGGGACACATGCTTCTATAAAGATGTTCTGGTGAGATAAGTTTGTCTATTCCTCCTCTTCCCTTCCCTCCTTCCATTTGAAAATGAACTACATTTCAGAGACATCTGTGTGTAGACTCTCAAAGCTTAAAGGAACAACAGGGTAAGGAAATGAGCATTGTTAGCTTACTGAAATAAATTCCACCTGACACTTTAAGGTGACATTGCTTGCTTCAACAGGAGGAGATTAAAGAAAGAAATTCTGTCTTTCCCATGATAGGAAAGATCCTTTTATTATCTGGAGCCAAAGCATATATTAAAAAAAATAATAAAAAAATAATTTGCTGAAGTGCCACGTTGAAGAATTGGTAAAGATGATTTAAATAAAGCACTTGGTATGTGTGCATGTCCTTTCTCATCACTGCTTACTTTTTAGGGTCAAGTGATAAAAGAGACCTAGATATGTAGAATCTGGTATGTCTGGAGGTTTCTCCTCTTCCTCTGAGAGCCAGACACTTCAGACAGTTGGAGGCTTCATAAATAACTCAAGATAGAGATTGTGGGTTTGTTTTGTGGTTTTATTATAACAACGATGATGACAAAAAGGCACCACCACCACCCCCAAGTATTGTGAGGCAGGCTAGGCGTAAATATGGAGGCAGTTATTTTGCTGTGGATAGTGTGGTAAAATGAGGCGATAGGAAGGTTGTTTTGTGCCTGATTTAAAAGGTTTAGAGCAGTTCCTATCCCAGGTAGCTTTTACCATCAAAAGACCCTTTGGGTATCTGCTGCGTAAGTAAATTTTAACTTGGCCTTGAAAAACTATATGCAGTTTTCCTTGTAGCGCTCTCAGCTTATTTATCTCTCTTCCATTTACTACGTATCAACTGTATTTCAAGAATTCAGCAAATTTGATAGAATTATAAATGAAATTATGTGATAAAAGTCTTGGGTTTGATCGGGGCTCCATCCCACTGATCTTCATGATTTCTCCTTTGAAAGTTAGTTGTTCTAGGAAGAAGAGACGGTGTCGGTGATGCTTTCTCTTAGCTTTATTACGTCTGTAAATCCTTCTATGCTGATCATGGTAGTAATTCCGAAGAGCACTTTCTGACTTTTTTACTGAAATACGTGTGGGAATAATGCAGTTTTGTTGTGTCTGATCTCAGGTTGGCTTTATTATGCAAAACCAGTGAGCAGCCTCTAGTGCTCGGAGAAATCCTAGTGGAACATATTAACAAAAGCATGTACAATTACTCTTTACTGACTTTCAAACCATGCTAGCATTGTCCTCAGTTATAGTGAACATGTTTTACTTTTGTTTTATGTTGTTGTTATTTAATTGTGGGAGAAAGAAGGTTTTCTTCATACCTGCTCTCAGTCTCATTCATATTCTCCACCTCATACCCCCTTCCTTCTTTTTTTTTCCCCGCTCTTGTTTTGATCTAGATTTCTAAATCTGATTAGCAATAGCTACAGCTTGACAAATAGGCCATGTTTCCAGCCAAATTTTGCATTTATCTCCACTTAACACTTTTTAGCAGAGGGGTAATAAAGGAAAGCATTTCCTTAATTTTTGAAGAATTATGTTCTCTTGTTTAAAAAAAAAAAGCAAGGATTTTTCTTGGTTTTAAACCTTATAATGAGGATATTTAGCTCTGCAGGAAAATCACTGCTTTTTGAACAGACGTTATCTGCAGAAATGTGCTGTGTCAAAATGGATACGTACAGGAGGCAAAATAGCCTCATTTGTTTTACTGCTTTTCTTCACTGATTAACGCTGTTGCTGAGATTTCTAGTTTAATTCTTGCCATTGCAATTTCACAAGAGTTTGGAAATATTTATCAAGGTTTAGACAGAATGAGAAGTTTGAGAAACAGGCTTCAGTAGGTGTTTATGTAATTTATGAATTCTTTGTTTTTGACCATGCCGAATTGATAGACTGAATAAAATATGTCTGGTTTAGTATCAAACCATTCAGTCCAGCTGAGGTACTAGAAGGATTATCTTAGAAAATTAGTTAGTGCTTGCATCTTGATTTTTGTTGTTGTTGTTGTTGTTTGTTTGGGTTTTTTTCTTCTCACCTTTCTTCTGGCAGGGGGTGGTAGACAGATATTGGTGTATTTCAACTTTATGCCCTAAATGGAGAGAGCATGACTATATCCAGTGTTTACCTTTAGGAGGTGAGGAAAAGCCTGTGAGACAAATGTCTTCTTTCCAAGGCATAGGGACCAAAGAATATCTGTTAAAAAATAAAAATAATAATAAAAAAAAATCCTCTCATGCTTTTTTTTTTTTCCCCAGAGGAGAGCTTAGTGAAGACACCTAGTTTTTAAAGATGAGAGTTCTGTGCATATATGTCGGTGCTTTTGCTTTAAGGAGACTTGGAAGGCAAATCTGATAAAGGAAGAATAAACCTCTGTTCTGATCTTGCTAGGAGCAACTTAGTTGTCAGCAGTGTTTGCAACACTTGGTGTGTATTTGGTCCTGTAAAGCATCTCTTCAAACTCTGATTTCTACTATTCCTTTAGCAAAATCTAGTACCGTACAAATACGTTAAATATTTTTACCTTAATCATTCCTTGTAGCTGCATCGTGGAACCATAAGCTCTGTTCCCAAATTCTCATGTGATGCTTTTATTTGTTTGACCTTTCTTATCAATGCTATACTGACCATCACTGTACTCCTACACCAAGACTCTCCATTGCTGGAGTAAGAGCTAATGGTTTTAGCAGCTGCACACTTTCTAGATGCAAAACAAAGCTGTTCCCTGGTACCTTTGTGGCACTTCTGAGTGGTGGTATAAGTGTGGAGGTCCCATCCTACGGCACCACCTATGCTTCGGTTCAGCACTGCGGAGTCTTTCCAAGGAGGTGGCCTCCAGGCTTACTGGAGGCCTTTGAGAGCACGGTGTGGAGAGCATGTCCCCCCCACTGGAACGCTGGCCCTGCTAGGCTGTTGCTCCCACGGTGTCATTTTGGGAGCGTGGAATGGGGTGATGCAGAGGGTTGCAGCTGGGGCTGCCGAGGTGTAGGCAGTCGTTCAGCCCAGAGGTGTTCGGCTTTTGTCTGCGTGCGTACGGGACAGCGGGAGCCCACTGCAGCAGCTCGTAGTTTTGAAAAGACAATTCTCAAGAAGCAAATTTAATTCTGGTACCTGCTTCACAAGAAAATATTCCTCCTTCTGTAGACGTTTTTTGTTTGGAACTATGCAAATTTGACTTATTTGCAGTAGTAGTGTTGCGCTTGTACCGGCAGGTTAAGAAACTGTTGTCTTTTCCTCCAAAGCCATGTTTTGCTGCTGGAAGGCTTTATGGCAGGGAAGTCAGTGCTGCTGTAGCTTAGCAGCTTTGTCACTTAGAAGTGTTCTCCTTGGGTTTATTTCTCTGTATTTGGCTGCACAGCAGCCATCTCCCTGGAGCATGAAGGTTAGGAACTTGACTACTCCTGACCTGGCAGGTGTCACTAGGAGCTGAACTCTGAACACAGAAGCAAAGGAGAAAAAACCCCAAACCTTCGAGCTAATTTTGTGTCCAATTAACAAGTAGATTCTTGTAGGGTAGCGTAGTGAAGAATATTCCTGACTTTACAGCTTGTTATGCACGTTGGCGTGTGGAGCCAAAGCCCCTTCTGCAATCCTAACAAAGTAAGGCTGTTCCTCGATAAAAAGTGTGGCAGTGCGTGGTGGGACACCAGCGTGTACATTTTCCGCTTTGCTTGCTTTGTTATTAGGCTATGGTTAAGCTTGACTAACTGCCTGTGTCCAAGATTTTATATCTGTTTCCTTTTTTAGCTGCAGTAAAACACAGTAAAACTATGTTTTGCTGTTGAAAGGGAATGTTTCTGTTCCCCAAGTAATTACAATGGTATTGAGATGAAAATGCTGTAAATATATCATAGAAGATAAGGGGACTACAGATTGGGGGGACAAATTATCATAGATACAGGTATTTTAATTATCCTATCTATTTCAGTATCTTAGATAGCAGTTTATGAAGTGATAAGACTAGATAAGATCGAGTTGATGTTCAACTTGTAAGAAGGCCACAGCAAATTATATAACGTAACTACCTCTGTGTAAAATCAGTCAACAATGTTCAGGTATAAAAATTGAGTGTAAGGACCACCGTATTGGCTTTTCTTGCACATCTGACATGCAGACGTGTATCTATGTACAGCTCGGTCATAAAACAAGTGCTGTAAACATCCATGAAATCTGTTCATTTTTTTTTTCTAAGCCTTTCTGTGATTATTCTATCTGTCACTTTTTTGTATTTCCTCTTACTCCAGTTTAACACAACCATGTGGGCTTTTTCGTGTCTTCAAATCATAATGATTATCTACAAAGCATATATCGGTAATCAAAATAGTGGTGCAGCTCCAACAGGAAGATCTGGATTTGAGACAGCTCGGTCAGACCAAGGAGGGGACCTGGGACATAGTGGCCCTGCTAGTTAGAAACAGGGACGCAAATTCTGCAGGACCAGTGTAGAGAGATGCATATTTTACTCAGACCAGCCAAATCCAGGTGTACCTTGTTCCCATTCTGAAGAAGGCAAATAAAAATAAATACGTGACAGTACCTGAACATCCCCTGCCCTCTGGCCATTTTAGTCCTTGGCGCAAACGATGCTGTTCCTCGCTTGCAGGACTGTGTTCCGCCACTTTAACTTCTGCCAGCATAAAACTTTGACTCTCATAAAATACTTTGAATTTGAGCCTAGGACAAGCATTTTTGTCTCTTTCCCTAGTTCGTTTTTATTTGTTTTACGAATGCTTGAAAGTACAGTTTTAGACTGGTACGTTGGTGTGCTCTCAGCTGCAATGCTATGACTCCAGGAGGGACCACGGCAGCAAAAGTGTTTTGTTTTCTTGAAGGAGCTGAAAAATTTAAGAGCAGAAGGGGAAGGAGGAGGAGGAGAAGGGGAGGATGCACATAAATATTTGAGGCATAAATTATGGCAGCCGCAGGGCTGTGACGACTTCTGTGTCCAATTTCCAAGGAGACTTCTATGGTCCTGCCCTTTGAGTTGCATTCCTTCAAATGTAGTTCTCTTTACAGTACGATACCTTCTTTCCATAAGTACCTTTCACACTGAGCCTGCGTGGCATGTGTGAGGAATGTATGTTGGTGTGTGTTTTCCTGGGTATTGCAAGGTTTGTACTTTGGACTATGATTGATACAAGTCCTAGTTTTAAGAGATCAGGGGCATGTACTTAAACTTGAGTTGGTATTCGGACTCGGATGAAATAAGGTAACGACTGTACTTACGTGCATCCCAGTTTGTGGTTTACATTAAAGCTCCAGTCAGGAATTGAAAAGAGAATGCTAATCACTCTGGCCTCTGGTTGTATAGTATATATGCCTACAAATATATTTTGTCCTTTGTATGTACATAAAATATGCTTTATATTTGTGTTTCATTAAACCCAGAAGTTTTAGTAGCAGTGTCTCTGGACCTCTGTTTCTGCCTGCCATTTCCTTCTGCCTTCAAAATCTTCTTGCTTTGAAGTAAATAACCGATTTTGCTACAGATGTCTTAGTGCTATAGAGAGCTGTTAAAGTAATTGTATCTACTTCCAAAATGTATGAAAAATGAGAATTCCCGAGAAAAGGTTTTGACATCTTCTGAAAAGATAATAACGGTGTAGGCTAACAGGGAGAAAGCTGTACACTTTACTTTCAGTTTGATCACTTATTTTATACCTGTGCATTACTGTTTCTTTAATGTTCACATATAAAATTCAGTTAAATGTTGTTCCTAAGAGCTGCAGGCAAACTCCTCTGAAAATACCAAGATAATGAACTTGAACCTGAGCTTTCTCCATCAAAGAAATCATTATAGACAATGTGTTTTAGCTTTTGGCTTTATTCAGTTTAAATTCACATTTTCTCTTCCATGGGAAGAAGAAAGTGCATCTTTAAGAGGAGGTGTTTGTTAAATCAATATATACCTGTTGATATTGCTAGGAATTGCCTTTCTGCTTTCAAATTGCTGTACAAAATACCTGAGTAGGCATAATGTCAAGAATGCAAATAATCAAAGTGTATTTAAGACTCGCTTAAAAAAATCCATTTAAAAAGTAGGAATGTGTTTTTCAGGCATTTTAAGACCATAAATTGAAACACAAGTATTTAAATTATTTTTCAAAGAGATTCAAAACTGTAGTGTATTTGCATAGCCACTGAGTGAACTTCTTTGTCCTCAGCATTTAAGTTTTCTAGCAGTTCGGTATTTTAGGAGACTCCAGTGCCCCATAAAAAGCAAATACTCAAATTTTCAGTTTCTAGGTACTGAATATTTTCCCTTCTGCTGGCTTTGTTTTTATAACTGTAATTTATTTTAAAAAGAAAAAGGGAGAGAAAGTGAGAAACTAAAGAAATGAATGGAAGATTTTGGGAAAGGTCATTAAACAAGCTCTCTAAAATCTGATAGATACTGTCAAATGTTAAAATAAATATACTACCGTGGTAGAGAGGAGGTGAGCTGGGGCCCAAGCAGCATGGCTGCACAGAGCCTGCACTTTGCTAGCTAAACTTAACTAAAGCACTGCCAGCTGATTTCATTAGCAAGAGGATTCAGAAGGTAAATGTTTGCAGTAAAATAACAAAACTACTTCACTCTTTACCAGTCAACAGCTACAGGGGGCTCTCAGAGGCCATTTACAAGGGCTAAGGCTCCAAGTTTGGTCTTGCCAGCAGAGAACTCTTCTATAGAAGAAGTTTTCCTTTTTTAATTATTCCTCCAGAATCAGGAAGTGTCCAGCAATCACTGATCTTGAAAGAAAAATATTGAAGCAGTGGTCTAAGTGTGATTCATCCCGAGTAAAAGATCAAGAGTATCCTTAGAAAAATAAGCTCTTAAAACTGAAGCTTCATATATTTAGAATTGGATGGGCTTGGTAATTGGTTGGTTTTAGTTTAAAGTAACTACAGTGAATCCATCAAGAGGCACTGAGCATGCTGCCAAGTATTAAAAATCATGGAACAAAAATGAGGTACAACTAACTCATCTCTTGCGTCCTGGGGTCCCTAATGCTGCATTTGCCCCCTGCAGAACACCCCAGGGAAACCTCCTGCTACCATCTCTCTGTCAGAGTCCGGTCTTAGGCTGTGCAGAGCTCAATAGACAAAAGTGACATTTGTGGCTGTTCTAGCAAAACCAGATCACAAAAGGCAGACGAACACCCTTGGTTTTCAAAACTAAGCTAGTCTCTACTCTCACATAGTCTATTAATGCTCCAAGCAATTAATGTCACCTCTATTTTGTTTGTATTGATCCTCAGCTTGCTCGTCCTCTCGTGCCTTGTTCTGTGCCAAGTTGTGGGCTAGCCTTTCTTTGTCTTGACTCGGTCAAAAAGGAGACGGCATATTTACTGGGGCACAGTAATTTGGGTGATGGAGAGTTAGTTGTAGTGGTAAACTACTGTCCTGTGGTATGTCCCTCTTATCCCCACCATCGCTTCTTGGGGCCATAAGCCTGTTGGTAGGTATCTGTCCTAATTCATATTAGGACGAAAGCTGATCATTATGAACATCAAATCACTCTTTAAGGCCTGGAGTTTGTCAGTCAGGATAACCAAGGTAGTGGGTCTATCAAATTCTACTCGGTTTGAGACACAGGGAAACTAGGAGCATTGTCCCATCAAAACTTACAGCCATGCACAAAGGAGAAGTCCTGACTTTGGCCTGTGGTTCATAATGGGAGATTATTTCTTGTGAAATGAGTACACATAGGTCTCCATTAGTGTCTGTAGACACCAAAGTTATCGCTTTTTCCTGCCTTCCACAACTGGGGAAGGCATTGACAGTGGGATGCAACTTTTACTAGTAAGTGAAGTTTTCAAGATTTTACACTCTGATAGTCAACAGAGTCCTTACCTGACATCTCAAATGCTGGTAGCTTGACCCAGAAACCAAAAAAGCTACCATGATTCCTCCTGAAAAAGCAGGTTTTAACACATCAATTAAAAGGTTTTGGGTGTTGGGTTTTTTAGAGCAATCAAGTTTACAAACCTCCATGCACACAACTGACCAAGGGATTTATATGCTTCAGCAAAGCCAAAGGCCATATGTTTCCATTTCTGTATAATCATAGCATTATATGAAAAGTCTTTGATGGAGTTTTTGAGTTGCAGGACCTATCTTCTACAGCTAAATGTAATATCAGCTCCACTGTTAGTGCTCCAACAAATGTCAAACTCAATTTTTACCAATCCACTTGCAAAAATAAATTCAAAATTGAGTGATTTTCAACAGATCCCTAAATACAGTATTCCTATCCTGTATTGCACACATGGCTGCAGCCTTCAAAAAAAAAATTTTACCATTTTTTTACCCCAAATGGTAAAATAGGTAGGAGCCATTTTGCCTAGAGCTATCTGGCAGCACACGATGGTCTTTTACAGTTTGTGTCACCTATCTTGGTGGAAAGCAGTCATCTCTACTGTCTAAATAAATTAGGTTTGGTGTTCTCATCTCCGTTGTTTTAACAATGCTGCTTTCATAGCTCTGCCGTGTTTTAGAGTTCCAGTCCTACCATCTGCAGCCTCAGAGGTGACATAAAAACTCATGACTATAGTGAGTTTGGGGGTTTTCTCTTTCCAAGAGTGATATGGTTTTGAATGGATGAAAAGTGACCAGCAAAGGCAGCAGTCCTGGAGGTGATGAGTTGTGTTGATAAGGCAATACAGCCCAACTGCATTTCCAGAAGAATTCAGAGTGTCATCTAGTAAATCTTTACAATAAGACTTCCACAATCTCTGATAAAATCTTACCTCTTTAAAGGGATGATGGCTGGAAACACCTTGCATTTTTTTGTCATTGTTTTACGCTTTCTTGGTTTTGGTGGCTTATTTTTTGTTTTCTTTGCATAATCTGTACTACAGGCACAGCTAGGGCTCCATGTATCATAAGAGATTGTGCTTTCCACAAATGTGCAAGGACTGTAGATTTTTTTTTTTTTACATCCTTCCCAACAGACTTTAGTCACAACCTTGTACACCTAGAAATAAATATATATTTTAAGGAGCAATGTTTCTTTGCTGTTACTATTCAGGCAATCTGGTATTTGCAGTATAGCTTCGTGCTATGTGTAGAAATACACAGTGCACACCTATATGTGACCTCTGATGTTTGTTTATCCTGATTTATGAAATCCCGTGCATACTACAGGGAAGAAAAATAAATATGCAAAGTGCCAGTAGACTTTTAATGGAGTTACCCAGTATTTCTTCACAGAAGCTGACCTTGAAATTGCTTTTCATGCACAAGTCAAAATATGTAAATTAAGATCTCAAAGTGACAGTTCAAAACAAGTATATAGTTTGTAAAGTTCTTGCCAAAACCATGGAAATTTCATGTTCTACAAAGCCTATTCATCAGCCTCTGAAATGGTGGGTAGCACAGTGTAGAATAATGGCACTGCTCAAACACTCAGAGTGAAATTTGGTCGAAGCACTAAATTTCACTTCAGTAGGATGAGAAGTCTGCCAAAATTTACTCATGAAATCTGTGAACATACTGCCAGTCCAGTGTACAGCTTCCAGCTCCCTAACAAAAGCAAAACCTAAACTGGTATCTAAAATTGATACATGCCTAATTTTCTGTAATGACATTTGCTTTGCTACTGTTCAGAGTGTCAGAGGAGGCAAAATGAGCAGGACGAGCAACTCTTCCAAAGTGAAATGAGAAACTTGTGGGGCTTCCAGCTCCTCTTTCCTAAATAGTACTAATAACGTAAAACCCTTTTAAATATTTCTGTTGGCTGCATTTACATGTCAAATGCTCCCAGAAACATTTTCATCTCATATTTTGCCTCTTGATTTCCCTGTACTCCCATTCTCCAAGCATTGCTTCTAATGGTTTCCAGTCCCAGCTCAAAACTTTTCCATAATATTGAGGATAGTAAGTATTTTCCTCTCTACCCTCTGCAATTGTTTGCAACATAAAAAATCAGTACAATAAATTTCAGTTACATTTATGATTAGTCCCCATCTACAGCAACCACCCCATTTGGCACAGAAACATCTTCTGGAAGCATTCTTGCAGATAGATAAACAAGCAGAAATACTGGGATTGTGAACAGATGAGTAGGAAATAGCTGGGTTCCCAGTGATAAATCTATTGTGGGGATGAAGAGAAAATTCAGGCAAAACATTTGGTTATGTGGTAGTGCAGAAGATTAGGCACACATTATAATTAATGCCACTAGCACTAAAAAGACATCAGGGATGTAGTGTGTGTTGATTATTTCTTCTTTCTGTTTATACTAGTTTCCTCTCCTTTGCAGCAGTATGGTATGCCAACGAAAGCCCCTGAGACCGAGCTTTAGCCGCTGCTCCTCTATAACTGCATCATTACCTCACTCCAAACAAAGTCCTTTTTTGTCAATAGAGGATGAAAACATTATTGGATTCAGGAGTTCATAGTAGTCCTGTATGCAGCTAGGGATGAGGAGGCTAGATTTATGAAATGGACCATTTCAAATGGCGTTATCTTCCCACAGTGAGGTAGACCTTTCAGAAATCATGGGAGAGCACGTGGAAAATAAAGCATTTGTTATTTCTGCCATATATTGTATTTGCATCCTCCACAATGTGATGTTGGGATGGGTGGGAGAAGCCTCTGTTTGCATTTGTTCTTCCCTAATAATTAGGGCTTTTTATCTTACAGTTACAGGAAAACTCAGAACAAAATTTCAGAACAAGCTTTAGAATATGAATTTTTGACTTGCCTTTGTTTAGCTGAGGGGACACACTGAGCCTCAGTTTTCTAGTTTGGATATGAAGCCAACTATTCCTTGCATACTTCCAGTATTGGAGGGCATTCTCTGCCTCATTATGTAGCAGGAGGTCATCTGGGAAGAGGAGTTAAAAAATCTTTTCATTTTTTAAGGCTGGTGGGTTAGTGCTGTTTTATGGGTATTTTTGCTTCTTAAACTCAAAGATTGTATTTTTGCTGCATTAATGAAGCTGTCTCTGATGCCTTTTGAACTCACCAACATCTCTATATTGTACTGGGTGGGAAGAGGGTTCTTTCTGTGTTGTCAGTTTTTTCTGTATTTTCACAACCCAATATTGCAATCATTTTACAAGTGAGTCTGATGCCACTTGGGATAAATGGAGGTCTCTATTAAACCTGTAACTAGCCTGATGTGAAAAGACAACATTTATTACACAGTATTATTTGTGTGGATACTTTAAAATCATCCGTTTACTCTGGAGAAGAAACTTCTGAGAAAGCTATGAGATAGCAACTTGTCATTACCTCTAACGAGCCAAGGAGAAAGCCCTTGATTTTTGGGAAATGTGTTTTGACCAGAAGTGATAGAAAGATAAAGGTGATGGTAGTGAAGCAAAACTACCTGTGTTTAAGAAAAGAACAAAAGAAAGCATCAATGGAATATTGAAGTGGGCGTTAAAATCAGAATATTATCTAAAAATTTAAAAAAATAGTATACTAAATAATGTCTAACTTGAAACCCTCAGTACTCACAAGTTGGGAAAGGTCAGACTTCATGCTCCTCTGTACTAGCTTAATTCTGCCTCCTTGTGTATCTGTGTTAAAATTAATTTTTTCTATTACCCTCTTCCATGTGTTTATACCCCACTGGAAGCATGTCATATTCAAAACAAAGGGTAGATTGTAGCAAGGAAAAGGGTGATGTTTCTTATCCCTCAAATGCTTGACTTGGCTACCTGGCAATTTTTTTTTTTGGCATATGAGTGGGGGGAAGGAGCAAGTGGCTTGGTGTTTTTAATATCAATTTAATTTTTTTTTACGGAGTCCATGTTAAAATGACAAAAGAGTAGTATTGTTTTATTAATTTGTAATTTGTAGAAGACTGAATGAAATGTATTTATTTCCTTATAGACATTACTTTTTTTTTTTCTCTTGAATGTGCTTACAAAAGCCTTTATTAAGACCAGAGCATAGATGAGAGAAGCCTATTGCTGCCAACATGAAGCTCAGAGCTTCCTCTGCAGTGGAAACTGAGAGATCAAGTCAAGGTCAAACTCACTATTTATTCCTGAAATTTCTGCAGACACTGTTATTTAGATGTAATGAGCCCTGCTTGGATCCGGTTTGGAAAGATACAAAAGCTTTGAACTTTGAAGTTCAGAGGCTCCAGTTACATACATGGGTATCTGAACCCTGAATCTGAAGGCTTGGCATTTTAGATGTTGACTTTCCACAGGGTTTAGGAGAATTTGTTCCTGTGATAGTGCAAACGTATTTTGCTGAGGGCTAAGAAACTCCTACCAGGAGTGTAAGCTTACCTGGTCACGGGCGCTACTCCACTGGGGCTCAGGGTACCGCTCCTGTGCTCAGTGAGCACGTAGATATGCTAGGAGGGAGAGGAAATGCATTTTATCAGCCATGCAAAAAATGTGTATTAAAGCTGTAAGTGGCATACAATTCAGCAATATGCCACGTTCTATTTTTTCATGAGTAAACAGGAGATGATTGTGGCTGAAAAAATACACGTTCTCTCCCATAACATGTGGGAAGCTCGTATAGGAGCTTGTTGAATACAGATAGCAGCAGCTTCTTGTGGAAAATAATGGACTCTTTTTTTCTGTAGGTTTCTTAAAAGGCTTGATATATAATAATACTGGTTATGTCATTATGGTGGAAGAATTGCTCTTCTAGCTGAGCTGAGGTGTTGAACAGTAGTGTATATAATGGATAAAAATGGTTCTTTTGGATAGGGAGAGACAAGTATTGTCACCCCTGTTTTGAGGTGTAGTATCTTTGTCCTTTTTTGTTTGGTTGGGTTTTGACATCTATTATGAGGGCATCATGTGTGAATTTTGTCTCTATACTAGTGTCAGGCTTTGAAGATCTTTATGTTGTAGCTGAGGTCAGGAATTCCCCATGTACTCTTCTACCTCAACACCTAGTCGATGAATGGCAGATAGCAATTTTACCTGTGTTAGTATATGAGTATCACTGTTTTGTTTTAATGCTTTAGTGTTTAAAGCTGTTTAATAAAGCTAGGTTTCATCAAGAACTACTTTAATAGAATTGTCAGGTAGCTGCAGTGGCTCTGATTTAAATGAGTAAGCAACACCTATGGGCAAATGATCTCTCTGCACACAGAAATTAATTACAATTCAGGACTGATGAACTTTTATGAGCTAGTTAATTTTTAAAAGATGCTGTGTATGGTTTATTGAAATTAAGAGAAAGTGACAGCTTTCTGCCCCTACCCTCATAAAATCCTGTCCTGCATATAATATTGATCTAATTTAGTTCAAAGATGCTGGGTCTCTTCTCTAACACTTCATGGTGTAAAGGCCAGTTGAAGGTTTCAGTACGCTTCAGGTAAACAGAACAGCTTCTCGCTGGTCATCCATGTTATGTTGATTTATATCAGTAGAGAAGCTCTAAACTTCTACTCTGTCCTTTGTCCTTGATTACTCTCAAAACCATTTTTTTAAACAAAGTGCAGTTTAAATTCAGCATCAGGTTACAAAATGCCCATTTATAGAGTGTTATGAATGAATATTGATTATAAAAAAGTACACCATATACCACAGGATTGCAGATATTTTTATGGTGTGGATCTTCTCCTGGTGAAAAGATTTCATGGGCCACTGCCCTCCCTAATTATGACTGCAGGACACAGCTCACTTCCCTTTCAAGACGGGACCACATTGTCTTTCATTTGTATTCACATACCATTCTTGTGGGAAAGTGAGGTAACAGTTTATGGGAAAAGGTAATATTATGAAGGCATTTAGGTTGGTACTGTCCCAAGAATCTAGCTGTGCGTTACTTCTATTTAAGTCAATTGTAAAACAAAAACAAAAAAAAAACCCCAAAAACCAACAAAGAACCAACAAAAAAACCCCAAGCTACTTCAAGCAATGCCAGGCAGTGCTTAGAAATACCATCCTGAATTTACTTCTTTTTTACTACCATTACCGTCTTCCTTCCTTCTGATGACCTTCACAAACCCACAGACCATAACTTTTCAAACCTCTGTTTTATGGTCAAGATTTTGCAGGAACCTCTTTTTTGGTCCTGAAGTTGCATTTCTTTGCTGTGATTCTTGCCTTCCTTGACCAGTATCAGGGGATTTTGTAGATATTCATGCCATGTCTGTGAAACCTGACATAGCAAACAGTGTTGTGTGATTACTATTGGACTATGATAGCACTACACTTCAACCAATGTGGATCTGCAAGGAGTCTTTCTGGGGTTCAAAGCCCCAACAACATCTAATCATTTTTTGAAATTAACTTTTCCAATAGACAGGACAACAAATTAGCCTCCTGTTAAATATTTGAACTTTCTAGCAAAGTGAAAAAAGGCCAATGAAATGAGAAATCGGGATGTCACTTTTCATACCCACCAAATGAGTTTGATAAATATTTTATTTTCTCAAGCCACTTACATTTTTACTTCTTGCCTTTGTCTGATGCAATAAAGACAAAAACGTTGTCATTAGCTTAAACTTAAAAAAAAAAAAGGGGGGGGAGGGGACTGTTGAGTGAGGGAAATGTCTCCTGCATTTATGTCTCGCCCTATAGCTTAATTTCTGTGTGTGTTGTAGGCCAGGTGCACTGAGGATTTTTAGAGTAAGCTCAGATGAGAGTGAAAAGGTGTTCCCTTTTCTCCTTTTCTTTTGGACGGTTCTATTGAGAAAACATTGAGCACAGCTGCTCCAACTGGACGTTCGCATGAGGAATGTTAATTTTCATGCTTCAATACAGAAATCTCAAGTTTCCTGGGTGAATTAGCTGTTAATGGATTTCTAAAATGTACCACCAGTGGCGTGGGAGAATGTAGTCTGTGCTGAGGCCAGAAAACACAGGCTGTAATCAGATAACCTGTTATTATAATAAAGCCAGTGGACAATACTTTGCATTGCTCAGTATAGTAATTGGTCTGCCCCATATCCTACAGTCTTTGGCACTATAAAGAATGATGTTTCACCTATCAACTATTTATAACAGTATTTACCTCCTGTGTATTCTAAATTGAAAACCTCATTTCAGATCTATAAAAGTGAGGTGTATAGAAAGTGTCCCAAAATAACATGTTAGGCAGCTTTCACAATCATTTCAGGGCATTGTTCTTTGGCAAAGTTCAGGTTGATTTACCTTGCAGTGGATATATAATCATGTCATTGACAAAACACTAGTAATTAAATCTTTTTTTTTTCTTAGGTTACAGTTTTGTGACCAAGGACAGGCTGCAAGAAGTCAAAGGAACAGAGTCTGCTGTTTTTCAGAATGTGGCAGGGGAAATGTGTAGTCACTTAAACACTCTGATCTGGTAGGGTTTCGTTAGGTTGTTTCACTTCAAAAAACCAAAAAAATATTCTCTAAATCAGGGAGTTACTGTCTTCCTGCTTGTCTGTGGTCACTATGTATCCACTGCATTTTTCTGGGCTAGACAATTCATTTTGAGTTTAAATGTGCACCCATGTATACATATACATGTGCTTTTTGGTCTGTAGCTATACTACAAATGCTTATTTAGATGAATGATACAAAACTTGTGTGCACTTCTTTACTGTATTTGCAGCCTGGAACCTGCTGCTGTGATGTTGTTTTTATTAACACCTGTGCTCTTATGACAGAACTGGCTTTGCTTTTTCATGCTTACTCTTTAGTTTGCCTACATGTTTGTCAGTCAGTGCCTCCCAATAATTTTGAACTCAGCTAGTTGCAACCAAATAGGTCCGAAGTCTCAAGATAGCTGCGTTCCTCCCAAATTACAGAAAGCTGGCAGGGAAGCGGAAGACACAGACTCAAATTAGTGCTCTTGCTGCAGGTAAGGTACGAGAAATTCAGCTTTTACATCTGCTGAGTAGCTGCTGGTTGCCAGTTGGCATGTGTGCCCTGGCCAGCCGGACAGCAGAGGCACAGCTCCAGGCTGGCCACAGCAAGCGCTGCCTCCCGCCCAGCTGTCGGGACAACGCGTAGGTGAAGAACAGGGAGGAGGTAAGGGCGCCTGGGGAGGTGGATCTACCGGGAGTCCAAGGCACGGCAGAGTCGTGGTGGTTAGAAGGTACAGGAGGGACTGGAGGCACTGCAGGTGGGATTGAGGGCACGGGGAGGGTAACGAGATGCTTTGGGATGGGTGGGAGACCAATTTTGTTAGGAGGAGCGAATGCGATTGACACAGAACATGCATTTGTTCTGATTACGAGTATGTTCGTATTTTAGCTTAGCCTAATTACTGCTTTTGACTCGGCTCAACACATAATGTTGCATGTCATGCTGTCCTACTTTTAATTTCACAGCTGAACACATTTCTATTGTTCTGATCCCCCTTTCCAAGCCTTGCTTTACTCTATCTGGAGGACACGCAAGGTGTTTGACTGACCTGCGGTATAACAGTACCTTTGGCTGATCCTTTGGGGAATATCAGTAGAAATGTATCGAACAAATATTTCCCCCTTGGGTGCTGACTATCCGTTTTCTATAAAAAGTGTGGCCGGTGTTCCTGGACTGCTCCTGAATGGCAGATATCATTCCCCAGGATGACGAGATAGGCCAGTTGGACCTGGTAAAGGCATTAGTAACAACAGTTGCAGCCAAGAATGTGAGGAGCAGATGAAAGTGTGATAACTAATTTTGTAAGGGGAGAAACAGCTTAAATAACCTAGTGTTGAGTCAGATGGCGTCTTCCTGAAATATCTGTCCAGTTCAAGATCATCCCCTCTTTTGGTTGAAAATGTGGGTTTTTTTCCAAAGCTTTAGTGATGCTCAGTTGGGTTTTCTAGGCATAAAGAAGATCCAGTTTAGTACCAACCCTGCAAAACTCTTTAGTTTTTTCCTCAGCCTGTTTATTTAGCTTGTGATTATTAATGGTCTGATCTGAAGACACGTTTCAAGGTATACAAATGTCTGTGGCATATGGTGACCTACCAAAATACTTTGTTTCAATCTAGTGCAGCTTTTTTCTTAGTCATAAAGTAAGGTGAATTTACTCTCCCAAAAATTTGATAACAATATTTTCTGAATCGTATTTCAACTTTTTTCACTTAATTATGCTGATGACAATACTTTGCCCCTCTTTGTCAACTGTCATTTGGGAGATAGATTATTATTATTATTATTGTTATTATTTTTATTAAAGTTTAAAAAATGGTTTACCCTGGAGTACGGATAGGTGTAACAATCTGTATGCATGCTTGACCATTGGCAGCTATACGTCAGTTTTCATTGGGGCACAGTAATTCTTCTGAACTGGACATGTGCTCATTAACTAAGGATTCTCTTAAATGTGTCCCAGAGACCTGTGCTGTGACTGCTGGGCTGCTCAGTAAAATAAGAATGCCCTTTCTGAAAGTCTGTTGCCCTGTCTTTAAAATTGCCTAATGTCATCTGTAGTACATCATCTAGGAGCTGGAGTGAGTGACCCACGTGGATGTGGAACTGGTAGATAGAAGTGCTGTGCCTTTTTTTACCTTACTGCATTTAATTACATATATTTCTTGGTGAAGTAGATCCAAAAGCTTCAAAAGATATACAGCATTTTTTCATATTTAATTTTTATGCCTGGCTTCAGTGATTAAAGAAAACCCTGTGTGTTAACTTTCTATCATTTTTTTGAATTCATTCATGTGTTTAGTTTTAATACTGCCAAAATCATTTCACTGTTTCAATAAAAACTGTGGGAAATTCACCAAAGAGTTTTCTTCCTCATGTCATCACAAATCCCACTCTAAAATTCTAAATTATATATCGCTAACAGTCGAAGAAGAGAGACTGGAAATTGGGGGCAACATTGCTTATGGCTTATATTCAGGCCAGGTTTATGAGGAGTGTTATGCCCAATGATTCTAATGGAAGTCCCTTGCCAAAAACTTTATCACAGTGATGGGAATAACAATTCTATGCTATTTACCAGAAAATACACACGTGCAAATATCATCTGCGTAATCTATGCCATACGTGCAGGTCTATTTTAAAGTATATGACTAGATTTACTGAATGGGACTGCTACCGTTTTTTAAATTTACTCTTTAGTATTTTGAGAAACATGGCATCAAGTATTTGAATTTCGAAAGAATGTAAGAGAACAAATCCCTGACAGCAAATAACTAGAAACAGTAGAAGGCCATGGTTTTCAAGGTCTATGACAGAATGTCTTTATATATAATAATTGTTGTTATGCAGTAGCTGTAAGATTTATGATGTCCTTAACAATTCATGCCCCAAGAGTTTGTGATTTATACATTATATGCCAATGTTTCAAAGAATACCTGTTCTGCTTTTTTTAAACCACTGGTGCCTTTTTTTTTTGTGGATATGCTGTATTATATTCATTTAATTATAGTAATATCCACTAAAAAGTCATTATTTGCAAATAATCATCTTAAAGTAGTATTTAAAGCACTACAAATATTTTGTCTCAATACCACAGCTGGTGGCCCTTGGCAGTTTTTTGGTAGACACCCTTCCATTGGCAGTATGGGGGCAGCTATTTATAATTGTGGTTAACATATCTTGTACTCATTCCCGCCCCCAGCTCTCTTGAATCTTGTATATGTTGTTCTCATGGATGGCCATGCAAACCTATGAATTTATAAAGGTTTTTGTCTGAGAATTGTTTTGTAGGTGTATGTTTTCCTGACTTATAAATACTTCTTGAAGCTTTTGTTTTGGAGCTTAATGTGGCTTAAATTGTATTTTGAGTAAGTGGTGCAGAAACTGGATGGTTTCTGCTGATGTCCTGACCGATAGCCGGACCTCATGCCACTTCCCAATGGACACTTGTCCACAATCAGCACCTCGGCATCAGTTGGTTACTCCTCGTGTGCTGTTAGTGGGATTTGCTTTATCTTCTCTAAAATGGGAATTATGAAGAAAGTGAAAATTCAGGTCCATGAGTGTCTATAGTGAGGGAAAGTCTCCAAAATACGGGTACTTTGTAGCAGGTTACAACTATAACTGGACTTCGGTAACGCAACCTTGGAGCAAACAGGCAGTCACTGATGTGTGTTCAAGTGTGTTCACATGCATTACCATACAACTTATAAAGCACAAAGATGCCTCTTTGAGGTCGTGGAAAAAAGCAGTCTTACCATGAATGACTCTGTGGTAGCAAGCCTGGTCTGCAATATCATATTTGTCTGCCCTGAACCTGTCATTTTGCAGACACCGTGAATTTGTTTGTGGACAATAGAGGTGTCACAGCTCCTGGTGACTGAAGGTGGTATTTTGTCTGTGAGAAGGATGCGGCCCAAGCGCTGCATACCTTTAATCTTGTATCTTTTTCTCGTGAAGCCTCTGTAATTCATAACACGGTCACGTTATTCGGGAATGTTTCCTTAGATTCTATCTCAGAGAGCTTAAGTCGAGGGATTTTCAAACAGTCACTTGATTTATGTATGCGAACGTGTAGCTTATAAGAGGAGTTTATTTTACAACTTCTTTAGTACTATGCACCAGAAAACTTCCAGTAATTATAACTCACTTAATGTTCTTTTTTTTTCCGTTCTGTACCCTTCCACCATGTATAAGTGGATTTCTTGTCATTTTAGCAATTTGGTAAAATTGCATGGTGAGGAGGGTGACTGATGCTTCCATCTTTGATTTTGTTCTGTGGTTCTGGTGGTTTATTGTCAGTGTGCCAACAGATACGACTTCAGTTCCCAAACCTCTATCTTCAGTTTCACTTGCTACACGTTTGTATGTTTGTTGCTGTGTGAATAGATTCAAATTGTGCCCATGTAAAAACACAGCTCCTAAAGCGTTATTTTTTCATAGTTTGAAGACTTACCTTTTTTAAAGTCAAATGTCGTCTAAACTTAATTTTTTGTCCATCACTAATCTTTAGATGAGTAAAATATTGTGTTGTCTTTTAAAGACTGGGACTAGCCTACTGAATGTTCAACCGCAGTTGCTTTTTGAGGTTTTGATTCCTATTGAAATGGTCCTTTTAATGTCATCCTTAATTTAATCAGGTAATGTCATCAAAATAACATTTACTTTATTACTGCAAATTCACTGCGTTATTAGCTAGTGTAACTACAGAAAAAAAGATAGTATGAACCCCCATGGAAATATACGCTTCCAGTAAAAATGGATACAGTTCATAGAAGCTCTATATTTAATTTGCAGTTTCAAAGCACTCTCTATGGAAAGATTTTATGATTCTGAAATAATTTAAAAACACTTTTTGATAGAACCCGTAGCACCCACCAACTTACTCTGATTTTGCGAGTTATCATTCCTTTGCACAGTTTTAAAATAAGTTGAACAAGACATTTAACACAGCCGCAGAAATAATCCTTTAAGTCTACCACCCTTTAAATGAGTGGGACTTGGATGCATATTTGTATCCAGGAATTGGAAGTCAATTGACTTTAGTTTCTAGAATCAGTTGTGTTATAATCTGATGTCATTTTATTTTTTGTCTTAGAGGGAACTTTACACAAAGCTTGCTGGGTTGTAACATATTTAAGATATATAGATATTTGACAGTCCTCTTCTGTGACCTCTGCTGACAGCCTGAACTTCCATCATTGCCAGTATTCTGTCTTCTAGTTAATTCTCATCAAAATGCCAGGAATTTTTTTTTCTCTTTAAAATGATGAGTTATTCCTTGTAAAACATTCCTTTACTGATGCAGAAATGTTTTGTACAGTGTGCTTTCTGTCATTCCTGACTAGAAATAATCTCTGATATCTTAAAGAATTCCTGAAATGAGATGTAACTCTGCTGATTTTACCGGCAATTAGCAAAACCGAGGAGCACAGAAGGGAACAGTGAGCAGGAGTAATCACTGTTGCTTAGGAAGGAAGGGAAAATTGTTTTGCATTTAGTAGAAACAAACTTTTAAAAAGTACATATTCAGTTGGTGAGGTTGAAAAGGATTCTTCAAGTTATTACATGTTTATGCAACTTTGCTGTTTAGTACTATTCTGGTGCAAACTAGAAATGTAAAAATGCAACAACAACAACAAAAGCATTTCATTATTTTAATCCTGTCTAGAAAAGATTATCACAATCTACCAAAACCACATCATAGAAGTTTTGTCCCATTGCCTAGTGTTTGAGAGGTTTAAGAAAGTATCTGAGTCTTTAGCTTTATGTTAGAACTTCACAATATTTATCAGTATTTTTCTTTCATTTTTTGTGTTTGGCTCCATGCATTAGTTGAATTTGGTTTTTTTAATTCAAGATTTTGTCTCATCCTTTGAAATACTGTATCCTGAAAACAAAGCCACATCTTCTATGGTCTACAACCCCTTAGCAAGAAAATCAGTGTCACAGGGATGTCTTTAGGGTCGTGATGATCCACAGTAGTCACCTCTCGATGGCTCTACAGATGCTTTTAATCTTTTCATCATGAGCTCAGAGGAAGCGTGGATTTAGATTTGGGTTTTAAGTGGCCCTGAAAAATAAGACATAGTATGGGCGAAGGAAGAGTTTCTGTAATGAGAATAACCTTACTCCTGGTCATGCACATGTAGGTATTTGTCAGCTTGAGTATTCAATAGTCTCAGCTTCCACCTTTGAACACACAGAGAAGAACCACCACAGAAAACACAACAAAGCATTTCTCAGTTCAAAACCAATGCTTGGAATTACACCAGGAAACAAATTAGCAAAGTCTCTGAGGTCCAGCTCAGAGTGTGCTGTATCAGAAGTGCCACTTAACACAACTGACATTTCCATGTGGTTTCTTAAGATAACTTGATGTAAAGCATGTTGTGGCAGCAAACTGTTATTGAGGTGAGCAACTGTCATCTTAAAGAAGAAACCAAAAGTAACAATGTCTCCCCCAAACTATTGGAGTTAATGTGTTCAGGCTGAGCATAAACATTTGTCATGTTGTATAAATTGTTCAATCAGAGAACACGGTAAATAGACTCTACCATGTTGCTATTGTAGTATCTTCCCAGCTGAAGTTTTCTTGGGACATTGAGTTAGTTCTCTCCACCTTTAAAGTTATGCGCAAATATGAGAATATAAAATAGGGAGCAAATTCTACTGCTCAAGAAGTAGAATCATCTAACTATCTATTAATTCCTGTCACCTCTGCTGTCAAGTAGGAGGGACTTTCCTGCAAAAAGAAACTGAAGATCATGTACACGTACAATGAGATGAACCTAATCACAATGGCAAGCCTTTATAAATTAATGTTATATGTCAAGGAAAGGAATAAATATCTGGGGTTTGGTGCCTAGTAACAGTTATGGGTCCCTCAGCAGTGCAAAACTTATTTTACCGGATCATGTTCAAACCAGTATCGATTTGGTCAATTTTCTGCACATTATGACGTTCTAGTACATGCTAAAACTAAGAAAAACCACAAACATATAGTCTGCGTGTTATATTTTGACCAAGTATGTTGCTCTAAATGTGCTTATTTATGAAAAAGAGAAGAATTCTTATTGTGCCTTGGTAAAATTCACTTTCTGAAGTCAGTAGTCCAGATTAGCACACAAGTAACTGGCATGTAAATTTTCCCCTCTCTCTTCCTCTCTTTCTTTTTAAATTACATTATTGCTTTAAGAGTGAAAATTGTAGTTCTTGATTGCTCTGCAAGGTGGTGAATTTCACCTTTTTAAACTTGTGTTACTAAAAGTAGAAAATCATGTAAATTCAAATTTGGCTTTAATATAGTCCCATTAGCATCCAGCAGTCAGTTGGAGAAGCCATACGCTTCAAGAGGCGCAGATAGCTGGTTGGTTTGTTGACTTTGGGTTTATGTGGCTGAACGTTCTTTATGTGACCTTTTATACTCTGTAGTCCGGTGTTCGTACAGTTTCTCACAAACTTATTGATTGATTGTTTTATTCTCTTGTGAGTGAAAAGTAGTGGTTTTGCTAATCGCATTTGCCAGAAAAAATTGGTTTGTTTTAGGTGTCTGTTCTTAAAAGTTGATCTAATTTACTCCGTCTTTGCAGCAAATTAATGCTTCTACTCCCTAGCATTTTATTTCTTTGTTCCATTTTCAGACTCTAAATGGAAGAAAAAAAATATACTGTGTGCTTAGTATTTGGGTGTTTCATCCAGTACAAATATGCTTTTCTGGCATGTTTAATAACTTAAAATTCTATGATACAATGTAATGAAACCCATACTGCATAATGTCTGAAACCTGTAACGTAACTCACTTCATCTTTTCAACTCTGTTTTAGTTTATCAGAAAGGAAATGGGGGAGCACTGAGAGTTCATAATAAGCATCATTTGCCTGTAACTGTATTAGTACAAATATACCAGAATTTTTTTTGAAGCAGCTGGTGCAAAGGGAAAAAAGAAAAAGGGGGGGGGGGGAAATCCCTGAGTGTGCAGAGAGCATCCAAGCCATTTTACTATCCTTGCTTGGGTAAGGGAAGTTGCTTCTTTATTTAACTATTATTTCTCTTTTCCAGATAAATATGAGCTGCTTCTAAATAGGATGATGATAGCAGGTGGTCTCTCAAGCAGAAATTATTTTCAAGCTGACAAGTATACTGAGCACAGTATAACTACATGTATTTCAGGAAAACATCATGCACGTCTGTTTAAGGATTCATTAACATGGTATAGATTAAACCCATTGAAGATGGCACAGATTGTTTCATTTTATTACATTCAATTGGATTGGATGTGTGCCATTTGCAAAGAGCAATATTACCACAAAAAAAGAAGTCTGGCACATTTGTCACATAATATTCCCCTATTGAGAATGAACTGTTTCCGAACATCAAAAGGTAAAAATCTGTTTTCCCCTCACCCTCTGCCATATTAACTGCAAGAAAATATGACTGCACTTGTCTTGTTACAAATTATTTGAGTAGCACATTTTCTGTGCCCGAAGCCGTCTCGTTTAGTCTAATAGGGAGACCTTTGTATTCTTCATGATGCCAGGATTCAAGTTCATCAACCTGCTGACATGCTGCTTCTCCCAGATCCCAAAGCTCTTCCCGCTCGTGCTGTCACGCTCGGACATCTCGGTACCCCAGAGCCCTCCCGGGGCTCAGGGACTGGCCGTGGGAGCAGGGGGGTGCCTGGGTCCCCGGGAAAGGGGAAACCCGGGCGAGCTGCACGGGCAGCCCCTCTCCCGCATGAAGGGAAACAGCTGCTATTAAAGGGAGGATGGTCGGACAAAGAGCGAGATTTAAATTCATATAATGTTGCTGTTTATACCATGAATACTTCAGACATCTGCTTAGAGTCTAGTGTTCTAAATGAATGGGAGCCTTCCCAAGACGGGGCTTATAAAGCTTTATCTGTTACACGAGTACTGCAGATTGTAAAGATATGTCTTAATCAGCTATCGCTTGTGTCTTTAAGTCAGTAGCAAAACTCAAAAAAATATGTACATGGGAAATGGTGACATAACCAATGAAAAAATGGATGGATTAAAGGAGAAGTCTGTGTGTGTATATTCTAAATATTATAAATATTCCTTTTCATTCTGTACCCTTAAAAAGTCCTTGGGGGGGAGGGGGCAAACAGAACAAAAGCAAATTTGCTGTCATTGGCTCATATCTAAACATTCCATTTTAAATTAAATGGTAACAGAGTTGCAGCATATCCCATGTTGTATTTTCTATTTCTGCTGCAGGATCCCTTTTAAATGTATTTTTACACCATTCCTTTTGGATTGATCTACGTTATTTTTCAGGAGCTCAGGGTCACATACATTTATACTTTTTATTATTGTTATTTGTTGTGCTGGTTTATTTTACACTGTGATTCTTGGGGGTAGGATTTAATTTTAAATAATGGGAAATTTGGAACAGGACCATTTCATAAATCTGTTCTCTGAACTTAAGTCTAGCAGTCAGGATAGAGTAGCTTTCAGTCTTTCATCAGTGGAGGTTACTGATTCTGTAACTAAATAATTGACAAACTGTAGGTAGGGCATGAAGCATATGATTCGTAGCATACCTTCAGTGAGATGTACTGAAGAGTTCATTTTATTTTACTTTAATTTTTTTTTTGTTGACGCGTTTGGGACTCAGCTGTTGTTTCCTCTGGGATTAAACAGCTGTCAGCATTGTTAATGACATCAAATTCATGCATTAAAATTCTCTCATTCCTCTCTGTATAAAATGTGGATGTGGAAAGCACTGCCATATCCCCCTTTTGTGAAGGAATGAAAATCCAAGGAAAGATAACAGCACTTATTACAAAACCACAGACCGGAGCTTCTGTTGATGGAATCTCGTAATGAGTAATTAAGCTACTTTGCAGAAGTCAGCGCTGTCACGTTTGCAATTGGGTATTTCCATTCCCCTGTGGATACAGCTGGGAAAAGACTACTAAGGTGATAAAAGAAGAAAAATAGAATTGTTCTAGAAATATCATCTTCATGAAGCTTGGAGGTTTCAATGCAAAAGTGGCTATGAAAAATTAGCCTATAGAAATAACCTGTCTGGTGTAAAAGACACTCCTTTGAAGCATTCATAACTTATATCGTCTGATAAACAAAACCCAATGAGTTTCTATTATCCTACATTCTCACAAGGATGTGAGAATGGCAGGTTTATTTCTGGGATGGGGTGTTGGCTTTTTTTTCCCTGAGCCTTTTTCTCTGTAAATGAAAGTTTTCAACTCTGAGTGTTCAGTTCTGTAGGTCTGAAAACATGTCATGGGAAGCTTGCGGTCTTTTGAGGGAAAATTATCATTTCAGGGGAGGCAAGGATTGATACAGATTTTTTTTTCTGTACAGTTCAAAATATTACTCATGCTTTTAAACTGGTATGTAATTCTTCTGCCCCTAAGAACTCCAATTATTAAAAAGTCCTGAATTTTTACTAGTTTGAATGTCCCTGTTCTCTTTTTAGTTCTTTTCTACATTTTTTTTATGGCTTGTTAAGCAATTAACTTACTCTTAACTTTCATCTTTCAAGTAGCTTTGTTTTTTTAGAGGCAAAAAAATTAAGCAGCAAGCATAGTTTTCTGAACGTCTTTATCCTATTTCCAAGAAGTTGGTTTTGTGCAGAAGTGCCCTAGCTTTTTTAATATCCCCATACCTCAGCTTGTTACAGTGAAATCAAATTAAATTAAGCCAAATGAAGAAACTAGCCTGCTAACAATGAACTGATAAAGTAGTAGTTTACTGAATTCAGTAAAATGCACTGAAATATATAGGAATGAAACAGTTAATTGAATAATCTGATTCCAGATCAGATGGTGAAATATGAGTATCTGATGAGCCAAATTAATGTATGTGCTAACTGAATAATAGCTGGAGCCTCCAAAACATACTCTGCCTTCTTAAAAGCTATGTCTGTGAAAAGCTTGAGTGTTTATTTTTTCAAGGCTATGTGTTGTGAAAAAACTCTAGCTTATTAGCAGAGACATGGATGGAGATGAAGGCACAATTTATTTTGATTTGTTGAAACATTAACAATGTACTAAGCACCCCACTGTATTAAATAATACACATGAATGTGGTCACTATTGTAAGACGGGTTTGTTTAACATCCTAGTGTTCAGAGAGATCCCTACATGACTCCCAAATTCAGTCAAGTGTTACGCTGGTGGTGTCAAGTGCCTTTCTGTACTTAGTTTAATTGTGATTGGCCCAGAAATGTGCCTGTGAAGCTCTGTAGTGGTAATTTATATGTCCTTTTTCATCATTACTGACAATGTGTCCTTCTGGAACTAATGCTCACTAGTTTTATCCTTAATGTAGAGTAATACCTTGTAAAAATATTTTTCCATTAGCTTATATTTTCAGAAGCTAAAAAAAACGGAGCTAAATGGGAAAAATACCCCTATGTTTACATGAACTGTAAGCAGGCCCTGCGGGTTTTGAAGTGCATTGTGTTCAAGGAGATGAAGGCTTGTGCCACTAGCTGCGAGTGCCATTCACTCCTTTGTATAATTATCTTCTTTGAAAATGAAGGGCTTGAAGGGACACTCTGGGAACGGTGTCAGAAAGAAGTGCTTTAATTCTGGGAGCACACGGCTGATTTTTCCTTATAGTCAGGGTGCTTTCACTCCAGACGTGTCACAGTGTCGTCCTTTATAATCCTGGATGAATAAAGCTGAGAAAGTCCAGGGGTTGATAGGGTATAGTAGGAAAATTTGACAGCGATGTCTACAACCAAGAAACCATAAAGGATTGAAACCCAGGGGGTGAAGAAGAGGTTATGAGTGTTTTCTTTCCCCATCACTCTTGAAGGTGTTCTCTGCCCGAGTTTTACTACCTCTAAAAATTGCCAGTTATAAAAAGTATTGCCAGCACAGGGGGCATGCCGTCCTGATCGAAGTGGGTTAGTGGAGGAAGGTGCTTGTGGATGTTGTGGTGCAAACACACCGTATGACGTAGGAGTGCAAGCCCGTGCTGGCCGGTGCTTATAAGGATGCTGGTGGTCTTTAGCTCCCCCATTCAGTTCACCTCATAACAAAATTTTAGACTGCAATGAAAAATTTTTCGTGAGCTGGTGTCCTTCCTAGAGTAGATCAAGCGCTAGAGCCTTCTGAAGTTAACTTTACCAAAATGGTGTTGAATCATGACATGGAAAAGACCAAAGGCTCTGTAAATAAATTGATTTCTTTATAGTCGAGGTGGAGGAGAAAGCGAATATATACCTTGATCGTCTAAATTGGCGACATTCACGTCAAACTTTAGGAAATTCTGAGTAGCCATTTGCTTTGGCACTAGGAAAACCTGACCCCGTTCTGCTCTGTAGACAAGTAAATCGTGAGTATCAGCTGTAGTCTTTGTGGTATATACGTGGTGAGATAGTCTAAGCCTTTTTTGAAGTTGTTGACTTGGAGCCACAGAGGGGCAAAATGAGTAATTTGGGGTTGTATATTCCATGTTAGGTATAGGGAAATGATTTTCCACATGCTTTCACATCCAGTCACTAAGCCCAAGTGAAAAAACTGTCTCTAAAAATTGTGCTTTATCAGACATACCCTATTAATTAGAGGAATAAGTCTAGGAAAAAGATATTCACAAATAGTTGTATAACTGTCAATTATTTTTTCCTCATACCTAGCAAGAACGCTCTGATGTGTGGGAGTATACCCAACGCAAGTATATGTATTTCTTCTTGGTGGATAATACAGTAGTTGCAAATCTTTCATTATCTCAAAGACCTGTATTACTCTGAAAGATGTATATTTAAAAAGATGCTGGCAGTAACTGCCACTGACAACCAGCCCTATTTGAAATAGTCTCCCTCTGTGGCACTGTGTAGAAAAGGCTCCGTACATTGATCTATGGATTTTTCATTTGCTTTCAAATAGTCCTACTTGTGTGTCTGCAAAGAGCGAATAAGCAAAGTTTGAATCAGTTTGACTTTGGAAGCATGATTCTGAGCAATTACCTTGGGAAAATACACCTCCTCTTGACTAAATAGATCTGTCAGAAAGAGCCAGAGTACAGTATACTGCTGCTGAAATACATGTGTGCGCTAGTAAACCGGACCCAGCCAATTAAACATCAAAATGTTGGCTGCATTCAGTTCACAGGAAGACTTATGTAAGTTCATTTTCATAGTGTGCGTGTGTGTATGTGTCTTTAGACTTTAACTGACAGATTCCCACAGTGAATAGACTAGGGAGTTATCAATTATACGGTTAGCTGTGCGCTGCAGTTGTATGCTCCGTGGCTTTCTGACAGAAGCAGGCAGAAAGAGAGAGAAGTGGAATAATTCTGGTTCAGCAAGACTGTTAATATTTCAGTCTAGGAACCTAAAATCCTTGTGAAAAGTCAGAGAAAATGGTCATTTTAAGTCTGACCCCTGCAATTTCTTCTGTTAAGAGCACGCGAAATGCTAATGACTATTTCACCCCAAAGTAGGAACCAGAGTGTACCGAGATAGGATATCTGGGGTTCACCGATTTGTAGCCTGATACTAATTTGAATCATTCACCTCTCAGAGCACTGAATAACTTCTAATTACCTCAAAGTACTTTACACAGCAGTGAGTGGTATATACAAATCCATATGATTTGTTAGAAAATAGCTGCTGTATGCACTTTTTAAATCATGTGCGTGCTCCAAGCAGAGCCTTGAGTTGTTATGCGCAAGTCTGAGTGACTTTTATTATTGCTGTTTTCTGTCCTCGTGTATGTCAGTTTGGCAGGATGTTTATGTTCGTTAAACGTTTGCAATTTCCACAGTAGTGTGTAATGTGCTACTGCTTCCAGGCCATCATCAATGTGTTACTTTGCTCCTGACAAGGAACCCATATCTGGTCTTGTCAGGATGGCCATCAAAGCCATTACACTTGTTAAGCAAACTAGGCAAGAACCTAAAGCGCCAATTTCTGATGGGTACTTTCTGTATCTGTCACATAATCTTTCCTCCCACTGTGGGCAATTCTTAGAATTCAGGAAGAATGAGTAAATAAGCCAGGTATGTAGCAGACTGTAGCTACTCAGCAGTGTAATGCAAAGGTTTGGAATGTATTCACCATGGATCCCCTTTGCACAGTGCCCTGTCTTCGGTCAGGTCCCTCTGAAAAGCTTTCAGACCCCTTGTTATACACTGCAGCTTGGTATTGTAGAGGGACTTGTGGATGCTCATAATTTTTTTCTATAGTTTTCTTTTGCTATCTTGTTTTTAGCTGCAAGTGAAATCAACCTAGTTATCAAGGTTCTTGAGCAAAAAAAGTATAGGTTAAGCAAGCTCCAAGATTTCCAGGGATTCTGCTGTACTTGCTTTCTAGAGCACTGGCGTGTGCCAGTATGCGTGTAGGCAATAAAAAGACTGCAAACTCAAACTGCTAAAATGCGGTTGTGTCCTTGGATAACCATATTTTAGTACTATAAGAGGAAGCTATTTATATTAAATATGAAATTAGTACTTTCACCTGAAACCAGGTATCAATATATTTCTCCTACAGATAATGGTAGCAGGACCCCCATGTCTGAAGGGCTCGGATCAGCCACTAACATTTTGGTCCTAGTTGAGATTTAAAATCCCAAGGCTCCTGAATTAAAAACCTATGATTACTCTGAAGATCTGTTCTCATGTCATTCTCACTTGGAACTTGAAATTCCTGGGAACCTCGTGGAATTTTTGGCCATTAGACTTAAAGCTAATCCTGAATTGTCCCTAACCGCATATGGATCTGAATGCTGATTCTTCCACCAGTTTCTAATTTTGGTATTTTAAAAAGTGCACCAGTCTTCCATTTTTCTGTGTTCGCAACATGTCTGTAATGTTGCACAGTCTCCTAGGAATGAGTCTGACTTGTGCAAAATACTAAAAGGAGTATTATGAGCCATGTAATAACCGTATAAATAAAAATCACGCAAGCAAGTGGGAGAACATCTAAAGCCAGGTCTTAACACATAACTCTATCTATGTATTTGGATCTACTGATTCAGCCCCAGCAGCAAATTGGAGGTGAACCAGTGAAAGTACAGTTGTGAAGGTTTAGGTGGCAGATCTGTGCTTTTAATGCTCTTATTCCAAGGTGCTCTTCTCTGTCAATTATATATTTAGATTATGTTTTTCTGGTGCTTTTAAACTTGTTATTAGATAGTTGGCTGCTAGCCTTTTCTGGAGTTTTTTGGTTGGTCCCCCCACCAAATGATGAATGTGACAGAAGGGCACCCGGCGTCCTTACTCCGACCTCTTGTTACGCAAAGGGAAAAGCTAAGTGGAAGAGACTCAGGTTGTAGGATGGCCCACAAAATGTGTCTCTGTATGCTCCCATCTTAGGAAAACAGAGCTCAGTATTATCATTAGAAAGCTGGAGTATATCTCGGGTGAAAGATTCTTTCAGGTTTTTAGTCCTTCCCATCACATAGCAGTGCTTAGGATCCCCTGCTCTTTGGGGGAATCTGATAGCATCTGTAACCTCCACAACACACAGCTGGGAGGGAGGGAGAGCGGGGGGGACAATGACTGTTTGGCTTCATAGCCCTCCATCTGGAGACCCACAAATATTGAGGCTGGATTTGCAGTAACAACTCGCATATCTTTAGTTTCTAGCTTATGAAGGACCTTTCCTTTCAGTAAGCGACGCATCTCCCGAGAGTCACCCAATGAATGGCTCGCTCACTGCCCATTTGCTCATGATTTTTCTCCCCCCCCCCGCTTCCTAATTTTTTAATATAAATGCACATTTTTCCCCTCCTTTTGGGGCAGAAATGTAACTTTTGTAAGGGAGCGATGTGTGTTCAAATGGCACATTTTCCAGGCATTACATTTGATAATTTCACAGAGATACCGGAGTTACTTCCTAGCAATGAGTTAATGCGACAAAGGAAAATGGGTTTGTTTGCAGGAAGCGGAGGATAACAGCGCCTAAACTTTACTATTGGTGGCGGTGGAGGGGGCGAGCGGGAGGCACGGAAAATTGCTTTTTATAATTAAAAAGGGAATCTCAGATGTTTTATATCTTGAATATTTACAATAAAACCTTCAAGTGCTTGTCAAGAGGGTAATGTGTCATTAGCAGGAGCCTTTGCCTCTCTTCTCCTCTCGGACATGACAGTGCAGCAGGATAAGAGAAGAGTAATTATAGTTCAGCAGGGCTGCCAGGTGTGATAAATGAGTAATCAGCACACAGGAGCCCCAGTCCTCAAAGGAGGACTATTACAGCGTTATCAGCTGCAGGCCCGGGTGTACGGCGGCCTCGCGCTGAGACCGAGACAGGGCCCTGGGCTGCTCAATGCAGCTCCCGCCTGCCAGACCTTCGCCGGCTTCCAGCTCGTCACCCCTTCCTTTGTGCGGCTGCCACGGGCAAGGGAAGGCGGCGGGGAGGAAGGAATAAAAGGGAAAAGCCGCACTTCGCGTCTTCTTCGCCTTTTGCTACTGTTTACATAAAAGGTTGCCCCGCGCTCCAGGTGAGAAGGCGCGTTTGTGCCTTTATGGCTTTCCATGACGAGGTGGTGCAAAAAGCCTGGCTCCCGGCTCCGCTTTTTCCGTCCCCTTCCCGCGGCTTTGACCTCTGCGTGGGTGGGGGGAGCGAGCGCCTGTGTGCTCCTTTTGCTGCCGCACCTTCAGGTTTAGCTCGGCTGCGCCGGGGTAGGGCTTTCTCTCCCAAACAAACTTGAAGATAATCAGCTTCCTGGTGATGCCAAAGTCTCATTAATGTTGGCTCGCATCTGCTAAACTGCAGCTCGAACCGCTTCCTCCTCGGGCTGCTGCTCGGGGTGTTCTGGTGACGTGATTCATCAGTTTGTTATTGCTGGGAATGGCCGCGTATCAGAATCGAGTAAACTGATTAAAATGAATCAAAACCCAATTCAACCAATCAGTGCAACATTGATCCTCAACTTATTTATTTCCTTTCAAGTTCAGTGCTAGCAATGGCAGCACTGGAGTAGGAATATTTTAAAATAATTCTTTAAAATAATTCTTGTGAAAAAGAGGCTCTGCCTATAATAAATTGTTATTAAGCTAAAGGACATAACGTGCCTTGGAAAAAACGGAGGGCCCTCACTTCTGATGCAAGGTTATTTTTACAATACTTGCATTTTTATCGGTTGATGTATTTTAACTGGAGCCCTGACAATAGTCACAAAAAATTATTACTCCGGCATGGAGCTACTTATCTGACAAATGCAATGAGAATGGTCTTGTTCTTATCAATGAGATCAGATTTCAAAAAAAATGAATACGAGGAATGAGGCGTTGCTTTGTGAACAGATAACCTTGCAGGCATGAACTCGCAAACCTGAATAAAAGGATGTCTCTATGAAATAATCTGTGCATAAGTGCAATCAGGTCAGACTGTAATAGACAGCGGGGGGTGGAATCAAAAGGGGGAAAAACTCATTTCATCACAGTTAATGGCAAGGAAAAGAAGGCAAGGAAGGACTTTCTTTGGAGCGGAGCTGTTGCGACAAAGACCAGGGCTTCAGCGTGTCATGCACCATTTGCTGTTGCACTAGCGCTCTTTTCAAGAGCTGTGAAGCCATTATTGTAATGTGAAAAAAGTAGAAAGAAATACTCCCTCCTGGTCACTGGAAGGGCAGATGAGGTGCAGGCTTTTTTTTTTTTTTTTTTTTTTTTTTCCCCCCC
>JANZLQ010000092.1:37066202-37087562 GCA_026212715.1 Elanus axillaris
GTAGGGCAGATGAGGTGCATGCTTTTTTTTTTTTTTTTTTTCCCCTACACTATTTGTGCAGGGAGGTTTCTAGATTCCCCCTGGTAAAGCTCCACTGGGATGCAGGAAAGATCACAGTGCCCTTATAAACAACACTTCTTGGCACTGTTTACCTTCTTTTGTGACTTTGCTGCCTGCGAAGGAGGATAGGAGTATCAGAGACCCAACTGCAATGAACATTTACCCTGCTTTTGTCTTTCAAGAAGCAGAACCTTTAGAATGTTCTCTAGCTAAAGTTTTACAGTGCATTTCTGTGGTTTGGGTTTTAAATAAAATAAAAAAAAAGCTCAGTACATTCCTGTATGGTAAAGTTATCTAGTGGTGATAATAAATCCAATAGTCTGTGGATTTTGTGTGTGTTATTAAAAAGAGAAGAGAAAGAATCCTTTGTTCATTGGCATAATGCAATCCTGTCTCTGAACAGTTCTAATTTGCAAACCAAGTACTTTGTAAATTGTGGAAACCTGGTTATAACTTGAAGGCGGAATAAAATGGGTCATCTTATAACTGAAAGATAAATATAGATGTAAAATAGTGCCACAAATGTCTTTTAAGCAAGAAAAAATAAATAAATAATAGGTTTCAGAACTGGCTCGTTCTTGTATAGTTTATGGGTAAAGCAAGATTACACATACAGCCCTGCAGCCGATTCCCAGGACTGCTAAAGTGTGAAGAACAGGAGTGACATTCTAGTCTTCAATAAATCACTATAAAAATGTTTATGAACCCTGCAATTTACTGTCTTTTAAATGCAAATTGAAAGGGGCATCATCGCAAGTGTAAAGGAGACCTGCAGTGGCCTAAAGGAATTATAAAATGTTGCAAAAGGCTTCTGAAATTGTGTGATCTTAAATGGTTCTATTTTAAAAAATGATTTCCCATTTATACTTCTGTGACAGCTTTGTTAATTTATTAAAGAGATCTCTGAATTGCAGGAAGGTGTTTATGAGCAGTACACTTCACAGAAGCTATTCACGGAGGCTTGCGAGGAGTTGCAGTTTAATTTGGCAGGCACTGAAGTCAAGTTTGCTGTTCACGTACAAGTAGTGTGGAAGGCCATCGGGGTTCAAAAATGTCGAAAGCGGTGATCTTGTCTGACAAAATACTGGTAAAGTAGCAAAGATTTCCTGCCTCTTCCCAGCTCCTCCATGCAGTCACCTGCTGTGAAATTCCTAAATAGCATAAATGAATGTGGCCCCTTGCTGGATGAACAGTTCAGCATCCCTCAGCCCACCATTAATGAAGTCCAGCTTGGCTGAAGGGGGAATCATCTTTTCTGTGCTGTAGCTACACTTTCTCCAGCTGAAATGAACTAATTTCCACTTACGTGTTCAGCATTTTATCTAGAAAATATTCCTCTGTGTGGAACCAGATTTAATCTCTATAAATTAGGCATTAGAAGAGGAATTTTCATCAGTTGGATGGGTTGCACTTTTTTTGTGTTTCATCGATTGGTAGATTTGGAGTTCTGGGGTGTTTTTTTTAGCTATAAGCCATGATTTTCTGCACTCGGGTAATGTAGTTGCCACCAAATTTAATTTCTTAAAAATGATATATACACTGAGACAGTATGGGATATGAATGTGTACAGTTGGAACCCTCCAATTGTTTGCATAGCTGAGAATCCTCCACAGCATACTTCATCACTTCTGCTTAATTTAATGACATAAATAACCGTGATAGGCTCACGTGATATTCATGCTGGGTACAAGGAGGCATAGCACATAGTTTGTAAATGTATCATCATCCGCTGCCAGGGATATTTCTCCTGGTTTCCAGATCTTTACACTCCTTAAGAATAAAGGTGCAAGCATCTGATTTCTGGCAACCCTTAAGTTAACTACGCTGCTTTGGCCCTGACTGATTATTTAGCTGACAGAAACGGTTGGAGAATGAGCTGTCAGGCTCCAAAGTCAGAATAACATCTGCTTGTCCGGCCTGGGCAGCTTCTTGGCATACGCGCGATGAAGGATCCTTGGAACCAAAACTATGTAAATAAATAAATCTGGAGGATGTGGGCATTTGCATTACTCCTCCCATGGAAAATAATATTGCTTGGCTCTATCGCATTGGAGACTTTCTAACCTCTAAATAAAGCAGTCATAGTTTACAACTCAATAGCACCCTGAATGTATTACTGCTCGTTTTGTTGTCATGCAAAACCGCTGAAGCACTATACCTTTTCCTGCAGCCGTATGTCTGCCTGGATATTGGTTTTGTAACTGAGTTTAATATGTAGGTATCGCTGCTTGACAGGATTAAAAATGTTGTAATCCAGTGTTTTCAGAAAAATGAACTCCTCTCTGCTGTTAAGAGTGCTTGCTGTCTCGCCTGCTGTTTCAGACCTGCTTGCACCATGTGCTTACGAGGGTCAGGACCTTGTCTTGAGTTGTTCCGATCCAGAATCAGCCCTCCCTGTGTCCCCGTGATCGTAGTACTGGCTTGTGTGTGCGTAAAGTTAAGGGGACAAAGCTGTGAATATGCGAATGTTGTGCATCACTGCAGGATCAGGTTTTGATACCTGGGTTTCGGAGAGGGCAGGAGCATATTTTGCTTTTCAGTAATGTTCCATGCTCATTTTTATCCGACTGTCGGCTCATTGTTTAGAGCCGGCTTTGGAAGAGCTGAGCTAATCCCCAGGAAAATGACTCATCTCTCCATCTTTGCATTGCTAATACATCCATTATCAATGCCATCTTGGCAACAAATGTAGACATTTAGAAACTGTACTACGTATCCATAATCTCACAAGCTTGAAACTTATGCAAAACCCTCAGAAATCACATCTATGTTCCTTCAACACCGGGAAGGATCAAAGACTCACCTCTGCACAAAGACTCTCAGTAGCACTGAATCAAATGGCTTGTCACTGTCTGTACAACTGCAGGCGCAGTGGAGAGTCAAATGGCGACAGTGATTCCTTAATGAGAGAGCATTAACGTGGAGCTGTTAGGTTCCCTTTCTAGGATAAGCCCTCATTTCTGCATTTGAAGGAAAAGTAATGTGCTCATCAGTGAAGAGAGCGGATCGGCCCATCTGTTCCACGGTTCCTGAAGGCAGGGGTAGCTGGTACGATTGCCAGGCCACGGTTAGCCTGGACACGTACTGCAGCCTGGGCGAACTGGGGTGTTCACACGCAGCAGGCAAATCAGATTTTCAGGTTAATAACATGCATGGGGCAGGGCAGAAGACCTTGCAGGGTTAGTTCCTTGTTTAAGAGTAAATGGCTTGATACAGTGCTGTCCCACTGGGAGAATGCAGAAAATAATCCTTTTTAAGGTGAGGGGGAAAATACTTCCTTTGTTCATCTCTCCTAAAAATATACTTAATGATTGTGATCCAGATCTATCGAACATGGTTTATTTCAGAATATATTAGTCCAGTTTTATCAAGGCTGTGTGTACTTCCAGGTGGAGAGGATCTAAGATGCTAGGTCTGGCCTTGCTTGTGAGAGGAAGATGCTTTAACCACTTGCACGTATCGCTTGTGCCCAATATGTAAGACCTGCTCCTAGCTGAATATTGGCAATGAACAAGGAGACCAGAGATCTGAAAGCAATTCTCACACTCAAAGCCAAACAGAAGGAAAAGTCGGAGCACAGGCTGTCCTGTTTCCTCTCATTCTCCCCCTAAGGCGAGCAAAGGTTGCTAAAACAATGCTGATAATGAGGTTTGACCCTCCCATTACCCTCAACCTCTGCCTACAAACCATCCGCACTGAAAATCCCTGAACTACACCCAAGGAGTTTGCACTTGGAAACTGTTAACCTTCCAAATACGACGTAGTTTCTGGCATTATTTGCTTCCTAGCCCTTACAATTCTCTGATATTTTTAACGTACAACGGCACTCAGGCCCAAATACAGTGATCTGCCAGCATCAAGCCATCATCCCTTCTTCCTGGATTCCTGTTCTCCCTTCCTCCCCTGGCTGCCCACGGGCAGAAGCAAGTGGTCCCCAGTGATTTCTGGATGGGCCCTGCCTTGCCAATAATGAGCGCTGTGGGAAGGACAGGTGGGCGAAGAGCCGCTGGTGGCCTTGGGCTAGCTGGGAGTGGCCAAGGGGGTAGGGACAGACTGTCTCTACCATCAGCGTCAGCATGTGTTTGGATGGAACGATCCAGAGCACAGTCTTCAAGTTGCCGTTTCAGAAATATATAGTCCCTGTTCCGATATTCCCGCTAGGGTAACCTATTTACTTTGTTAAGTTACCCCAGGACTTTGGGACCGCGCGCTCAAATCCTGTCTGAAATGGCCTTTGCCTTTTAAGGTACTCAAGCCCGTTTCTGCGTGTGTAGGTTGAAACCGTGCTTCTATTTGCTATGTGCGGATGTTTATGAGTTCCTGGCATTTGTCATAAGTATAGGGTTTTGCCCCTCTGTCCTTGGGCAGGAATTTCCCTCCTGCTATAAATTTGCAGAGTACTATGTATCATTTCCCTCCTGGCTGCCACCCTATACCTCATAAGTGATTGTACTCCAGTGGGGAAGTGATTTGTATGTATATTTTTATAAAACACTTTGGGATCCTTGGGGAAGAAAGTTGTTATATAAATGTATTTCCCAGGGGAAAGTAGTGGAAATCTCATTACTTGGAACATACAGCATATTTAAAAGTAGGTTTGACAAAACACTAGAAAATAAAGGAAACAATCCTGAACTGGCACTGGGTTGGTCTAAATGATCTAGCAGATATTTTCCATCTCTAAAGTTTGTCTCATGATTTCATTTAGCGCATTGGAAAAAGGGCATGAGGAATGCTAAAGCCATGCACATATAAAATATCCTTCAGCAACACTGTGGCTTGTTTTAATATAACCTTTAGCAAAACACTGTGGTTTGCTTACTTGCTGATTTATTTTAGGTAGTTCAAAATATTTCTATTAGTGATCTCTTTGAATTACTTTAGGTGGTGCAATGGATTTGTAGCAAAACACAGCACGTAACTTGAGTGTACTCTCTGAAGCCAGGTATTTGGTGCCAAGCAAAATTTGTATGTGTAGCTTCTGTTTTAAGCAATTATATGGTGTGTAATACACAGTAGAGAAATTAAGTAGAAGTACATTTTGCCCTAAGGGATTGCTGTAGCTCTTGGATTTATTTTAAACAAGTTTTGCCCCTCGTACCGTAAGGTTCCTGTAATAAATCACTTATGTAATAATCTACAGTATATTAACTAAAATTTAAAAAAAAAAGAAAAGAAAAGAAATGTCAACTGAAAACAAATGGTGAAAGTAAAGGTGGTGTGCTATAGTAAGGAAGCATGCTTATGTGTTTGGAGGAAAGTGGTTAAACAGTAGTGGGGGATGCTAACAAACAGAAGAATAGAAGCCATTCTGTAGCTGGACTCAACATAATGACTTCACTGCAGTAAACTACTTATGTAATAAACTGCACGGATGTCACTGGAGAGTAACCAAAACCATCCATCTGAATTGTTTCTCAGCTTACTTAAATTAATGGTGATCTTCTCTCTGAAGGGAAAAATTGTAAAAATACATCAAGAATGTCCATGCAGAGATGTTATGAAATAAAACTAGTGTGGTCATTAAAGATAAGCCATTTTTGAGCATGGAGAAATGCTAGTGTTCTGATACTTCAGCTTTCAGAAGTTAGTTATCAGTCTTCAGCCAAGTTATTCTAACTCCTATTTACTAGCGAAATAAGAAGTCTACAGTGAATAAGAGTCTTACCTAATTGCCGTATAAATTGGCCAAATGGTTTTCAAGACCATTTATTTTTAAGAAGTCTTGTTTTGACTGCCATAGCTAAGATATAGTTTTGTATTCCTTTATATGATATAATAAAATGACAGCTACAACCAATCAAGCTGCATTGCTGTGCAGTATGTCAGCTCCTTTCAACAGACCTGATTTCCAGAATAACCTTTTCCCCCAGACATTTGTTTTCCTTTGATTCTAGCAATGAGACCCAAAGGGATTTCATTCAGAATGCTTGTGACTTCCAGCTTTGTGAAGCCATAAAAAAGGGAGAAGGAGTGGCAAATCTCAGAAACAACTAAATTGAAATGCAAATTCCAATTTGTCATTTGCAAACTCTTTTAAGAACTGGTAGCAAATGTTTAAAGAAGAATTAAATAGGAGAACATGGTAATTTTCAGTAGTGCCTTTTGTACATCAAATAATTTGCTACTTGTTCATGAACGCACACTTTCTCTGCTCTGTACCATTTCATTTCTGCTAATGCCCATTATGCAGAGTGATAATTTACCACTGAACCTCTTGCAGGGCATCGGCCTTGGTTACAGATGGGTTCTTCCTTGTCCCCTCTCTCTGTGAGGCCATTTATTTGTCATGTGAGGTTTAGCAAGTCTCTTAACCTTCTCTTTCACCCTTATTTCCCTTCTTAAAAAAAAACCCAAGAAAGCCATTTTCAATATTTGTTAACATTTGCAGACTAGTATTTGTAAAACACTTCCAGATCTGTCCTGGCAAAGTCCCAGTGGTGCAGGATCAGCTGCCCAGTTGTTCCTTGTTCCAGTTTTTGTAGTAGTTGGTGCTTCCCGTATGAAATAAAAATTGGCATATAACATGGGATCAGCTTTAAAATTACAGTTTCTGGTTTGTTCCCGTGCTCACTGAGCACCTGAGAGTTCAATCCTTCCCATAAGTAGTTGTTTTCCTGTGGGGAGTCCCTCTACACCACCTCCTTCTCCTTCTGTAATCTCAGGTAGCCTTCCTTTCATTCACTTCTTTAACACTGAAAAAAAAAAATCTATAAAAAAAGGAGAAAAAGTGATCGCCACTGATCTCAATAGATGTGTTGCAATAGATTTGAAGAAGCCTTTTCAATGGTATGTTTTATGGGTGTGGTTTTTTCTCAGAGTTTATTGCATTTAGGTCTGCCAGAGAGACGAGACATTTATTTATTAGTAATTTTTGTGATCTAAACATAAACAAACAGGTTGCTTATTTCTTTATATGTTTACTGTGGCACAAATTGCTGCTTTGAAGGGTTTTAGAGAAGTGCTAGTGATAAGTTATATAATTTTAGTTGTTGTAGTCTCCACTTGTTCTCAGAGTTTTGGTTTGAGTCATTCTGTTTTCTAATAGATGGTTTGGATGTTGTCATTATTTCCTTTAGCTGCTTCTTTTTCTCTGGTGCTCTTAGCTGAAAAACTCATACTTATGCTACAATGTACAGGTGACACTTGGTGAGTACAGAAGAGGCTCTGATGTAGAGCTCAGAGATTTTTTAAGCACTTTGATAAGTAGGTAGATTTGCAGAGCAACGTTGTATCTAGTGGTCATAAAACAAAATACTTGCATCATTTGGAATTAAATGTATAATACACACTACAAATACTGTGTGCGAAATCATTCTAATGTAGAATTTAATCTTTGTGTTTTCCAGTTTTTGTGAAGTACAGTGTATCTGATATCATCTGCTCCTATTTTTGCCCTGTTACAGCAGATACTGATGACTTGGCAGTAAAATAGTAACTTAAAGACTTACTGTCTCTTTCAAAAGGTGCTTTTCAAAGATCATAAAAATTTAAATAAAAACAAATTCATGAGAGATACTAAGACATCTTTCTCCATTCATATAGTTTGGTGGGGTTTTTTCCCTCTGATCTGTTTCATAATCTATGCTTTCCTACACCAAATATTTTTTCAAGGGTATGATCTGTATCCCAGATGTATCTGCATCACAGGCCAAGCAGAGTATTCCCTAACCCTCATTTAGTGTTTACTCATGTATTGCATGCAGGATGTGAACATCATTTTCAGATTTTTTTTTATTTAAATGCATAAAAACTGTTACGCCCATGCAATTCAGTAATGACAAGGAAAACAAAAACTCCAGATTATCCGTGCAGGCTTGCATGCTGTGTGATGAGCACGCATGCTAAATACAGTGCTGCAACTGGATCGCACACGTTGGACCAGTCATCCATGGCAGTGACATTTAATAAGGAAAGAGTGATTGTCATGAATAAACTCAGTGTGGGTGCTAAATAAATGTCTCCATCCCTCACACCCATTACCTCTATCATGGCTCTTTCACTTTTATTAACTTTGCTTTTCAAGCTTACATTAGGGGTTCCTGTTGAAGTATTGGAGGCTATTACTCTGTTAAATACTTCACAGAAAACTGTCTCTCTCTTTTGAAATGGTCCTACCTGCTGTAAGCAGGCATAGAAATAAAATAAACCCCTAAGAAAAGACACACCTGGAAACTCTACTCAGCAAAGCCTTTGTTGGTATTATTTCCTTAGTTTGATAATTAATACTTAAGTGTTCTTAAACCTCTAGGGAAGTCTGTAGTCCTAGAAATTAGTTTGCTTTACACTGCTTGGTTTTATTCACTGTCGGTGAAATTGGTGGTCATGCAAGGCGGCAGTCTTAACAGGTCTGAGCATTAAAGGTCTTGCTTTTTCTCCCAAATTGGAGTTTAAGCGGGCTTAAGTGCAGGCTTCTGCCTCAGTGTTTAGACATCCCACACCCCGAGCAGAGGAGGGACTCTCCTGGCTGTAGGAAGTCTATAACCTCTGCGCTCAAACAGCCTTGGTGTTTATGGTGATGAGTTTCGCAGTTCATGAAGAATTACTCGGAGACCACCCATGTTGTAGACTTCCAGGTAGCTATTAGAAATGGGTTTAGTGAGTACTGAGTTGACCAATAATCAAGGTCTTCTTTCCCATCAGTGACTCTGCTGAGGCAGTCCAATCCCTTTGACTTAATTCTTCTGGTGTGCTTGCCAATAAAGAGAACAAGTGATAAAGAAACTTCTTTAGGAGCCAAAGCTCTTAGAGGTGTGTGGGCATTAATTACAAGAAGAGAAAGTGTTCATGCATTTGCAAACACTGGTTTGAAAGGGGTCACCTTTACACCAGAGCTAATTTCTGGCTGAAGTGTCATCAGAAGGAGTTTTTGAAGGAGTTTCCATTTCCAGCCCATTCAGCTCTGTTTTGGCTCATGCAGTGTGGAAAACAAAATGAAAATCCTCCTCTTGCTGAAAGAAAATTCGCATTCCCCACACCTAAGGGGAACCACTATGAATAATAGCATTCTTATTTTGTTTATGAGAAGTCCCTTTCCAATACCCAAACATCAATGTTCAACTTGTGAGTGTTCAATAATGAGCTGTATTATGAGACAGGCAACAAAACAATTGGTAGGTCCTACTTTATTTGAGTCAGAGAGAATAGGCGTGGAATGTCATTGCCTTCCCCATGGAAGCTATTTCAGCTTCCTTCCCCCACTCGCCCTCTGCTCTGTAAAACTCAATCCCACGTGAGAAATTCAAATCTTCTATGAGCATGACAAGGACATTATGGAGACCCGGCAGCATATTTGCATATTCTCATAATATTTTTTTTCCATTTCTGCCATGATGTTCTCCATTCATATTCTAAGTGGCAAAAGCTTTTAGCTGTGATTGGGCCCAGTCCTCAGTGGACAAGAACCAAGTGTATCACATGGCATTTATTAATCTAAAAAAGTTGTCTTTCACAACATATCTAAAAACGTATGGGAGTTATGCGAAGCAAAGCAATTGCAAGTTCATTTGTTATTTCAACAAGCTCATTTCTTATGATTTCAGTTGTATAATAGATGTGGAACTGTTTGCGGGTTGTTTGTCGTCATATATTTTTCATTTGGTTCCTTGGGTTAAAGAAACGAAAGACTGAAACGTACCATCCCCTCAGAGGAACGGATGATGTTACACAATCTGTAGGGTTTTTTCCTTCCCTTCTCGTTCTTTTGTCAGATGGCATGTGATATGCTTTTCAGGCAGTAATTTAGAGGCTGTCAGTTCTACGGTGGTCACTGGGGATGAAGCGATCATCTGACATGCTGCTCTTAGCATTTGGGGTTCCTGGCTGGCAAAGGTGTAGGTCTCTATCCAGGAAAGTCTTTCCAGTGTTACTGAATCACTGGGCTATGTCAAGCATGGGAGATTTCAGCAGCTTCCTCAGTAATCCTTTACTAGCAATTGCCCTATGATGGCCTGTTATGTTAGTTACTCCTACAATGGATTTATGAAGTATTATTTGTACACAAGAAGATATTTATTCTACAACAGTTCAATATACAAGTTTCTCCAAAGCATATTGTCTGTTATATCAGTGCTCCCTAAGGAGGCAAAATACATCACATATTTGTTGCTTGTCATTTTTAGTTTTATTTTTGTCTTGTATTTTTCGTTTATATGGGCTATCTCCAACCTTTTCCATGTTGAATAGTATGAGTAATTTTGTAAACTGAGGACTAAGCTATGGTTAATATGGCTTGCTTTCTACATACAACAAAATGTTCCTACCTGATGAGATCCTCTTCCTACTTCTAAGTGTGTCACAAGGGAAAAAATGACTATGAATTTTAAACAATTAGAGATACGATTGGTAGCTGTGTAAAGGATGACAACACTGTTGCCTGCCTTTGGAGATCTGTTGGTATCAGGTCCCGAAAGTTTTGCAAAGGAGAAAGTCTTTTACCTTCATATGATGCAAGTAGCTTGTGATGATCTAGCTATGGCAAAGCTATATTTTCATGTAAATTTTATCTAAATGACTAAAAAGAAACATACAAAGATATGCAGTACATATATTTTGACCTTATAATCCTTTTTTCATTGCTGCCATTAGCTTTAATTTCAAATAATGCGGGTCAATATGATGGATTGAGTGGCTTATTAATTATATTTGCACCAGGAAAGAACTCAGGAGGTCAGGCTTATTAAATGGGTAGAGAATGAGAGAAACTCACCTGGGGCTGGTTCTGAAGTGGGAGTTGGGTGGGTTACATATTGGTAGAAAATGCGCACAGGTGGAGAGATGAAAGCTTTCTTCATTTGGCACTCCACCGCCTTTCCACCAGAGCTGGTGGGGACGTTTGGGCAGACCAAGGGAGGAGCGTGGGGTACAGGCACGGACACGTCCACGGCCCACGAGACTCTGCGTGTGTTTGGAATGGTAACACTTGCTGCTTCAGCTTCTGTAATAATTGCAGAATAACCACACACCAGCCCTATGGGTTGAAGTGGAATTATACGGGGTTTTTCTTCCCTGAAAAATTCTAGTTTGTTGGATTTTGTGTAGGAGGGATGTAATTATCACCTCATCTGTGAATCCGGTCAGGATTATTTTTTCTTTCTCAGTTGTGTCTCTCAGAAAAATGAGAATAAGATAAAATGGTAAATTAACAGTTTAGAGCCTGGTTTACAGTGGTTGGATTTTTGGTAAATGTTCTGGATTTGTGGGTTTTCTATGCACTGGAGAGCATTACATGCATCATGCTTGTCTGACATGGTTTGCTGTAGGCAGTAAAGTTGAGCTGACAATTCGGTGGCTTTTGTTAGGAATACCTGGTCAAAAATATTTATTGCATGCTCTATGATGACTTCTTTTTAAAAAGACTAAATATAAAAAAGCAAAAAAGTAGCTTGATATATCATATTCTCGCCAGCATATCTGACACACCGTTGAGTCGACTTTGCTGGGAGACATCCCATGTTTCATTACCTTGTAGTCTTCAGAGCCATGTTTGAGGCAGTTCAGATGTTTCACTGCCTTTTTATTTATTTGTAAAGGGTGTCAAAAATCCCTTAGTTTTCACATATTTCTTTTCCTTTTTAAAAGAGTGTCAGAAATACCTTATTTCCCATACACGCTCTAAACCTGTGGCCCAGGGTGGCCTGCCATATCTCTGTGCCTTATCTGTCAGCTGTGCTGGAGCTGACAAGATGTACTTCAGTAACGCGAATGATTTAAGACATGAACAACCATCCATTAAAAGGGGAACTGAGCTACCAGGGTTAGCAGGCTTTGAATCAGACCAAAACCAAACTGAAGCTTGAAAATAGCTGAAGGAAACTATGGGAGCTAAATGCCCAAATAGTAGGTGTCATGAAGCAGCAAACAAGCTTACAACCCCGTTCCTGAAAAGTTGTCCGGGGAGTCCTGTTTCACTACTTCACGGATGAGCGTATAAAACGTAGAGAACAGCAGCTGTGCAAAGAAAAATAACAACCTGATAATCAGGCTCCTGTTGGCATTAAATAGTCGTGAGAGTCCAGTGCTTGGGTATCATAACTACAGTGTAACATGAAATATCCCCCCGTTGAAACATAAAATTCCTCCCATTTTAGGAAGGTCATAGGGGAGAGCTCTCCTGATCTTCTGATGGTATCCAGTACCATTATTATCTTTTTTAATCCTAATCCAGACACAGCTATATACTGTTGTATTACCTAGGCATCTGTGCCTATGTGGCTAAATTAGTTCTTAAGAGTTTTGTTGCTGTTTATATACAATACTTATATATATAGCTGAACCTTTATGACAACAAAACATGCAGTTAAAGGACTGGCATTCTTACAAAGCCATTATTGACCAATATATCATCTCCTCTGTCTTGGCAGAGTGCAGGCTTCCTAGTGATGCTCACAACAAAAGTACTCTGAAAGGATGCATCTTAAAAGTGCCTCATACTTGATACTTTCATTTTTGTTTTCCTGTGCTACAATATAGCATTCATAAAACTTACACTTTAAGTAATCTGAATATTTGTGGAAATTAACGTCTGTAACTACCTTTGAGCTGCGATGAGCCTATTTCTTTTCTTTTTACCGTGAAAGTCACTCTTCAGTGCACAATATGCATTACAACAACATAGAAATGGCAGAGAAGAGTAAGAATGCTTTTGGACTGAAGTCTCTAACTTGATCATTTCCAGAACTCTGGCAAAAAATATGGGCTGGGCTAACAAGTGAGTAATCATATCAGGAGAAAAAAATTACAGCTTTGGACTTCATAGAATTGGAAGGGCCCTGAGATATCTTGCTAGAGTTAATGTCATGTGAATATCATCTCTATTCCACTTCACTTGCCCCAATCGGTCAGGCTCTTGAGTTACAAAGCAATGAAACTACCTAAGAGAGCCTTGGAATCTTTTAAATGATACAAAACTAATCTTTAAATTTACCAGGATATATTTTTTTTATATTTTAGCTACTAAATTCATGTCACAGTGGAACTGAGGAAGAAGCAGCAAGATGGTTATCAGAATTGTGTGATATTAACTTCCATTACTTCACAACCTGCTGTGAGGAGAAATGCTGAGATGTAAAAGTAAACAAATCCCTGCCAAGAGGGAAGGTGTTCCAAATACATGGGGTGGGGTTAGTATCAAGAAAAAGTGCCAGTTTGGAGAGGGGGAAACTGTGTGTAGGCTGTGCTGTAATGAATGGCTTTTTTTCTGCAAGTCACTTCATACAAAATGAAAGTATTTTCTTTCTAGAAGTTAATGCAAATAAAAGACCCCCGATCCTTTTCCTCTCCAGCTGAAGATCAGTATTTTTCTCAAGTCAGCTTGCTCTGGAAAACACAAGGACCCGATAGTCAAAGGTACCAAGCACCTGTTTTCTTTAAAATATTTAAATTAATTGTAAGTATTCAGGACTATTGAAAATAGTGTCCTTGTTCATTTGGTAAGCAATCTGAAATATTGCGGTGTCTGTTTCAAGAGAGCTCACATATAGATACACCTGTAAACACTCATGGGAAAGGTTGAAATGCCTGGAATCAAGGAGGGAAGATACTCTTCCACTGGCAGCTGGACTAACGCAATTGCAGGTCTTAGGACTTTTGTGTCAGGGCTGGAGGCTTCCTCCTCCTTAACTAAAAACTGTGCTTAAAATTGGAGAAGAGCCAGCCCAGGAATATTAGAAGAGAAGAGAAAAAACGAATGATAAAAGAGAAGGGAAAACCTCAGCCCTGTAAGTAAATGCCATTTACTCTGTGCAGAAGACACTATTAACTTTGAGAAGTTGGAGGAGTGAGATTTATAACCTTTTAATAACAGAAAACAAGAGTGTGGGCCTTCATATCATCCATTTAATTCAGGAGACCTTGGAAATTGTATTCTAAAATACACTATTTGACACTGAAAGGAAAAGATGAAAATTGGTGCAAAAAAGGTAATACAGAATGCTACTTAAACATGTATTGTGTTATACTTCCGTATAAATGTTATACTGGAAAATCTTTGAGAGAGGGAGCCTGCCCTTTAAACTTTTAGGCATTTATGGCCTTAATTATGCTTTTCACCAAGATTTTGCATATTTAATATTTCCTTTTAGAGCTTTCAAGAGTCTCAATTATTAATTCCACTGAGGATTTATAGGTCCTCTGAATATCCCTTAAGTATAAAGATTGTAGACTCATCAAATACTGTTTTCTTCCTTTAAATTTTTACGATTTCTATATCAAATAGGCAACTGTGGTTTTAGAGTTGAAAGTGGAATATTTATCACGTGGGGTCCTCTCTACCTTGCCAAACAGAAGCAGTTCCTCCATAATCTGCACTGAAATCCATATCTTCAAGACGTGGTTACAGAATGCAGAGAAATGATCTTTAATTCACAAGAACAGGTAGTGATTTTCCATATTGTATGGCCAAAACAATGGCATCTCACCTAAAGATGCTATTTATAAAGTGAACTGCCTGAAATGGAGAACAGTGTTAACCAGAAGCCTATGAATAAGTCATGGAGCCTAATTTTCCGTTATTACAGCCATTGTTTAAAAATGCATGTCTACCCAGGACTTTGTAATGATTTTGTATTACTTAAAAAAACTTCTACAGTTCTTTTTTCCCCTCAGTTATTTCATTATTTCTTCATTAACTTTGCTCTCCTCCAGTGTTTGTAGGGCTTCTGAAAACCAATCAGAGAAAAAAAAACTTCTTTTTTTTAAATTGCCCCTGAGACTATCAATGCTTTAGATATTTTTATGCTTCTTTCTTCAAATGCTTTCACCATGTTATGCTTTGGCATCCGTAGCAAAACCCATTAGCTGTGACAGGTTAAAATGCCTCTGCAGACTTCACCACAAAGGAACTGAGTCAGTGCCAACCATTATTCCTTACAGCGTGCCACACCATCTCTCAGAAGAAGGCCAAATCTATAACTCTGCTCTTAACTTTTTGGTCCTCTGGGGGTAGCTACTCTGAAGAATGTTCTCAGTTGCTTGGTAGAGTATTTTTTAGTCCTGGCTATACCATGGTTTCGGTTCATTAAACCATGGGCAAGGACATTCTTCAGCCACTCAGCAGATCTTTTAACTGCAGCACATATGTAATTGTTATAGGTTTAGAGAGTGCTTGTAGATGAAAGACACAATATACTCATTAAATTAAATTTCACTGATTGTGGAAACTCCACAAGCAATATGAGCCAACCTGTACTTTCTGCATATCTTTGTAATACTGACCAAGTAGCTAACCAGCCCTCTCCAGCATTTCTAAGTGGGCCCCAAACTTATTTGACCTCTTGCCAGATGTTGCCCCGTAATGCGCGGTGAGATTCATATTCTGGATCAGAAGAACCTGCACGAGGTTTATGCCTGAACCGTGTCCATTGGTGTCGCTGAGAATGAAGCCCACAGATCCTCATGACAGGGATGTTATAATAAGGTGTGGATTATACACCGAGGTAATAAATCCCCAGAATCCCCTCCATTTAGAGAGGGATGGCGTGTTCTTGTGATAGAGGCTGCGTTTGACGGAACGTTTTGACACGCACATAGTAGCAGCAATGCATTAACAGCATGGCTGAGGCTGGAAATAAACAGTAACTTCATAATTCCCACACTGACAGCTTCATTTAGACGAAGTTGTGATTGAAAAAAACAGTAAGCAGACTATATGCAATATTGCTAAGATTAGAAAAACGAATATACTGGAAGCACAGGGGACAGATGTTGGTATTTCTGATACAAATCAACCAGATTACCTTAATTCTGTTCCCCTCCTATGATACCAGCTTGCTACTTTGTGATTTTTTGCTGGTGGCAGAGTTTTGCAGTGCTCTGGTTTTTTGGTTCCACATGAAAAATGGAGCTAATCTTCCAATATAAGGCCAATATTTCCTTATGAATTTGAGGCTGCATAATCTGGCTTCCGTTGAAGAACCACCTGCAAACACAGGCAATAGCATGGCTGGTAAGATAATACCTAGCCTCTGGGTAGGGTTTCTTCCCTATAAATCTCAAATAACTTGAAAAAGGTGTGTGAATATTATTGGTCTTGCTTTAATGAGGCATACTAGGTGACTGCAGGTGAAACAGAGACAGGGCTGGAAATAGAATAGGTTCAGCCCTCCTGAATCCCCGCTTGGTGCCCTTACCTATCATTTCTCTCGGGCTTCTTGCTTTGAATGCCTCCTATCGAAGGGGGTTTTAAAATTTCCGTACGGTGAATATTCCCTTTGAGAATAACTGATCGCAGAGACTTGGTTCACACTTCTGTGGTTCCTTCTTGCAGCACTGAGCATCTCTTTGCAGAGGCCTTTCCCCGCTGCTGTTGTTGCTCCTCTGCAGAAAGCCAAGCGCTTTTGGTTGGAAATTCAGCGCAGCTACATCCTGCTCTGGTTGACTGTGCCCATGGAAATGCCAGCTGCTGCTGAAAAGATGCAATCTCAATCAAGTCTAGAAAGCATGAAACGTGCCACTTTTTTCTAGTGTGCTCTGTTCCCTGAATAACAAGGAAAGCTAATTAACATGAGATGGCAAATGAATTGCAGTATCTGCCAGTTCAGCGATGCAGAGTCCTCTTTAGCATTCTCTTTGCTTCCATCCACCACAATAAATTCAGATTAGGTATTGAAACATCCAGTTAAAAAATATCCTTACTTTTAGTGTTGCATAACTTATATTCTGACACATCGTGCAAGATTCTGATACAGGGCACCCCACAAACCACCACAGAAATATGAAGAGAACAGGAATTGGGTTGTGATATCACTTCTCCAATCTGAAATTTTGATAAATGTGTAATAGATGGGATTTCCTCTTTTGGGAAGGTAATTTTTAATTATCCATCCTAGTAATATAATTAACTGCCTTCACAACTCTAATTCTAACATCCTTACATTGCTAAAAATCCAGTTAATTTTAATTCCATTTTTCAAGTCCAGCAGTGCTCTGTTACCTGCCATAAAGGGATTATTTAGCAGCTTTAAAATTATATTGCTGGTATTAAGTTCCTGGATGTAGGCCCTGGAGTTTTAAGATGGACAAGCCAAGCTGAAATTCATTAACATTTTAAGAATTACTAAGTTTAAACCAAAATTTAAAATGCTACTCTGTCTTTTAAAAAAGGCCTATTTTTATGTTATTTTGTAGATACAGCTCTTACCAAGCCTGATAAATATCTGTAAAGAAAGGGGAAGCTGTGCTAAAAGGAGGAGGAATGAAAAATTGTTTCCACAGACATTTGTAAAGCTGAGACTCTCAGGAGACTGGTACTTTGACTCTCCAAATGAGTAGTATGAACAATTGTTATACAAAAATGAAATCTATTGTCTCTTTCTGAAACCGTATTCAGCCCAAGAGGTATTCTTGCAAGTGTTGAACCACTGCTTCTACACCACATCATTATTTCAACAAGACTTTTGCTATTAGAAGTTACTGTATAAAATTGTGGCTCAGCCAGTGTGGGCTCCCAGTGATCTCTTCTCATTTTCATCCTAAAATAAAAGTATTGCCTCTCTTTACTTCAGTGGATATAGCATAGCCAACCCCTCTAAGAGACTGATGTGAATTATCTTCTTCCCCATTCAAGGATCAACAGAGTAGCCAAAGTCGGTGACAGTTGTTCCCATTTGTATCCATTGAGGACAAAGAGATTGAACACTGCACCTACAAGATATTTTATTACACCTGGGGAGAAAAAAAAAGAAAGAAAAAAAAAGAGTTTCGAAGTTCTGGTTGAATTTCTAGGCTAGCAAAGATAAAACAGCTTCCATTAAAAATGTTTAAATTGAAGAAAAATTATACAGGAATCATTGAGAAGGAAAAAAAAAAAGAGCAATGCAGGAAGGATGTTGCCTTACCTTAACATCTGAGAGAAAAGCTGCATTTCGAAAGTGGTTCAGGGGAATGTGATTGCCTGGAATCTGTGAAATCCTATTGCTTGAGCATTGCTTCTGAGGGGTGGTTTCCTCTCGGATGTTCTTCAGTGCCTTACCCCAAGCAAACCATGATACATCTCTGGTTTTTTTCTCCTGGGGCTCCTGACTCCAGGCTTAGGTTGGTGGTTCACTTCTCAGTGGAACCTCCCAGGCAGTTGGGTCAGCGCGGCCGAGGCAGGAGGACGCCACGGAGAAGGTGGGAGCGAGCTTGAGACTAACTCCAGCCACCAAAGCAAACGGACCATGAGATTGCTCAGGGGGGTTTGCCACCGTGTGGCCCAGATGAACCTGAGGTACAGGTTAGGGCCTTCTTGCAGAGGGATGTGGAGCGGGAAAGGCTGTGTGAGGGACCACAGGGAACAGTCCAAGGGGCAGGGAGGGCAGCTCACTCGACTAGGTGAGGCTGAACTTGCACATCAGTAGGGACGTATCCTGTGACGTTAAGCGCTCTCGCTCTGACCTGGCCTAGGAAAACACGGGCTCTAGCAGGTCAGCTTAATTATCCGTATCCATGCTTACAGATATAAAACAGATATGAGAAACCTAGCATGTATCCTATGAATTATCGGGGGATTAATTAATTATTTTTAACAAAATGTGAAGATACTTTTGGATGAGAGACTTTTTTTATCCTAGTATTTTTCAGTTAAAGTTAATGTTTAAAATGTGTTAAATAATTAAAAAAAAAAAAGGATATGCTTAAGCATATTCTGCTGACAGTGCACTGAGTCAGTAGATACTTCACGGCCAGTACTATGGCTTGAATGCAGATGATTCATGCAGACTTCAGTCACGCTTTGTCCATGAGTCCTTAAAAATATTGAGTCCATTTTGGCTCGGTAGCGCTATCTAAAACTTTACAAGGTGCGAAGTGTTTCTCGAAATGTATGAATAGAGACTTACACTTGAAGATAAAAGTGGCTACTTTAAGCCTGGCTGCCTATCAGAAGGAACACTCTGCAAATGAATAAAGCAGAGAGAATGTTGTGAGTGTGGCTGCCGTTAGAGCACACCGAGGACGGGAGCACTGCTGGCGTATCGCATACCTCAGCGACGGTACGGTTGAATCTACAGCCTGGTAGCTCATGGCCAGACCGTCATGTTTTGAACAGCACTTGGCTGCAGCATTTAGTCACTGTAGGCTGGTTGATAGTGGAGTATCCACTCTGATTGTGCTTAATCTGTCTCATACTTTATTTGTTCAGGTTTTTTTCCTTTGGTTTGAAATCAGGACTGAAGCAATGAGCCTGCCCTCCCCTGCTGCAGAGGGGAATCCTCATTTTCTTTCAAAGCAGCTGCACTGAGCGGAGGCTTCCTCTGGGAAAGGCAGCAGGGCTTTCAGCCCAGGCTGTCCTGCTCCCCGTCGTCTGCTCTGGTGCGGCCGAGGCAAATGGGTAGCTTTGTTTTCCACCCAGCCTGGGCTTTCAGAGAAAAAATCAGTGGGGAAACCAAACTGGCCACTTTCATGCAGTGCCCTCTGTATTTAATACTTTGCTGAAACGTTAAAGCTAGGAGCGAGCTGTGTCAGTCTCTCCCGGAGGTGCTAGAGATGACATTAGCTAAACACGGGTGAAGAAGTCTCAGAATCGTCCTGTTTTGGCATCTTTCAGTTTCTGTATTATATTCTTTCCTTTTTGCTCAGTAGTCATCTTCTCTTTGCTCTCCCTTTTTGAGAAAGCATCTCATTGCTCCAACGAAGGGAATTTGCAATGTTGAACAAAACATTTCCCCGAGAGGCACAATAGGCAATGCTGGGGTGTTTTTATTCCAAGATTTCATGGATTCTGATATGCTAGACTTGTCAGTACAAAATCACTCCAGGACATGACACTACATATCCATGCATGAAATTAGTTGCATTTAAATAATAATAATAAAAAAGATGTATTTTGAACAGAGTGTAGTAAAAATGTGCAAGAAAAGGTGTACCATATTGTGATCCATTTCCAGGTTTTCTATTTAAACATGAAGGATTTAACTGGCCTGCTGGCCATAAAAGACTATGAGTTAGAGAAAGAGAGACATTTGGCTACACTTAATCCATGCCCTGGAAACAATCAAGAATTGTTCCCCACAGTATATTTTGTAGTATTTTTGTCTTGTGATTGAGGGTAAGCTGCAGTCATGAGATAACTGGGTGCAAGTTCAATTCACATGCTAGCTTTTATTCCCAGAAGAGTACTGTGGAGACATTGTATTAAAGCTTTCTCCTCTGTCTATACCTCCAAGCATTATTACCAGGCTCTGGAGAGATGCATGTACAGCTGCCTTCTCCTGGAGTGAATCTGTATCTGAGGCTCATACAGCAAAGTCCAGAGAAAGATGACTCCAAGAAATTGCTTCCTCTACTTTTCTTTGTTCTCTAAAAATTAATAAGGTTTTATATTAAACAAAACTTTATTCAAAATTCTCAAAGTACCTTGCAAGTCCCACTGCCACAGGCAGGTACTCATCATTCAAGTACACTAATCACTCATGAAGTTGTTAGATGTAGTTTGGTTATTTTCTATTTTTAACTATTCTTTAAAGCAGTTAATTACAAATGTGATAGGATTTTTAGTTAATGGACCTTCAGTGTTTTCTAAAGTCAAAAATAAATGCTTCAATCAAAACTAAAATTCCTGTGAAAGGCAAACAAATATAAGTATCTATTTTAGTCCTGAAATAGCTGTCTCTCAGACAGCACGTGATGGCTATCTTGTTTACATGATTTTAGAAGATAGCTTTGACTGCGACCCAGAGCTCAACTGTTTTTCACATAGTTTTGTCTGTGTTTAGCATGGTTTCCTTCTTATTGGCTGCATGATACATTATCAGTCTTTATTATTCTTTAAAAGCATGCCTCGCCCATCAGGACAAAACGCAAACTCATCTGAGCCCCTGTAGTCAGGTGACAATCACTTTTGCAGTTTAGGTATAAACTTCCTTCTACATCTGACCTTATACTCTTGAGCATGGAAGTTTATTGACTCTATTTCCTAGCAGTAGTTGCTAGCAGGGCCTTCTTTTCACCAATCAATCCATATCATTTTGCAAAGAAACAGAGTGTGCTGGTGTTGTGATTGATTTACACATTATTTATCTCTTTCTGCCCAGTTTAAATTGGTCAGCCTGATCCTATTCACATGATAAAAAACATAATGTCTCAAATTACTTACTCAATAAACTGTGGGTTTCTCTATTATTAGTGATCATTAGTGTTATAATACAGCATGGAAATTTAGAGCAAATTAACTACATATGCAAGCTGCTGGGCTCATCTGCAGTTAATCATAAGCATACTGTTCAAGTGGGCAGAGGATTTTGCAAGAATATTTCCAGGAAGAATTTGTGGGAGGAGAGCTAAATATCCTTGGGTTGTTAGATATATTTTTATTTTTTTATCCCC
>JANZLQ010000092.1:37087662-37118237 GCA_026212715.1 Elanus axillaris
CCCCCCATGCCATAATCTTGGTCTCCCAAACGAATGTTTATCTGAGACATAGTCAATGACTGAAAGTACAAAAGAGAATTATAGCTCAAATTAAAACAACTTTTCACACTGCCAATTCCAAGGCCCCGAATTTTTATGATCATAAATAATGAATGGAAGTTCCATGTTGATACAAACCCCGCAGCCTCCCCTGCAGATTTGACAAAGTTCCTGGTTCAATCGTTCGCCTTTAATAAAGGCTATCGTAGCCCTGCAACAGAACAATGTGGTGGGATGTACAGCCTTGCATGTTATCAGATGATGACACACACACTGAGCACTGTGAGTTATCACTTCCAGTCACTATTATTTCCTATGAAAATAATAGCTTCCAGTCACCGTGGGTTGCTCTGAGATTGCATTCATACTGATGTAGATTAAAAGTGAAGGGATTTCCTGATAATTACTAGTTTGTCTGGCACAAAAAGGTACAGATGGAGGGAGGTTTAATGTAAAAAAATCATTAGAAAACCATCCCAGCTTTCTGCAGTTTGCAATGCCCACTCATCCTTAAATTCCATTGCAAGCTTCAGCTGGGATTTGGTGGCTGGGGCTGGCTGGTCATCCTGGAGACCCTTAAAAAAAAAATACAGCAAAGATGCAACATAAATATGCATGAACTCTAACAGTTCATGCACCTTCGAGTGCATCTCTCAGGGTCCAGGTCTGCGAGCATGGCCTGGGAACAGCTGCTTGAGGGCTCCTGGGACCCTTCTACAGCCACTAGCCACGGCTGGGGTTTCTGCAGGGCCATGCTGCTGGCAGGTCTGTCCTTGCACAACAGGACTCTGAAGGCCGCAATTGCCACTAGGCCGGTTTCTAAAGACTGGCCTGTTTTATTGTTGCTTTGCATGTTGCTAGTGGGATGAATGAATCTGATGGGGGGGCGGAAAACACGCCCTGGGCCTGCCAGAACTGCTGTGCACGCATGACAGGTCTGCATGGGAGGGAGCCAACGTGCTTGCTCTTTTTAGTAAAATCTGCTAGGTATCTACCATAACAATACAACTATACAATAGCCTCTGCAAAAACATTAAGAGTATTTCACAGGCAGTGCTGTCAGGAGCTATTTTATAAGCTTCTGCTTAAACCTCCAGGCTGCAAAATCTATGTGCGTGAGCGCTCAGTCTGAGATACAAGGACTTCCAAAGAGTTTTTTTTTCTTCCCACGTTTTTAATGCACCAGGGCTATGCACTTGTGCGTACAGTAAAACTGTCCTGAAGCAGGTTAGTATGCAGCTGCAATGCTTCGCTAACTGGTGGCTGGTCACACACCTGCCAGCTCACTTTGATTCTTCTTGGCAGAGGTCAAAGCGAGACTCAAACTCCTACTTTTGAAGGCACCAGGAGATGTTTTAACTGCCCTGCCATCCCACCCCAAAAGAGAGCAATAGGCACATTGTTATAACTTGTTAAAATATCACATTCTATTACATATTTTTGTTTAAAAATACATTTCCAAATTTTCAAATTTCAAACACATTTTTTCTAGGACAGTTGGCAAGTGCAAGTCAGCTTCTCCCATTCGTCCATGCTAGAAATTAGTACCTTTGGTGTACTTCTTGCTAGAAGTCCCAGCAGCTTGATTTCTTTTTTTTCCTCCCACAACTGGCCACCTGAAGAAAATCCTGTCTGCTCTGGGGGAGAGACCATGCCCTCACCAGGCATGGTTGGCAGCAGCTTACCCGCACATGGTTCCTTCTGCTGCCGGGGAGCCACGTATGAAATATTTTGCTCTCCGTGGGAGTGTACTGATGGCAGAACACCAAGTCAGTTAGCTTTATCTCTGAGCTTCACACGCACAAGCACTAACTTCAGGTTTCACCCACAGACAGTATTTCTTTTCCCACAAACATCCCACTGCAGTGGATTATCCAGCTCTTGGCTGGGGGCTGCAGCAGGGAGGCAGGGGTGGCTCTTTGGCCCTTTTTTCTGTATTTAATTCCCTTTGGTTAAGTGGAGGGAAGCATTCAGCTGTGCTGCTTGCTCTGTAACACAGATGGAAGTCCTCAGTTCGAAGCCCCACCGCCAGCCCCCACGCACATGCTGGAGCACCTGGATAACAGCTCTACCTGTTTACAAATTACCCCAATTTTCTGCTTGATTCAGCAGTAACTGCTTACCCTCCCCCGTGATGTAATTAGGCCTTCAGAGTTCACGTGTGCCTATTATGATCTCTCTTGTGTTTTGTCTTTTTTTTCTGTAGCCGTAATCATATATATATATGTATTAAAATTTCTTATCAATTGTTCAGCTAAATTATGCACAGTGGGCCATGCTAGCCCTCCATTAACATAAAGTATGCTAAACAACGTGTTTTCTTCCTGATAATTATGCTCTAAAGCACCAACTGCTTATTCTAGTGAATTTACCCTTCCTTCTAGTTTTTCTTATTTCTTCAAACTTTTAGCCGCCTTCATGGCAGGGCAAGTGCTCCTTCTGCTGTCAGCGAACTAGCCTAATTATCTTTTCTATTATCATCAGAACTTCCAGCTGCCTATTAGCCAGCCACTCGGTGTTGAAATGAACTATAATAGTCCATCCAAGATGATTGTTTTCTGATCACGTAAAGATCCCTCCATCGGTCGGAACAAAATATTGCTTCCTAACCCCATCAAGGAGTTAATTGCATGATACATGTACAGAGCTGTGGAGAGAAGTGTTTGGAAAGAGCCTGCCTCCTCATTTTGCTGGAGTGCCGTTAGCATCTGTGCTAGCCTGACTGTAGCTCTGAACTTTTGCTTGGTCAGCTGTCGCTGAGCGGGTTCACAATTATGCCCAACAGTCAGCAAACGTTTCATAAAATCAAGGTGTACGAGCAAAACTCTCCCGCCCATAACCCGCTTCTTTGGCTCTTGAAAAGCAACTACCCTGCTCTGTAGACCTAAAGAGTTAGGTGAGGGCCCAGCTGTGTGAAAGCATGAACCAAGAGGATTAAAGTCCAAGGAACATTTCTAACGGTCGTTTTATAGAGAGTTTAATTTTGAAAATAATGACTTCTGTCTTCAAGTTTCACTGGACATCTCAGACCTGAATATCCTATTTAGGATTTTCTCAAGGTAATTCGTTTAACTTCCTACGGGCCTTGTGTAATGAAAAAGTACGCTTTGATACCGTGCAGTCTGCTTTTGAAGTGTTACATAGCTTACATGGCTAAAAATAGGCAAAGCAATTCTTTGGAAAACTGTCAAAAGCAAAGGGTTTCATTTTACCTTAGATAAGGGTGAGTAACAACCTTAAGAAACTAGAACAATCTGTTTCTTTCTTTGCCCACAAGATCAAAACAGACATTATCTTCGAGATACAAACGTTGTTGGTTTTTTTTCAGTGGTGAATGAGCTAATGGAAATATTATTATTCTTTAATAGTTTTTTCTATCCAGAACAAGAATATTTGACAATAGAGAGTGTTAGTGATATTTAAGGGTACGTATTACCTCCTAGAAACTGCTCTCTACAGCACCATCTCAGCAAAAACTTGGGATAGGAAAGTCTTTTTTTGTTTTGGTCCTTATTGTACTCCTCTGAAATCTCTTTTTATTCAGAAAAGAGCGATTTTCAAAGAAAGGGGGTATAGTTGTTTATAGCACACAGCCTTGGACTTTTAATGAATGTTCACATGATTTGAGATGAGGAGAAAACAGTGTGCAGCACACTGGAAATTACATGCACTTCCAGAAGAAAGAAATCTAGATCAGAAAGAAGCATCAAAAAAGCAACCAAACCAATCTTTTGATTTTCATAAAGAATTATTTCAGACTATTTCAACAGTATCAGCGTAAGATTTATAATGAGGTTCTCTTGGACTTTTCATTTTCGTGCAGTTGACTGAAATATTTTTAGCTTTTTAGAAATTTAGGTCAAGATTTAATTTTCACTAGTTAGAACAAAACCAGAGCTGTTCTAGCATAATGGCAGTCGCAGAGGCAGGAGGCTGACTCGTACTACAAACACGAGAAGATAACATGGGTGTCAATTTTGAACATGTAAAGTTGTGTCAGTGTGTGAATGAAGATCCGATTCATTTTTATGAAAGTTTAGACTAATTAGTTTCATAATTTGCACAGTAAGGTAATGTAAATGTGTTGCTGCTGCTTGACTTTTTGCTTAATCCTTTGAGTGGATATTTAATCTTTTTTTATATATTGGAATTAAAACAACTTGGAAGATATGAATAATTAATCTAATTATATGCCGATCACTTTAATTTCTTTAATGTTTTAGATTAAAAAAAAAACAACTTTACAAATTGGTTTAGGTTGGAAAACCCTTTTAGAGGATTTTGTATTTCATCAGTAAGTGCAATTTAGAGGATACAGGCTCTGGAAGTGCAACATTAGGTTTACTGTTATGCAAATGGCACAGTTAATCCGGGAGCTCTGGTGACCAGATTCTCAAGGTGTGCTTCACGAATTCATAGCTTGAATTTAAGAAGTGAGATTTGCCAGTTAAGGAAAATGAGCAACCAAAGAGCTTTAAAATACTGAAGCCTAGCAAAGGGAAATGTTGTAAAGAACCAGTAATCTGCTTATCTACTATGTAGACCGAAGGACAACGGAAATTGGAGAGGTGGAGGACAGAAAACCAATGTATCTACAATGATGCTTAGGTCTAACTCTAGTTATATCAGTACAAACATGAAGTTATAGATAAATTGAGAGCTATCTAGTTTGCACACATGTGAGCATGACATGCATATGGAGTGCTGACTGCTTAACTTGTGGAAAATATAAACCCTGTACAGATCATCACAAGTGTAGGAGTTTGTATCTGTCCTATTATGGTTGCCTATTTTTAGTGGCATCCACAAACACTTCAAATTCCTTGGTGTTTTGAAAAATTTCCATTTTTTTCCTTTAGTATCTGCATCATCCTCTGCTAGTAGAATTAGCAGCTCTGAGCTAGCTCCTTGGCTCTTTCCCTGCAGCCTGCTATTCCCTGTTATATGACTTTGTCTTCTGGGGTTTTTTGTTGGTTTGCTAAGGGAAATGAAAGTACTGATCATTACAGTAGAATTAAAAATAGCTTCTAACAGCTTAGCCCAAGATACAAAAATAGGCTCTCTTCCGGCTTATCCTGTCAAATATAGTGGGAACCCTAGTAAGGTAACATCTGTGAAAACCTCATTCTGGGTTTGTATCTCTTTTTTTTTTCAGAATCTTTCCCTTGTGTCTGCATAACCTAATAACTGAGATCAGATTGTTGGGGTTTTTTTTTCGTTTCAGATAGTTTGCCATTGAGCTTTCAGGAAAGGTCATTAGTCTTAGAGACTTATTTTCCCATACGATGCTCACTGTTTTATGATGTATTTACATGTCATTGCTTAGGAAAAAGGACGCAGTAACTACAGAAAATTTGTAGACAAATGCATACTAATATAAATGTTGATCTTCCTGTGCATGAGATTTCCATATGTCTTACCTAGTTTGGTGTCCTAGTGACTAGGAATTTGTCATTCACAAGGACAAGTGTAGACTTTCTGTCCTGTGCTATTTAAGTTAAAGCATCATGCTTGACTAGTGGAGAAGTGCAAAACGTCTTGTGGTGGCCAACCCAGCTGGATAGACTGTGAAAGAAAATAAATACCCACTTCTCAAACCTTTTTCTCACCGCACTTCTCTGGTAATGGCTGTGACATCAGGTGAGCATAAAGTGAAGAGGTAGGCACTAGTCCAAGTTTAGAGGCCTGAGGTGCACGTCTTCTTGAGCGATACAAATATTTTGGTTCTTCGCTCACTTCCCTCAAGGGTTCAGGGCATTTCTTTATAGCATGGACCCTCATAGTAGAAATGAGACCTGACTCTAGGAGATACTTTTGGAAAGGCCGCTGCAGAACCTGGATGCATGCAGAACAATTACAATAGAGATGAAAGGAGGATGCACCGCTTTGTGCCCAAAGCATACAACACAGCCCCCCTGCAAGCTCTGCCGAGGGGCAGGCTGGAACCTGGGAGTTTGATTTGCACGGGACAGCTTGTGAAGGAGGATATCCAAGCTCCTCATGAGTGGCTTTGTTTCTGCTCCACGCAGCCTGGTGGGAATTGTCCATACCGAGGTTGGGAGGGAGAGGAGAAGCGGGTCTCAGAGCACAGGCCCATGACGACACAGGTTTTCTGCACCAACGTGGATTCTGAAACTTCTTATAGAAACTCTGGGTAGTTCTATGGTTTGATCCATGCGGGGACTGAACTTAAATATTTACCCAAAGAGCTAGAAGCACTGCTGGAAGTTCCAGCACTTCCTCTCTCCCACAGGTCTTTATTTTTTCTACAGTTTGACAATTTTGCTTTTGTAGTTTATCTTTGTTAGTACAGCATATAACATGGGCTTTGCAGAGGACTCTGAGACACGACTGCTGTTTATTTTGAATTGTGAGATACACGGATGTAGACAAAAAATGAATTCTGTGCTTATTTACTTTATTTTCTCATCACTCAAGCGTTTTTTAAGTGTTATAGCTAAGGTCTGCTGGGCCAGAATCCTTCTGTAACTCACTGCTTGCCATCTGAACCAGGGAGTCCTCCCAGTTTAACTGGCCATTAGTGAAATCTGCTGGTGCCATGGCTGGAATTGTTCTATAACCCTTCCTATCAACATTTATCTGGCTCTTCTCTCAGTTTAGCGGGTTCCTCTTTCATCTCCTGCAGCTTCGCATGCCTCTGTGAGCCTTCGCGGCATTAAGTTTCCCTCTTCCAACACCTGGCGTCATTGTTTGGTGCCTGGGAATTTCCCACTCTCCAAATAAAGTTCCCTGCAGAGAAAAATAGTTCTTAGCTTTATCATACTAGTAATTCAGTCAAAGTGTGTTAGTTCAGATTAACGCTATCTGTTGTCTCTGGTCTGGTAAATTGATGCTAAAGACCTTACCAGCAACAGCAGATATGCAGAGCAGAGGTACAGCATTTTGTAAAGTAGCAGCTTCAACATATCAACAAGTTCTCTGCTTCATCTTTTTAAATGAATATATCAGAATTCCCATGAAAGCTTAAGAAAGAGGTAACCTATGTGACTTCTGATTCAATTCTGTGGACTTCTATAGGAATATCTGTAGAACTATGTTAAAATCCACTCCTTTTGAATTCTATAGGATTTTTCTATGAAGCAAGTGTGTGTAGTAGGTCTCCCTATAGCAAGTTAATGTTTGTGTATTGTCACCCTGACTGAACCCAGCATGGGAGCTGAACTGGAGTAAAAATCAATGAAATAGCATTAGGATGCAATTGTCGCAAATTATCAGAGAAGAAAGAAGACAACTGTAATTCACTAGAAGTAACACTTTACCAACTGCTCTCACTAAGCATTAGTTTAGTGTGTTTTCAATTTCAAGGCACTTTCTCTGGAAAATACTTGGTCCATAATGACCATTATTATCACCATCCTAAAATTTGTGGAATTTAACCTAAACAAATTCCTCAAAGCTTGCACTTAGTTCTGATATGTTCCATCCTATTTATCCCCAGCTTCAGTGACACTTGTGCTATGAGGATCATGCTTCATATTGTGAATACTGTATTTTTCCCAAAGCAAGCTTCTATGAGCTGCTCTACGAACACCCTGGGTTTAGGCAGTCAGTGTTTCTGTGTGTCCTATTTCGCTCACGGTGCCCGGCAGGACAAGGTCACTGCAGAGTTTCTGTGGGGGCCAATTCTCCTCTGTTTTATTGGCAGTCACCACAGCCAAGGTTTTGTTATATCCCTGCCACAACCATCACCGAGTGGTAACAATACCATTTGCCATCCAGCAGTCCTGTTCATTCCCAGCATCTTAGATTTTACCCTTTCTTTGTCTTGTTCACTAGCAGGCGAATTATTGGTAGAATACAAAATTACCACTAAACCCGGTTAGATATTACCTAACTGAAAAATGCATTTCTCCCCATGCATGCTGGATATATATCTAAACATGTAGAGGTTACGGTGATAATTGTCTCTCTGATGCAATGTAGTATTTGCATTTTGTCATTCATCAATTTTTTTTTCAAGGGGTAGGATCACTCAAGGGGCTGGTTATGTCTTTCATTTCCTGGTTATCCAGTCAGCTCCTGCTCACGCCAGCAGGAATTGAAAGCTATTATCAATATTGAGAACAGGATTTATGTGAAACAAGGATGGGATGTCAGTCAATTGCCTAATAGCAAAGCATTCATAACCCAGTAACCACCTCACAACTATCAGTTTGTCCTGGGGCTCAATAGGGGATCAAAGGCTAAATCATCACCAAAGCAAAATTAATCTCCATGCCAGGTCAGGATGGAAACCCGTGAGGAATGTGCCACGTGCAAGGGAATGTCTGAAAAAATATGGAAGTTTTCTTTGAGCGTGCTTTTGATACAGCTCTGCTCCGAACAGGACACTCGTGTCAGTAGGTTTGCCAAGCTGCACTGAGAGTGAATTTGTTTATAAAAAAAAAAGAATTTTTAAAGTAATAAACAGATTGTTTCATATCTGATTACAAGCTCTCCCTGCACAGGAATGAGATGAAGCCTACTGTATCAGGAAGGCAAGGGTGAAGTCTGGTTCAGCGATGAAGTTACAGAGACTGAGACTGAAGACTGTAAAGCTGGGGTCAAGCAGTAAATTTTTTGTTATTTACAGTGTAGAAAAGGATAAGAATCACTGGCCAGCAGAAAAAAAAAAAAAAAAAGAGATCTGAGATTTGAGGAATCAGGGTGATAGGTAGGACTAAAGAAATCAAGGAGCTACCCAGATTGATAACTGCCCTGGTGTGATAAAGGAGCTTATGAGAAAATGTCATCACCTCCCAGCTCCCTTTCTAGGCTGCTGTGTTTATGTCTGGTCAAACTTATCATCCACTTCCCCTGGTGTGAATAGGTACGGATAGGTCTTTGGTATCTCTACCATCCTATCTGGACAGTGAATCTCAACTTACTCTTTTGTCAGTTTTAGGATGTCTCCTCCTTTTTCACTCCCCCCATAAAAATAAGTTGGAGTGCCTAATTTCCCAGAGGTCCAGCTTTAAAGGTCCTCTGGTTACAACTTTTGTCCCTTAAGACTTGTGATATTTGAAGAAGGTAGAACCTTGCCAAAACAAATCACCTTCATTTTAGATAGTGCATGTCTGTGCATTACAAAATGCCTGTGCAGCATCTCTGCATCACTTTCCACATCACTATTGATTATTCTTGGGGATCTGATCACAGACCATTTGATTGAGGTTCCCTTTTTGAATATATAGCATCTTTTCTGAATCCTTCCTACTGTTTCCCATCACTTTCAGCCAGGTTTCTTGTGGTCTTCCTTTATAAATGTTTCAATATGAGCATATCCTTGCCTTCCTATTGCCTGGGGAAACTTCCTCTGTCTCTGCAATGCCTTCAGAGTTTTTATTTCTCTTTTTTGTAATGGCAGAAAATTTTATTCCTTAAAATCTGATCCACTGTGGGGAAATGTGACTTATCTAGGAAATAATTACCCTTCAGGTAGTCGAGCATAGTAAGCCTTTAACATGAGTCTGTTCATGGATAGGTGTGCCGGTGTCACTTTCTTGTCACCCTAGCATGAAGAGCGTGATACAGAACACTGCGAGTCAGTCAGGAGGTATGAAGGTTCAAGCAGTACATAAAGTAAGATTATAATTAAGTGCTTGAACATGGACAGAATCCTGAAATAATGACAGGGGTGAGGGAAGAAGACAAAGAAGTTTGGTTTGTTGAGAAATGTAGGCAATGTGTTGACAGGGCAGGAAAGATGACAAGTATGGCAAGATATGAGGAAGTGCATATACGTCTCCTTCATATATGTTTCTGGCTAAACCCAGAATGATATCTCTGAAGGATCTTGAAAACTGAGTCCAAATTTGTTTTGGACCCTACAGAAGACACGGGATGAGGGCTGCTATATGAGGGTATGTTAGAGCTCAGAGCAGACTCAGCTGAGGCATGAGAAAGTCAAAGAAAGTCCAAATGGACATGTGAAGTTTGCAGAGAGACAACGCTGCAGATTGATTTAGTAACAAATGTGTTCAGGAAGAAGATTAGAGAGAAGAAAATCTAGGAAGAAAATCCAAATATCAATATGCCTGCAGCTCTAGGAGTTTATGTTAGGCTACTGAGAAGATTAATCAGATTTCAAAAAACGCAAATGGTGTAAAGCATGGCAAATTGTACTCCACAGCATACAAACCATGCTACACAATTTGCTTTTTTTGCAAAAAGCATGGTTATATATGCAAGTAATTTCCATTTTTCTGCTGCCTTATTTTTAACCCATTTAATAACCTTTATGATCACAGTTCAGTCAAGTAGCAACAATCGTGCCAATAACAGCATTCCAGCTGGGTTAATGAATACACACATGATTTCATGAAGGATATATCTTTTTTGACCCAATTTCAACCTTTCCTATTTCAAGCTGTTTAATTATAAGATGTATTGGTTGGAAACAAACACCCATTTATGCAACATTGAAAGTTTAAACAAACTCCAGATGCAATTATTTTAGGCACTGAGTGTCTGTGATTGGTATATGTAGGTAACAAATTAGTCCGTTAGCTGCAAACTTCTAATTTGTGGCACAGTTGATAAATGTCTTTCACAGAACAGATGCAAATAACCAGACTTCTGTGTTCCTTGAGTCTGCATGATAATAGGTTCTTTAAGCACCCTGCTAAGAATTAGGAAATTAGTCAAATGGGATCATATTTAGGTTGAGCTAATACTGCACAGCTGAATTTACCCACCATTATCTGTGGGCATAATTGGAGACAACTGTTTTTTGGACCAGCTGTGCAGGTCACAAAAGGATAATAATGGGGGCCCAGCCTTGCTATGTCAGATTGATAAATGTTTATAGCATCGTGTGACTGGAGGAGCTGGCTTTAAACAGGTACAATTTAAGATTTTTATTTTTTTTTTAAGATTCCTGGAATTGAATGTGCCAAATTAAATGGTGCATTGCTTATCATTTCTACATAGTACAAGTCGGTGCAATTCACAGGGAGAAGAGAGAAAAGGTGTGGTAAGAGGAAAACCAGCTAAGAGGTGTCAGGTAAAACTTTCCCACCACACATAATCTATTTTACACTTCTCTGTTAGTTGCTTTTCCTGCTATTTTCTCACCTTTCCTTTCCCTGGGTGGGTAGGTTTACATCAATTTACGCTGATGGTGTGGAACTTAAAGTGCCACTCATGCACTTCTGAATTTGTTGCTGGCTCTTTTTAGCATTTAGGCTTAATTTGTTTGAATAGTTGTTCCTGGTATTCTGACAAATGTTTCTTTTAAATGTTACATCCAAGTACAGGTCCCTACTACTGCTAACCTATAAATATGTTAACAGCTACACTATGTTTAGAAAACACAATGTGATATTAATGTAAAATGTATCTTAGCTGAATCCATTAGTCACAAGCAGGTAAATAGAAAAGCACATTCTGATTTTAATTGCAAGGAGAATGTTTCATACTGAATGTCTGTCCTATTTTTTTGTTCTCTTCAAATGCACTCTTAGGATTTACTTTTGTATGTCCTATGTATGTACTGTAAATTACACTTTCTTTAACAAAAGTCATTATTTGTGATGAAAAATAGAGAGCCTTCGTTATCTTAGCTAGGTACCACTAAGGTTTAAATTAATAAAAATAAACTGTTGGTTCTGCTGAGTATTCTCCCTGTAAGCCCAGACCTGAATTTAGCTGCTGTCATAACAGAAAGGGGGAGAGGTGGGAGAAGGGATCTAAAAGGTGAAGAAGAGGGCTTTTAATTTTATTTTAGTTGGCCATCTGTGCTCCTGCCAGTTTTCCTGAACTTCACAGGATTACATCTGCAGCAATGGCCAAAAATAGTTCCGGAGACCAGGGCATGCTGCAATGGTGATTCTGCCAGCAGCTCAGCTACGGGATATTGGCTCCGCTCTCGCAGTGCGTCCTCCTCTTCGCTTCTGCTTGTTGGCTGTTGATCCCCGAGCCCTGAAAAAATAGAGGGATTTATCAGAAGAGGAAAAACTTTACCTGCTGATGCCTGGAAGGTGAACTTTACACTCGGGGGGTGAGCCGTGGGCTCTCCTAAAGACGCACAGCGGTGGCAGCGAGGCGGAGGCACGGACCTGGGCCCAGTGCCCGTTCCCTTCCATCTCACAGCGGGGAAAAGGGAGGGAAATGGTTGTTGGATGAGTAGCAGCTCCCGGAGCCTCGCATCCATAACCATTCTGCAGGCGCATCAAGTGCTGGTCGCTCTCTTCCCGAAGCGATGCGCTCCGTCGGGACTCCTTGCAGGAGAGAAGCGTTGTGTTTTCAGCTCGTTGTTGGCACACGCAACACGCACAAACTAGCTGAAGTGTATAAATGCAACGCCTGAAGAGTGTTTCATTATCGAAGTAATTGCTGTATTTTCTAGATTAACATTTGTCAGTAGACTGAAATCATCACCGGTTATCTTATCTATGAGAGAAATTTTATCTTTCCGAGGGCTCCGATATGCAGGAACACAGCAGAGGCTGATAACACCAGCTATCCTCAGGTTTTCAGTCTCCAGAGCCAAATGATCTTGCTTTCTCTGCTCAAGACGGCATCCTAGAACTTCCTCCGGGATCTGAATTTATACGAGATGTCAGAAAAGATCCTCTAGAGTCAGAATTAGTATTTCCGCCAAAATCTAAATCAGACTTCTCGGCTGTTCCTTTCCAAATTAGAGAGCTTTCTTGATGGTGCGGGAAGGGGGAAGGGAAGACAACAGTTGTAAAATGTTTTTATTGAAACTTAAAGGCAATTATTTCTGAATTCCCATTTCCTTAATTAAAAGTGTCACTGATTTGTATTTAATCAGTACTTAACAAGCCTTATTGTGAAGCGAAAGAGCTAAACAATGTCTGTAATAGACTGGGAGGGTTAGCTGAACTTTGTTTAAATATAAAGGGAGTAGTGCATCTGCTGAAGAACTAAGCCCTTTCAAAGTGTAGGACACTCACCAGTGCCATACAGCATAAATCACAGTGCAAACTGTGTGATTATACCCTGCAGGGAAATAGACTGTGTGTTTATGGGGCTCTTCACCAAGCACTTAGGAATAATCTGATATAAAGCAGCAGGGGAGGAGAGTAATGACAACTTCAAATTAGTTTAATGAATGTTTACATTAAAAAAGGCTTTGCTACAAACCTGAAAACACAAAGTGACAGTTTCCTCTCCAGACAAAAAAAAAACCCAACCCTCTACTTTTCCTTAAAGTACTGGTGATGGGGAAGAAATTGTAAAATTAACTCTTTCAGTACGGTGGATCATAGTATCTTCATGTTCAGTGTTTTGCTGTCATTATAGCAAGAGTTGCTAGGAATCCAATTATAAACACTCATATCTGATGGGTAGCTCATCTCTTTTAAATCACACTGATCTCAGGAGGAAAAAAAAAAAAGGTTGAGAATTTCATTCTCGTAAAAGAACAAACATCTCAAAGTGAACTTTGTCAGGCTTGTGTGGCACAGATGCTTAACATGTCTCAGGCCGTATTGATTCAAGAGGCTAACGTGGGATTTGAGAGTTCCTTTTCACTTCAAGCAATAGGTAACAAGTTTCTAAAAAAAAAAAAAAAAAAAAAAGGAGGGGGAGTAAATGAAAAAAGTAGAAATAATGCCATACTTCTAGTTTTCTTCTCAGACTCAAGGTAAAGAATTTGTCAAAATTCACACATAAGCACAAGGCATCATTATATATACTGAACTGGGTAGTTTGGAAAAATAAACAACCTGTACCTCTAAAGTAGTTAAGAACCTCCTATCTGAGAAATTACTGTGCATTTCAGCTCTGACATTGCAGTGTTTTTCATTGCTAAAACATACATTCATGATACATTTTTAAATCTAGTTTTGTGGGCCGTTTCAAACTGCATCAGGTGGAAATTTGTGTCTAGTCTGGGAAGGGGAAAACCAATGTTTTCTACTACGAATTTTGCAAATGAGTAAGTATCTTTAAAAAGGAAAAAAAAAAAAATGAGGACAAGAACTTTTATAGTTGAGGTTCAGGATAGAAATAAAAGTTTAGAGGTAGGTTAGAAGATATCTTCCAGTGTTTTGAAACTTCCTCAGCAATTATCTGTGTATGAAATAGTTCTAGGTATGACTGTTACCATACAGACTCTTACTGAAATGTTTTTGGCTTTTGTCCAAGGATGTGAAAAATTAATAACAAATCAAGTACCCATTTTTCTGAAGGAGCATGTGTATTTCTTAAGCAGCCATGGGAAGCCCTGGTTTAGATGCTGATTTAAGTGCTGTATTTGCTAAGGGTTTTTCTTAATACAGTATGCACCCCACAACAATGCTTGTTCTATAAACCTTGCACATAGACCAAAATAAAGTATTTTTCTGTATAAGTCGCTGGCATGTACTAAATCATCTGTGATCTGAGCTCCTTACGGTTATTGCAGATGTCCTTGAGATCAGGTTAAAGACTTTGCGCTCTCATGGGATGGAAAGAAGAAGCTATGTTCTTCTTGAGAAATAAGTAAAACCACAGTGCAGGTCCTGCAACACCTTCCTATTTATCATATGCTAGATGTGATGTGGAATAACTTTAAAGTAGACCAGATACAGTGCAAGTGAGGAAATCAATAGGGCTTCTGGAATGAAGCGTGATTGACGTTTGTAAAGTTGTTAGAAAATGTTGCAAAGTATTAGGAAAAAAGTGTCAATAATGCGTGTCATTTCAAAAGAAGGATTAAAAGAAAATGACTGAGGCTGGATGATGCTAACTGGGAAGCTTGGAAGTCCCTCAGGTTGCAGAGTGCTGACTGTGGGATATGGTCAATGGGATAACAGCAGTTTCTGCAGAGGTGGGAGGTGCCGTGAAATCATTTTTTCTTACGTTCCTTTTCAGCTACACTTCTAGCTTTGTCCGTGTTATTGCGTGTTACAACCTACTCTAAACAGCCAAGCCTGTGGTTACTAGAGTAGTCTCTCCTGTTTTGTCAGTGCAAATATGGAGGCATTTTACTGAATTTTTAAGTGTTACAGAAAGTACGTTTTCCACAGGGAAGCTTATCGAGTGCACATTAGAAAACCACACTATTGATCTCCCTGGGAATTTCCTGCAGTACTTTTTGGCAAATTCAGTCCTATGGAAAAGCAACCTTGTCCACCTTGCCGGTGGAGTGGGATAAGCCATCCAGGATGAGCATACTGCAGGTGAAAGCTGTGCACTTCTGTGTTTTTTCCAGTGAATTACTGTGTATCCTGGTTCAAGTCTTCCCCAATTAGAGCCTGATTTTCAAAGAAGCAGAGCATCCATGCTGTCACCTATAATCGGCTGAATCTGGAAAAGCAAGTCATAAAACTACTGCTGTTAAAGAATACTTCTGTGTCCTTTATAGGAAGTATATTTGGTTTGTATTTATCATTTCTATTGCAGCCATGCCTTCAGTCGTCAGCCAAGTCTGGCTGAGAAAAATACTTAAACATATGCTGAACTGGTTGCTGAGTCGGGGTCTGCAGTACCTGGAATTCCCTTTCTGAGCAAGTAACTGTCTGGACTGTAGCTCCAGTCATCTCAACAGACTAAATGGCAAAAGTTGTTCTAGTTTCAGTTAACATGGGGGTGTTTCCAGTACCCTTGATGCTAGAAAGCCCAGGTCCCCCCCTGTGCAGACCCTTTATATGCAAGGTAATAATGTTTTATGTGCCTTCAGCCCTTCCGTAAGGACAAGATGCAGTCTCCCCATCTTCTCAGGCACACGGGGTGGCGGCTTAGTGCCCTAAGCATGTTCTCTAGCCTATGGATTTCAGACAGCTTAGTGTGTGTTGTATCTAGTACAGCTTTCTGTGGGCTGTTGGGCGAATGTATCTGGATCGGTTAATCTTGCAAGCCAGTAATTTTAACAGAAGAAAGGTGGACTGTATTTGTGTTAACCCATTTTCTTGTGATAAGACTTTCTCAGATATGACCCTTTCCTGTATGCACATAGTTTAATATTATAATTAAATATAAATTAAATTACTCCCTCCAATTTACATGCTACGTCTACTTCACTTTAAAGCTCTTGATGAGTAATTTAATCACAATTTATAAAGAGAACACAGAGTGATACAAATTATCTGAAAATGGATTTTGTTTCCTGTTATATTTTTACAAATAACTCTCCCTCGTGGAGTATTATGAAGTAAAGAAAAGGAGATGTTTTCTGACTTAGTGGATTTCTACTTCAGACAGCATGTATCTGGATGTAGAAAACCTCAACATGCGGCACTGGCCTGAGAGCCGGTATGATGAATATTGTTTTGAGTTGCCAGTCGTCTTGCGCATCCTGTGCAGACACTGTAAACTTCACATTAATCATTACCAAGTTGTGGCATGACCAGCAAACACCAACTTTAGTAAGAGAGCCAAATGATTTGGAACATGTTCAAAACAGCTTTATTCCACTGATGGACAGTACTGCTTAAATAAAAAAGCAAAATAAAAAAAGTCCCAATTTACCATCAAACCGCTTTATATGTGCTTTTGTTATTCAGCCAGTATGCAAACCTGAAGTATGCTGAGGTGGCTTATTTACCTCAGTTTATTGGTATGTATAAACATACAAATAGTATCCATCTATTAGTCTTTTCTTATGTGGCTTCATTGTGCTAACGAGAACAGTCACGCTATCGGCTGAGGAAAAAATGCTACCAAAAAGATTTAACTTTAGGGAAAAATAAATTAGAAATTGTCTGCACGTCAGTCTTGCTCAGTAAGCCATAGAAAATAGACAGCAAACATGAAGCAAGTGCGGCCAAGTGTTTTCAGGAATTAACATAGGAAAAGATTAAAAAATAAGTCATTGTTTTGGCCTGTTTGTGGATTACCATCTTCAGCTGGCTAATGCACACATAAAGGGGAAAGTCATTTTGTGCTGTTAAAGAAATGTTGTTCTCTTTTTTTTGCTCATTATCGTTTGCTTAAATCTGTTTTGCTGGGAAGCAAGACCAGGAAAAACTGCATTTACCTGAAGTTTTGTAAACATTAGTCTTCAAAGTCTGCTGTTAGGTACAGCCACAGGAACCCCAAAGCAAGATGACAAAAGTCCTTTCCCTTGCGCAGATGCGGTCAGGAAGGCGATGTAACCCTGTCCTTCTGTCCTTCTGTCCTTCTGTCCTTCTGTCCTTCTGTCCTTCTGTCCTTCTGTCCTTCTGTCCTTCGCCCCAGGGATACCTGGTGCTCAGGGTGTATTAAGTCATAAGCCCTGTAACAAAAACTTACTGCCGTCAGCGGCAGCGTATAGATTTACCTGGAGGGCTCCAGGTAGTCTGGATAGGTGACCACGGTTGTGCTGTGGCATCCAGACCCAAGGGCTGCTGGCAGGAGCCTGGGCCCTGGTATAAATAACAGGAGCGGATCGTCTGAATGCTGAGCTGCACTTTTCCCACCTCCTCCTAGTGAATTTGATTTGGGGATTCTCTCCGGAAAGGGAAAACCCTACTCAGCAATAATCAATCATTGCCTTTTTCTATACACATCCAAAGGTAAAACTTAACAAAATAGAAAGTATGGTTTGAAACTCCTTTGCCCAGCTTCTCTGGTCAGCTGTGCTTGGCCCCATTTTGCATTCCTGAAGCAATACTAAGGTGCAGAAAAGCTCATATAAAAAGCTCATCGAAAATCCATGACTCTTCCACCCACCTTGTTCTCAATAACCCCCGAGCATGAGAGAGGACCGAGGAGGGCAAAGTTTCTCAGGAATACAGGGCCCACAGCGGAGTCGGTGGGGAAAATTAGTGTATAATTATAGCCGCCTTTGGATAGTGATAGAAAAATTGTGTTTGCCACACATCTCCATTTTATAATTTTGCTGTAAAATTATCACAACACCCTCCTGTGGTTTCCCAGCTGCATATGTGTGACCCTGCAAAGACAAATTCAAAGACATCATGTAACGTAATGCCTATTGCTGGGCTTGGAAACTGGGAAGACATGCAGGTTGTGCTGCCTTTTGCTCTGCCTTGTATCCAGCACAAATGAAGAACCGATCGCCTCTCCGAAGTCTTTTGGTGGCTCTCTCCTCCTTCCTTGTCATTAATAACTGGCCAACAATAATGATATAACAGAAGTTCTTTAAACCCTTTATCTTCCCCAAAGAAAGCATCCTTTTCTCCTTGCAAACAAGTTAAAAGAAATGTGATTCTCTCCTTCAACTGACAGGCTCCACCCTGGATACCTCCATTTAATTTTTGGGTACCAATGTAGTTAAGGTAAGAAGAGCTGGGCCTCTGGGCACCCTCCAGCCAAGGGAAAGCAGGATATGCCTCCAGACACCCAATAAAATCAGAATTGCCCACTAGAGCTGCCTCTTTCCTTTCTCCACCCAGGGCCTCCAGGGTATGTAGGACCTGAAACCTGGCACCCCTGGTAAATGCCTAAAGTTGGATGAGACAAGTCATAGCCTTTACATATAATCTAATTTGCTGTGGACTTGATTGGAATGAGGATTTCATTCCACATGTCAGGTTGGCTTTTCATGTTTTGCACTGATTTTTATTTATAGTTTTGTTTTAAAAGTTTTGTTTTGTGACAAGATAAATAGGCACCGCAGGAATTTTGTCCGTGGTAGTTTCAGTTGCTTAAAAGGGACGAGAACGGGTGTACAGGGGACTGAAAAGTTTCATATTCAAATAGTGTCCAGATTAAATAGTTTCTTACTGCGCTCTTTCTTGTCTGAGTGAAGTGCCTGAAGTAAGCAATGAATATTTGAAATGCAGGCACAAGCAACTGATAAGAAAAATACAATTACAACTAGCCCTAAAGATATTGCACTTAAAGGGGGATCACACTTATGTGCATTTAGAAGACAATATTAATAAAACACTTAAAATAACTTCATATTAGGGAATTAGGCTGTTATTTTTTAATGAAACTCTGGGGCCATTTTATCCAGACAAAGTGTTACATTTTATTCATATAATAGAAATCCAGATAAAACAATCACATTTCTTTAGTAACTGGAAGCTGTGAATTTTAACAATCGCGTTAATAGTTTTAGATAACCAGAAAAGTAGATTTAATAAATTATAAAACTTTCCATTTAGGAGCTAAGAAGCCATCCTAGCTCAGAGGGCCGTCCGCTCCCTGCACCCGCGCCGTCGTGGGACAGCAGTGCTCGCCCAGGGCCCCATCCTGCCTCTCCGGGCTGGGCCCCACAGCCGTGGGGCTGCAGCTCCCGTCGCCAAATCCTGCTCCCAGTCCCGCCGCGGTCTCTGTCCTGCCCCACAGCAGCCGGAGCCCTCCTGGGCTGAGAGGGATGCAGCGGGACTGACGCCAGCCCTCCTCCCAGCTTGGGCGGGCTGTTGGAGCTGAGCTTGCAAGGCCAACAGCCCATTCGTGTTTCTCCCTAGGTTTGCAATTTTCTCTGCTCGTTGCCCTTTTCCTGATCATTATTTTCCAAAGCCACAGTGAGAAGGTAGAGACTGGTGGGCGTGGGGCTGCAGCCTGCCCACAACTCTCTCTCCGCTTTAACCATCCGTGCACACGGCCAGATCTTAGTTCACTTCTTTTATTCAGCTGTTTGGTTGCACTTTATTCCTATTTTCGACTATTTGGAGCGGGTTTTGATCCTCTTTTCCCACCTGTAGTAAGAGTGATTATTTTCCACCAGCCCTTTAGCGTGTGGAAGTGCCTGACTGCTCTGCCGGTACTAGCATAACACTGCTGTTGTGTAAAGGAATTTAGATGCTCTTTTTCTGTTGCAACGGTATAAGCAAGTCTGACCAGGAAGTTTAATCAGATCTCCAAACCCTTTCAGCTAAGAAATTAATTAAAAGAAAAAAATCCATAACTTAGAGTTTCCCCAGATCATTCAATGTTGGCATAAACCTACTGCTCAGAACTTAAAGGTTATGCTTGACTTTATTAAAACCAGTATTTGATGTCACTTGGCTAAGTGTCCCTGTGAAAACCACAGTCATTGTAGAAGGAAGATGCATCAGCATTTGATCTTTGGGGTTTTTTCAGTGTTTCTGTGCAGTAGGAGGGATATCTGCTGGTTGCTATATACATTTCCTTAAAATTGCAATTATTGCAAATTATGACTTCTTTTTCTTTAAAAATAAGGTGTAGGGATGTAATACTTGATATAGAAGTCTTCAGGAGTTCAGTAAGAATATTGCAAAAAGGAGTGGTGTTATTTGTTCACCATCGTTGGAGGGCCTCGCTGTTCTGGCCTTTGTACATAAATCACCAATGTTTTCTTTCATTTTCTGTAAACTGACAGTAAGTTTCTTCCGTAATGTGATTGGGTGGGTTTCAGTTGCTTTTGATTTGCATTTTCATAGAAAGAAGCACTATGCCCTAAATAAGCCTTACCCTGAGAGCCCACCCTTGCTCTCTGTGGGATTTACATTGGTTAACCACTCGCTGCTGTTATAAAACACCACATCTAGAACATCACCATTTGTGAGCTACTTTGTGGTGGGAGAATGTGAGAGAAACGCAGGGAGGGATTGTAAAATGTGGATTTAGAAGATGTTATGTCATTGTCCTCCAACTTTGGAAATTCTGCACCCTCATTTGTCTTTATAGTGTAACAAATACTGTTCAAAAGAAAACGGCGAACAGCGAACTACCGAATTTTCATAGGCAGCGTGTGGGGCATGGGGGTTGTTTGCATACGCACCATTAGATTTGTGTCGGCATCTTTCCTTTGTGCTTGCAAATCAGGAGGTTAAACACCTGCATTTATCTGCTCCAGCAAATAATTAGAAGCTGAGCTCTGAAAGTGCTCACAGTGTTGTCTCCTGAAGAATATTATTAGCTGATTTTATTTAGAACTGCCTTTTCCTTTTTTGACTCTGAAGCCTTAAAAGATTTGCTGTGAGCATCGCTATCGAGGTAGGGGTGCCCTAAACATTAGGTCTAACATAAACAGGAGAGTAGCAGCTTTTCAGAGGAAGTGGTTGTGCGTTCTTGGCCTTGTGCTGTGGGTTTCTTCTTTTTCCATAGTTAAGCACAACTGTTTCTTTTTCTATTGTGTCTTGGCATTTGCTGCTGTTGCAAACATCTATTTCTTGAGACAGATGATATCCACAGACCTGCCTGCACCATCCAGCAGAACTGCATTTTGAACACTCCTTTTGACCCTGCTTTCAATGACATTGGGAACAGAAATTTATGGAAGGATGGAGGGAGGATGAGAAAACACTACTGAGGGTAGTTGTATCCTTTTCTTTTGTCCCTGATTATTTTTTTCCATTTTGGTTCTAACGTATCTCTTAGGCAAGACCACAGTTACTTGTTTGTGTAAGAAATAACATCTAAATGGAGCAATTGATTTGTGGATATCATACAAATTTCTTTTACGGTATTACAAATGAGTTTATGGCCATCATCGCAATAAGTGCTATATTAGCAGCTTTAGCAGCTTGCCAAAACCTGCTACAAAATTTGAATGGAGGTAATAAATTCATGCACCTTGCTAGTTTTTGCTGTTGTCCATGGTGTAACTGTCCAGTGGATAAGTGAAAGACATACTGTCAACCTAGGCACATCAGGAAGACAAAATATTCTCTTTTTTTAACCCACTCTTCTGTTTATCCATTCCTGTCTCTCACTTCCTATCTGCCATCTCTAGCACATGGAGCAGCAATCTTCCAGTCATCGGCTATGAGAAATAAGCTACTATTTGCCATATGTCCACACTGAACTTCAGGCATCCTAGACTACATAGGTACAGAGCAGCTCCATATTGCCATTACCTATGGCATAGACTTTTTTTTTTTTTTTAATGCGTGGGTTCAGCAAAAGTCAGAATCAAAAGCTACATTTGGCCTAAGAGTGTAAAGACATAAGCGACAGTCAAGCCACGTGCAGGAGGCCGCATCAGGAACTCTTCATAAATGGTTGTTTTCAGGGTAACACAGAAGTGCCTTTTCTCTCAGGACTGGCTGCAGAGTCCCTGGGGGATTATTTTGTGGTGGTGGGAGAAGGAATTCTTTTGAGATTTTCTGTTGTAATAATTTTTCTTCAGAGCCTGCCCTGACTGCTGAACTCCAGAAGTTTTTGGGTAGGTGTCCTGGCAGGGTGGCCCCAGGGGTGCAGGAGGGAGTCGAGAGCACCCGAGAGGCACCCGACCTCCGCCCTCAGTTAATCCGCTGAGATTGCGGGGGTCCAAAGGCTGCATTTCCCAACTGTTTTGTCCCTGCTCCCCTGTCCCGGCTGCTGCTCCTGCCAGATGAAGCTTATGGGTTGTCCTCGGGGGGGGGCAAGTGAACTAGCGGGAGGGATCATCATTGCATTTTATCTTCAAAGATGGAGTTGCTAACTTTAGGCAAACAGTGGTTAATCTTTCCAAGAGGGTAGATTTATAGCCTGGCTTCTAAGCATTTGAATTCATTGTTACAGCTAATGGACATCTCATATTGTCTTAAATCACTGGCTCCTTAGTGTGCCAAATAGTAATAGAAACCTTAGAGCTACCCTAATTTGGCACCTGTGTTTCAACTCAGTTGCCAAAGGAACTTAGAGAGGGGAAAGAAAGATCAACTGAAATGTTTTTCTGAATGCTTTCCCTGTGAAATGCTTTGCAGGGCTTGAACTCCTGAATTTCATATGCGGCGTACGGTACTTTAATAAGTTCATGCTTCATGCTAGCTACATGGTTACTTTTCCACGTTAAATAAATTTATTTAATTTACCATAGAGGGAGATAAATATTGATTTGGTAAGTAAATGAAAAAATATATGTTATAGACAGTCTGAATTTCTTTCGGTATGACACCACTGCTGTTACATGCAATGAAATAAATAGTTGACTGTTAATGAATGATCTCCTGTACAAGTTATCACTGTGTAAAGTATGGTCAGTGACTTTACATGGCGTGATTTATGGACGTATCTTTTCATTTACATAAGCAACCTCCTCCTGTACGTGCCAGTGGCATATCACATTGTATCTCATGTCCAATTAGGTGAGAAATTAATATGGAGCCCCATGAGTGCTGAGCAAAGGACCTCTGAGCTTGGCTGTTTTCTGAGCACGGCACGCACATCTCAGTGGATCCAAGGGATAAAATCCCATGACACTTGGTTTCCAAATGTTGAAACTTGAAGATTTCTGATCCTGTTTGGGAAGACCACCTTACTCTGAGGTAGCTGCTTTAGAGAAGTGTGGAAGGGCTCTGCCCTCCCTCTGTGAGACTCATTCGTTCAACCATTGCATCTACCTTGACACCAGTACAGCTTACGTGCTACAAAAACACAAGTCTTGGCTGATTTCATGATAACAGGCATAGGGATTTTTAATGCTAGAAGAAAGGTCTGGAGAGTTTAGCATTTAATGAGAGAACCTGAGAAATTTTGCAGGCAACCCATGATTTATCTTGCCCAGCACCCACTCTTTGATGGCACAGACTTTTTCCTATTTAAGAAAGACCTTTTCTTTGTTCTAGGAAAATACCAAGGTGATCATTGCACTGTATAGCAGATTTTTCTCTTGAAAAACTGTCTTGCACATGATTAACTTTATGGTACATAATAGAGAGAAAGCTGCAAGGTGATGGTTAATGGCATTTGAAAAGCGATTGTTAACCTCAGCTTATAGAGATTTACAGGGATTGCTTAATATAATCAATATGCTGATTACCTTGTTATAAATAAATGTTTATGAATATCAGTTCTTCAGTGGAATAGGAAAATATTTAGTATACATATCTGAAAAGCTTCCACCTCCCTCTTCTGTGTTTATAAAAATGGATACATTTAGCAAGTAATTTTGCTAATGAAAAGTAGTTTTTTGTTTTGAATAAAAGTTTTCCCAGTGTACTTTGTTTATGTATATATCTCTATATATACACACAGGCGTACGTGTGTTTGTATATATCTACATATTTTTGTATATATAGTTCATTTCCCATGCCATTTTAATTATTGTGCGGGTGGCTGAATAGAGCAAAGATGAATGATAAAGTGATGTGGGAAAATGCAAATGTGACACACCGGGGAAAACAATGAAAAGACATGAACACTGGAAAAAAAAAAAAAAAAAGAGCAAGAAGCACCAGGAGTGAAGTGGTTAAGGAGGTTGCCGCAGCAGGAAGCGGGTATAACTCTGTTTTCAGTGTGCTCATGGGAACCAAATTGGAAAGTGTTGTGGTAAAAGTGTGTGGAAAAAAAAAAAAGAAAGAAAAAAGAAAGAAACATGAATTGAGCTATAAATATCTGTTTTTCTTTGAAGTTTTGTGACCAACAATTAATGTTACTGGAAATCTCATAAAGACTTGTTGTTTTATAAACTCTGGTTTGGCTGAATGGTGCAAAGTAAAGAGAACATTAGGTCACCTCCAAAGACAGCTTCTGTACACTGATTTTTGAGCTCCTTTGGCAGGTATAGGCTAAGTACAGAAAAAAGCCTTGTATTCCTTTCGTCTGCTAGTGATGCTGGCTACAGAAGTGCCTTTAAAATGACATGAAGGAAAAAAAGGCATATTTGTAAGGACAACCTCTATACGTTACATGTCCCGTTAGTGAAAATGAGATAGGAACATTTATTTTTCTGTGTTTATCCACACTCTTTGAAAATCAGACCTCTTAGAAGAAATGAACTCTAAACCAGCAGGCTGTTGTCTAACCTGTTTGTCTTTTTCTCAGGTTAAAAATCCAATAACTTCTAAATGAGCAGTAGTCCAGTAAATGGACTTGAAGGTCACAAATTATTTTGGGGGATTTATCTGGAAAAAAAAAGATTGTTCTCATCTCTAAATAAGCCCAATGTAGTGTTAAGAATATATATTTTTTTTTCCTAATGAATACTTAGCTGTTATATTCCAGTTAGGTGCCATGTTCCCTGTAAGGGAGAGATGTCATTACTGCTGAATATGATCATATTAGAAGTCTATTTAAAGCTGGTAATGATGCTGGAAGGCTGGAGATTCTAAAGAAATCATCTCTATCATCGCCACATCGAGCAATTTAGGTGGGTCTGTTATAACAGCCATTGTTGGTAATTGTAGTGGCTTTCATTTATTTAGCAGATTTTGTCTCAAAGTATTTTACGAACTGATGGATGCCCATTCTAAAACTGTATGCTGAGACGTGCGTGTTTAACTCATGATGTAATTAGCACAGTGCAGTTGTTAGTATTATTCTCTCCAAGGCGTCTGGATACTCATGCGTGAGGAAATGTAGGCAGGAGGCATGGAGAATAAGCACGTCCTGGTATCCCTCAGGCAGGTGAGAACAGCATTCCTGGGAGAAACTGCGGCCAGAAGTGCATCTCCTTCACTGCTCCCTGGCCACAGCGCGAGACTGGAAAAAATTCAGATTTACAAAGTCATCGTAGGTTGGGTGCATCCTCTACGGATCCGTTGCCGGCCTACGGAGCAGGCAGGATTTGCAGGCTAGACATCTTAGTAGGAACCCAGTCCCTTGATGGAGGGATGCAGAAGAAACTTTGCTTAGAAAACCTCACCGACTAGCCCACCTCCTTCTCTGGCCTCGCAGAAAGACCTTGGTAAGGCCTTGCCTTACGCTACGTAACGTACCCCTTATTCCAAGTTACGTTGTGGTTCAAGAGTTGAAACTCATTAAATCAAGTTTTATCTATTCATTACTAGTGCGGTGTGCAGCTACTACAGCAGAGGAGACGGTTGCTGGGGTTCTTGTTTTGTGTTTTTTCTGAATTGGCTGCACAACTGTCAGCATTGTGTCCGGGTGAGTTTCTTCCTCCAGTTCTCGTATTATTTGCTCTGGGGGCCCTTGTCAGCTCACATTCAGCTTGTTTGCAGACAAAAACTACCAGCAGGGAATGAACTGTGATTGAAATTGAGATGCTGAGCTGCTGTACAGACTCTCAGTGAGATATGGCTGCTTTGTATACAAGTGTCTCAGCTCTCTGGGACTGACTTTACTGTTGTTTAAATAAAATCCAGTTCTGATTGGTTTACTGAAAAGCTCTGCCTACCCTCAAGGCCCTGTTTTGCACTCAGATTATTAAAAAATTAGCTGGAGGCTGTGTTGGAATTTAATTCACTCCATCACTTTTCTTCATACATAGACGTATTTCCCCCTACAGCTGCAATCTGCAAAAAGTAGCTTTAGTGCTGAGACATGCCGTGGTCTAGCCGAATCAGCCTAAAATATGTGAAGACAGTAGCTTTGAATCAAACTTCAGGAGAGAGAGAGAACTTCTCCTCGAGTCAATTTTAGATTCATTTTCACCAGGGTGTAGTTCAGTGCTGCAAAACAGAACTGAGGGAAGGAAAATCAGCCTGGGACTTTCTTCTAAACATAGCTGTCCTGTGGCATGTCATTAAATGTAGTAATTCTTCCATTGCACTCTGCTTTTAGCAAAAGAAATCTTTAGAAATCTTTGAGAGAGAGGAATTTGTATGGATGAAACACTGGGTGAAAGTCTGACTATTAAAGCCACTGGGACCATCACAGCTGCCTTCACTGTGCTCAGATTTCTGTTCTCTGTTATTGGTTTTTTTCTTGGGTTTTATTTTTTTTCCACATCGCTTCTACTGCAACATTGTACTGCTGACTTCTAAATGAAATGTATATTAGAATGAATCATCAGGACAGAAAAGTCCTAGGCTTTTTTGAATGCACCACTAAGTACCTTATCTGCATCTAAATATCTTTACAAATCTGAGTCTTAGTGAGGAACTTAATGCTGCTTTATTCAGGCAAGCCCAGGATATAAATGGCCAACACTCACGTTTTATTTTTGATTGAGTTTGCACACTCATGCAAATATCTTACACTATCTTTAGGAAAGTGCTAATTTGATTTTCAGGCAAAGGATTGTTCAGCTTCAGTATCTGATTGAGAAGCAGCATGTTAAATGAGGAAGAGTGCTTCAGTGCAACACCAGGCTCTCAGTAAGGCTGTACAGAACAAAATAGTTTACCTTAAATGCATTTTTTTAAAAAAATCAATAAAATGAAGCCACATTAGTAGGAAGAAGCTTTTGGAGTTATATTTAGTTGTTTAGTTCTTTGCAGTATTTTGCATGTTATGATATGACATTGACAAATATATATACCTTAGGGCTTTGTAAATCTTCAAATGTTGTTTCGGAAAAAAACACAGATATTTCTTCCCAGAAATCCTGCGGTACGATGACTGCAGATTTCATGTGAAACAATATTTGCATCAAGGAAATTTTGCTGTTTTTTCTGTCCACATCGCTGATACAATCACACTGAAAACATCATTGTAGAAATTACTCCAGATTATGATAACCTTGATACGTTTGTGAAAAGAATTGTATGATGTGGTGTCTGCAATAACACAGGTAGGAGACTTGATAGTCCAGGAAGTCTCCCTCACTCCACATTTTGATGTCTTCAGCGCAAAAAAAGGTGTCTGTCGCTAATGCTGAGCTAATGGGAGATTTGATTGAGTAACGACAATGTTCCTTTATGACAGATCTTATTTGTATCTAGCCCTAAAGCTGGTCTTTCTCTGCATATATCACTGCAATGGAAGGCAGAAGGGCCCAGCAAATAGTACAATTCCTAAGTAATGTATTAGTTCATCCAGTTCTGTAGAATGATATAGTCATTATGTGGTAGAAAATGGAATCCATACTTTTGTTTCAGGTGGGCTGCAGTGGTATAATGAGCACTAGGGGCTTTTTAATATCCTTTGTTTGCATTTGGAAAAACATAACACTCTCCCACTGAGAAGCAGAAGTCCTCTCGTGTTGTGAACATGATACTCAAAAATGCAGCGTGAAGAGATTTTGATGTTGGCAAGGAGCATGGAAGAGGCATTTCGCAATGTGCCACCACTATCCCGAGAAGAAAGGAGCAGTGCTAATCCTGGAATCTTGCTCAGAAGTGTTTAAAACTATTTGAAGGCATTTTCTGAGTACAAAGTAGTCAACACATGGTTTACTTTTTAAAAGATTTCAGCCATTTAACTGTAAATGTCAATTGGCTCATTTGTCCTTCGTGCAAGAGAATAAATCCCATTTGGACTTGTGCTCTGATAAACAGAGAGTGATCGGACTCTCCCAGACATGTTTGCGTGGTTGGGACTGTGAAGGCTTAGGGTGCAGTTCCCATGTCTCGTATCTCTTGTATCTCATATTCTTCAGATATCCAAGTTAATGACAGGTCATGGAATTGTAGTAAACTGCACGGCAGGAAAACAGCAAAGTGGCTTAATCATTAGCTGTGGTGAACCTACTGAGATGGATAGATGGAGGTGGAGTGTGGTCTTGGAGCCACGGAGCCATCACTCTACCTTCCCTTCTTTGTGTGCGATACAGTATGTTACACTGCGGGACCGAGGGAACAGAGCCGTGGGTAATGCTTGGGGGAAATACGTGGGCTGAGCTGCTTAATATACACTTGGATTGTCACTCTCATCTGAAAGGAAGCAATGTCTTTAATTAAAGTTAATGAAGATCGTCCTTTAATTCCCAGATGGCAAGAAGGGAATAGGAGTTCATAATTGTACACCTTTGTGTGGCCATCGCTATTTACTTACAAACACAGCTTAGAAACAGCGTTTGTAACCTCACCTGAACCATAATTCCTGCGGTCTGGTGTACTGTGTTATGTACCAGTAGTATTTTATTCCAAAGGAACGACAGAAATGAACCCTTTAAGCTCAGAGAGCATTGCGATTGTAAAGGCCTTATAACAGCAAAGGTTTCATTAAGAGACCATTTCACCATTTTCATTGTTTAGAAATATAATTAATAACTACATATCATGTCTGAGAAAAATTAATTACTGAACAATTCTTGTGTAATCCATGTGATATCTCACATAATTCAGTCAGCTGAATACAGCGAGCTGCTTCTAATAAAATAAATACAGGCTCTTCAATATGTAAATGAGCTAGTTAAAAACATACACTAATGGATCATTAGCCTCTCTTGAACTTATATTCTTAATGAAAATCACATTAAGCAAATATAGGATTATGGCAATATGACCTGTTAAGATAGAATCCCAGTAAGCATAGTGAGCTGGGAGATACCGCAGCAGGGAAACCAGGCAGGACACGCAGCACTTCTCAGAGCTCTGCAGACCGGGTGGGAAAATGGGATGCTGCTCCCACTGGGCAGAGAGCTGGCTGGATGGTCATTGACAGGGACAAGAATCTACAGGAAGTGAGAAAATGCTCATTTTCTCTGTCTCCACTTCCTGCCAAGCTAAAAAGGCGGCTTTGGCAACCACGCACATGCATCAAAATTCTTCTTTTCTGTGTACCATTCATACTCTGCAGTCTCTAGATGGGCTGTGCTCAGCTCCTCAAAAATGGAAGGGCTGAGAAGTTAAATAGGTTTGTTCACTAGCTCTTTAAAAAACCTACAGATTGGTGTATTAGGCCTAGCGTAAGTCTTTTATCACCTTCAACTAGGTTACAGCTCTCTGTGTGCCCCTGGGTGGAAGCTAGCACCCATCCCCAAAAGCAGCTGGATTTATCTGCCCCAAAGAGACCCAGCTTCGTGGGGGACTGAGAAAATCGGAGCCGACACACATGTGTTGAGCTGTGAGGTATTTGCATGGCACCTGCCCACACGCTGACTCCAACCATTGTTATCTGCCTTTCAATTTCATAAGCACAGGATTTTACTCCTAAAAATAGCTAAAAGAGAGTCATGTAGAGCCACAGCAAATAGGACTTCTTTAAATCACTTTGATCGCTATCTGCAGTTGCGTGGGTTTAGAAGTTACAAAGTAGATTTTGGTATCAAACATACCTTCGGCTTTGGTAAGTCTCTCTGGAAAGAAACTGCCACGTGTGAAGAAGCGATGATGCTAACCTGGGCCACATTGTCAACTGTATGCCAGTTCTTTGCAGCTAAGACATAACTGAATTCAAAATCATCTGGGTAAGGCATCCGAAACGTAGCTATTTTTAACTAGAACAGTATATTGTAAAACTGGAGCCCACTCTGCGTTTGATTTTTCATATTTTAAATACCCAATTTTTTTATAAATGTTTCTCTCTGTTAAAACCAGAGCTTGACATGGAATAGTGCCCCCTCAGCCATTTAGAAATAAAGCAGTGGGGACCACTAACTGTGGCTGGCTTTGCAGCTTTAACTGGCCTTTATTACCATAGCCATAAATAGCAAACCGCCCCAAATATTACAGGAGTTTTGTTGGCTTTAACCAATGAAGTAGAACAAGACCTCTGAATACCCCATTAGTTCCAGTGCTGTGCTTTGACGACTTTGCATTGGCAGCTCTTTTTCTATACAAGTCACTAGCCTCACCCGTGTCTCTTAACAAATACCGTTGACAGGCACCATTGCAATTTTTCTGCATGTTCTGACAGTTTAATTCAGTACCTCCTGGCTAAGCAGCCAGAGCCTGAGGGGGTAATTCAGCACCTTGGCATCACACTGCTGCAATTAAAATAATTAAGGGAGTTGGGATGGCCTTACAGAGCTTTCTGTCTTCTGCAGCCTTGTACAGAGTGCACTTTCCTATTCCCTCATGGAATGAATAGAGGAGCTTCCTTTACAATATGCTGCAGTGAAATTTTTTAAGATGATGCTTATTTCCAGCCTCTATTTGCAAAGCTGTTTGCGTTTATGCCTAACAATGTCTGTCTTTCTCTTCTTGTATACAACCAGATGTCTTGGGGGGGGGGGGGGG
>JANZLQ010000092.1:37118337-37223313 GCA_026212715.1 Elanus axillaris
TGTCTGCCCCCCCCCCCCCCCCAAATACAAGGGGACAAATACTTTGTATTCCAGCTGTGATTTCATTTGATTAAGAGAGGTGAGTAACCCCTTGGCTGCATAATCTTAGTCAAATCATTCACTTTGGTGCTTAGTAAGGACAACTAAGCATAGCTGTCTAAATTGCTAGGTCTCATTTCTCTTACTGAGAAGGAAGGAGAAATACGAAAAATGAAAGCTGTTTTGCTCTACCTTTGCTCATAAAGGCAAACAGAAGAGCCAGGCAGGGTTTTGTGTATCTGTGTGTGTATGTTTAGAAAATCCTAATATCTAGGTAATGTGTGTATGTATAATGAAAAGGGTTTGTTGTTTTCCTTGGTTTATGTATCTCATACTGGCTATATTTATACTACTTGCACATACAAGACTCCTACAGAAGCATGTTTTGCTGAGGTGTGTATCCCGTATCTCTCTAAACCAGGTGATATCCTGGGTTTACTGAATGGAAACCTCCCCTGACACCTCTGGGCCCGCGTTCCACCTGGGAGTTCACCTTATTCACCATGTAAGTGAACTCCAAAGGATGGAGATAAGCATTTGAAAGGAGCTGTGATAAATATCAGCTGTGTGAAGTGAGCAGAAATACTTCGTGTCATGTTCAGCTCATCTAACGTACGCAGCACGTGCAGGTATATCACACGCTGATCTGAGCCACCTTATCTGCACGTAGTGTATGTGTGCCTGATGCAGCCTTTCCCTGGATAACTCATATCAAGCTCAAAAAATGCTGCCCCTGTATTTTATCAGACCCTGTAACATTAATCATGAGGAGGAAAAAATAGTCTCAGTCAACAGTATTGCGAGAGATTTGTTCTGTGGGTTCAGGACGCAGGTTTTCTGCAGCTCAGGAGACGTGTGCGGTATCAACAGAATAAAATCCAAGGTGGTAACCCGTTAACATCAGAGCCGATAAGCAGTGCCAGGCTCTAGCTTTGAAGCTTACCACCTTTAGCTGTTCCTAAACCCGTCCCTCAGAGATGTGGGCTGTCATTGGCGTACGTTGCCATTCTTCTCCCTGCTCATCCTTTTCTCAGTGACTATTTTTTTTCTGTTAGTTTTCTTGGCTTTCTCACTTTGCAGCTCGGCACCGTTCTGTAAGAGCAGGAGGCCAAGGTTGGTAGACATCAGTTCAGGCTGTTGGGGAGGGAGAGAGAGGTTATTTCCATCGACCAGCTGGGAATTTGGCCAACCGAAGCCTTGATACCACCTCCTTGTCCCTCATGGGCTCCTGAGATTAGGAAGGGGAGCAGATTGTGACTGCACCGGGAGGTGGACACTTGTGAGGTGACCGTGCAAGAGAAGTCTTTGCTCAGCGCTCTCAGGCGGGTAGGGAGGAGCACACTGACAGTCCCTCCCTTGGGTCTTTTATGTTTCAGCTCATAGGCTTGAATTTGGTATTTTTCCTACCTTTGGTGACACTGCTTTCCTGGTTTTAAAATGCGCTTAGTCTACCAAGCGGGTGACCTGATGGCTGTGTGCTCTTTGGCCAGGCAGTGTGGGACGTGTGTGTGCGGCAGGTCCAGGCGCACGGCTCCGTCTCCACTCCGTAATCCCTGCTCCCTGTGTGCAGCACTGCTATAATGACCGTAAGGGATTGGAGTCTTCAAAAGCGCTTGAACTCCTTCAAGCAACAAATGAAAAAAAAAAAAAAAAAAAAGCAAGTACTTAACATAAATTGCTACGCCTAAAAGATTTTCTTTGGGTTACTCCCATTGTGGTCTGACCCTTGCAAAGCAGCCTGTTACCAAAAATAAACCCCATCAGAAACTTCTCTTTTTTATTGTTTACCTAATATGAAACTAACGGATATTGCAATTTAAAGCGTTCTTTTGAAAGACGAGATGTACCCTCATTGTGCATTGGTGTGGGCTTGTTTTCCCAAGGCTGCAGCTCCGGAGCACCTTGCCTTGCTAGACAGGACCTGAACGTTCAGGTGGGGCTGACGGGTTTCAACTTTGCTGCTCTCCAGTGTTTCACATCTGTCACGTAAATCTTGCAGGAGTGAGAGGGAAGAAAGTGGGTTTTAAAGTTTGTATTTGTGATCAAAGTTCCTAATCACACATACAAAGGGGTTGTGCATTGCTGCCAAAGCACTTTAAATTACTTGGCCTAACTAGTATCAGTACAATACCCTAGGTGATTTCTGGGTATGTGGGGACATTACTTGTTTTGCCCTTAACTGATGCTTAAGGATATTAAAGTTGTAGTGAAGGGTGGACGTCCTGCCTGATACACCAGCAGACCATCCTTACTCCTACCGGGTCTGCACGTACAGCGAAATGCGTAGTCACTGTCGTTAGATTTTCCTTTTATCTTCACAAAGGTGTGCTTAGGAAATGATACCTCTGTGCCTCACCCATTTTCCTAGTAAGATTTGTTGCCCATTTCCTGCGTACTGAGAAGCGTCCCTGGTGTCAGCTAGTGATGCAGTGGAAAGAGCAAGAGTCAGCTACCATGTTCAGGCTGCGCTTTTCCTGTGCACGCTCTCTCTTGCTTCCAGGAAGGCTGCTGTAACTTTAAAACAGATTTTGCAAGGCATCTACCTCCAGTAGCTCAGCTGAAATAAGAGTGTCTCATGAGTTTAATGGATCAAACGGCGGTGATGGGTTTTATGGCTCTTTTTCACTTTAGGGCTAAGGGAAGAGAGAGCAGGGCAGGTTGGTTTTAAATTCAAGGATTTATGTTGTTAATCCTCCTGGCTAATTATAATTTATGGGATCCTGATAAATTAATATGCAGTTGCTATTCAAACGCAAAGAATAGTGTAAGGCAAGCATAAACAAGTCTTGTTCATTTTTAATTTATTTTCACCAATGGAGAATATTAAATAAAATGAACGCTGGGGCATTTCATGGGAAGTTTCATTTTCATTATTTATCTTCAGATTTATGGGCTTCATATAACAATTTTCCAAACATTTCTCCCTCTAATGAAAATCATGTTGCGACTTCGAGTCTACCGAACACCATGCAGAAGCAGTAGTTGTAGTGTTCTTCTTTAACACAGATTTTAGGATCACTGTAGGAGTGGGGATGGCAAAGAAAAACCCTTGATTGGTTATTTTTAATGCTGTGAATTTAAGCACGTATTAAAGTGAGAGGCTGACATCAATAGCATTGTGTGCATTTCTCTTTGAAGCTCTTGAGTATGTTTAAGCTCTGCTTGGCACTTTACCAGCCCTGGGCTCTCTCTGGCAGAAACTGCAACAATCATGAAGAGGGTGAGCGTTTGTAAAATTATTTTTGTCGAGTGAAAAACTCATGGTGTTCTGAGATGGCTCTGGAGCACAGATTACTAGACATCCAGGAACATGAGCGTTGCACAAAATTGGTCTTAATCATAAATAGCATCCATACGCTCAGTAATTACAAGGTCAGACAAAGTAAGTAGAATCTAAACCAGTGTCAAATACCTCAGATTGGATAAATAACGGCTATTGTTTAAGGGGGAAATTACGATGAATCAGCATCTTCCATTTAGGATACGGAGAAAAATACCTGAGTCAGGACTGAACACAGGCAAAGCTTGCTTCTCTCCATACTGCCTTGCCTCCCCCCATTTTGTGCAGCGTAAAAAGCTTTTGGGAGATCCCACTGGTAATGTGTAACAAAGGCTTTCTGTAGGGAAATGTGTTGACAAACGAATAGCGCGTAGGGCACAGGGCTGTACCACTCGGGTTTTAAACCAAAGGTAAATTCTTCACGCTGTCAGTCTTTTTCAGCCTTCTTTTGCTTTTTCTGCTTCTGTAAACCTGGCTTTAAGCAGTGTCTTCATTATCACTATGTAAATCGGACCATGTCTAGACCCAGAAGACATATGATTTCCCATCACGAGTGACTCTATCTTCTGCCAAATAGAAAAGGGAGGCTGCTGGACTATTAATAAAAATTGTTGTTACTTGAAAGTAGTAAAATATGTAATAGACGCCTGTGACATTAGACTGAAAACTGGGGGAAAACAGTGGTTTGGCATTTTAAAAACTTTGACTTCTCTTAGGTGATGTGTAGCTTGCCTGGTCCCGCTGTGTCTTTGGCCACTTGAGGTTCTGCAGAGTGTGCTGTTTGGGATTTTTTTGTGAGATTTATTCTGAGTGGGATAAACTTTTTTCCTAAACAAATTTGATTTTTTACATCAAAATTTAGTCAGACGATTTTCCTAAATGAAAGTAGATGTGAATCTCCTTTCCCTGGAGGGAAAAAATCATACAGGTATTCCTAGGTCTTTTTATTTTTCTTTTTTTTTCAAAGAAGTATTTAATTAAGCGATCTGCACTCATCTTGCTCTTTGGTAAAATTTCCTAAAGCACCGAAATTATTTAGCACCAAAATGCCTAATGGCAAGTTTGACTTAGCCTAAATGTTAGGCTTTACGAAAGGGTCTGCTGCAATAATTGATGGGTATGGCTGCCATAGCAAGTTCCTTTGCTTTAGATACAACTTCTGATGACAAAAAAGGGCTTTCTTGACTAGTACAAGCACATTTCACCAGGACATTTATACATGCTGGGGTTTTTGATGGCAGAGCTATGTCGAAAGAATCATGTCCAAAGATAATTTTGTTACGCTGACATAAATTCCTAGTACAGAGCTATTCTTAGGCCTTGAGGACCAGGGTCCCTATTTTTAGTAGCAAGATACAGGCTCCTACATCACTTTAGTACTTTTGAAAACATTGCTTCTGTTGTAATCTATACCTGCATTTCTGAGATACAGTTTTACTTCTCAATTTACCATCTAATTACTGATGTTTTTTTAAAATAAATTGTTTTCTAAATTCATAACCTGACTTCCAACTTGGCAAATTTACCAGTTCCCAAGACCTCTGCAATTTTATTTTCCATAGGGAAGAGCTGGCAGTGCAGCAAATAGTGTTTTGAAATTAGTCTGCTCCATCCAACATTTTTCAGGCAGCAAAGGCTTCTGTCCAAGTATTAGATGACCATATAATGGCATCAGAGGGTTCTGGTTTACAAACATCTTGGTAATCAGTTCTAATTTTACATTTCCTGGGTATGTTTGGCATCGCCAGATGCAGCATCTCTTGAGGGTTTTGATTAGAGTCATAGAAAAATTTAGACTGGAGGGGACCTTTGGAGGTCACCTAGTCCCCTCTCCTGCTCAGAGTAGGGCCAGTTTTCTCCCTGTGCATCCTCACAGCAGGGAGGAAAGTATTTAAAGAAAAAAACCCAACCACCCCCAAACCTCCATAGAATTTGGGAAAAAAGAGGAATGCTTGGTCTGTGCTTCTGTTCACCCCCTTGTCCCCCCGCCCCAGCCATCAGTACTTAGAATTACACTCGGCCTGTCGCAACCTCTGCCCGTCAGGTTTTGTTTTCTGGTAACAAAACAGGTAGGAAATTGAGACCAGGCATTCAGACCAGACAGTGTGCTATGGCTCCAAAACTGAAACTGTGCAAGTGTGCATTTGCTTTGCTGATTTAATCGAGTCTCCGCTTCTTTTTTCTCCACTAACTTGGCTTGTATGAGCAACTATATGTGCATTTGTTTCCATTTCTGTTAAGTCTGGACTGCAGGTTCGGTGAGAGACGTGGATTTGCCCATTGCATAAATCAGCCTGATTATGACTTCTCAATGAGTTAGATAGTGGCATACGAACTTGTTCAGCTCCATTAAAATCAGGGTGACAGGACCTAGCTAAGGCTCAAATTAACACACATCTGTCATGCGCTCATGACAAAACCGTGATAGAATAATAAAGAAATACCAAGGAAATTTAAAACCACATTCAGCACCTCCATTAAAAAGGGTAAGTCCCAACAAAAGGTGCTGTGGTATCCTGTGGAGCTGAGTGGATTTTTCCCGGGGGCTGTTCCCGAGGTGAGGGGGAGTGAGAAATTCAGTGAGTCAGGAAGGCTTCTCTGCCAGCATGGGCTGGAGCAGCAAGATTTTCCCTTCTTCTCTCTTCCTTGTTAAAATATGTAATGTGCATAATATTGAAGCAGAGTATGGTAATTCTCAAAATAGAACTGTACGTATTTAATTAAGTACTTAGATTTTTAGGCTACAGTTACTATAAATACACTATGCACTAGGACAGAAACAGGGAAATCTGCTCTGAGGGAAGAACAATTGAGCACTGGGCAAAGTGGGTGAAGACATTGGGTGTAGAGAGCCAAAAAAACAATTAGTTTTGAGCTGTAGTCCGTCTCCTTCAAGAAGAGGGTACCCAACATAGATCAGTGCGAGTAGAAGGCTGCTGAGGTTGGCCAATTCTCATTTACAAGAAAAATTAGCCTTAAGAGCGGCCGTGACCAGCATGGCTTTGACTAAGAGTTATTTTGCTGCTGAACAATTCCAGCTCGGTAGAACAATGTTAGGTGACTGAATTGTGGAATGCAAGAGGACTATGTTGTAGCTACTGGTGGGAAAATAAATCCTGAAGCAAAATGTTTGCACTGGTTTGGGATGTTGTACTTGTTTGCTTAATTTTCAGAATATTTCATGCCATAAATACTTTTGCAGACTAAATTTTCAAATTAAGTAAATATATATCGAGAAACCTGGCATGGGATTTACCCAAAGGTTTGGGGGGATAGATATTTCTGTTCCAATTTGTGGATAAATGGTGGGTTTCAAGACAAAAACCTTTAACACTTACCAACCAAAACATTCCTAGTGTGAAATGTTGCAAGACGAGGTTTAACAATATGCCTTTTTGCTCTGCAGAATAACGCAAAAAGTATTAGCATTGTATTTTTCTATCCCTTATGGATTTTGGTGCATCAGATGTTGAGATAAACTGTTGATTCGGAGAAACGATTAAAACTGAATTCTAGTGCACTCCCAAATATCACCAATAGTGGCAAATCTTTGTGATTTTGCCTCAGAAGCGTTCACTGGGGTGTCTGACTTTTGGGAAATTTGTGTGTTTTAATGAATTAATAACTGAGCTGATTTCCCTCTTCTTTTCAGCTTTCCTCTCTAGTCCCCATCATTATAATGAGCAGGACTCATGTTGCAGAATTCCATTATAAGTTACACAAAATGGGCAAATCTAATATGATTCCTCCCCTGTAGAATTAACATGAAAATCTATCGTAAATGGTTAATGTGGCATAACTCATGCATGAATAGAGTTCTGTGCCTCCTAAACTATGTAAGCAAATACCACTATTGGAACTGAATGACATTTAAATAATATCACATTTTTAAAGGACTGGGTTTTTTTGAACCTTTCACCATGAACAGAGAACACTGAGAAAATGGTGGTGGAGGGGGAGGAACTATGGGGGCTTATTTCCAGCGAACGTTGAAACTGTAAGGTAGAGTTCAGTGGGGAAAAGGAGGTTAAAGCACAAGAAAGCCAGTTACTCACCAAAGCAGCACTCGACTTTAATAATAAATAATATTGAATGTTGGGATATTAAAACAATTCATTCTTGGCAAAGCACAGGGAGGTTTTATTCCCCCCAGTAACTCTGGCCTGAACAAAATACTACTTATAAGCTGCAGATTTTAATATAGCATCATGTTCCTACAGGTATAATAAAATAAAAACGTTAAGAGAATTAATTCCTTTAAAAGGGGTGATTAATCCCAGATGTGGAGCGTGCGTGGAGCGGTGGGGGCGGGCGCGCTAAGCGGGTGCAGGTGCTGACGGGGCTGTTGCAGCGCGCTGCACATGTTCCCGGAACACAGCTGTTCTGCAAATCCTCTGCCAGTTGCTCCAAACCCTCTCTGAAGTTGTACTGCCTCTGGGCACAATTAAAAGCTGTATACTACATTTCATAAGGTAGTGTTAGAAATTTAGGCCGAGCCAAAAAGGAGAGGGGGGAGGGAAAGGAGGGGAGAGCCCCTTGTTAAAGAGGAATTAACCTCTTTACCTTTGCTATTGAAACAATAAAGCTTCTAAATGCCACATAAAACCTCCTGTGTTAAGAGAAAAGATGCCACATGGAGCTACAAAACAAATACTGGTTTTATTTCATATTGATTTTCAGTAATTCATTAACTAATATTAATATTTAATATCGAGGTAAAATCTGCCCAGCCTTCCTCCACCCCCCGTTTCTTGTGTCTTCTTCAAAAACGTATTTGCTGGCGTACATGAAAAATAGCTGCTCTGACACAGGACTACACATGTTTCGAAAATGTTTTAAGTGCAAAATATTCTGCAGCTAAAATGTACAGTAAAATAGTTTGAATTTCTGCTGTTTTGAGGACTTTCCTCTTCGAACCTTTATGGTCACTTTACCACGGGAAAAAATTGGGGAAAAAAACCAGATTTTGCCAGTGTTGTAAATGTGGATGTTTCCTGTGGCCATCGGACAGAGCTGGCTGTGCTGCAAGGTCTGGCAAGGCCGGGTCGCGTCGGTCCGGGCGCTCACGCAGGTTGACTCTGCGCTCACACGCTGCGGCTGCCCGCCCGCCAAGCGCGCGCTGTCCGAAATGACGGGATGACTGACTCCCCTCAGAAGGAGTATTTTAGCACCAACAGCAGGAGGGTTGGCGAGTCCTCAAAGCGTCCACGTTTCTGCCCTTTGTGCTCTGCCTCTCCAGCACAGGGAAAGGAGAGAAAGCAGAGTACCGTAGTGTCCCCAGCAAGTACGTAGACATGGTAGAGCGTCATAAGAAAGACCAGTTGGGTGTGTGAGCCAGAATTGTCCTGAAAATGTTTAATTCATTTATTTTTGGGTACAGAATATTAGTAACTGCTTTAGAAGTCCTTTAAACAATCATACAGAGCCCATCTTGGGAACTTCTTTTAGCATTAGTCTGATGGATGCTGTTACGCTGTTCTCCCACACCGCAGATTTGGAAAGGATTCTCGGTGAGAGGACACCACCACTGCCTGCCTCATGTCTAGTGTCTCCTGCTCAGTGCACAGCAAGTTCTCACACTGAGCTCGAATGCAGGACACAGGGCAGACTCTGACTTAGCTAGCTAGCTGCATTAGCCTTCATTGATTTTCACTGAATATTGGAAAGGGGGGGAGGGGCAGGAATACTTAAAGTATCCAACAAGTGTGGTTTTGTGCTTTATAACTGTGTATAAACACGCCTCAGAGTCAACAAGAAAGAATTTCTCCAGTAGTTTCTGTATGGTATGCGTCAACCACGGTCTGCACAAGTCTCCTTCTAAAGCAAACTTATAATCTGTCATTAAAGGAAATAAAGGATATTTCTGTAATGAAAAGAATTAAGAAAAAAACCTCTGTCTAGATTAACTTAATGGCAGTTGTAAAGGTTTTCTGATGCTACAGCATAGTATTTGCTGGGTAGAGTGACAAAACATAGAATGAATGTTATGGTACATAATTATAGGCTACTGACAAGATAAAGCAATAGGAAAGTCTTGAACATACGTGAAGCCAGAACATGATCTGCCACCCTTTGCCACGGGTGATATGCACAAAGGATTTGCATGCAGAGAAATGACAAGATTTCATTGAAAGTACTTTAAAAAGAGAATAGTTGAAGTACCATTGGAGTTCTGGCATCATGTAGTGTGTATGTCCTTGGGCTCTAGCTCAGGAGTGTGCTTACCTTTAATCCATCCAGAACCTAAACTTGTCTTTAAATCCCACTGAAATCAATGGGTCTTGATGTGATTTTTTTTCATTTTGATGAATAGGAATGGCTTACTTCTATATCCATGGTTGAACTTGACCGGATCACAGCTTTATCAGAAGGGCAAGAGCTTAGAACATTACTATTTATTGTGTTATGTGTTTATTAACCCTTTAAATTACTGTACTGCAATGTGATTTTTCAGTGAATAGTATTAGCCAGTTGGATTAGAAATCACATCTGTGAGGTAATATAAATGCTTCACAGTTAAAATAATGCATATGCATTTAGTTTGTTTGGTTCCTGTAAAATCTATATCCATTTGTCCGGTCCAAAGAATTCAGATACTCTTTGATTAGGGAAGTAAGTAAAGTGCAATTGATATAGTGCCATGCAAGTAATGAACCAGGCATTCTGAAAGTGTTTGATTAAACTAATGTAAATGTTGCATCAAATTGTGATAATATGTATGCCATAAATTATAGGTAGATGTGACTCTGAAAAGCAGAGGTGAATAAAACTCTTGTCGTTGTGATTGTCGTGTTAGGTTACTTACCTGTCACTTAATTTCACATTTAACATCTTGCAATTACGATATATTTCAGGCTCAGCTTGATTTCCTAAACTTTGGCTAGAAACCTAAGTAGGGGAGTTTTGTAGCCTGTAGGACACCCACGTGTTTCCGATTTTGATCTGGACTATTGTGAATCAAAACTTTTAACCAGAATTACACCAGAATGAAAACAAAAAATGAGCATAAACTTGTTACTCAGTTGTTAGAATACATCCCTTCCCAGGAGAGGTCAGAGAGGAAAGAAACTAAGAACAGACAGCTCAGCTGACTTCTGTTTCCACCTGCTCAATAAAACGTTAACTTTAATAAGATACAGCAGTCCTTGTTTCTTTTCCAGTCTATTTTGAGTTTGTTGAAAGTTATGGCAAAGTCATTTTTTAAAGATAATTATGCTTTGTAAATGTTAACTTGATTTCATAGCAGTAAACACACCTTCTGGTTACGCAGGAAACAAATTAGGAACATATGTCATCTACTGAAAGCCAGCTAGCTGCATGTGGCGGTAGCATTGATTACAGATATCTCCTGTACACATTGAAAGGTCCAGCAAATGAATGCTTATTTATGGCTGCTCATGTACAGTAAGATGTGTATGAAGTCCTCCCTCCCAGTACAAAAACTTTTTTGTAGACATCAGTTCTCCTGAAATGTCTGTTACAGCCTGTGGCTGGAAGTGAGGAATCTGTCGCTGTACCTTCACCTTTGACTCTTGCTGTTCTGGGTAGAAGTCTTACGGCCGGTTTTCTTTTCAATGGCACATGGTACTTTTCATGGCGGTTTTGGACATATATGGTACTTTTAAACTGCTTTGATATCTTAGGAGAAAGGCCTTATTAAAATACACAAATATGTTTACTGTTTATCAATCCCTTGCTAGTTTGGGGAAAACCCCACTCCACTACCCGTATTATTGTCAAGTCTAATCATCTACGTTCTGTCTCTCTCCTGTTGTTATTTATATCAGAAAACAGTGATAAAAGTTGATTTGGGGAATATGGACTTTTCCTTGAAGCCTAGCTGTAGTTATAAAAATGAAAAGTGTGTCTATGGACACACACTTGGCCCATAAACCCAAGTCATCCATTGACTTTTACAAAGTACTATCAATGGCAGTTTTGTTTGACCAGACGCAGCCTCAGGTCTCACTAATTGCCTTGTTGATTTCAAACACTGTAATAAAACTTTAAAATGTTTCGAGACATTCAGTAATGTCATACAAAGGCTTATATATAAAGGCAGTTACGGGCTACAGTGCAGCCAGTCAGTTATGCCAGGGTCTTTTGAAATGAATGAGTCTTCTGCAAGCTGAAAGACCAACACCTGGGGAAAAGCGGCGTCTTTGATGCTGTATTCTATATTCGTACATGATCCAGGACTTATGACATTAGATTTGTACAACATTATAGCCAGAGCATCAAATGCATGAACTGTTAGTGAGCTTCCTCATAACAGTGTGACAATGTTTCTTCTTTGGAGTTGGAAAGTCAAAAGATTAGCTTTGAAGGAAAAAAAAAAATCAATATGTGGCAAGTGTATATCGAAAGCAGAGGCTGAAACAAATTCTCCAATGGCAAATATATATGGGAGGAGGTCTTGATTTTTTTCAAAAGTTTTAGTTTCACAGTTTAGCACAGCAGATACAGGTGTAGCCACCTGCCTTGCTTTTGGCTCATGAGTTTATTTTGATTGTGCACAGACTTTTTTATTTTTTGCCTGAAGATGACTGGTTACATATCCTGTGGCAGTTTTTGTATTCAATTTATTTTCATGCAATCCCCAAACCGAATGTATCAATTAAATGCAGAAATACAACTATGCAAGATATCAGGCTCTAGTTAGAGCTGTGCATTCACTTACAACTTGTTGAAGCGTTTTGTTATTTTGAACTACCTGAAACAAGCACCCCAGTGCTTTGCCTTTATCAAAGCAGCAATATGACTGTCTGTGAGAGAGTTTAAAACTTCCCTACAGTAAAACTCTAAACCTACTTGGAATTCAATAGGGTTAAGTCCTAGCCAAATGCTTGCATAGTTACCTGAGACAGAATAAATGGCTGTTATCAGTCATTACCTGTGTGTTTTGCTGCAAAAACAAAATGACCACAAGGTTTCTTCTGGCATTGGGAGCAAAGGATAGACTTGAATTTAAACTTGATTTCCCTCCTTTGACTGATGTTTGTTAAACTTGTTAATGACTTATAAATGTGATTCCTTTCCCTGTCTCACAGGAGTGCGAGATATCACAGATGCAGATATAAATATACAAAGGTATGCGACTTATGGGCTGACCTAGCATAACAGTGATTTAGATTTGTCTGTAAGTCCAGTGCAGGCATGCTATTTATAGTCATATGAAATTAAAAAATAATCTTCCTGTAGTTGTACATACTACCAGAGTACGTTTGAACAGTCATGATACGAAACTTAATGGTTGCCTATATATACTTAGAAGCCAGCACGTGGAAAAACACAATGGTTGTATCAAGACATTTTCATATTGAAGCTAAGGAAGGAGTAGCAGTATTCTGTTTTTGCAGCATGCTGTAAGGAAACAGTCACTGAAATTATGAGATTAATTTATAATTTTTTGCTTAAAACCATGTGATACACAGTTAGGCTTGGTTCTCCCACAGTAGGCAGTGGTTTTGACTGTCTTTTGTGTTGGGATTTTGCATTCATTTGAACCTGAAGTTCAAAGTGAACTTGTGGGGTCGAAGTGTGAAACCACATGGGACTGAAACTGAAAGGAGGCATTCACATGACCCCCCCAAGCCAAAACTGCCAGGCTGAGCACCACTCGGACGGCGGCTGCGGGAGCTGCCCCGACGCATGCAGACCATGCCACGAGTACCGCTCCTGGAGAAGCAGGTAACCCCCGTAGGGAAAAAAAAAAAGAGGTTGTGCTCAGTGCTCAGATTTACAGCTTGGGCCCTAGAGTGCCTGAGCAGCTGTGTTTTCTATTGATTTAATTGGATCATAGGTTTTCAGCTCATTTCAGGAACAAATCTGTAATATTCACTCTGCACTTGCGTGTTGTCTTTCCCGAATTATGGTTGCCTGCAGTTCAGAGCCACTGCTTTAGCTATTTGTAAATCTCCTTTTAAAATGCATGCTAAATACACATAAGGCCTGCACCTGCAATGCATAAAGGTTAGACAATTACTCTTCTAATACCTATTTCCAAATGTTAAAAGGTTTGTAACTTTTGCTCTCCGTAGATTGATTCAGTGTGGGCATAGAAATATTAAGTACAGCTAGTTTTTCTTGCGTGGTGCACAAAAAGGCAATTCAGTGAAAGCTTTTAAAGCTGTAGCCTTCACTTTGTGTTACCGGAGCAAGAATTTTATGCATTTTGTTTCTGAGGTTTTCCTTCCTGTGTTTGTAGTAAAAAGAAATCATTGGAAAGTGAGTGATAATGAGTATCAGTTAACAGATAGGAGAAGCAAGGAAAAAGTTCTGGCGTGTTATATATTTTGTTTTGGAATGCGAACTGAATAAGCCACGAAGTATGAAGGTTATGATTAAATTGCCAGAGCAGTAAATCCTGACTCCCATGGCCTTACACTGGCTGCACAAAGGCGGCATTGTTATGCTGCATGGGGAGAACTGAGGTTCCACACAAAGGTCAGAGTGACACTGCTGGATGGGGAATGTTGTTTTGCATTCACAGATAAACAAGGTTAGTATCTCACTGGCTTGACAAAGAAACCCTTGCATGTTTTATACCAAAGGGTTGCGAGTGAGGATCTCGCAGTTGCTCTCGTGTGAAGCACTAATGCTGTTTTGTGTTTTATCAGTGACCGTTATCCCAATATTTAACCTTCAGAGGTGACAAGAAGATTGTTGGGAGAGCTAATACAGTAATTAGTCGAGATTGTTGGGTTTGCTGTTGTTCTGACTTGCAGTTGTAGTATGAGATTTTTCTTGAATAAAAACTGTACAAATAGTGAGTAGAGTGCGGGATCTACAATGAGAAAACTTGACATTAAACCTCTGCACTCTAGTACTCATATAAATATGCTTTGCATGCATTCATTAAAATAAGAAAGTAGTGCCACTTAGTAAACAGCTTTCTTTGAGTGTAGGAGTTGGAGAGAGGGGGAATGGTATTAAGAGGAGGATATTTTAGTCTACGCCAGCTCAGGGAGATTGCCACTAGCAGAAAATCCACAAGGGGTAGAGTTGTAATGATGCAAAGCTGCTGCTATTTTCATTTTGTTATGAGTCTTGCTGATTCAGAGCATCCCAACATGGATTACTATTAATATGGTCTTCTCAGTCCCCTAAGGGCAACCATTAGCAAAAGTAGGTATTGCTACGTGTTGTGGTGTAGGGCAGCAAAACGTACACTTTTTGGTGGCTACCTGGCTGAGTCTGGGCTTGTGCGTACAGCTGACTCAGGGGTGGTTGAAGACAGAAGCGAGGGTTGGCAAGGACAGCTAAAGATGGGGCTAAACATGAAGAAGGGAGATCTGCACGCCCGTGTCATGCTGAGAAGCGAGCGGCCCTCATGTCCCATCATGCTGCCGTGGCACCCCATTGAGCCAGGAGAGATCTGGTGGGGCTTCACTGGAAGGGGTCGTCCTGGCTCTGGACACGGCTGTCCGACCCACTCCTCGCGAGGCGGTAGAGCCAGATGACACTGCATAAGTAAGAAATGACTTTGTATCATCAACCTGAAAAAGGGAAGATTTTGCTTTTTGGTTTTCACTGCTTTCCTTTCAGTAAGACAAAAAAATCCCAAGTCCATGGAAGGTTAACCCCCATAAATCAGGCTGAAATCGTTTCCAGATCTAGCTGTTTGCTTGCATGTTCAGCCACTGCTGCACAGATCCAAGAGAGCTTTTCCTTTATGATTTGGGCTACATGACCTTGAAAATTAAAAGTGTTGGAAGCATGTACATCTCCTTTCCTATCCAAAGCTGATGACACATTAGGGTATTATTTTTTAAAAAAGAAATAAACAAAGAAAAAAGGTGTGAGGATCTATATGCAGACTAAAACAGCAATCAGGAGGACCTTTCAAACCATTCTCTCATTTGGAAACAGCACTAATCCTTAGGTTTTAGTGGATGTTGCATAACTTTATCACATCTCGTTAGACTGAAACTTGGATTTTGAGAGGGGCTTACTAATGGGGAGAGCACATGGTGGTGATGGTATTGAGGTGCAATGCTGTCTCACTATCACAAAATAGTGATAGTCTGAGGAAAGAATAATAATTAAAAATGGCAAAAGCTGGTTTGTTTGTTTTTTGGTTGTTTTTTTTTTTTGTCAATCCAGTATGTAAACCCTAAAATAGTGAGTGGGGAAATGGATCAGCAAAGTATGCATCTGTAGTGAACTGCACTTCAGGAGGAAGATAAATTTGAACTTACTTTACTGGGGTTAACACTATCAAGTTTTTCTACTTAAGAAATTTTAAGGGTTTGTTTCCAGTGTTGTCCAAGCAAATTGTAAAGTATTGGGAAAGAGAGACCCACCCCTCCTCCAAGGCCATAAATCAATTCTTCAGTGACGGTATATCAAATGATAACCTTGCCACATTTAATGTCACAGCAGGAGGAGCTGCAAAAGCACTCTTCCTTCCAGCTGTACCTGTGTGGGTGAATTAACCAAGTGAATGTGAATCTGAACTTTCATAAAGCTAATGAGAGTGATCTTGCAAAGCATGGCACTATCGCGTTTCTCTCTGCTGCTGTCTCCTGCAAAGTTACCACCCCATTTTAAAGGCATACTTTTTTAGTTTGGATTTCTTCGTCTCTGCTGATGTAGTGGGAGTAAAGGATAGCTTTTTCAGTCACTTGGTTTGGGGTGGAGTTTCTTTACAAATTGAATAATGCGGTCTTTTATCTGAAAATAATTTCTTTTTTTTTTTGTGTAAAACGGTCCATGCTACAGCAGTCTTTTTGAGATCATTCTAAATCAAGCTTTCCCTGACTTCTATGGGAACAGTTGGGACCCTGGAAGGCTTATGTTTCCTTGAGAAACCTGACGTCGAAAAGAGCCACTATTAAGCTCTGAAAGAGTTAAGCAAATTCAAGGCTCTGCAAGCCAAAATTCACTTTTCAATGTGCTTGTTGTACTTAGATGTCAATCTATTTGAAAAGGAGAGTGTCCCAATTATTTAGATGGCCAAGAGAAACAGCTTCAATTCTTTATCACATAAATACACTTAAAAGCATGATTTAAAACAGATGAACAGAGAACTGAATTAGTGTTTTGGTTCCTCGGCAGAGCCAAGTGTAGGCCTCCTTGGCACCGGCTGAGCCTGCTCTATAGCTTCGGTCCCAGAGCAGCACCAAGTTCTTTGAAGACCGTGAATAGCCCTGGCAGCCGTACAGCCGCGCGGGGCTGGGCTCTCACACCGCCGCAGCCGGCGCAGCCCCCCGCTCCCGGGATCCCCCCTCGCCCTTGCCTTTACGCTTACTTTGGAAACGGCTCTGTGCGGAGATAAAAGCGGGTAAGCTAGCTGGGAGCGGGTCAGTAGCTGCTGCACCTTCGCTGTAGCCGGCGTTAATTTGGGATGGCAAGCTCTGAAGTTCCTTTCCAGCTAATTTGTTCATATAATTAAGTTAGCAAAATCATATGTTTTATTAATCTAATAAAATGCATTTCATGGTTTAGACTGTCTTTAATCCTTTGACCTTTGAAGTCACTCTTTATAGTCTTCAGATTGCAGTAATTTATTTTGGTTGTTTCTGTTGGGAAAACAGTTTAACAATCTGCTTTCGTTCCAGTTTTACATTTTTTTCCCTTAAAGGTAAATGGGATTAGTAAACATCTGCTTCTTTTGAATATTTACAAACTTCACAATCAAGATTTAACAATGCCAACAACGTTAGTAGTTTAAATGCTTATAAATATTCACAGACAAATAAATATAGCATTGAGACACACTGTGCAGGTGTTTCTAATTTCTAAGAGTTTAAGAGTTAGCTGTTAGAACAAGGCGTATCTTTTATGCAACTCAAAATATATTTGGTGATACGCTACATGTGCTTTTCACATTTTAAGTACCTTAGTTAACCTACTCTCCCTACCTCCCAGGGCACTTTCAGGAGGAAAACATTTGCTCAATTGTATTAAATGCTACAGAGAGTTTTGTCTGGCAGTATAATTTTAACTAAAACACGCCTCTCTAACTCGATGTGTAATTAAATATACAGAGTTAAACAGAAAATGATGTGAGTTTATATTTGCCTGGCTTTTGACAGTGGTTTAGCCCGACGTTTAGAGCTGGAGGCCTGGGAAAACAGGAGTCAAGGCAGAAGTCCAGTGCTTGTTTAAAAGCTTTCCAGCTCCTTAAGACCACTGGATAACACTACTGTGGTTATTTCCAGTCTTTGTGTGTCCCAGAGGTCAATGTTTAACACCAGGGGATTTGCTCCTGATACCCTTCAAAGATTTTACTTTTAAAGTATCTTTTCTTTCCTAACCCAGAGTAAAATGTCTCCATGCTGAGGCTGCCCTCAGAAACGGCTCAGCTTTGCTGGGTACAAATCAGTACACTCACCTCATTCTTTGCAATTTTTCTCAAAATCTAAATCCTAATTTAAGACGGGAGAAATAGAAAACTGAGCCACTCCAAGAAGAAGCAGGAATCAGAGAGGACTCAGCAGAGCAGTCATTTGGCCCCTGCTCCCCTGTCTTCACCCAGAGGTCCGCCTTCTACCACAACAGTGGCTTTGAGCTTTTTGGCCACGCTTCGGGTGTCAGGAGAGACCCCCAACCCTCACTGTAGACCTTCTCGCTCTGTCGTGCCATTACTTCTCATGCAAGCAGTGCAAGGAAGCACTTCACCCTGAAATATTTTGCACTCGTGTTCTGTACCCAGACAAGGTGCTATGTGTCGACAGGGTAATGTGCCGCAAGGAAAGAAAACACATAAAAATTAATGCAGTTTCATGGGGTGGAGCATTTTTGTGCGTGTGGAGCAACAAAAAAAAATTGTTCGCTTCCCCTCTGAATTTGCAGAGTCTTTGTAAGACTTCAGGAGTGAAATCCCTTTGCGTTTCACATTTATTTACACTTCCAGGGCACAACCGTATCAGTCGCAACCTTGATTTGTCTCTTTGCCTTACAAGTTCTGCTCTGGTTCATCCTTTATCACTTTTTCACAGTGCTTCCAGCAGTGGCTGCACATGGTCTTAACCCTGAAACTCGTGTTTTTAACAATCAGTTCTTTAAGTTATAATAATAATGAAATCATGCTTAGAAGGCCAACGTGCTCTCTCACCCCATTCAGCCGTCTGGCTTTGCGGGGGGGAGAATTACTTCCAGCAAATCTACCCTGTTACGAGGGATAAGTTGCAGGATTCATTTAGTCTTTTCTTCACATTGTTTAAACTGAAAAAGGCTTTTCCCCAACACGCTTAAAGCCTCAAAATCTCCCAGTGATGGGTGGGACGGTGGGGATTGCGCAAAAGCCCCGCAGCCAGGTGGAGGGGAGAGCCCATGGTACCACCTCACCATTTTCTGAAGAAAAACAGCAAAACCCATGTCTAGCTTTGCACCTGGACAAACAAGGTTTATCACAGTCTCCCCCACCTGCCTCCGAGTGCCAGAAGCGACCCGGGAGTGGTGGCTAGACAGCTGCTTAGAGCCTAGACTTGTTTTTTTATCCCGTATTTGCCGTTTTGAGGTTGCTCCCCCGGCAGCGCTGAGACTGCACGGAGCGAAGGTCGGAGCCCGGGAAGGGTGAGCGGGGACAGGCTCTGCCCACAGGGAGCGGGAGACAAGCCTCTCCGTCCTCCCGTGGGGGAAAGCCAGGAGCTGGGGTGTTTGCGGTGCCATTCACAGCCTCGGGATGAATCTGGGAGGCTGCAAAAATAACCCTTGTTTTCCTGGGCGACACTGCCTGGTGCCCTTCAACCAGTTTGATGTCCCAAACTTCTCAAAATGGTTCCTTGTCCTAGGTAAAAAGGACAGTCTCCCACCTTAGTTAAATGGCTGGGTTTAGTTTCACGTGCACGAGTTGCACGTTAGTTACTCAAGGATTTTTTTGTATGCTATGGCAGGTACCGTACCAGCCTTTTGGGGACTCTGTTCAGATCTCAACTGTCTGGAAGGGAAACAAAGGGCTGCTTGCTCTGTGAATGGAGAAATCAGGATTTTATGCTAAGAAAAGTAATCAAGCTATTCATATCATAAACACACATAAGTCAAATGTGGCAGCAATGCTATGGTGCTTCTCATTAAAAATCAATATGATTTCCAAAAAAAGATGCTGTCTTGCAAGTACAAGAGTTGAGCTCAGCAGCCCTCTCTTCATGTCTTTACGATATTGTGTTGGGGGTACTGCGCCTGGCTTGAAACGAGATAAATAGAATATGAAAAGCTGGTTTCGTAGATGTATGTATGTAAGCTAAAAAGGGTGAGCAAAGTATTTTGTGGCAAAGCCAATGTAAAGAGAGAAAAAAATATGAATAGTTAGAAAACTAACACTTTTGAAGTGAAATTGTTGTGTTTTGCCTTTTCAGTTATCTACTTATCACACAAAAATAGCAACAATTTTAGCTCCCATTCTGTTTTCTCAAGACAGCCTGCCCACAGATTTTCTAGAAAATGTGGTTACCAGCTGGTATGGCAGTTCACAGTGCAATTTCTGTTTTGCTTCCAACAATCTGGCATCTCGTATCTATATCAAGTCACAATTTACCAGAATATATATATATATAATATATGAGTTCTAAATCATATTAGCATTTTTTGGTTTTTAAAAAAGAAATCCAAACAGGCCATGGAAGTGAGCCCAAGTTTCAAGAGAATGACTGTGGAAGAATAAATAATTGATTTTGTTTTAACCTCAAGTGAAGGTTTTTAAGTGAACAGGATCAAGAAAAGAAAAATTATTCCTGTGCATTTTAAAGTTAAATATTCGCATGCTTCAACATCCCTGAAAGCTTTGCATTATTCTTTGGGAACTTTCTGGTCCTTTATGAGGTTTCTGTCTTTCTCTATCTCAGCCTGACATAATTGGCCTCTGACCCTACCCTGGAGCAGTACTGCAGAGTTCTTTATAATGTGTTTGTTTGCAGTTTGACTCCTCATTTTGAACACCTTTGGCTCAAGGTTACCCTAATAGAAACAGGGTGTCAACATTGAAAAGGGGGAGGATGGAGTCTTCTACACTCCCCCTTGCAGTAGGATTTGAAATGCAGGTCTTAATGACTTCCAGGTGTACCCTGATGTTGCACATATTTGGCTGTAATCCTGTAGAGACTGGGTTTCTGCCTTAGAAAATACAGCAGAAAACAAACTTTGAAGTTTTGGAGATTAAATTGGTAAAAATAAACTTAAAATAATTCAGCCCTTCTTGCATTCCAAGAAGGGGAAATGGTTTCAGCAGGCTTTTTCTATAGACTCTGTATTAGTGTTGGAAAAGCGTTAGTACTGCTAAATATTCCGATTGAAAACTGAAGGCACATATTTCTCTCAACTTAACAAATTTTGCAGCAAGAAACACAACTTGAATGAATTCCTTAGCAGCCCTACAAGCATCTTCAGATACTCTAGAACTGTTTTTCTTGGAGGCCTCTCATTTTAAAAGCCTTAGGTTGCTTTCAAGGAGTCAATTAAAGTCTATAAAATTTGATTGTATAATGACTGTGGGCTCTATTCATAATATATGACCTATGAGATGCAAAGGTATGCCTCTCACATTTTACAAGCCTACAAAGGTTTCCTGATTGCTCATGAACCCCACGGTTCCAATGCATGAGGGGATTTTTCTCACCCCATGGTTATAAGCCCCAAAATGAATAGAGACATGAATCTGTGCTTGTCAGGACAAGGAGGGTGGATGGCAAATAACGTCTGATTTTCTTCAGACTCTGAGTTCCTACTCTGTGGCCATAAGTGGGAGAGCTCTTGGGTAGGTCTGAATTAGAAATAGGCAATGACTTCTCAACGTGCTATTACAGTTAATAAAATATTGTCTAAACAGTCTAAACAGCTGTAAACTAGTGCTGTTGGTCTGCACAGATGCACAGGAAAGACAAAGTATCGTTGGAACCCAAAATAATTTAGGCTGGAAAGATGTGAGTTCACTCACTGTGGGCTCCTGTGCCCTTTTGGGTCCCTGTGTGCGTTCCTTCCCTAATACCCGCTACGTTTTCCTGGTCATAAGCTGCATCCGTGACTTGCAGTCTCACACGCACGCCCTCTCGTCCTCTTTACCGCCTCCTGTTAAGGCTATGACCACTAAGACAACACTTCCAAGAAATGTCTTGTGTATCTTCTAATCCTCCACTGATCAGGTGGGTGTTATGTTCTTGTGCTTATGTCTGCTTGCTGTACCTTGCGTCTCCTGTTCCTGCGTGCTATCTTTGGAAAACAGCACAATGGACACAAGGGTCCAGATTAGTGCTCTTTACCTGGTTTGCACCGCCGTGCTGGCAGAAAACAGATGCAAATCTCCCTCGGCTGGCCATTTACATTGGTTCGTGTCTCCAGAGTAGTGCAGAGGAGCCATGGCATAGCGATAGATCCAGCCTGAGAACTGGCTTCGTGAATCCCAGAGCTGGATGCTGCTGCGTGCAGCTGGGAGCAGCCTGAACTGGCGGAGGGGAGGACTGAGGGCTGGACTCCTGTCCCGCCCAGCCTTGGTGCCACGCTGGCACTGCTAGTGGGACAAGACAGGGTGCACTGGTAACCTCTCCCTCTTCCAATGGCAAATCCACACCCAGATAATATTGCTCATTCTTTGATGGGGGTGTGGAGCCAGGCTCCTACGTTTACTTCTTGTGTCTTCACTTGAGGCTGCCAAAGTATGCCAGTCCTTCTTCTGGTATCCCACTCTAGCTAGTCTTGGATTACCGCTTGCTGTGCCAGTGCTGGCGTAAGGAAGATTAAGAAGGTACACTCTAATAACAGGATAAATTAGCCGTATGTAGTCATTAACAGAAGTTAGAAGTATCTGTATTTCTGTATTTTGATCCGGTATCTCCACTGTTGGCATCACAGCTGGTGACAGCTCTCTTGTTCATGAAGAATCGCAGTCAGAAGATGACATCAGAGAGAAGGGAAGAGGGTCAAATAGTTAATGATGAGCGAAAAGAGAAGTTCTTGGCAGAGAGCGAGCTGTGAGTGCCACTGAAATGGAGGCTGGAGTGCCCACCACTCAAGGAGGGAGATAACACCAGTGGACAGCTTTACTGCTGGGTGATGAGCAGTGAGTTTTCCTCTTTACTTCCCCTGATTAAAAATTTGTGGCCAGCTTTTAACGCCAAGTGGAACTGTCTGGGATTTTTATTCTCTTCCCATTTAGGGGCAGCATCAGTCTTGCTTCTTTGTACTTCTCAATGGGAAAAAACTGCTTGGTTTCCAATTGCAGCTTTTTATTATCACTGGCCAAGAAGAGGGGAAATGAAAAATCATCTTAATTAAAAAACACTAAAGTCTTATGAAATACATGGTTCTTGTTTTTGAAGTGCTTTGTCAGGAACTGTCCACAGCCATTATTTTTAATTAGCTTATCTTTTAAATTAAAAATGGGTTATTTGCATTTTTTTAATGGGGAGTTGCTTGATTATTCAGTTCCCCTGTATTTTCATGTTATAAGACAAGCGAGTTATGCAAAAAAAGAATCCAGGCAATTTGATTAAAAATACATTGTATCTTTTCTTCTTCTTTCGTACTTTTTTATACAAATTATGTGAACTTACACAGTTGTCATCCTCCAAAAGAGTCTCTAAGCATTTTATAGGCATTGAGAGAAGATAGAAAAAAATATTTAGGTCCTGTTATTAATGTGATCATTTAAAAAATAGCTTCTCTTTCAAATCATAATTAGAGGTCAAAAGGCTAGAACAGAAAAAAAAAAGATTGAAATGAAAAATTTTTTAAAGATTTTCATTTTCACTTCAAGCTATATAAAATAACATCCCTTCTCAGTAAATCAATGTTTCTTACTAGAAAAAGGATCTTAAAGTCAACATTAATAAAAATTATTTCCTAAAACAATAATAAAAAAGGGGGCTTGGTTTTCACTACGTTGTGTTTTGTAGTAGAGAAATCTTCCTTTCTGTTTCAAGAAGTTCCTTTAAATGGTTTGATATTCAGAGGTGCTGAACACCAGAAAAACCCCACTGTCTTCAGCTTGGACTCCGTACGATAGTCAGCACCATGACAGACCAAACTCCCCATGAACGCGCTGGGATAAAGTCACTCCCACCAACAATGAAAAACATCTGCATTTACCCTGAAAAGCATCAGCTAACAGTGCGTAACAGCTCTCCCGAGCTTTTGAAACGTAGTGGGAAGCAATACCGTATGCAGTGGAAACATGCAGCCCTAGGGGAGTTTTCTGAGCTGGACTTTCCCCAGGACAACAGTGTCTACACCCTTATGCTTAAGAAAATTTACCTTAAGACTTAGCAACCACCAGGGATTATTAGTCACTGTTTGTCTTGAGATGATGGGTACTTCCAGCTGCACGTTGATCCTTGGAACTGATGGCTTGTCAAATTTTTCTTTCTTTTCTGAATCCTACATGAGCATTTATGCTAAGTAAGAAAATATTCCCAAGTTGCTGCAGTATGTACTCGGGTCTGACTTTAATACCAAAGTGAAACCGTAATGTGGAGGTAGATATCAGGCGTTTGTGATAGCGTTTATTTACACTGTCTTGGCTTTTCTTTCCTTTTCACAACAGTGCATGGTCGTGCCAACAGCTGTTTGTGAATTTGCAGCCTTTCTGCCACATTTCCTTAGAATTAGGTTGTTGATGTTTGGTTCATAATTCATTGTATCTATGTGCTCTGTTTACAGTGAACTCAATTTGGGTTAAATTAAAACCCTCACATCTGGAAAATAAGATCATCTTTCTGAAAACTGTGATCCTTCTGTTAGGAATCTACAAGTGACTGAAAACACTTCTTGGATTCCGGTTATGTTAGTGTAGTAAAAAGGAGTTAGGAATATAATGTGGATTACAGGGTGAAAAGAAGACGCTGGTGAACAAATATACCAACTTGTAACAAATGTTGTCCAATGTTATGTTGCTTGCCAGCAATCAAAGGCTGTGTCTGCATGCCTTCCTGGTAGTGGTAACAGAGCTGGGCATTGTCTCAAAAGGACACTTAGACAAAATTCAAGCTCCTAATTATGTTGTTTGGGTGAGAATGATTTAGAAAAAAAAAAAAAAAAGGAATATACTTAAAGCAAGTATTTGATAGTTGTTTTAAGTGATAAAACAAATGCTCAAACAAGCTTTAGCTCCATAACAGCCTTGAGCCAACCTTCCTGTTTCTTCCTTCTTGCTGCCAAGTTGCATCACGAGGTAACATGTCATGAACTTACCATTCATTATTATTATTGTTTTTGGAGAGACAGGGACTAGAGTTGTGGTTGTGGTAGGAGGAGAAGTACATTATTGAAATCACTTCCAGTAAACCCCCAGTTTTGAATATCATTTCACTTCCTAAACAGGAAGTGTCCTACAAAAAACAACAACAAAAGAAAACGCAAGTGGAAGAGCATCTCAGCCTATCAGCTGAAAAAGGGCCGTTGCACAAAGCTAGATGTGGTTTCTGCCTGAGCTTGCTTTTCAGCCTGAATTGCTAAGACCTATTTAAACTTCTTTTCAGCAGCTTTATAAGGATGTCTCCTACTTAGCTATCAATGGAATATCAGCTGCATTCTGCAGCACCTCACTTGTTCCTGCCTTGGCAATAAACCCCCTCCAATCCTGAGCACGTCTGATGATGTTGAACTCAGTTTGCTAGCGTGAAGCTGATCAGTTGCTGCCTTTTCACCCATCATATATAAGTCTTTGTGGCCATCTAACTATTTCTATCCCGGATTCTGGTAGTATTTTTGGTAATTACATTATTGATGATTTTTCAACGGTAGAGTCAGCCTATAATCTGACCAGCAACACTGACATTGCAGTGATCCAGATTCAATTCTAACTGACTGCTGGTGTATTATAATGTGTAACTCAGAATGGATTAAGTTTACAGGGTTAGGGAAACAACCCAAAGATTCAAATCTCATCTTGATGACTAAGAATAACCAGCTTCTGGCTCTTACGAGGTTTTACATATCAACAAAGCTGTGCATTTGCCTTAATGGCTATCACACCACAGGGGCCTGCTCGTGTTTATCTTGGGAACTACCAGAAGCTGAACATTTAGTTTAAATTCGTTTAAATGTGACTCCTGTTGAAATCAGTGGCAAGCTGTGTGCACATATGTGAGCTAGAACTGTGCCTCAGGACTGCATTTACACCAGTTTTTCATATGAGAAGTTATGTCTTGGAGAAATATCAGGTAACAGATCAGAAAATTACACATAGTAGTAACAAAAATTCAGTTAGAACATACATTTTCTGGGTCAGTGCTATGTATTCTCAGTGAGATGTATAGTTACCATTTTGCTGCAACTTGTGGCTGTGTTTAAAATTTGCCTTCCAGTTGATATCAATGGCCCAAAAAGTGTGCTAGTGTGGAGGATAGTAAGTTTTGTCCTTTATACAACCCACAGCTCAAACCTGAGAAAATGGTTGAGTGGGAATGCCTCAGTTTTTGAAATGGTCAAAATGGTTTGGGCTTTAGCATCTAAGTTTCAGATTCAATTTGTGCTGCATTTTTATGTTGGGATGACTCTCTTTTGGCTTCACCTTAATTTTTACATTTGCATTCCACGGGTGGACAAGCTGCCAGTTACATTTGAAAAACAAATCCCTCTTAACAAGCTGAAAAACAAAGTTGCTAAGAGATAGAGTTACTGAAATTGTAGAGCTTCCAAAAGAAGTCTTCTTAAACACAGCTTTTGAGAGTGTGATAGAGTATTGGATCAGCTGCACCAAAACCAGGTCATCCCATTTACTTTCTCTGCTCCTGAATTTGGGGTTCAATTTTACCTGCCCAGGAAATTATTTTGTAAAATCACATCCCTCCCTTTCATCACTACCAGTTGCTACCACGAACCTTTAGGGAGGATTCTTGCGAACGCATTACTCACTGTAATACTTGATGCGCAAAGTTTATCCTGTGTTTATTGTGCTCAGTTTCTCTTCGCTGCAAAGGAATTTCCATATCTTACCTTCTGTTTACAGAAATGATCACAGGTCCCGCAAGCCAAACCATACAAGTCAGTGTGTACATTTTTCCGCTATATTGTTAGTAACTGGAGGAAGTGGGAAGGTGTTTTGAATTTGCTTTAAATACCTGGTTTAGTTTTTCAATAAAAACACTATACATGTGACTACCTTGACAGCTAAGGCAGGAAAAGTCTTCACTTGCTTTGTTTATGAGTCTTGCAATTTCTTCTGTTCAGTCTTTCAAAATATTGAGAGCTCATTGTCCCAAAGGTAAATAAGAAATGTTGAGGTGTGAAGATACTTTTAGGTTAGCCATTCCAGTACTGAAACTTCTCTGAATGAGGAGCAAGGCCATTATTTTGATTAAGATTACTGTTGTTGTAAGTACGAAAGCCTTTTTGGCCTACTTTCTTCTCCTGAGTTGCCCCCAGACCTAGAAGTAAACACCTATGTGAAAACCCTGCTCCAGACACACCAGTCCGCGAGCTTGGCCTATCTTCTTTCACTTCAATTTTCATGTATTTCTTATCTCACCACTCGTACCTTTAACTTGGGCATCAACATTTTTTATTGTTTTGCCTCAACGAACTGAGGAATCAGCTCCCTCTGTGGAGTTAGCAGCTTTGATCTGGTGCGTCTACAGTCTCCTTTTGTCTGGTTTGGGCTGTGCCTCTGCTCGCCTTTGTTGTTGTTTGGTTTTTTTAACCATGAAATATTGAGATAAAATGACCGAATTGAGGCAGGAGTGTTTAAGAGCAAAACCCAATAAAATGTCTACATTATGGCAAAGCACTTGAAGGACCTGACAACATATTAATCATAGAGGGGAAGACTCGGAGAGCTGCTTCTCCTCATTTACGGAGGGTTGCTCTCTAATAGCATTTAGAAGTTTGTTTTACCCTGTCTCGGTGAGAAGAAAAGGCAGCTTTAACAATTCTGTCTCCCTCAGCAGTGCATTTGAATTTTTGTTGCCTCCCTTCGGCGTGCTGGTCAGAGGTCACGAAGAGCAGGATTAGTTGACCTGTGTTGACAGAGCGGGTGATGGATGAGTGGAGTACAATACACAGCCTGTTTGTACCAAAGTGGCAGTGATGCACACGCAGGCTTACACCTGCACTGAGCCGGAGAGAGAGCATCTCCCATCGTACTGCTTTGCTAAACCACGACAGGCTTTATAAAGACTTGTACATTCAATTCCCTACCATAGTTCTGCATTTGTTCCAGAGAGTGAGTAAGAGGCTAGCCATTTGCTTTTTATTAACAGGATTTGGGAAACACTGAGGCTTAATGTAGTAAGGTCACATGGTTCAAATTCTGAGTAATTACAGTAGATCACACAAAACAATGCTAAATCTATATTAAGGAGCACATCCTGTGTGAAGAATTGGACTTTACACCCACCAATTATTTCTCTCCTGCTTATAATAATTTGCATAATACTGGTGACATTCAGTAATTCAGGGGTACCAGAGGTAGCCCTGCAGATCCACTCCTGTGACTGATGAGGTAAATACACCATCCTGCAAGTTATAGACACAGTTTCTTTTCAACTGCAAAAAATCAGTTTGACGCTTAAAATAGACTCAGAGGCATAGAGTCAAGCTCTGTGGAAACCCATGTTTTGGAGAGCCTATGTGACCACTAATCCATCTCCAGCTCAGACTTGTTTTCAAGTGGATAGGCGCCGGCTGAGCTGTCAGTCAGGACAGGCTGTTGGAAGGGAACCAACACACACTCACTTTCTCTTTCTCTTCCTCATTAGCAGTGAAAATCATCCATCATAACCGGGAGTGTGGAACCGGCGAGGGCAGATCTTGTGGGAGTATCTGCATCCTCTGTGTGGTGCAGCCAGGTTACACGCCGAGTCAAAGGGTGGTTTGAGCTTGAGCCAGTAGAGGCATCTGGTGCAGATCTGGGAGTTTATGCAGGTCCGTTGGCCACAAACCACTGTGTTAGGGCTTCACCGAGATTTCAGCCTTGATTGTAGCCCATTAGTGAGAGTCATAACCTTGAAAGATATGTCAGGCTGGGGTAGAGTCAGACCTGGCAGAGCTTGATGCATTGAGCTAGCTGGGTTGATCTCAGTGGTTACAAGGCAGGGATTTCACACTGATGGCACAAAAATTAGTTTGGGAATCAGTATTCCAATTAAAATTAAACAACCTAAGAAATTGAAACAGCTAAATTCACATTACTGTGAGCTACAAGACTTGCCAGTGTTCCCTAAACAGAAGCAACAGGCTTTGTGTCTTTACTTTTAATAGCATTACTTGTACCGTGTATCCAAGTTTTACTGAGGCAGCCATTCAAGATCCATTCAAGTGTACTGTCTGTGGGAGGGGGGACTAGCAGCGAGACCTACATGGGTAGATTTAGGCTGGAATTCACTTTAGGAGCAACTTTTGAAAATAACAATGTGTAAAAATATCCTGCAACATGTCTTTATTTACAGTAGGGCTGGGAGGTCAAGACTGCTCTTATCTGAGCCAGGAGAATTAGTTCAGCCAACTCACGGATTCCTCCTAGAACTTCAGCAATGTCCAGAGGCAACAGCAGACTGCCACGCTAAGCTTCCAATCTGCTGTGGACGTCAGCAAGTAACTCAGGACCAGATTTAGGGATGCTTTCTCCTTAGCATACTTGTGTCTTTTGTATTAACTTTTCCTAAATACGTCCCATTTTCAAAAGCCAGGATGTTAGATCATGCTCGTCATGAATTTGACATGTCTGATCTGCTAAATCACTGTTAGAAATGAAACTCAGGGGTTTTAACCCAACTGCTGACAATACTTTCATTTGCCACCTCTTGGTAACTGAGATATCACCGTGCTTTTTCAAGTGTGAAAAATAACAGCTGCTTTGTCACTACCAGTTAAATATTTACAGAGAAGAAGCCGTAGATGGATTTCTTTCTAAAGATACCATTTTTGCTACTGTTTACCTGTTATTTGGTGTGAGAACATGGAATTAGATTAAAGGAAGATGCTGTTAGGAAACAGGAAAGGAGCTGTGGGGGGACCTGTGGGTAGGGGACACTGGCCTGGCTAGTAACTGGAGAAGAGCCATTTCCGAGGTCCAACATGACTTACACAGGTATTTTGCCACAGACGAGGGACTATAATCAAAACTTCCTTATGGGTGATACTCACACTGTCTAATTTAGACAACTCTAGATATCTAATTTGGGTGCAATTTAGAAGACCAAAGTGAGTTTAAAGTCAGGTGGATTAGCCTTGGTGTTGGTTTAATTGCTTTTTCTGAGTGTTGTTTTGAATCAGTTCCATCAGCCAAAGTTCTAGACGAAATGTTTATTTTTTTTACATGTAATGGTAACACAGGTGCTGCCCAGAGGGAGTCCGCATATGATAGGATTGGCTGGCTCATCTGGAGTCCAGACAGCAGATGTGTCACAGTCTGGAAAGGCAGACCTATAACCATGACACCTTTGTAGCGATTGATCTATTGCTGACAATGGATAATTAATGTGGCTTTAACAGTTTTCAGAAGAAAATAATTTCCCATTAATACTTTTGATCTTGTCCTGGAAACCTCATATGGCTAAGTGGCTAAGTGTGGCTCTGACCCACGTAATTCTTGCCCCCAGTGATGACACAGTCTTATCAGCATGGATAAACTCATTTTCAACATGTAATGATTGTAAGAAAGGTGATTGATTGATATCAAGCTCATATGCAGACTTTCCGTACCCCATTTGAATAAGATGTTTTTAAAGGTTTCATTTTCCACTTGACAATAGGCAACATGAAATCCTAGACTACAGAGCCTTGGATATGTGTACAGGTAGGTGCATATACAACTGCACATTCAGTAACCTTGGATGAAATCGTAGCTTCACTCAAGCCAATGTCAAAATTCATATTGCCTTTACTGGAACCCAGATTTCATCCTTCATATGAGGTAATTAAATTCAAAGGCTACTTACTGAAACACAAGCTTGACCTTACACTGGTTCCCAGTGTGAATGATAAGAAACAATGACCGTAGTTCCACATCAGTGCACGTTATTAGAACTCAGAGAGGTAGCCTTTAAGGTGTATTTAAGTTAAAACTGAATACGGAGGGCAACTTACCTTTGATGCAAAAGTGGACACTATGTAAGTAGAAGTGGACAAAATTACTCATATTTAAAAGATCAAAGTGCTTATTTTCATAATGACCATTTTCACTCTGAAGATTTAGTGCTATCGGATCCTCAAAAAATCTAACTTTGTTACCAGAGATGCAAACAAATAGTTACAAAAAATAAAGGAATCAATCTACTCAAGATTTTTCACATGTTTCCGTAGACCCAATTTCTTATTAATATCAGTTCTGCCAGCCTTTTTGTTAAGACTTATCTATGTGTTTGCAACAGGTTTGTTATAGGTTACTTCTCTTTTATTAAAACCTGCAGTTGATTTCATCTGTGAGAATGTGATTCATGACTTAAGGAGACACTAGGAGACATAAGTCCCTGGAAAAATTGGATGGGTTTTCCTGCTTCTCACAGTTGTGAGTGGATAATGGCTCTTTAGATCCTGTCATGTCTGTGGTTGCCAGCATAAATAATCCCTGTTTCCAAGAAATAAAATTCACATTACACTTTCAGTTCTAGAAAGCCCAATGTACAAGCTGTATTTTGCAGAGGCAGAGCTTCCCTTATATGTATGTCATTGTTTTTATAGAAAACAGTATTCTCTCTGACATTTGTAAGATATTTTCTGCAGAGCACATGTCATCAGATTATCAGCTTCATATATTAACTTCCCTGCTGGAAATAATGTATCCATCAAATGCCAGTGACCACTCCTGTAAGAAAAAAAAAAAACCAAAAACCAAAAATGCCATAACTGACCATTCCTGGGAAAGTCCTGAATATAAGAACCAGATTTCAAAGAGCTTCCTAAGTCAAAGCTAAATCTGTGAATACGCTGAATATCATGCATTTGTCACAGGGACATTTTAGCAGCTCTTGATCCTACATATAGTTCAAGAGAAGGAGCTTAGTTCTGGAGGCCTCGGAGTGGATTTACTGTTTTTCAGTTCTTGTCAAGAACTTGCAGCTTAGTGGCAGGATTTTTTTCATAAAATTAGCAGGTTTAGATTCTCTTTGTTGTCCAAGGAGAGAAGGCGGCACTTCTGTACCACAGCTTATCGCACTTTAGGGTAAATGACTAAATTAGGTCAGATGAATAGTTCTCAAAAAGTGCCTTTTTCTCCACTGATGGTAAAGGAAGTCTAGACGTGAAGCTGAGGTATAGACACCTACATTAGTCCCATCTAAAAATAGGGGAGATGACGATTACCCCACATTACTGGTCCCTCATGGCCGTGAACTTGGCTTTTGCAGTCCTGAGGGCAAGAAAATAGCCCCATGGTGTTGGGTGGAAATCTGGTCCCTCCGAAGCCAGGTGGGCCTCTGTCACTGAGTCAAAAGAACTGGAATTTTCCCCCCTACATCAAGATACTGATGTACATGTGCATCCTCTTGATGATTCTTCACATCTGTGGTGACGGTACTGTTTGGAAATCCAGGAATAATTTTCCCTTCAAATTATCACAGTAAATAGCTGTTATAATTATCACTTATAATTTGTTTGACCTTTTCTGCCTCCAAGATGAAATTGTTGCTGTAGTTGCTATATTTAATGCATTTGCTGATAATAGTTTCTTTCTCCCACATGTTGGGCCCATCTGTATCGGAATTTTATTTTACCAGAGTAAGTGAGCAGAACCATTACTTACTCTTGTCAGATCCCATTTCCACTACATCGTTTCACTTCAGCCACCATGGATTTTATATCCATATTGTATGAACAGTCTATCAAGTAGTTTATCCCTTTCTTGAGTGATCAGGATCTCAGGAAAAAGTCAACACTGCTCTGACATGTCCTTTTCAAACATACTTTATGAAATGGTTTATCGTGTGATTCAGATAGAAATCAGTTTTCAGTAACGACATGCATTTTAATTCATTTTTTCCTACATTATGAACACACATCTGTTCAAAAAAGAAACACATTAAACATCCCTCCTAGCATTAGACATATTGATTGAAAATTTGTTCTGAGTTGGCTTAAGTGTCAGTAATCTTGACAAGTTTTCCAAGAACTGATAAAATGAGTCCTTGTACTGCTGAAATTAATTTTATGTGGATAGACGTTGATGCTTTTAACACCAAGATAACTGCAAGCTGTGCCTGGATAGACAAAGGTTATTTCTTGTAGGGATTTTGAGTTTATTTGGCTATTTGAACTACCTGGGTATTAACCTTCTAACCTATACTGACTATGTGAAGACATGGTGTCCATAGTTGTTACACAGATTTTCAGTATTAGTCACAACAAACTTGTGAATTGGTTGGAGCGTGCCACACACCAGCCGCAACCTCTAATTCTAACCATAAGCTGATAGGATGAGAGCGAGCTGCCTCTTTCCTCAGGGTCCCCTCCTGCTCCTCGCAAACTGCATTTGAGCACTGATTATACCGAGAAATAATGATGCGGCGAGTTGTGACGCTCGTGAATAAGCTGTGTCTTTTTGTCTAAAGTTGGGTGTAAGGATGGGTGTACAAAAAGCGGGGGGATTTGTTATAACGTAAGTGTAGCACCTGTCCACAGCTGACTACAGCCACAGCATCCTGACTGTTGAGCTGACTGTGCTAGAACGCATAGAGTCACCATTTACCTACGACTCCCGAGGTAGTTTCCAGATAAAGCTAGAGAAAGTACGTGCAAATATATAGGTATATCCAGGTTATGGCTTTTTTGTGTGTACCAAATCCCCTGCTCCAAACCCGCCATCGTGACGTTGGATGTATTCACTGCCATTTGGGTTTGCAACATTTGGGGTAGGGGTTTTTTTGAGTGGTAAAGGGAGTTTGTTTCAGAGTGTGCTGTGGTGGTGGTGGGCTGCCAAATTAAAGCAAGAATTCATAAAAGGGTGCAAAATAGGGATAAAAGAACAAAAAGAGAATTAACAGGTACCAAGAACACTTCTCAGCTTGGTATTTCTTTAATTTCACGTAAATTTCACTAAGTAAATATGCCTTAAAAGTGAATAAAATTTTATTTCACTTTAACAAGAGAATATAAAAGTTAAAAAGGTCACTGTAGTAATAGACTAATCTCAATTACCAGGGCAGCCGGTGAAACCCACAACTCCCACCTAATCTCATTCGGTGCACACGCAGTGCACCGTGTGATTTCCAACACGGCTAAATGAAATTATAAAGCAGTGTTAAATTTATTAATCATTTAATTAGCTAAATGTTCCTGCAACTACTCGTGAGATGAATGGCATGTCATTTTCTAATGCAATTTGCCTCTCAGCCAGGCAGGGTCAGGAGGGAAGCTGCTGGCATCTTAAATGATCTTTTTTATATTGCACCTTCTATTAAGGGACAGTGTGATATCGCTGATTATATTTGAGTCTTGTACACAAGGCCAGGGAGTTTTCTTGTCATAATAACAGGTTATATTTAAACCAAAATAAAAATGGTAAGATCCGAGGAGCGAACAATTAACCCATCTGTGACTGTATTTCTCACTGTGGCTTTGCAAGGCAAATCTTTTTCATATTTAACAAGCCAGTGAACAGTGTGGGAAACTACACCAGCAGGTATTAAAGCAATGCTCAATCTAGTTTTATTTCTTTAAATTTACTCAGTTGTGAAGGAATTTGTGGACTGAAAACTCTCCCAATGCCAGGTTAGTGTAAGCCTTCTCGTTGACTCAGAATTTATTTGCACTTTCCCTGTTATTGCACAAGAATCACAGCCTTTGCTGTTCTGTACATTCAACAATTGTTCATTTTTGTGAGTTGCTCAGCTGGGATGCTTGGCATGTTTATGTGTGCATGTCACAGCAGGTTGATAGGACTATAATTTCTTTTTTTTTTCTGATGCTTTGTTCTATAATTTTTTTTCCACTGCAAAACTTACTGACAAGTAGGATTCAGCAGATCTGGTTGGATTGACACCAGGAGGTGAACTGTGCTGCTAGGAGTGAAGTATTCATCAGAAACCTTCAAACAGATTGTGCTTGTGTGAAGCTGAAGCTGCCAGTTAAAACACACTGAAAACAATGATGTTTTAAGGTTCTTATTTCCCCAGGTTCATGATAGACTATAAATACATTTTCTTTATGCGTTAGGGGTTTACTTTCAGTTCCTAGAGCATGGTCTCCATGCGGTAAGCATCTATGGTGAACTCCAAGCCAATGAGAAGATGCATGCAGCTCTAGTACATGCTGAGGCCAAAATGCCAGCAACGTGTCAAAATACTTGTCTCTACCAAAGTTAAACGACATAGCCAGAAATAAAGCAAGAGGACCTAAAGCAGGAAGCAGCGGGAGAAAATCTTAGCATAAGTTGTAAAAAAAGGCTGGCAGTTGCCATTTATAGGACAGTAACATGCGCAGACTACTTGGAAGCAGGGCTCCATTGGCTATGTACTTCATGTGCAGCTAATAAATAACTGTCCAAGATCCAGATTCATGCTACTTAATCAAGGCTTCTAAGATACAAGATGTCACCCTCGGTGTTGTACACAAATCCTGTGCAGGGGCTACCACCAAAGGGTCATTCAACTCAATTAACTTCTACCTCAGCCTCTGAAGGCACCAGATAACTCCACTGGCAGAAGGAGGACAAGAGCAAAGGTTCTTGTTTAGATACCTAACATTGGATGGGGTAAGCCCTGATGTGTGTTATTAGCCATTTTCGGTGGGTATGAAACAAACAAGTGAATCGGAAGGAAACGGTGGTACAATATGTCTCATTTTTGGTGGGAAGTTCTGATCTCATGTTGAAAACAGCCAATGAGTGAGCTATTTTAATTTCATTTTTTAATGTGAAGTCCTGTAGCACAACCCAGCATATTTGGGAAAACTGTGGAACTTGAGTGAACTCTTTCCCCTTTTCTATGAACTACATACTTTTTTTTTTTTCTGCTAGCTTTGCAGATAGTGATTTATTTGTGCATTATTTGGAAGATACAAAGTGCACCCCCTTGCAGGGAAAGAGCGAAAGACCAAATGTTGAGGCATGACTTGGGCAGGAGAATGTGCTGGAGAACTGCTATGCACAGCGTTTCCCCTGGTGCCTCACACCTGCTCTTCATTAGTACTAATGAATCCAGGAAATAAAACATTTTGTACTAGTGAGTCATGTTGTTCTCTCTTGACTGTGTCTTCACTGTGGGTCAAATTAAGTCAAAAACATTTTTGCAAAAGTTTTCATTTCTTTTCCTGAGACACTTTGTGTCTTGGGGTAGGTCGCTTAGCACCTATGGGATGTGGGTGGGATGGTATCCCATTAATTTCTTCCTCCTTAGCAAAACTACTTTTGATTTAAACTGGGAGATGTGGGGCTTCCCTAAGAGCTTTAATTCCCAGCCCACACACAATTTACATGTTTTTCACTTCTCCGTTTGTAAAAGATGTATAATCATACTTGGGAAAATGTTTCATAGCAAAATCTGCAGTGCTTATATAGCGCCATACGAACCCGGGGAAGAAATATAGCTTGTAAGTCAAAGTTGCTATTAACATTGTTACTTGAAATTAGACATGTCGGCACATGAAACAAGAAGATTTGGAATATATGTAGGCTATTTTTTTGCTTGTTTTTCTTTTTCTCCTACTTTAGGTCAACTACCTTCTTGCTCAGGTATAGTTGGGCTGCCCGTGGTAAACTTGTATCTACTTTTCTCCCAGCTGCACACTACAAAAATCAAAAGCTTAGAAAGCAGAGATCTGCAAATACGAAGATTCAGCTGAGAGGTGGCCACGTTTTAAAATAGTCCCTGTTTTCACAATGGCAAGGTTTCTTATGGCCAGCCCTTCATTACACAGAGCTGTTTCATGTACATGCTAATAGGCTATGTTTATGTGTGTATTCATAGCTATGTATACACCCAGCAGCTTTTCATTTGAGTATCTTAGCACATCTGATCGATATACTGCACACATTGCGGTATGTGTACATTACATATTGTGCACAAAGTATTTATCGAGAGTTTCATTGTATAGCTTTATTTTCGAAATAATTGGTAAAAAGATCTAGTCAGATACTTTGCTCGTAGCAAAATACAAAGCAATATTCCTCTACTTATCTGAGTTCAGTGCGGATAAATACAGGCTGCTGTGGCTTCCTACATTGGGTTTCCATTCACATTTTTTAACATGTTAAATATTTCTGGTTAACCAGTTAAAACGGTGAGATGAACATGATTGCTTTTAGATTGCAGCTATAACATCGAGTGAATTTTATAATAAGAAGCCATTTTTTTTTTCCTGACGAGCTGCCCTTGTGGCTGCCTGTCTGACTTTGAGGTCCTCATTATTGTGGGTTTAAATGAAGGATGTTCATTCAGGCAGGGCGGGGGAGGCCAATAGACGTCCGTGCTGTTATCTGGTCCTTCTATCAGGCCAAGTGACAGGCTTCTCAGGGAAGAATGCAAAGCTCATGGTGGAGACCTTAGCCTGACACAGAAGGTGACTCCCCTGACTCTAACCTTGAAAGGAAAAAGTTCCCACTTTATTAAAATGAATTTCGAAAGGGCCGCTCTGACAGCTGCATAATTAAATATTGGAGTGTCAGCGATAATTTATTCTGCTCGCATTTGGTGGTCAGAGCCTGCTCACTGTAGGGTCAGCAAGCACAGTGACAGAGCCAAGGATACAGTGGATTACGGGGCCCTTTAGCCACGCAAGTGAAATGAGAGGCTGTAATTTTTGTTTAAACAGAGAAAACAAAACGGCGAGGAGACGAGCAGGCTGTGAAGTGCTCGTAGGAGCTGCCTGATAAAAATTGTTAGGTACAACGTCGAAACTTGTGCCGAAACTGCTTTGTCTGGCAGTGCAGCGGGCTCTGGGCTCTCCGATTTTTTCCTGCGTTGCCTCTTTCAGGAGCCAGCTTGCCTGCTAGGATGGTTTTCTGCTTTCTTCTTTAACGTGCACGTTAGGAATAAACCCAGCAACAGTCAGTACAATGTGCACCCTCGCTCATAAACGTTTTTCTGTAAAACGATGTAAACGGCCATGAATATGTAAGAAACAAGTCAGAGATACAGAGTGTAGGGGGGTTCAAATTGATCCTGTTAGCATTCGAAGTGAAGCACCAGCCATGAATATTCTTTTCAGAGGGCAGTGGCTGCTGGAAATCAACATCTAACAAGCAGTTTTCTCAAAACAAGTTTAAATAAAATGGCTGTGTGCCCTTATGCCCAGTCACAAAGCAAGAAGGGTCACACCGGGGAGCAGGGCTTTGGGCTGATGGGCATCTCCTTTGGAGGAGGTTGTTGGGAGAAGGCTGTCGCTTTTCCCTCTTAGATCGCTGGTAATTGAAGCTGACATACCAAAAATATACCCTTTTTGTACACACCAGTCTTTCAGCAAAAGCACATTGCTCACACAACCAAAATCATTTGCAAAGACATTTTGTTTTTCTCTTTCTTGTCTCAGTTATGAAACACCTATTTTCCACATTTTCTTTGGAGCCTGCTTGAGTGGATATGTTGGTAGAGCTCGGGTTGACTAGTTTTCATCTTAACGTCATGTAGCTTTTAGCAGCTTTTACAGAAGTATTTACTGAATTCCTTCAACACCTTCGTAGTTATTGAATGAAAAGTTCACCTTATTATGAAGGATGAATGCTGGTTTTGTGGCTCAGACACTGGATGTGAACCCAACGTCCTCAGCTTATTTTTTTAAACCACCTTTAAAACCGTGAGCCAGATAGTCTTTCTGTGACTCAGTTCCTCATCTGTAAAATGGGAATAACAGGGCATTTCATGGGATTGCTGTGAGAATAAATACTTCAGTGTTTATACTTAGTTTTTATCTTGCTAAGCATAAAAGAAAATCCCTACTTGTGTTTCTGCTTTCTTGTTTGAAGAAAGACCATGAAAGCATCTTTGGCTGCTTGATGTCAAGATAGAGACTCTTAAAATGACACTTGAGCATCTTTAATGTAATTCTTTTGGACTCCAGACAGGCATGTTTCCATTGCTTAGATCTCCGTAACCGCCTATACCTCCTCTAGTTACGTTTGCTGTGTGTTTGTAATGGGGAATGTTCTCTCTCCACATGGGAAGGATGTTTTGGTTGTATGACATTTTGCTCCTATTAAATAGGCATGTTCAAATGTGTTCTGAAGTGGTTTATTGAAAATTTGATGGTCTGGTGTAGAGGGAGAGGGAGCATTTAACATCCATATTTAGAAGTAGCAAACAAATATCCACGCTGGCATGCAAGTACACATATATAGTCATATGTCTGGTATTAGATTTCTGGTTTTCTTTTGGGATTGGTTTTTTGGTTGTTGGTTTTTTGGGGTTTTTTTTTTTTTTTGCAAGCCTGGTTTGTCTGGAAATCTCTAACACTGCACTAGTGGCTGCAGTTCAAGCTTCAGTTACACTGAGCTGGTTTTGTAAAACTTGATTTGTTGGTTTTTTTTTTTCTGGAATGAATTGCTTATGGGCAGAGGTTTGCACCAATACCTATGGCTGGAGCCAGGTACAGACAGGTGTCAAGGTGCCTAGCTGACCTACCTGTGGGGAAGTGGGGTGTAACCGGTCCCAGTGTGGGGAAGAGCTGCTGCAGGGATGAGAAGTCAGCCTGCGAGGCTTGCCAAACACGTTGGGTATATGTCATTGTCAGGCGAGTCAGTCTGGGGATAGGGCTGTGGTTTAAAAATGATAACCAAGCTTCATAAATCAGAATGCTACCACTGCAGTCAAACTTCCTTGGAAAGTCTTTGAATTTGGGTAGTGCATACTAATAAATTAACATCAGCGCTGACTAAATCCGCCAGCTGAAGCTGCACGGAGGATGCTGGCTCCGGCAGAGCTCCCTTAAGGATGGCTGAGCAGCTTCCATCGGCATTGCTGAGCACAGAGACCGCAGTGTTGACTGAAACAAGCTGTCCCTCCGACAAGAGAAAAATCAGAGTGATTACGAGTTGACCTAATATTTTTTGGCTTTCAAGATAAACTTTATGGGCCTCATTATGCAGAAAGTCTTAGGCTGTGGCACGGAGCCTAAGCCAGAGGGTGAACTCCCAGTGCTATTGGAGTCAATGGCAAAACTCCCATCAGTTCAGCGGGACGAGGATTTCATCCAAAGTTCACAGTGGGATAATTAGTGTCAGCTCAGTACTGGTAAACACAAGTAAATCTGTCCTGCTTGTAGCCTGCAAACTTCTACAAACAGCTCAAGGCTTGGCTAGGGTTGTTTTTATTTTACTTTGAGATATAAACCTTCAACAGCAGAACTTTCAAATGGAAGTCCGTGATTACTTTAATACCACGCACATTGTTTTCAGGGTGGGAAGTTTCCTCTAGATCCACTGACCTTCAAAACAACAGGAGGAATGTTATTAAAAACGTGGTGTTAAATATGGGAACTGTGAATTAATATCCCAGAGTCCGTTTCAGCATTACTGTTTTGAGCATTGTGTAGCACGCAGGCGGACTGCTCTGCTCACACAATATCCCAGGGATTTCACTGGGACTCGGCATGTCAACAGTAATCTATCTTCATGCTGCATGATTCAGGATCAGGTCATTAGTTTGTACTTAGAATTAAATATTCAGTTTGATTTTAGCTCTGTGAAATGAGAGCCGAATATATAACACCTGATTTCAGAAAGCCTTGTATTTTTGCAAGTTTCTGAAACACATGGATACACAAAACCTGCTTTTGCTCCTCTGCCCCTGAAATAATTATATTTGGAATGTTATTGAGATTACTGTTTTCTTTAGAAGTCTTGGGTTATTTTCTAAATCTATTTCTAACCCCATTTCTCCCCGGTACTTAAATAAATGAGAAGAAAGGACAGACTTTTAATTTCTAAGAGAAAATGCAAAATTATTTCCTAAGTGCCGCTTTTCATCCTCTCAGATTTCCTCAGAAAAAGAACATGATGATGTCCTGATAGCTATGAAGCCAAAAGAGCACTGACTTGTACTTTGTAGGGAAATATGGTTCGAAATTACAAGTCTAATGTGTGGCAATTTTTAGCTGAATATCCGTGCCTGGTTTCCAGGTAAAGCAGAGTTTGCGTTGGACACACACAGACTGAACTGAGTAATTTTAATTTAATTGAATCTTTTATGTAGGCATTTTCCTTCTAGGGAACCTTGGCCAGTTATTCGTTTGTGAAACTTGCAGTAAAATAGCAAGATAACTCGTCAGGGATGGAAGAAAAGGGATAATATTTAAATTATGCTGACTTTGAAGACATTGCTTTTGGTCTGTTCCTTGATTTTTTAAAAATATATGTTCTGATGTTTAGGATTTAGAGATTACTTGCAGAACTTTTTAAATGCCTTTCTGTGACTACTTTTTTCTTGAAGCATATATTCTATGGATGCTTGATAGATAATTTATGTCGCATCCAGATTACCGGTGGGGGCATGAATACAAAGTATAGCAATTAGAATTGTGTTTCCTCTCCTTCTTTGTCCAACAGTCTAATTTGTCTAATTGTATGGAGTGCCTTTTTTCCCTGTAAAGGGAGGCACCTAAAATATCTTTAAATAATCGCAGTTAATCTAGTGAAAGAAAGGCAATCAAAGCACTTGTGCATTCAGGTCTTTAGCCGAATCGGTTTCTGAACAAATAAAGCCCCCATTCTGCGAGACAAACCTTGACTTTTTAAAAGTCCTTTCTGGAGTTATTGCAGGGTTGAAACGTGATGGGTTAAAAAGCAGCACCAGAACTACGTGGTCGGGCGAGTAGCTAAGATACTTTTTGTCTGGAGTCTAATTCAGAGAGATGTAGATACTCTGCTCTGAAACTGGAAAGTTTCCATTCTTAAGGTTTTTAAAATTATTTCTAATTTGCCTAGTTTTAAAAGAAACCTTGAACAGAAAGTGTCTGCCAGCAGAAAATTACCATATTGAACCGAGGGAAGCACACAGTTCATCATCCCTCGCCTGACCCTGCACTGTTTACTCTGTTGGGGTAGGAGAAGTGGCCGGCCAAGCTCTGCTAGTCAGAGTGTATTACCCTGTCAGGGAGAGGCGAGGCTACTCGGATTCACCCTGAACAAATTACATACCTCACTACATCTCCGAGCAAGGTAGCAGGGTTATAACTCAGTCTAAGCACCATTCACTCTTCTATTACCTTCATAACCAAGGTCATACTAATCAACTCAATTACCAGTCCTCTTGGACATTTTCATAATGTTTTCTGCTAGTTGCTCTCCTGTGAAAATCTCCCGGTCTAAGCAAATTAATGCCATTTTTATAACTATCCACATTTCAGGTACAGTGATCATCTTTCAAAAGGCTGCTTCGTGGCAACAAATATGAGCTTTAAAGACCAGCCAAATGGTAGAACAACACGGATGTTAAGCCGTATTCCTATCTTGACGTCCTTTATTGTGAAAACAAGTTTAACCATACCTTAAAATAAAGATGCATACGTCAGAAATCAAGAATAAACTATGTTGGTGTAACTTCTAAGAATCTGACTGCAGTTCACACAGGAAGGCTTATCAGGAAGCCTGATCTTCCGTGTTGCTTAATTTTTGGAACATGCTTTAAATGTCACATTTGGTGTCTCACATTCAAAGGTAATCTCAGACTATATTTCTCTAAATGTTTTCTCAATGTAAGCCTGTCTCCCCAATTTTTATGTTTCTCTGAATTTTATTCTCCAAAATCCTCCCTATACAGGATTTTAGTAAAAATATTAATGCCTAAATATTTAATTTGGAAACTCCTAATATTTGCACAGCCACATCTTTTAAAGCCTCTACAAAGTATTTGTCTATCATCAGGCAAAACAATCAAAGGGCACTAATTTTTTATTAATTTATATTTCTTGAGGGCTAAATTGTTCCCTTAGGCAGATTTTCCCACTGGAGAAATTCATTTGGTCTCTCTTCAGGGCTATAGTGTTCAGTGGAATACACAAGGCACTTTTAATTCCTCCTAACTCTCTGTGGGAGCTATCGAGACGCAGCTCTAAAGTCCCACCCTTACGTCGTTCCATTTGGTACAGGTATTTCATTTCCCTTAGACCCAAATCTCCTGTAACCCCTCACAAAAATACTTGCAGTTGACTCTAGATCCAATTAACTTATTTTAAAATGAGCTCTGTGAATTTACGGGTGGTGCGTGTTATTCCTAGCCATGCCCGTCTTGCTTTCAGCAGCTCTGAAGCCCCTCGGATCCCCTGAACTCCCTTGATGCATCCTGGGGTGAGAGAGAGGGTACGCACGGACGCGGCTGAGGAAGGGTCTCGTCCACCCCCATCGGGCTACACCCATTTCTGTGTTAAGCGGTTTGGCTGTTTCATACATTCTGAAAGTTCAAGGAAGCAAACTGACTTTGCTCTTCTCCAAAAAACTAAATATGCACAATTGTAACTGGCATTTGTCACCTCTATAAAACAAGACCTGCATTAAAAATTAAAGTGTTTAAAATTGGCATTTCTGAGCCCCTAGCTGAAAGCAGCCCTTCTGCATAAGCATGACAAAACGCATAATTTTCATAATAAGGGCAAGGTGAGAGACTGTCAGGCAGTTTGCATAACGCCGCTAGCCTGGTCGAACATCCAGAAGAGTTTTAGCTAGCTGAAATTTTAATGTATGTGATGTCCCATGCACTGAACTATGAAGCCTGATGGTTCCAGGAATATTAAATTGATATTGTAGCAGCTTGAAAAGCGATCTGCAGTAAATACGCTTTTGTGCTGTGTTTGTGCTGTTGCTGTTAGCACTTAGCAAGATGGCTGACTCCAGGAAAATGGGAAAACCTCTCTCCTGGAGAGCAGTATGGAACTAAAAGCAGTGTTAAGAACCAATTAAAAGATGAACCCATAGATGCCTAATTAATCAAGGCTCGTCTGCACATAGCTACCTTTCAAGCACCTGGTTCTGGATACGTGAGGGTTTACTGGCTGCATTACTGGAGGGGCTGGGTCCTGGATCCAGGGTTTACTGGATGCATTACTGGAAGTTTCGAATAATGCACTCATGTTAAGCCCAAACTTGTTCAGAGCTACGTCTTGTAGGTGTGATCATATCACGTGGATAAAAATAACGGTGTTGCAAACTCCTGATTTACTCTGTCACAAATTAGTAGTGTGTTTGCCTTACCTTGTCCTTCATAAAAGTTCTGCATGTTTTTCTGCCTTACTTTTTTGTCTCTCTTCAGCAGCATCCATGCTTTAATTCAAATGTGAACTTTCATTACTAACTGTGCCCCAAAGGACATGTTCACTGTTGTTAATAATGCAGAGGATTTTAATTTATGCTGCATCCAATGTAAAAATCACAGCATTCTTGCCACTGAGAGCCCATTTCTGTCCCCTTATGCAAACTGCTGGTTGTTCCGTATTTAATATTGCTAATACTCTTCCAGCTTTTCTAAGTATTTTGATAAAGTTGACCAGAAGTCATTTTACTTTTATAGTCATTATACTGATGTATAATTCTCTTTTATCGATCACTCCTCAATGTATGACTATAATCATATTGAGTGCAATAAGCAGTATTACTAGGGATTTTGCTTCTTCATCCTGTTTTGTTTGAAGTCTCAACTGTAGGGCCAATTTTCACATTCCTTAAAGAAAGAATTGCTAAAATAAATTCAATCACAGAAGCTTTTAAAATTTGAAATCCCAGGAAGCTAATTAGCATTTCCTTTTAAGACTGCTTCCTGCTTTTTTTATGTACATATAGATTTGGACCTCAGATGGGCTTGGCACATTTCCAACATGAAGATCAGGTGATTTTCTTTTTTATTCTTCCCCCATCCACCAGCTTTTGCAGAGCATCGTGGCGATTAAAAAAAACAAACCAAGAAAAAAACCCAACCAAACCAAAATGCCAAAAGCCTGTCATTGTTGCCTTTTCCCCCTCCCTGGTACACAGTAATCATGTATTAACATGGTACTTTAAAATTTGTGGTTGTCGTACATTATAATACTTGCTTCACACTCAGATGATCTAGTTGTACCAAAAATACTGTGACGTGCGATGTTCCTGTTTTCCAGCAATAAATGCAGCATTTGGAAATCAAATGCCTGTATACTTTTATAATCTGTGCATACTATAATGCACCAAGCTGCTCATTTGTTTGTGGGCTGTGTGGTATACCACTCCATTGTGCAAGATGCTTACCAGATAAAATGTTGCATACAACAACTATATGACTAAATCTAAATACTAGCAGTATGGCCTCTTAATAAGTATCATTGCACATCGCATATCCACTTTATAATCATGAAGAGGTGCCAAGTAAAGAAGAGATTTTTGTCATATGAATAATGAGAGATCCATATGTTTCTTTTCCAAATCTGTATATTCAAACAAAGATCTAGGTGGAAGGTTAATACCACCAGACTCTACTTTTTTATCACACACTTGCAGTGTAAAGTCAATTTGCACAGAGTTTTTTGCTTCCTTTAAGGTATGATCTGCATTATGCTCTGCATCAAGCTTTTGCACCCGTGTGCACGTTTTTATTTTTAAAAGAAGCATAGAGGCCTGTGAGCTGATGGGGAGCAGTGGGGACAAGGGAATGATGATGCAGGTCTTAATAAAGAAATCCTTCCTGCAAGGGAGGAGGGTAGAGGACTGTGGCTTTAATAAAAGAGGAAAAAAAAATAGTCTGCCAGCATCAAGGAAATAAAAAAAAGATTTAAAGTTCGACATGTACGCTTAAGATGCTTCCAAAAAGAAGTGTTTACAACCTTTGAAGAAAATCTGACTTTTGATATTCTTTCAAGGTCCTTGGCCTAAAGAGAGGGGGGCTTCATTTAGTGGGATCCCCTGGAGTTGCTCTGTGGGACAGGAAGGTAAAACAGTAAGTTCCTGCATTGTATCATAGCCCAAAGTTTAAATAGGATAAACTTTTCGATACCAGCAGCCAGGGAAAGGATCTATGCTAAATGGGATTCACAGTTATTTTTTAAGGGTATCTATGACAGGATGCTGATAAATATCTGTATTATTAATGAGTCATGGTTCGTGCTAGCCAGATCTTTGGTGTTATTTTCAGTTCATAGGTATTCAAGTACCGGTGGGAAAATAGCTGATGATTGTCAGGTTTAGGTACACTTTCCATTTGCTTCACTGTTCTAAATCATTAGTCAAATAGTATTTATAAACCTGCGCTCAGCAATTATGGGACTTTTCTCAAGATGAAACTTTCATCTGATACTCCCCAACTCAGGACTCTCTCCTGACTCTGTTTTATCGTTTCTCATTCTTGCTGAAAGCAAGTCAAAAGAACCGACTTGCATGATATAAAACCTATAGCATCGAGTTTACCAGTATCTCCATGTGTGAACAGTAACCAGCTCAGAAAAATTTCCTGTGGTGGATTCATATGTGCAATGCTGTATATTAAATCATACTGTGCCTCCTTTAGTGAGGAGGTTTTATTTCAAGGGCTTAAGAATTTTTAATCTCAATCCATTTTTTTCTTCAATAGCAAGTCTCAGTTACAGTAGCTAGTATCAGTACTCAAGTTGGAGTACCTGCTGTAGGTGGCTGATACTGATACTTCTTCTTCTACCCTCACCCAAAGGAAAAGAAAGTAGCTCTAACAAAGAACAGACATTGTGGCAGAAACTCAAGTGGGTCCTTAATTTCATGCCAGAGAACTCACTTGTGTCGTTGCAGTTGCAGTTGCGAGGCATGCTGTGAGCAGGTAGAGGGGTAATGCTTTAACGCAATTGTCCAGAACTGGGGGGAGAGGTGCCAGGAGCTGGCTTATTCCCCACATGGTGCAGCAGGCTCCTTAAATCTGCTTCTCTTCTGCCATCCCAGAGTAGATGTTTCATTCCACCCTCCCAGAACCGGACAAACGGAACATCTCTGTGCTGCAGTGATGGGTTTCACTGAACTTGTACCTGACCCAGGACGCTATAGGAGACCAAAGAAAAGCACATTTTAAGACCTTTTTTACCTTCTTGTTCTCTAAGCCCATTTCTTTTCCTTTTCATTTGCACCATTAATGGATTTTCACAGTATTTCTCACGTGAATTTAGAGAGCTGTTAGCTCTGAAAGTTTGTTAGCCCCACACTGAAGTTTTGGTTGCTTCTAGCTGGCTTGCAGCTGGTCACTTTGACTCCATTTCCCTTGTTTTAAGATTAAGAGGATCAAAAATTTGTGCTGCAAATACTGAATTTATCTGCAGTTTATCTTCATGCCCTGACTGTGGCTTCAGGTAGAGCATCGTACAGGGAGTGTCTGCTAACATTGCTCGTTTGGCAAGAGAAAAAGGGACAGGTTCTCAATGATTTTTTTCACATGCAGTATCTGCCTTTGGTACCCCCGGCTATGTGGGGCTGATCTGGATTGAACCCATCTACAACTGCTGTTTGCTGTGTAGATGAGATTTTTAGGTGACACAATAATAATATTAGTTATGCATGAAGTGTTAGATTTCTACTTAATTCTGGTAGGCTCGCAGCAGCAGAGTCCCTTTTTACCCTTCATTTGCCTCAACGAGGGGAGTCACCACGGTCATATGCAAATCTTGCCATAATTACCCACGACTTTCTCACTTCCACACTGACTGGCTGCACCAGAGCTTCCACTCCAGGTCTGCTAGGAAACTTCACCTATGAGCTTATCCTCTACTCAGAAGTGTTTCCTTTGCTCTCCAAAATTAACACTGATGCCATGTTCATTCTGAAGCAGCTCCAAGCCCTGGTTTGGTCTGACAGCACAAAGTCTTTGCTTTGCAAACTACAGACCTGACTATCTTATTTTCTGGAGCCCATAGGTTTATTTTCGGTAATGCACGTCTAGAGTAACTCAGCTTGTTGACCACCAGGTCAATAGTATATCTCTACCCAAAGTGAAGAAGTTGATCTGTGATGGGGTTACCTTCATGTCTTGGTGGAGGAGTGAGTGTGGGAGGTTTATTTCAGACTAGGAATATGTCTGCAAACAGACATTCCTGAGGGGTAATAAAGTCACTTAAATGTACACTCAACCAAACTGGACACCGTAAGTCAAAAGTTATGCTAGTTTAATGAGAGCTTTGTAATTAGGTTGTTCATTTGCTGGGTGAAACTGTCATTAGTAGAGGAAGGTTTTATTAATTCAGCTTTTTATATAAAGAATATAATGAATCACTAACATTCTTACAGATACAGACTATGATTATTTCTGCTTCCTGCCTTGCAAACATCTTGTTTCAAATTAGGTTTATCTGCTGTCTAAAACTAAATACAATGAATAGATGTATAATAAAATCTTTTAATTGTCTTAGCATATGTTGCTTTTATTAGGTGAGAATAATTGCATTCATGGGATCACCTACAAAGTCCTTTAGAATATAAAATTGAAATGGCTTCACACTGAGTGCACAAGTCCTTCTGAGCCGTGCCATTTTCCCCTTCACTGCCTCTTGTCCCCCTTTCGCTGTAAAGTTCACATTGAAGTGTGACAAGAGACACTTGACAACTGACACATGCTGGATCTTATCAGCAGTGAGTGCAGTCATGGGCCCTGACTGAAGAGCGATTGTCATTTCTACACCATTTATTCCTCTCCTAGCCTCATTGCTTGCTTCCTTTCTGAGGAAATTTTCCCTGTTAAAGTACTGTACTTGTCGTTCTTTTCTGGTGCATGTCTCTGGGATTTTTTTTCTTTTTTTTTTTTTCCCCTTACGAAAGGATTTTGTTATGCATTCATCCCATAGGCAAGCCTGTAACAGACTTCCTCTAACCTCTTAGTGTCAGGACTGCTCTAAGCTGATTCAGGCTAATAAAAGCAACCCAACAAAGCTTTGATGGTGTCATTACATCTTCCTTAAATCCCCTTCCTTGCTAACATCCAATAATTCTATTACCTCTAATCAATTCACAAGCTATTTTATTTGAAAGGCAGAGAAATCAACTTCAAACCACGCTGGTGCAGTTTGCCCAGCATTCACAGAAGGTGATGATGTTTCAGCCATGGCTTCAATTGACTCTTTAAGTGAGTTCTGGGCCATTGAGCAGTCTGAACTTTTATCTGTGCTCTGCCAGCCCAAACCAACAACAGCAGAAAATGGCCTGTTGTGCCTCCTGGAAGTTCCTCCACTTGTACATGACACTGTGTGTCATTTCTGTAGTGTAGATAGCATAAGCAGTCGATAATCTTAGAGTACTGAGGATAAGGCATCGACTTACTACAGGAGTTCTTAAATGCAGGAGTTTGCCCAGTCTATTTTAAATTCATTGTTCCTATAACGCTTTGTATTGGAACTCCCTTATTTTTCCTTTTTTGAACAAGAATTTTGCTGCTATTGTTTTAACTTACGAGAGTTTTCACGCGTGCTCAATCCCACCGGGGTGATTTTTGGATATTGTCATTAATACTGCAGAGATGTCTGAGCAAGCTCTAAGGCTATGTTCATGCATCGTTGTCTGACGGGGGTTGTGTCTGCCAAAAAGCATATTGCCCCCGGCTCACGTCAAGCTGCACGTCACGATCGCTCTGACAGAACTGCTGCCACCATTGCCCTAACGTAGTTCTTGCAAAGTAAGCCTGGTATCTTCAGCAGCTTAAATAATAGGTCTCTGCTAAGGTGATCTTTAACTGAAACAAGTCTGGAGTGATTAGGTGAGCAGCTGGGGCTGCAGATAGTGTAGGGTGGTAACTGCTGGCGGACAGGTAATGATGAGCAGCAAGACGTTGGACAGAGGTGCTGACACCTCTGCCTGACACGGCAGCAGGCAATAAAGGACTTCTGAACATACTCTGCATGATCAAGCTTGGCTCCCCAAAGCCATTTCAGCCAGACCACCTACCCACAGAAATTTACCCTTTTTAGCATGGTAATTATTCCTGGTTACACAGCAGCGTGAAACAACAATGTACATTAGATGTCGAGATGCCCTAGGAGCTTGACACCGAGCAGAAGGATGGCAACAGGTCCTCGCCCCAAAGAAACTAGGGTGTAGTTAGGAGAATACCCTGTCCATAGCTTGCTGCCGAGAAGAGTCTTCATGTTCAGAACTAGCTAAATTTTATCTGGGTCAAGGCTTTGTCTTGTTTCTAATAGACTTTTTAAAAGTCTGTTGCTATTGTCACTTTTCTTAATGAGAAATGTGCATCATTTCATCATACATCGGTTTCCTCCTTTATCTCTTCTGCTATATGAAAGGCAGAGGGGTGGGCATCCTGTTTTCTCCCACGCTGTCGTAGCTGTTGGTTTCAGAATAAGTTGAATTTAAGCTCTGAACTGGGGAGGAATTCATTGCAGTCCTCATGTTGGTAAGCATTTACTCATGCAGAGCCACTGGGATGACTCAGCTAAGCGTGGGCGGCAAACCAACACAAGTCAGGATTGCTGGCGCTCTGGAGCCAACACCTATTTTGCTTGTTAAACTGTGGCCTGGACTGTTTGGAAATACGAGGGCTTTGTTTTCTACCCTGTATGTTCCTATCGTAAGCATAACGCATGTCTTTTCTGTAAAAATCTGTCAATCAGATACAAATTACGGAAGCTTTTCAAAGCAAGGTTCGGCGACGTTGCTTGTAATTTCAGTTGTCACACGCAATACACCTTGTACAACAGGATTTCATCGCTCGCAATTGCCAGGAGAGATTTCTCAGTATACGTGACATGTAAATGACACCGGTGTCACTGCACATAAGCCTGTGGTTACGCTTGTGTCTGTTCCCATGTGTGCTACCTCCAAACCTGCGTGTCCCGGGAGTTCAGAGCTAGGCTAAGCGCCGGCACCCTTCCCCTCGGGGATGGCCGTGCATCCCAGTTGCGATGGCAGCCCCCAGCTCGTGTGGGTCATCCCTGCACGTGCCACAAGCAAGCGTCGTCCTGCTCAGGACGTGCAGCTTGTTTCTACATGCAGCTTTCTTGTAGAAAGGACGAGCAGAGAGAGGATGGGCTCCCCGGCCGTGGTGACACCGGATGATTTCGCCGCAGCGGCAGCCGGCGGAGGGGTGCTGGGGACAGGCTGCCGGAGCTCGTGGCGGCAGCATCGCCAGCAGATATTCCTTCCCCGGAGTGAGTGAGAGGCCAGGGATGGCAAGCGGAATAATTGTTTCTGATTGAAGTCAAATTAAAATGTAGAACCTGGATAGCGGTGGTGATTTACGACACTGTAGCTGAACTATAGGTTTTAATAATGTATTTTAGCTCCTACAATGATGGAGGAAATGCACCAACTTCTATTATCCTAAAAAAGAGAGGGAGCTTTGCATGGAGGTGCTTGCTCCAAAATGCAAAGTTCATCTGAGTTTCTTTTTCTGGTCATCTCAGGAAACAAAAAAAATCTAATGTGCTTTTAGTGCATGCGATTGACCATCCTGTTAACTTGCCTGGCCATGAGAATCTAAGTTCAGTTATCCACGATACCTTTTTTTTTTTTTTTGTAACTCCTCCGGTACACCAGCAGGTAAAAAGTACCCAGAGAAGGTATTTTATTCCGAATAAAAAATTGTAGTCTGTTGAATTAAATTCTTTGTAGCAGAATCCCTGGACTTCCAGTTAAATATTCTTTTTCTATTATGGTTTATGACCCAAGTCCTGACAAAATTCTGCCCTACAATTTCAAGAACATTCAAGGAGAGAAGAGGTAGACAGGTGATTTACAGGTTAACATTTTCCTTAGGTCTGTGTACTACTTGTTTATTTAGAGATAATTTGCTTAAGCAGGCAAAGATCATGCGAGAATGGGTTTTGTTAGTGTGTTTATAGATCAATCATAGTTTGATTACTGTAAGTCTATCCTGTTAACAAATATATTTCTCATCAAACATTAATTAGACAGGGTTTCACACATGGGGACAATGCTGTGGAACTTCATCACTGTCACAACGTTCATCGTCGTAGGTTATACATGAAGTGTTTTGTCCACTGTGTCCCTTCTTTGTTTAAGGCCCACTCTAAGCCAGTGTAATTTTCTTTGCATTTTAATATAGATTTTCAGTTTATTGAATCAAAGTGTTGGGGTTTATTTTCTTTAAAATAATTCTTTTAATAGCTTGTCCAGCATGAAAACTTGTAAAACAAACCCCAGCTTCTGCATTTCATAGTCAAACATTAGAGAAATACAAATCCTGAATCCAGTGCTGGAGTTAGGCTTCGTGGGTTCATAAAATCAGAGAGAGGGAAGTCAGAAAGACTGTAGAGAAAATGGAAGCAGAAAGGAAAGTGGAGAGGGAAGCTAGACAAAGTGGATCTGTTAGTTAGTTAAATCACCCGTGGGATCAGAATCCGGAGCTGCCCATGGACTGCAGTCAACAAGGGGCTTTCTCACCTTTGCCTCTCTGAGGTCAACACCAGGTGTAAGTTAGAGAGAATAACATTTGGATTATAAGATTTAAAAACCCTACCCAGCAGGACGAGGTGGATTTAAACCACCATGGTAATTCTTAAATCAATTTGGTCTCCAGATTTGCACTGTTACGATATCAGGGAATCCCAGGCAGAGAAGTGGTTGGTTTGGAATGGATGAACTGGAAGGAAAGAAGATATAAGCAAGGGAATGAGTGGGAAGAGAAAAAGAGTGAAGATCAGGAGGGAAGACTGATGAGAAATTGTTCTGTATTAGGTTGTAAGTGGGATGATAATTTATTTTTTTCTTGGCACAATGAAACTGCTTAAAGGGAGGAGTTATTAGCTTTTCTTGATCATTATGCCAAATGGGGAATTTGGAATGTGGACAGCTGGGAAAACAGAGGTTTTGAGGAAGAAGCTGACTAACTCTTTTATTAGTACTATCTGCAGCCAATGTAATTGCCATCTCAGTTCTGGAATAGCAAGTAATGGCTTAACAGAAGCAGGGAATGTAAAATAGTTAGTCCTCTGAGTGATGAAGTCTAAATATGTGCAGCGCAAGCAGCAGTCGTGGTTATGTTTACTATGGAGCCATCTGAAGAGGATGTTGTACAGACTAACGCCGACGGGGCTGCAATAACACCGTGTTTAAAGGGTCGGGTTTGAACCATCACAGTACTCGGTGCTAGAACCATTTGGGGTCTGCTTGCTCACCAGTAAAGCCAGAAGAAAAAATTGTCACTGTTTTGGGAAAGGTTGAGGGCAGATTGCTTTGACATTTAGTAAAGCCGGGAAAGACCCAGTGCCCATCATCAGCCTCCTGGTTTGCACTGTTATTTCTTTGCAAAATGATAGAAAACATTCATCTGAAACACATGTCTAAGCATTAATCAGGGCAAACCCATCAATTCAACAGGGATACTCTATTTTATCTGGACTATACATTGTCACGAGAAGCCACATTATTTCTGCATTAATTCTTCTCCCTTTCCTGTATATTTTTGTCTTTCCGCCTTCTGATTGGTATTTGTTGAAGATATCTATGCACAAATAGCCTTCTTCTCTTGTGCCCTTCCTGCCCACACATTACAATTGAGCCCAAGTGACACAACAAGCTGTTGCTGTAGAAGTTACTGAGATATAAACAGAGAGACGCAGCCTTTGTTATCTAGACATGAAGGAGGAAATGGAGAGTGGGGAGGGGTGTAGATTGTTATTAACTTGCAGTTGGAATGGATTCGAGCTGCAACAGCAGTGGAAAGGTATATATTTACCTTTAAGTGTCTTGCTTAGTTTTGTGTGTTCATATGAGTTCCCTTTTACGGTGTGCAGTTTCTTTCAGAGATTTCCAGAATTCCCTCTTCAAAGGACTCTTGCAAAGCAGCAGAGCTATGCCATCTTAGCAGAGAAAATTACAAATTACTAATTTAAGTGCTCCTCAGAATCATTTTCTTTTTGTTTCGTATAATTTCCACACTTATAAAATCAAACTTTCAGTTAAATGTTTATACAGTAATTCAGTCAGCTTAAGCCATCTGCTAGCGTGGCATCTGCAGAGTTGTTTTGATGCATACTCAGTATTGTTTCCTTCACATATCTTGTAGCCTTGTTTTTGGTTGCAAAGGGATTTTTTTTTTTTCAACACAAAGGAAGTGCTCTTTATATCCCTGGATCTAATTGTCAGCTTTATTTCCAAACTCTACTTCAAATCAACTTCTTATACCTCTAAAAACCTTATTCTGATTGACGTTTACTTTTCAAGACCTGTATTCAGGCTTATCTTGCTCTTTTATTATACTTGCCTTTATATCAGTATTCAAAAAAATCCTTATCATTTGTGAAGAGTATAGGTGGGCTTGGAACATTAGTATTCATACGTGCATGTTAACAACTGTTATAGCACGTACCAGAGGGAAAATATTATTTCTTGTAAATGCTCAATAATTACAGTCTTTATTGCATCAAAACCTGTGTTTTGACAGATAGTGGAAAGCTTTCAAAGCTTGTGTGGGATGGATGACAGATAGCTGCAGGTGGAAAATATTTTTTTAGATATTGGGTTTTCTATCACTGATACTGTAAATATTCTTCCAAAATAACATTAACCTTCCAAACGGGGTTGGTAGTGTTCAATGATAATATGTGTATTAGCAAAAGATACCTGGGAAATAATTCTTAATGTTTCCATCTAATTAATCTATGGTTGGGACATTAATGTCTCTTTTCATTAAGTTGGGAAGTATGAAAGACTAGAAAATTACTGCTGTGCTGGATTTAGAGCTCTAGGTATAATTTGAATGGATGTGCTAAATTCTTGGCCATAACCTGCACTAACACCTAGTCTAAAAAAAATCAAAAGGAAAAGCTTACCTGCTATTGGAGTTTGTAAGAATACCTGGATGCTTTTAAGCCATTTGGAGCATATGCCTATGTGAGTGGATTGTTTTATACATCTTAAGATAAATTCCCCACTTATTTTCAGCACATGTGCTACCTTGGTTTGTGTAAACACCAACACAGAAAAAGAAGTTGGATGGCAACTTTTTCCTTTTTTTTTTCAAAGTCTTCTCTTTTATTCGATAAACATTTGCATTTGCAGTTAAGTTGCGTCAACCAGTTATAACATTACTGCAAATGAGGTCATGAGAAGTCTGAGAAAGTTCAGCTGAATTTGCAGTTCTTTTGTTTGGAGTGTAGATGTTCTGATCAAGTTTGTGCTATAGTCAACTGGACCTAACAACATGATTTGTGCTGAAAGCCTAACTCCTGTGTTTTAAGAGTTTAACGAGCACAATAGCAATGCTGCCACCTCATTTGGACACATCCTGGGTTTTGTGTGAAATGCCTGAGCCTCTGCAGTTTCAAGTGTCTCTCGAGTATTAAGATACCTCAATAATCTAATAGGATTTCAGGTTTTCAATGAGTTTGAGGGTAATCCAGTTGTGTTTATTCCATCTTGAACACTATGTTTGTAATGTGGAGTCTATCGAAGTCAGTGGCAAGGCTCCCACTGACTTTAATGGGATCAGATTGCAAACGTAGAGAGAAAAGGCAGTGGGATGTAAGAGTTCTGTCAACCGCCTTTAATATTGCACCTAAATTGAGAAGACCATTTCTCTTACTTCGAGGTTGTTGGGATGCTAAAGTGTACTTGACAGATGTCTTGTGAAGGGTTTGAGCTGATTGCTGAAAGTAGCTCTCAGCAGCCCTCTCACAGACTGATAGTGAATGCAAGTTGGGTTTGAGCATCACTCCATTCAGAATGATTAAATGAGGCAGAGACAAACTATCTGACATCAAGGGCTGCCACCTTTTATTAGCCCCTTACATCACACAGAAGGCCAGAAGGCACCAGCCAGATATGTGGGCAGATATAAGATATTCAGATTCAAGCTATGCTTAACTGATAATACCGCTGGAAAACAAATTAACTGTGTCTGGCTCCTGCAAGGGTTCAAATGTGACCCTTTATCCTTTTTTTCACAATTAGATGGATCATCTCAAACTGTAGACTATGATACCATTTCAGATGACCAGTAACTTTCTGAAGAATGATTCTTTTCCAAGAAAAAGTACAAAGAGCTGAGACACATGGACTAATTTTGTACTTGAACCGTTTGTTTCATAGATGGGACTCCCTGTGTTATGTCATTCCTTGAGAAGTCAGCAGGGGTCACTTAAGTTCATTATTTTGCAGCAAATTCACTTTTGGACTTGTCAGAAAGTAAGAGCAAAAACTCCTTTAGGTATGTATCATTTACGCCACTGAGTGATTTTTCCTTCTATAATCTAACTAGGCTGAAAAAAGTGATCAAAAGTATGTAAGGAGAGTTAGATAGTACAGCTCCAATACAGCATTTGGACAGAACATAAATATATTTCACATGTTGCCAACTGAAAAAGATTATGCCACTTAAGAGCATATTGCACTTTAATAGAAATTTATTGTCAAAAGAGTATTCTCCTAGAAGGGTATGGCATTGTGGAAAAACAGGGGATAGAGATCTTGTTACAGACCATCATTTTTACTTGTGTGAAGCAAATGGAAAAATGCTGAGATAGAGTCAACTGGCTGGTATTGACTGAAAAGGATCGTCTGTGCATTTGCTGGGAAGCCAGACACGTTTCCATTCCTCCTACTGGAGAGAGCAGGATAGATGTGTATCCTGTCGAAATAATGTGTTTCTCTCTTTGAGTGACAGCATACGTGCACGTTCACGCTGAGGAGGTGCGTGCAGCTCCAGCTCTCCAGCCCAGATGCTCCCCGGCTCAGCACGTGCACGTCGCCCTTCCCTCCCGCAGCCATGGCGGGCAGCGCAGGAGGTGCCACGCTCACGTCCCTCCTCTGCCCTCCACCATGGCATAAGCATGCTAGAAAAGAAACAGAAAGAGTACGTTCAAAGAGAGGAGCATGACTGAGCGCGCAGCCGGACTGCTGCAGAGCCAACGAGCAAAGACCCGGCGGCCAAAGACGTGGGGACTGCTCTTGGCTGCAGCCCTCAAACCCAGCCCTGGCACTAGTGGTATTAGGGCCTTACTTGACGGATTATGGGCTGAGAAAACGACATAGAAAACACCATTAAACAGAAGGAGAGGTCAGAGCAAAGGGGATAGACTTCCCCCCTCTCCGAGTCTCTGCGGAGGCTTACGAAAGGGGATGGTGTTGAATCTAAATGGTGCGCATCCCGGGTCAGGGAGTGCATCGCATCCCGAGACAGGACTCCACGCTTTGAAGAAAACAGCCCTGGAGTATGCATCCTTGGTGGTGGGTCTTGGGGGATTTATGACATGGTGTTCCCTCGGGAAAGCTTTGGCTGCATTTTTGGGAAGGGGTACGGGTCCAAATATTGCAAAAGCTGTGTTTTCAACATTGGTTGCTTCTTAAAGGTCTATTTAAGGAAATAATTTAAAGGAAAGGTCCACAAAACCCTTGTTTACCCTAGCTGAAATCCTGTAGTTTTCTGTGTTTGTTTTGTATTTCAGATTTTTTTCATGTAGGATGAACAAGTTATTGAAGTTCCAGTAGGATTCCCTCTCCAGTAGGATTTCCACTTTTCAAGATGGGTTCATCAGAAACAATCTTGAATAACAGCCAGAGGAATAGCCCAAAGAAAAACTGTCTTTTGTCTTTGTGGTGGAAATGATGTTAGCTTATTTGTAAGAGGAAAACCATGCTGTTGTCAAGAAAAAATGTGGACATCCAAAAGCTGGGATAGGAAGAGCCTATGGTTTTGAAGCATTGAGTGGCATGTGTGGGCTTGGAAAGGGACTTCCTTTAATCCTGAGGTCGTACCGGCTAGAAACAACTGACGGTGTTTCATAAATATCGTACAAAAAGAACAGGATAGCATGGGTTTCCACCTGCATGATCCAGAAGACCTCCACATCCATCTGTTATGTACCCAGAGCAGTTGCCTTCCCCAATCCTTTCTTTTATCTTACCTGCCTAACTCGATCAGGACACACTGTTTTCTTTGCGGTGGACTTGGCATGCATTGGCAGTGCAGGTTCATGCTTTTCGGTTAGTGCCAGGACACTGACCTGAGAGCAGAGCTCTCTGGGCTCCCATTGCTCAGCCTCCTCTACCCTTGCATTACAATTTTGTGGCTAGATTGAGTGAGAGGTTCAGGAAAAGGAAGCTAATGGTTCTCGCAGATTAGACTGTCTTTTGCCAAAAGAGTTTAAGAGGTGCATGTCTTAGTATAACAGTATTGGCATCATTAGTACTGCAGCACAGAATGCTATCCAAGGAGCCTAGCTGAGGCTGGAAAGAAGTGCTGCAGACAAACGAAGAAGGCAGCATAAACCCTCTAATCCTTCCACAGATAAAGCACTGAGGGTGTTGCATAGAGCTAATCAGGGACACAGAAATCATCAGCGTAACAGATGTAAGAAAGAGCACTGCACAGAGAAGAAAAGAGAGTTCAGCTGAATATAGGTCTGGCCAGATGTGCAAACATACACCTAAGCTGATAGAAATAGGAGCAAGGAATAAGTAAGTAGTCTTCAGCAAAATTTAGGATGCCCCAGTAATGTCGTTCCTCACCTTACCTCTATTATGGAACTTACTCCTGAATTTCTTTGCTTCCTTTATTCTGCCATTGATTAACCTGGGTAGGAATGTTCTCTTTTTACATTCCTTTTTTCTTTGTTACTTGGTTCGTGGTTGCAGTTTGTTCATCGTGCAGTTGTCTTAAAAGAGCAAAGGAAATTTGACATGGCAACTGAAGGCACAGAGATGCAAAGGTGCTTCATAGTCTGATGAGGTCAAGAAGTATCATTATCTCAATGCACAAAACTCTGTTACTAAATGTGAGTATGATTTGTGTGTGAGAGTCTCTGTGAGCAATACGAAACAATTGCATGAAAGGCAGCTGTGGTGCTGCATGCCCAGATACTTTATTAGCGTTCACTTGGTATTTTAAGTGAGCAATATATATATGTATGTATGTAAATATACACATACACACTTGTGTATTTGAATTTCAGTGTCTAGTAGCATTAGAGAAGCCTGCCGCTGGACAACATCAGTTACTGCATCTGTAGAATTACTGTTGGACATGTACTGATTTCCTACTAATAGCCAAAGTGATCATTCAACCTACATTTAGCATGCCTGGATTTAAAATGCAAAACAGCAACAAACTTCATGCAAATGTCAACTCTGCCTATGTTCTAGGGTGCATGTCCAGAGGAGGAAACAATAAGTTTATTCTTCTCCCCAATTAGACTTTTGTGAAAGGCTCAGTTATGTCTCCAACTATCACATTGAACACGCACTAAAGCAGCACATTAATGTGCCTTTTAATGCTTCTTAGGAGTAGATCAAAAGAAATGTCAGGTGCACTTTACATTCCTCCCGTGATGTGTCTGAGGCTGTTAGTGCGTCACCTCTGCGAGGGCCGTGTTCCCAGCCCGCCGCACTGGGGCTTCGGGCGCTCCTCGGGACCGCCTGCCTCCTGAAACGCTCAAGGATTTACCATGGCACCGCTACACCGCGTGTCTCGGCTCCAGTTTGCTGAAGCCGGTAGAGTCCTGCTGCTCTCACTGAGAGCAGGGTTTGGCCTTTGCTCTTCAGGGGGAGAGAAGAGTTTTTGAAATCAATCCTGGCGAAAATGACTTAAAACTCAACGTTCTGGAAAATGGAACTTAATTAATGGGAGCAAACTTGCAAACCTCCGCTGTAAACTATTATTATTTTTTGTTTGCTTGCTTGAGGGAATATGTCAGAGCGGTGTTTACCTTTACTTAGTACAAGCTCGCTGTTCTACCCATCATTTATTTTTAGGTGATTAGCAGGTGGACTTGTGGCTCTGTCACTCTCTGAACACAGGATGCTTTAAAAGGGCAAGAGACAACTTTCCCTAACAAGGACGGCATCATCGTTTCACTGGTCCTGCATTGCTCGGCTCCCTACCTAACCGTGTGGTGACAGGGCTAGTATCGGCCAAAAGATCGCAGAGTGCCTTTAGTGTGTGAGACACAGCCAGGGTATCCTGGGCACCCACTTCTATACCAGCCACTGTGAAAATAGAGTTGAGCCTCTGAGGTTTGCAAAGCTGAGTGGGTATAGCGGAAGACAAACGGTGAAGAAAAGGTACCCGGGGCCAGATATAGGATCAAAACTGCAAAGCAGGAGACAAGGCTAAGGAAAGCATGTGAGAAGGAAAGGAGAAGCAGGCGTATGGGGGAAAGAAGAAGCAAGGAAAAAGAAATGCTGCAGTGTGCAGGATGAGATGGACGAGGACAAGAGGCTGGAATTAATGCAGAAGCAGGGAAGCAGTGAGAAGAGTTCAAGTTTTGTAACAAAGTTCATTTCTATATGTTTTCCTCTTTCAAATGGATGCTTTGAATAAATAGTGCTTTCATTTCCCATGAGGCAGAGGTGAATAATAAGTACCTCATCTGGGGACGCCGATCTCCCTAACATCAGTCATCTGCTTGCAGCCTTACACTCCGGCAGTGCTTTGGCTGAGCAAATTAGCCTGAAGTGTTGTGCCCTTGGCTGGCAAATCCTTTCAACCCGGTTGAACGGACAAAATGAATACCCAGATTGTTCCTACGTCTGTTATTCTCTCGTGTTTATCTGGCTGAGCTGTCAGTCAGACCATTATAACTGTGGTGCACACTCAAATGACTTGTCCACTCACAAAGGCAGAGTCTGTTGATGATAAGCTAAACAAAACTGGAGAGCGACTGTTGACAGAGTTGGGGGATCTTGCAAATGTCTCAGGTAAAAGCAGAAATGCAATTTGGGAAGGTACAGAAGGAGCTTTTCTTACGCGTGTGCAGCTTTAAAGTGTTCGCTGGAATTTGTCGGCAGACGATAAGTGGGCATTTATAATGAATCGGGTTTCGCTCTACTTTAAACAAATTAAGCAGCACGCAGATTTCCGAAACTTGAATGTAAGGCTATATTGCTCTTATTAGAATTAGCCTGAAAGGACATAATGTACTCACACGGGCTTTGCCAGGACAGAGCGTAGCTGCGATCTGCCATGTGCCGTCCTCTGCCCGGTGCCGGCGGGAGGAGTGGCGAGCACCCACAGTGCCTCGGGTGGGCTGTGCGGGGCTTGCTGGGGAGAGCGGCCAACCTCCCCACAGGGCTCTGCATACAGTGAACCCCGGGGTTTAATTACCCTGCTTCAGGTTTGCAGGTCCTGTGGGTTTGAACGTGTCGGGTGCTCGCTCCTTCCCAGGCAGGGAAGACGTTTGCACGAGGGGGGGTCATTGGTTTTACTCATAAAAGGAATTGGGCTTCTTAAATAGCCAGCAAAGCACTGAATGACACAGGTGAAGTTCTGTGTGAAGATTTATTTCCCGACTTTTAATTTTTCCACTAGGACCCTGAGTTAGAAGCAGAACTCTGAGCCACTCCTGAAACTAATTTGATTGCGTGACGTTAAATAATACAGTGCCTATCTGCTGAATGTGAATATAGCCAAAGCCTTCCTGGTCCTTTAGCCTCATGTTTGTGATCATAATTAATAAGCTTAAAGTTTACAGATTGCGAACGTGAACACAGTCTCACGTGTTTGAACAGTGCTGAGCCATATAACAGAAAATGTCTCCTCCACCTCCCTCCCAGGCGGAGAAGCTCATTCAATGCTGGATTGTCAGAAGAGTTTTCTTCACCGTCCCAGCATCCTACTCTCTGCAGCGGAAAGGGAAAAGACGGGACTGAGTAAGGCTGCAGTGGTTTAAATCCTCGTAAGCGTCATGAAGGAGCAGAGGGAAGTTTCAGTAAAGAAGGTCCTATATCTTGCTGAGAGTTTGTTACGATTCACAGTTAGTGAGGGAGATGCCACTGAGAGTGTGGCACAGCACGGCAACATCTCTTTTATCAGCAGCTGGTGCCTTCAAAATCCCAACCCCAGTAGCCTTGTTGGCTGTGATGATAACTGTAACGGATGGTACAGCTATTTTTCATCAAATGCTTGTTAGTCAATTTATTAGATTCCTAATATACTAATGCACTCATTTGGCAGGCAGCTCAGCAAACGAGACTTGCAGTGGAGTGTACTCATTCAGAGTCACGGTAACTCGCAGGTTGCTGATTTCTCATCAGCACTCAGAAGATAATTTGCAAATGTGCCATTTATCATTATGCGCTTTGTAGAAGCAGATCTCATGAATGGGATAAACAGATAAGAGTCCAATAATGAACATTTCCTTCCCAAACACCATTACCAGCTTCTAGAGTATTATGGTTTATATACATTGCACATACTGCACCCATACGTGCATCTGACTTTGCATGTGCTAGTAAAGTAGCTGGGGACACAGCTTTTTAAGGATGGCTAATGCACTTATCGATCTCTCTGCCGAGGGGCACAGTTGGAGTAGGTTAGACATTGTCTACCGAAAGACGTAAGACTTTTATTTGTAGTAGTGTAAGAAGTGATGGATGTGTGTGGACTTTTTCACCATGAAAAGCCACCGCTAACCTTCATCTTTCCTTTTTCTCACCGGAAACTGCGAAAAGCCACTGGTAAAGCCAACAAAAGGATTATTCAGAGTCTGGATGGTAAGGATTGTATGGCAGAGGTTGCTAAAGGAGCACTTTTTTTCCACACCAAAGATAACACACGGTATGGATGCTCTGACCTGTACTCCTGTTCGCCACTGCATTTGACTTTGCATCGATGACTGCTTTTTATTTGCGTGTTCACTTTTTACTGGGAAGAAGTCTAAAGTAACAGTAGCCAGGCGAACAGTCTGCAAATGTGATTCCTGTCTCCTCTTGTGACATTCAGGGTGGAAGCCCTGCATACAAATCGGTACTACTTATTTTTGCTTCTGCAGATGTGATTTTATTAAATGAAAGGTGTAACAAGAAGCCCAGCATAGGAAGGAGCCCTTTTGCCAAATGGCTCTGTGTGTTTAGCTCTGCGACTGCTCTCCAGCAGGGCCGGGAAACCATGCAAAGATATTGATAATTGATTCCGTTTTATATAAGTTAAAAACTAGCTTTTCCCTCCTAGTGTGAAGGTAATGGGTTTTGTCTGTAGAAAGATAATAATCCTATGAACCATTTCTACGCCCTCTATTAAAGAATAGTACAGCTTGCACTTGAACATAATGCCCATGTCAGCGCAGCTTTTTAAACATTCATCTTAAAAGAATCTTCAAGGACTGGAAACAGATCTTCCCCAGACACCAAGCTAAGTTTGAGGAACTTAAAAAGTCACGAAGATCCTGTCAATTAATGTGTTTATTCCTATACATCTACTCTGGAAAAAGCATCTTCAGACATGAAAGCTGTTTTCTTTCGATTAAAAAGTTGTCATTGCATTTAGTTTCCATAGATAATGTAGAGGGGATTTTTTCTTCCCTTACCGTGTTGGGGGATAAATGCAGCTCTTTTTTCTTCGTACCATTTTCCTCATAGGAATCTTCATTTATTACGTGAACAAAAAAAGAAGGAAAAAGAGAGCTAAATTGAAACCTCGCTTCCAAATTTGTATGCAGGAGGTGACTTGATTTATAAGCTTAGGTAATTTCATTTTTGTTCACACTCCTTCAATTGAAAGGATCCCACAAACAGTGTTACAGCACTGAAGGGAAGAGATGGGGAAATTTATCAAGCTATTTATCAAATTATTTTTACAGTCTGTCAAAGTCATAAGCATGCTAGAAAAGAAACAGAAAGAGTACGTTCAAAGAGAGGAGCATGTCTGAGCGCGCAGCCGGACTGCTGCAGAGCCAACGAGCAAAGACCCGGCGGCCAAAGACGTGGGGACTGCTCTTGGCTGCAGCCCTCAAACCCAGCCCTGGCACTAGTGGTATTAGGGCCTTACTTGACGGATTATGGGCTGAGAAAACGACATAGAAAACACCATTAAACAGAAGGAGAGGTCAGAGCAAAGGGGATAGACTTCCCCCCTCTCCGAGTCTCTGCGGAGGCTTACGAAAGGGGATGGTGTTGAATCTAAATGGTGCGCATCCCGGGTCAGGGAGTGAATCGCATCCCGAGACAGGACTCCACGCTTTGGAGAAAACAGCCTTGGAGTATGCATCCTTGGTGGTGGGTCTTGGGAGACGGTGTTGGCAAAGCAGGGAAAAAAATAAACAAAAAAGCAACTGAGATTGAAGGAACCAGTCTAGTAAGAAATCTTTAATTTCTAATGAGCTTTAAAGGATTTGAGAGAGTTGATTTTTTTTAACAAACCAGTTCAAGTACATGCCTTTAGATTATAAAAGTACCTGAAATTGCCTAGAATATCAGCATGCATAGCTTGTTAGTATTTACATATATTTACATAGGAAAACAAGAGAAAGATCTACAGTTATTTACAGTCTACATAGGAGAAGAGAAAGGCAGCATAATTGTATTTCCTAAAATACAGTAGTTGAACAGTCAGCACATGCATATTAAGATATATTTGCATGATAGAACGCAAATGTTTTAAGACATACCTTTTTAACTCCCTATGCTAAGGTATAGCATATAAAGGTAATTTTTTTTTTGTTTTGTTTTGTTTCTAGTCTATTTGCATCAAGTGCTTTAAAATGTTCACTAACACAGCGGCAGCATTATTTACCCTGGCAATTAAAGCAACAGTACACACGATAATTTCCTACTAACTAGCAACAAGCTGCTGGTGAATGAAATATCTATTGTTTCTCATTATCCATCGACCAACATACAGGGATCTCTCCTTGTAAAGGCAGTGCCTAAGCTATCACCATTAATTATAGAAGTAATATAAATGAGACTCTACAGTATGTACTAAATGAAATATTAACAAGGCCAGTGTCTTTGAGCCTGAAAGATGCACTAACAGGGCACACTTTACAGCAGGCTATCTATGAAAATCACACATACATAATACAGGAGTGCCTGGCTTACAGCTCTAAGCCTAGACTTTAGAGGCCTGTTTGCTAGATCTGTATTATTGCAAAATACATTCCCTTAATTAGTTTCTGGAAGACAGAGTTAGTACTTAATTTCTTACCATGATATGTCCCCATCATAACACCCTGTGAGTTTTCAATGCATTGCATGACTGAAATGTGTGTGTCTGCGTGTGTATGTGCATATGTGTGTGTGTATCAACAGATGAAAAACAGTCTTTATCTTTAAAACTGAAACAGCTTGTTAAGTATTTGTCCCAAAAGGTCACTTGCTTAAGAAGCACTGTGTTGTGTGGGTGGGTTTTTTTCACTCATATCTAAAATGAAAGTCCGTCTAAAGAATTACCTGTGCAATGAAGGAAGAAGCCACATGTCAGTACTGTGATGACATTCTTTGCGATTCTGCATATGAAAAAGTCTAAATTTTGACTAGTAATAGTATTAAAAAGCTATATAAATATATACAGCATATACAGTTACTGTATGTATACATACATTTATATAAAGTATATATATAATTAAAGTCAGGTACAGCAAAACCATAAAACATTTCAAGTCAGCCTAAGTTAATAAAAGAAGTGATTTCAATGAATTGTCATCTATATATGCCCAAACACCAGCCAGCCCTATTCTGATGATTTAGTTGCAGCAGCATATCTAATCTGTCTGTTGGCAGGATATGTTTGTTGTCAACAACCTGTTTTGCTCAACTCTTCAGATTACCCTTGCCCAGAAGAATGCACCCTCAGCTGGCAGGTTATGTGTTTCGGGAGGATTTCCAATATCCTCCATAGGATTTCCATTTTTGACAGTGGCCGAGAAGTCGTGGTAGGACTCCTCTTTCTACAGATGTACATCGCAAAATCTCAGGAAGTGAGTGGCAGAGATTTTCAGGTATGACCAGCTCCCAGTAGTGCTGTCGTGATGCCCAAGGACAGTCCCTTACACGCACTTTGCTTCTCTCTCCCCTGGCCAGTGTTGGCACATAGGGCAGGGGACAAGCAATGGACAGCAACATAATATGGTCAACCTGATTGCACCCTTACCCTGTTACACTCTGAAATGAAGATCAATAATTTTCCTTGGGGATTTTTTTTCCAAATCCAGAAATGAGCAGGAGCGTGCAGTAGCGCACCACTGCTCTGTACCAGCCTGCGAGAAGAAAAGAGAAGCAATACTGGATCGTAGCAATTTGCATGCAGTGTTCAAAACTGCCACTTCAGTGGAGCAATGATGTCTTAAAAGTGTAAATCAGGTGTGAATGGGAGTTCAGCAGGCAGGAGAAGAACATGCAGAAGTGATCTGCTTGGAAATGGGATGTGGGTAGAAAGGCCAGGGTGAGCAGCCTGCGGGGCGTGCTGCTGCTCCTGCTGTTGAAATGCTGGTTGGGCAAGGTAAAGCCATATGCTTCATTAAAGTTCTTGAAGCTTAAGATGGCTCTGTGTCAGGCTTGAAAGAATTTTCAGAAGCTGAATGTGGACTTTAATAAGATACTGGGAAAAGGAAGGAATACGGTGCTGCCTGTGGAACCAGCTCCCTTCCAGGTGCTGTGGTAAGAGCATTCAGGTTGCACGGACGTAGGTGTCTGGTGCTGTCTTAAACATTGTATGGCTTTATCTGAGATGTCTGTGAGGGGCTGGCAAACACAATACCAGACCTATGGGAATTTTTGTGCTCTTCTGAAGGACAGCTGTAGAGCGTGCGCAATATCCTAAGGCAGCTCAGGTGTCTTAAGACCCACGTTAGGCAACTGAATCCCACCCCTGGTGTGCCATGATGGCTCCTTCTAGCATATACAAAGGGTAGGAGAGATGAACCCATGGATCACCCTTTCAGGGGCCGGCTCCCTCTAAAGCATCCATTTTTTGAAGAATTCAATAGTGTTTTGGCTAATAAGAGTTTTACCAAGTTCTCTGTGAGCTGGGCATAAAGAAACAGGGTGAAAGAGGGAAGAGACTGGAGTAGAGCCCGGTGTAACAGAGAGCTTCACAGGTTAAAGAATTAAGTTTACACAATAGAGAAAAATATGCATGATTTTAAAAGGTAATTACATTTTTATCAGCTATTTTGCCAACCTTGTTCTACATCTTCTACACATTTTAATAATGGTTTATAATATAAGACTTTATACTTACACAGTGCCTTTCAACAATAAGTGTGAAAGCACTTCATAAATCCCAACTGGTCCTCACAACACCCCTGTGAGGTGGGGAAATAATACTACTCTCCCCATTTTACAGCTAGGAAAAGTGAGGTACATGGAGATGAAGTGACTTGTCCAAGTTCACTAGGGAAGTAAAAGTTGAAAGGAGAAAACCAACCCAGTTCTCCTGACTTGATTTCCTGTATTGTATTTTTTTTTTCCCCCTGTGGAATGATTGCAGACAGTCTGTTTAACCCTGGATGTTGGAGGCTGGAAGATTTCAAGCACTGTTGTTGTCGTAATTAAGAACATACGGGGTGTTGCATAACACAAACAACACGGTGCATTATCAAAATACATTTATTACAGTGGACACGTTTTCTTTTGCAAAGTTAAAACCCAGAATGTAAGTTAAATATAGCTGCGTATAGTGAATAGTTGAAATAATCACTAGGTCTTAATGCCTCAAAAGTTGAAAAGAAATCCTCTTCCGTGAACTACTGCAGTTTCCTTACTCAAAGAACATAGCACACTTATCTTCTATAATGTATGTAAAGAATACTGTAAATGTGTAAAGGTCTTAATGACACTAAGAAAAGTTACAGCATGAAACCAACTATTCTTTGGAAGTAGAGAAGCTGACGGAGTTTTCAGTCTTTGTAGCTGGGAATTAATTGAAAAAGGAATACATCTGAGAAAAAAAAAAAAAGCAGACCTTATAGATTTTGGTTTATCCGTTGTATTATCTTCTAAGAGATGCTTTTCTGGTTTAAATGTGGTGATGGGGGAAGGGGAGGTGGTTGAGAATCTCTGGTTTAGATGTGGTTCGGTGAGACCTTTGAAAAGACTGTAATTACAGAGTCAGTTCAGGTCACGTTTTCCTGCTGGCATTTGGGTGGAGATGGGACCTGAAGTCAACTGAGCCCCATTTGTTTCTTAGATCATATTTGGCAGCTCCAAAGTTTTATTTTTTTAGCTGCAGATATGATTTCAGTTTATCATACTCACCCAAAATAGCAAAGGCAGGTCCCAATTTCATATTTCCTTGCTGAAAAAGCAATCAGGGAATCGTGTTTTCTCCTATTTTTACAGGAGACTAATACATACATATTCTGAGTGTTACTCATAAGATAACTGTGCATCTGGGATTGCTCTGAGTAAGAGGACTGCAGCAGGAACTGAACAGTTCTCCTGTCTTCTCACACGTGAGACTAAAATTTATTCACTGCATCATACGAAAAGTGACTGTCTCTCGCAGCTCTGAACTCCCATGGTAGGAAACGGAGCAAAGTAACGCCTGGAGTTGAGAAGTAGGTCCCTCAGCTAAGAGTGGCCTCAGCTGCAGCTGATACCACCAAACAGCTCCTAAGACTGCTCCTAAAAGCACTTCAGATACTGGGGAATCCTGAAGGTTGAGCGAGGACATGATGATTTTAGACTTGCTAGTGTTTTTCAGAAGAGTTCATCGTGCTCTGCGCTGTTTGCAAAGATTTGGGCTTGATGGGAAAATCTACAAATTCAGCTCATCTGCTGAAACATTTTAACATTACAGAGAAAGGAGTAAGTATATTTTGAGAAAACTGCACCACAATCCCAGCCAGGGGGTTGCTAGCAAACCCAAAAGGAAAAAAATCCACTGTGAGGGCAGTTTTCTCCCAGGAGGTAAGGCAAAGCTCGGGTGCTGAGCTGCAACCTGGAGCGGTGGCCCCCCCAGCCCGCTGTGGCCAGCCTGTGCCCAGCGTGGCCCGCTGGACGGGCACGCGCCCCAGCAGCCGGCCAGCACGTCCCTGCAGCCGCTCGCCCTGAATAGCAACGTCAGGCTTGCGACAAGCGATGGAGCAGATCCTCGGCAATTGCAAATCTGTGGAGCCTCAGAGAAGGCGAGGGAGCTGTGCTGATTTACGCCAGGTGAAGGTGAGGCTCGAGGAACATAAAATTGCAGCTGTAAGTTTAGGGTTTGGTTTGAATAGTTTGGGACTGATCATTGCGGGAATAGGCTCCTTATCATTTTGTTTGTTATTCCAAGGAGATTTTAGATTTCACATCAAATCAGGAAATATAACCCTTGCTGAAGCTAGCTGGTGGAAAGCTTTCCCCTCTCCAGCAGAACAGATCTGAACTCTTCAGGGTGCTTTTCAGAGGCACAAAGAAGGTAGGGGAGACCCCACTGGTTTCATGATCTGGAGTACGTTCATACTACCTCATCTCCACACTGCTGTGTAATGAGTTACTCCACTACAAATGGTATGTTCACAGTGCTGTTGTGTGGATCTGGTATTTTTGCATTAGGGATGTGTTGGCTTTGTCTAATAGTCCTGAGATGAAAACCAGGAACAGCCTGAAGAATTTTAAGGAAGCACTTGCCTTTTAATTTCACTTGAGCTGCTTGCTTTGAATCTGGCCCTTGTCAAATACTCACCTCTCACGTCATTTTGAATTTACCTTTTTCCACTGGCCATCTTTTAAAATCCACGGTGCTAAACTTAACCTCAGGCTACCAAGATAACTGGCCTTTATCCTTAATTTTTCATAAGAAAATAAACCCCTTCTTTTAAAAGAAGCTGATCCCATCTCACTGGCAGGCAATGTTTAGTGCCGTCTGCGTGCCCTTAACAGAGTTTAGAGTAGATCTTATTCATTTGTAGCTGATAAATACATAGATAAGTTATGGCTTTGTTTCTATTATTTATATGCTTGGTATGCAAACTTGCTTCAGAGCAGGAATCTAATTTTAGAAAATAAACATGCACTTGAAAGTAGGCAAATCTGAAAACTAAACATTAACTGTGTAATATGTTTTCTTATCAGGAACATAAATGGTATCTTAGAATACTAACGGATGCATTACATATATTAATGAGGGTTTTACCGTACACCGTATCTCACGAACCCCTTTTCTTTTACTGTTAAGATATTCAATATTAATTTGTATTCAGTGCCATCAGTTACAAATTGACAGCTAGCAGTTATGAAATAAATGCCTATGAACTAGTAGCTACTTAGTATTTTCATCTCAACAAAGGATTTTGGAAGGATGGATAATTGAGATCTTTGAGCCTCAACTATAAATAAACAGCAACTGCTGTATAAATCCCACCCTGCTGCAGTTGAAGATTGTATTACAAAACTGACAAATGATTTGCGGAAGAGAATGATGAACCCTTATTACTAAGACACTCTTCAACTTAATCCAAAACAAGATTCCTGGGTAATTTTACGTACGCTAGAAAGATTGATAGCGTGGTGCTTGCCTAGCAGCTTTCAAATGTTTGACTGGATCGGAAATGGCATTGAGGCATGATTAAAGATTCAGTTGGGCTTCTCACAAATTCTTTATCCTGTGTATTCATCATTGCAACCCGCTGCCTTTGTTGCAGGTTAAAGAAGGCTGACCCCCAGCTCTGGTGATTAGCACCCTGTACAACTGACGGACGAACGGAAAAAAAAAAGTTTAGGTTGCCCAGCGCTTTTGGCATTGTTTATCAGTTGAAATTGTTGGGGGGGGGGCGTTAATCACAATAGATCAGGGAGAGTCTGTGACAACTGACAGGCTCATTGTTTAAGACATTTTTTAACGAAGTTGTTAACATTAATTCTTTTATATAGTACTCTAATCTTCTTCAAATTATGTTCTGACATGGCACAAACCGCTTGGCATTGAAAGTCATTCAACAGTGATTAAAGTGCTCTTTTTATCGGTTTAAGAATGTTTCATCTTGTATCAGCAGTATGGAATTGTTTACTAATTAGATTCCCTAACATCCTCTGCTGTCGTATGCTGATGATATGTGAACAGGAAAGCTGATGAGCAAAAAATTAAAACTTGTTATTAAACTGTCATAAGGCCCAACACATAAAGATGTCATTCAAAAGACTGCGTTCATGAGGGATAAACAACATTTACTGAGAAACTAAGCAGTTTCTCAGCCTGGCTGGGCATGGCTGGCAGTGCAGGCGTTCTGCCGTTATCCTCAGCTCTGGCTCTTCCTGGAGGTTTGTGGTATCTGCGTCGCAGATGCAAAGGAGGAATTTGCCCCTCGAGGACCTTCCCGTCCAGCGCGGCATATACGGGGCTCCTAGGCATCTTGTTTGGGACAGGAAGTCGGGCTAGAGCCCTCCTGACATCCCTCCCCGCCGGAAGCGTGATTGGATTCCTGTGATCCTCCGACACTCATTCCCCCCTGTCCTTGGGCAAGTCACTTAGGCAGATCCTCAAGTGTCTGAATGCGACTAGCTCACATTCACCAAAGGCAATTAGATGCTTCAGTGGCTTTGAGCATCTGGGATTTACCTTCTGCTTCCTAGTTTTGCCATCTGAAGGAAGCTCCTAGGCTTGACGAGTTCATGTTTGTCCATTATTCTGAGATATTAAAGCTTTACCCTCTGTCAACGAAGGGATAAATATGACTGAATTTCTCTTAAGTAATAAGAAAGGTACTTTTCTTTCAATGATAGAACCATTGAACTTACTTCTTCCAAAACAGCCAACATGATTGAAACATTTAGAAAGAAGTAAAGATATACACAGCCAAAAAGCAAATGGCACATTGCTTACATCCAGTTCTCAGGGAAACACTGGAGGCATCGCAAGATAAAGTGCTTTGGGCTTCCAGCCACATAATCTTTTATCGCTTAAAGTAAATATCCTATGCTCACACAGGGAAAACTCTTCTCTTCTTTTGGAATCTAGGTTGTGTCAGTGTTCGAGGTATAAAGCACTGCTGTTATACTGTGGGACATTTTTCTGCCTGCTGAGAATTTTGTTTAAAAGTCATCAAATTTGACTCATTTGAAAAGATAAATTATTTTGTTTGGTTTGGATTTTAAACTGCTCTGATAAACTTCCATTTTATGAATTAGCTGAATTCTATTAGAGCTAGCCTGAGTTTAGCTTGGCTGGACGGATGCTTTTCAGCAATAGCTTAAGGGCTCTCACTCTGCATTGAGCAATTTAGTTTAATTTTACCTTTCTAATAAAAGTCCAGTTGAATTGCTCGCAAAAAAACTAATAATACTCTTCAGGGGCTTTGAATCATTCTAAACAGCTGAATACGGTGATCATACCTGTGCTGTGGAGCTTTATAGGATAGTTCAAATGAGCATAGGAATTTTATTGTTCTCTATTAATATTATTTTTAGTAGAACTCTCTTCCATTTCTGCTACCGCCTTTAAGATACTTTCTCTTTTTTAAAAAAGATATCGGTTTAATAAGAGGATTACTAAGTATTATACTAACTTTAAAAATATTTTGGTCTGTTGATAAATATATGCCTTTCAAAATACTTAATACAGACAGTTTTGCTTTACCTTGTGATGGGAGATCATTTCTAAGCTGCGGAGTCATCATTATCAGTTTAATCCCATCTTCTGAGAAAAAATGCATGCCTTGCAAACAAATATGCCTTTCTTTGCCGTTACAAAATTGAGGTGCCTCAAATAAGGAGAACTGGGGCTTTTTAGGCTGCTTGCTGCCCTTGAAGGATGAGAATGCAAAATAGAGGTCTTCTGCAAGCTGGCCCCTTAGCAGCACCCTGAGTTTCCTGGGCTGTGACAATGAAAGGCCAGAAAAAAAGGGCCGGAGGAAAATCACAAGAGACTGAAGCCTATTCTCTTTCCACATTAAATTATCCTAATGTGGCAGCGTCTAATTTCTCTTCGTTTACTTTTTCAATCATACTTGGCAGCCTCTTTATTCTGATTCCTATCAGCTTGTAATTAGTTACCACAGAAAGGACTAAGAAGTACGTAAATAATCATAAGATGCCAGATAAACTGTATCGGTTTTTAAATGAGTGTTGTGTCTTGCTATGCGCTCTCACCTATTATCTTTCATTATAGTTTACAAAGCAAACTAGCTTCTTGCCCTCTTTACAGCTATTCTGGCGTCGTGCTTTTAATCTGTGCCAGAGAGTAGCCCATCGTCGGCGCTGGGATGCTTGTCCCAACTCTGTGGCCTCGGTCTCTGGGTTTCTGTTAGAGAAATTCAGAGAAAACCATTCTTCCTGTCTGAATATAAGTTGACTTGGTGTGAAAAAGAAAAGGACAAAGCAAAAGGAAAAGAAAGAAAAAGAAAAAAACCCTCCTGATCCACAAAAGCCTCTAATCTACCCGCTCCATTTCTTAAAGCGTTATAAGACATGAGAAATGGTTGTTACAGAACAAGAAACCCCACTGGAAAGCCTTGCGTCTCTGCAAAATCAGAGCCTCTCTCTGCCTGCAGCAGATAAACATTCTTACAAGGCAGCGGTGACAACTGCCACAGCGAAACTGTTGATCAAAGAGGTATGGGCAGGTTTGGCACCAATCCCGATTGCACTTTACATGAGAGGTCTTAATTGGAGTGCCCAGGTTAATTTTGTACACGAGGTTTAAAAAAACCAAACAAACAAGCTACCTGTATCAGCCTGCGCTGACTCCTGGTCAGGAGTAGGAAGCGTGGGCGCCCCAGGTATATGGTAAGAGCTTTCCGTGTTGCAGAGGGAAACCAGGGAGCCGTGAGGTGCTGCCTTTCAACCTTTAAACCTGGCTCAACCGGGTTGAGGGTTGGGGTTCCAACACCGCCTGGGCAGCCCCGGCCCCTCTGCGTCAGGCCAGACCCTCCCTGCCGCCCATCCAGGTTCTCCTGGAAAGGGGCAAAAGACGCGAGACCGGGGCGTGTGGTTCAGGATTGTCTTTTTCTTTTCTTGTGCTCTGAGAGGAAAGGAACAGAAAAAAAGTCCTCGCGCGGGTGTTTTGTAACTAAGAGGCCAGCAGGCAGGCCGGCAGCGCCTTCAGCAGGGTTTCAGCCTTGTCCCCAGGCGGGCTACCCTGTCAGCTGCGACGTGTTTCACCGATGCTTTCATACGAGACAGCTTCAAAGGACGGCAGTCAAAATTAAGATGATAAAATATGTCTCTATCTATTTATGTAGTGTGGTTTTTTTTCCTCTCTCTCTCTTTTTTTTTTTTTTCTTAATTCCAGCAACAAGGAGCTGCCACAACTGTCTACTGCGCCACGGCTGCGGAGCTGGAGGGCCTGGGAGGGATGTACTTCAACAACTGCTGCCGCTGCCTGCCGTCGCAGGAGGCGCAGGGCGAAGCGACGGCCGCGGCCCTGTGGGAGCTGAGCGAGAGGCTGATCCAAGAACGAATTGGCAGGCAGTCCAAATAACAGGGAGCTCCTGGAAGGATCAAAACACACGAGTGTGTGCACGCTGAAAACTGCCAACACTGGAACCTGTCCAATCTTATCATCTAGAGGGTTTCCATATACCTCAGATACAGATTAACCAGTGTTAAATGAAATAATAGCAGTCACAACATAGTGAAAAATGTTAAGTACTAATGGGAAATGGGGAATACTGCGGGTTAAAGGGACAATGCGGCTTCCTGGGGCTTAGTTAGTCTTGGTTCTCTTTCTTTTGATTATAGCCTGTTCAAAGTGTAACCCAAGGAGGCATCTTTTGTCTTATTTTAGAAAAGCAATGCTGCAGATATTTTCTGTTGTTTTGATTAATGGGTAGTACGTAGCCCAATATGGGATTTCCTCTTTATTTTGATAATTACTGTCTGTTAGGCCTTAGGTATTGATTGGGAGATGGTAGCTGTGTTGATTCTTTTTCCCTACAAGGATTTTATTGGGTGTGGCAAATAGAAAGATAATTAAGGAAAGAAATCTTTCCTGCCCTTAACTGCTGGCTGCAAATACATCTGCGCTGCCTAGAAAAGAAGGTGCAAGAAGACATCTGAACAGAAATGGTAAAGTCACAGCTAATTAAGTATTTCTGGTTTTTTCTTAAAAGATTATAATAAAAGATATACTGTAAACCATTCCCTAAATACCGTTGAGTTAGCAAAGATGATGTTGTCTCCTTAAGAACACACAGAGCGTTATCAGGGGTTTAAATGGTATTTCCATCCATTTCTCAGTTCACAGTTTTAAGGAGTTTTTTTCTTTGAAAGTTCACAGTTTCTCAGTTCTCCTGATACTGTATCCCATTCCAAATCTCTCTTTTTTCCTTCAGTTTAAATTCAATAAAACAACATGCTTGCTTGAATATTGTCACCTGAAGAGAAAGTTTGTCTCATTTCTGCAAATGTCTGAGTTCCAATTTTTTATTTTTTTTTTTAGAAAAGAAAACTTGAGGAAAAATAAAGAGCTTCTGGTTGATGCCAAGAAAACGCTGTTTTTTTCTTGTTTCTTTCTGAGTTCATTTTATGTATTTTGTGCTTTGTAGCTGTCTTCACGCCAGAAGGTTGTCCTAAGCCATCCCCAGTCCAGCATCACATTTTCTGTAGACAGAATATAAACAAATAAATAGAAGGATACATTGTTAATAGAAGCTTATTTGATCCCCTTATTATTTATGATTTATTGCTAACAATCTGTCTTCCGTGATTTTTCTTGTCTGCAATCATGATGCATTTGATTAGTTGTTGAATAGGTGTTAAAGTCAAGGCATGCATTCACCTGGAAGAAGTAGCCCTAGCATCCTCCCACCAAAAACCCACCACGCTTATGTAAGGAATTATGATAATGCAGTATAACAGCTGTACCTTACAGTCATCTGTTACAATTTGGTTTGACGCGTTATTTTTTTGAGTTTACAGCTACTTCTAGTTCAATGAGAGCTCTTCTCAGGTAAGCGGTGTTCAGTCTCCTCTGCGCATAAGGGTTGAAATACTCTAAGTATCTGTAAGTCTCAATCTGTGAAATTAAATTTCTTCTGAGTGAACAGGGGGAACCTGGGAGCCACTGCCCTTAGACTGAGGGTGAATTAACTGACCTGGCTTTAGACAGAGAAATTGAGGTGGGGTTTTTTCCCCCCAAGCTCTTGGCATCCTTCAAGCTTTTGCTCAAGCACAGCCTCAGCCGCTCCCTACTTGGCCGCTTCCTTACCTGATGCCACTGTCTTTCCTGAAGCAGCACTAAATATATGGCCTTGCTTATACCTGCTGCACCACCTGTGTAGCAACAGCCTTCAGTAAATAAGCAATCCTGCCCACCTGTCTTCCTCTACTATCTGCACCAAGCCCCTTCCCCAAGGCCAGCACATCCTAATGAGATTGTTCCTGCACAGAAACATTTGGTGGAATAAAGAAATAAAAGGGGCTATTCCAGAAAGAACAACACCTCTTTTCAGCCTTTTGTAAAAAAAAAAAAAAAAAAAAAAAAAAAAAAGGGTGGGGGGTGGGGCGGAGGAGAAAAAAGCTGCATGGACCAGATGCTGGTTTAGTGTAATGTCTAAAAACTACTGGCATGGGTCAAAGCATTTGCCAGTTGACGTGATGGTTATAGTCAAATTCCTTGTATTGTCTGGAGTTTATCTGGGGAGAAAAACTGATTAACTTCTGTTACCTGTGCAACAGCCTTCACAAATGCATTATTTTTCCTTTTCACAGCCAAACAGAATTACTCTCATATAATAACGCAGCCAGTCTACAACAGCAGAGCTTTGCATCAGAAGTTGGCATTGCTGGATTAAGAAGAGGCAGTAATTAAGCAATGCTGGGAGCTCTGCAGTCCCCCGAAGGCCTGGGCCTTATGCTCCATTTAGGCAAACATTAATAACCGATAATGAACACCCTGTCATTCCTTATTGCTGAAATATTGCATGCTTTTATGAGAATTCAGTACTTAAAGAGATTGCCTGCCTTCCTTCAAAGAATATCTGGGAGGTGTTTTTCCTCCCTGCACAGCTCACTATTTCAGTGTTACGAGGTAAAAGCATTTTTAATGTTAGCATAGTTTTGCATTAGTATGAAGTAAGCTACCCCCCTAACTTCACTGAGTTGGCTGGTTTCCTCTGGTTCCTTTTTCTGGTTAGTAAATATTTATTGACACTAGTGTATTACCCCATCTAGAATTTCACTGTCACAATTTTCTTCAACTCAGATGAAATGACTTGCTCTCTCTTTCTTTCTTACTTTTTCTTTCACTCTCTCTTTCTTTCATGCTTTCCTTTTCTCTCCTTCTCTTTCTTTCTCTCCATTTTCCCTCCCCTTTCTCTCTCTCTCTTTCTCCTGTGTTGAGATAGCCAGCATAAAAAAGCTTTTTTTTCTACCATTTTCATTCCAAATAAAAAAATAATGGCACAAAGCTGCAGAGCATTTGCTTCTATTAGAAACACTTGTGAAAATAATTTTTCTTGCACTCCCAGCTTGGTTTCAACACAGGAGGGATGTGCAGGGGACATTAAAACCAAAAGCAATTGAAAAGAAACAGACTCCAAACCCTCTATTTTAATATCCTAGATGTGCCTAAGTCATTGGCTTTCAAATATATTTTGGTGTAAAATTTGGCACATTTACAGCCGGTCAGATTTATTTATTTGACTGGATTACATTTTTCCGGTTGATTTACCTGAGGCAATGTCTGTGTGAATTACTCCACAATGCATTGACTCCAGTGTTCATTAAAGGTAGTTAAGTGATCCTGTGTCTAATATTAAAGCAAACCCCATTAACCTTAACTAGTATCATATCAGCAAAACAAAAAGAACTGAATAAAGCAAAATAGATCGGGTATTTATAGTTCTTGGAAAAGATCCAGCAAACTTACATCAAGCTCCTAATAGTCCTAATAAGCACTTGCTAGTTATCCCCATAAAAAAGGAGGAGGCTGGGTAAGGACTGTCTCTCTGATGCACCGCTCAAGCCCCACGGGACTTTCTGAAGGGGAGCTGTCGGAGGGCGATGCCACAGAGCATTTCCCACCCACGTGCTGAAGGGCGTTGCTTGACCCTTTCCCCTCTGCTTGCCTTCCAAAGTCACCATTTCTCATTTTAATGGTGGGGGTTTTGCCCCTATATGGGTGCCCTGGATCTACAAGTCCATGCAGGTGAGTGAGCAAACTCCCTTGCTGGGAATGAAGAGCCAGCAGAAGCTCTTAGGGGAATGGAGATGCCATTTCAATCAGTGACAGCTTCCGCAGCTGTCCGTGCGGCAGATGTTGCCCATGGTCTGCCCAGAAAGTAGCTGACTGCTGGGACCTCTACTTGCAAAATCGGATTGAGGTGAACCAGCAGAAACCCATGCCAAGTCTTGACTTTTGGTTTTTTTACCCACTTTTGACATCTGGAAGACAAATTTCAGATATTCTCAGACCAGGTAGGGGTTTTTATTAGAGAAAGTCCTTCCAGCAACACGGCAATAATTTGACTTATATCAAGGTTGAATAACTCCTTGTCAGGTGTTAAGCTCATGACCTTTCAAGCCAAACACACTTATACTAACCAGTTTACCATTGGAATGATCAATATCTTGTAAGTGAGAAAGTCTAGACAGATCTTATTTTGTCCTTTGGTATCACTTGTGGCTTTGGAATTGATCATTATATGTGGCTGGGGAAAAATTGCCTATACATTTCATGCTCTGTATGTATCTTGACAAGGTTCTCTAGGATTGTATTTTCATAATCTGAATGGCAGTGGAACAGCTGCTCAGACTGTGCAAGCCCTTCTTATCAGGCTGAATTTAAGCTACGGTAATTACTCTTTCTCCTTATGTGTTTCTTTTTTAAACAAGCGTGTACTATACATTAAAATGTATGGTTGGGGCAGCAGCGGGGCATGCTGAGAAGCTTGGAAAATGCTGCTAAAATGTATTTCTTTCCATCCACAGTGGCTGATGTAGGCTTGTATTTTATTCTAAATGTAAGCCCACGTCTCTGAAGCAGGATCCCAACCTACACAGAGAATACATTGTTTTATTAACAAATCTTTTAGAGTCAAGGTGCCCTGAGACTGGAGGCAGTTTAAGAAAACCGGAATAGCTGTTGGTAATACCCAGCTGTAACAGGACTGACCGAAGCTTTCAACCGGTCCCTTTGCAAAGAGGTTGCTTGGTGAAAACCCGTCCCCATCCCCAGGGGAAGAAGCCAAGTCATCGCCAGGAGCACAGCACCCGGACCGGGACCCTCGCAGCCAAACTGTCTGCCTGCTTCAGCCTGCAATCGCAGGGAGCCGTGCCGACGCCAGGCACTGAAGGTGCCTGGATGACACGGTGATGGAAGCATTGAAATACGGCAGACAGATGCATGACTGTTTGCTGACGTCCTTCACCGTGGGACGGAGGCAATGGGAAAATAGAGAGGTATCTTGGAGAGAAAGAATGCGCTGCTTTTCTCTTGACTTTTCTTTTTTTTTTTTTTACAGGGCTAACTGTGTTATTTACTAGAAGCCTTTTCTGGGCTCTGCTTTTTCTTCTCTCTCCCACCCCTGTTGCGTTTGCAGAGTACTTTCCAATGGGTGTTTCGTGAATTAGCTTCATGCTTTAAAAGAGAAGATTGCTCTGGCAGAGAACAGCATAGTTGTAAAAGTGTCAAGGTGTTATGAATGTCCTGATGATAGAGCCCAGTTGTTATCTGCTGGGTAGTGAGGGAGGATAGCTAATGATGTGCAGCATGTAAACCGTTTGTTGCTCTAATCCATCTGTGTGGAGAGGAGTGAAAAAGAGGGGCGAAATCCTGGGAAAATTACTTGGACAGCTGGAGATAAAGTGTGTACTGATGGAGTCATCCAGAGGTAGCTGTCAACATGAGCTGTGTTTGCATATAATCCAACCGATGCACAATGATTCCTTTTGGTATTTTTTTTTATGGGGGTTCATGTGTCTGTGCACAGACCTTAATTACTATCCAGTATCTCTTACCAACTGGGCTCCAGTTTTAAGTGAGGAATGTGATTTTAATCAATTCGTGGCTGGGTAGTGAAGAGAAGTGCTACAAACAGACCAAAGCAAGACATACGGATCCCTTTGGAGGACCTGAATTAAATGAGAAGCAGTCATTTTATTAATTCTGCTGTGTTTTATAGACCTTTTATATGGAACATTACCCATACAACTTCACTATCTAATTAAAAAGGGCTCTTATCAATTTGCTGGGCAGTTGCTTATGCAAAAAAAAAAAAAAAACCAGAGAGAGGAAGAAATAATATATATTTTTTTGAGACCCAGAAAATCATCTACCTTAAGGGGGTACAGAACAGATTGCCAAATGCCTGGTGAGACTATTTTGGCTGGTTATCTTCACTCTTTTAAAAGAACTGTTATAAAAACTGAACATTAGCCAACGCTTTGGGACCAAAGTCTGCACCGTGCGCATTGTTCATATGGAAACCTTACACAGGTCTGGTGCGGTGCCCGCAGGTATGTGAGCACGGTCTAAATTAGGGACTTTGTATATAGGATTTACACGATCCCTCCTGGCAAAGCAGGCACCCTTTTCCTTGAGCTGGCGTTAGCCTTTAACAGCAGCAGTTTGAGCAGCTCTGTAATGTTCTTAGTGGGGATTGAGAAACGCGTGTGATGCTTGCGGGCGTGAAACATGCAAGCTTTTTGCGAAGGGAGGAGAGAGAAAGCGAGTGCATGGGAGCCGTGCCAGTCCCGACCCTGATCATCACATCAACACATAACTAATGGCCTTAAAATGGACTTTGCCTCTTGCAGGCAGCCTGAGAGGAAGGGCAGGAGAGATGGGGAAAGGTTATGGAAATGAGTAGTGCCTTTCCATGGGCAGCGCTGCTGCCTGGTTTATGTGCGGGATGCAGCTGAAGCCATCCCAGCGCCTGAAAAGCAGCATCACAAGAAACCAAGCAGGAGGGAAGGGGGAAAAAAAATGTCTTCTAAACCCCTTGCACCTCCATAAACCCTTACTTTATGTGGCGTATTGGATTTTACAAGCACAGAGTCTGCTGGGAGCTGTCTGCCGAGCACACAGTTAGCAGTGATTGAACACCAGCATTTTAGCATTTTGACTTAAATCCAGTGTAAACTTGTAAGTGAACTGCTGGCCTGGGCTCGGTCTCTGGTGGACAGCAGTCAGCAATGCATCACAGGCTGCGCAGCCCACGGAGCGCCCAGCCGGTGGCCGCGGGTCACAGTTCAAAAGAAGCCTGAAATTTCGCTTCAATGGATCCTGAATTACCTCTCATCCCAGGGAAGGCTTTACTTCTCTCCCTCTCTTTCCCTCCCAGCATTGAGCCAGCGTGGCTGGAGAAGAGAGGAGAAAGGGAGCCGGTACTGAGACCATCACAAATGTACCTGGACTACAAACAAACCAGAAGTATTTTCCTTCCAGCAAAGCTGTTCCTTTAATCTTTGTGAGCAGGAGAAATTCATGCATTACAGAGGCACAAAAATGAAAAGGGAAGGGCGGGTGGGAATAGCTGCATTAGAATTAAGCCCTGTTTTTAATATGACACCTGTCAGACTTATTGTTAAAAATATGGAGAAAGGCTCCCTTCAGAAATAATAACATTGCAGCAAGGTTAGTTATAACACGGTGAGTCCTGTCAACAGCCGCAATTAGAAGTTGTTTACCATCGAGCGAAATAGCTCTGCAGCATCGGGGCTGTATGGACGTTACGTGTTGTTTCAGCCCAAGCCGAGGGCTCACAGATAATCCTCTCCTCCAACACAGCGTGCAGCCAAGATGGGAGATTTGTCCCCGCAATCACATTACTTTCCTAATGACACTATCACCCAACCAGGGATTAAGTGCTGCTTTACAGTCAATGAATGGTGTCACCAGGTTTAGGCTGCTAAACAATTAAAGGGTCAATTTACAGCGTGTTAGTGGGTGGGGGTGAAGGGCAGGGGAAGGGGGATGACTGGCAAGGAGAGCCCCTGATAAACAAGAGCTGTCAGAGAGCCCTACCCTGCAGGGGCGACTATTTCTGTCAGCTGGCTATTAAAAGGCATCCTTCGCCGTTGCAATTAAGCCCCTCTGCCGGGGCCAGTGCGCCGCTGCTGTGGCCACCCGGCAGAAATCCCCTTCCGCGGTGGCTGCCAACTGCGACGCGGTATTTGCAAGTCACCCGGCACTGGTAGTTAAACTCAGACCACAAAATTAATTTCATTTATGCCTTCAGCCAGATTTCAAAGTAAGGCTCTGGAGACATAGGAGAAATTAATTTATTAAAAAGCAATAGCTTGATAATGCACATGATGATAGAATAAATGAATCTGTTCAATATCTTATAAAACAGTTGGCAATCCCATAATAGAGCATTCATTGTCAATTTAGTAGCTTGTCTCATTATGCTCTGCAAATAGTAGTAAAATGGTGTATTATTCATGAACCAACATGCTTTAATTACTTTTAGTGCACATTTATTTTTTCAAATGTAATATGAGTTAGATTCATCTATAACTGTAACTCAGCTTATGAATCTTGAAGCGGTAACACAAACTGGAAGAGAAATTTTATGAGCACAGGAACCAGTTTCTGCGAAGTTTGTAACATTTCTATAAGCTATGAAAGCAGGTCCTAAAATGCCAACCTCAGATATCGTCCCAAAGTTGGATTATAGCTGATAATACTTTAATAAATACATTATTATTATTTGATAATTTCATCAAATGTAATTTCATGTTTCATCATTTGCTAGGGTTGTGGGCTTTTTTTTTCCCTGCTGTAAAGCAAATTCTTAAATCTAATACAGTTTATTAGTTAGCTTTACAAACAGAAATTTTCTTGTTACCACTCCCTCCCTTCTTGGCTTCCCACACACACACTTTTCACCAGCTTAATTTGCTATGAAGGTCTCACATACGTACAGCCAAGGTCAGTGAAAGTCCACCGCTCTTTTCAATTAAAATGTTTGTGAGGATTTATAAGTAATAAACTGATCTTGCCTATAATAACAGATTTCCTTAAGTCGGCCTTGCCACTACTAAGTATAATGTTGCAGCACATTGTTGATTTCTACGTACACAGAAAAAAAGAGCACTGTAAAATAAGATGACTTAAAAATGCAATTAAAGTGTAAATCTTTACACCCATTAACATTTAGGGTCCATTAGCTTACTTTGTCTTTTACAATATTAAATGCTAAGATGTTTTGCTTTTGTTCTGTAACAGTATATTCTAGTTCTATTTATAATACAAACGTAATTTAGCTCCTAATAAATCTTGGCTTTAATTGGTTATTAAGTATGTGCTACCATGTCATAAATTTCAACCACAGAATTTCTTTTTCTTCCCGTTCATCTCTATGGCTTTGCATTCTGGGGTCAGGTACAGGGTTTTGCACCATCATAAATATTTAGCCTGTCTGAGCATCTCCCCCAAGAACTTGAATGGGGGGCATCACCCTAACGCTGAGCCCTTCAGTAGGTGCTATGGGGGAGGTAGAGGTGGCTTCCCCCCCCCTGCCTCACCCCACCCCGGGGAGCAGAATCCAGCCTTGTACCTGCCCACAGGGGATGCAGCCGGTGAGGTTAATGGTTACCCCAGCTTTGAGGCGGAATTTATACAGGGACTTCATCTGACTGACTCTCTGCCCAAGGAAAAATGTATTTGCAGCGTATTTGCTCTCTTTGCAGTGACTCGAGGTGCGAGCGTCTGGTCTCTGGCGTGGGGTCTGTCTCTCCCGGGCAGGAGATGAGTTTGTGGTCTGATGTACGGCCAACGCTGGAGCTTTGGCACTACTAAAGGTTGCAGAGGGTATAAATCAGGGCCGAATTTCACTCTCTTGTCCTTGATCTTATCTTCTGCTTTGAAAGGTGTCCAAACTATGGCTGCACAATTATGAGTCTTTTCCTCAGGCCTCAGTAAGCACAATTTAGACTAGTTTTTATTGGTCACTGAGGATGAGTTTCTAAGGTTTTTTAGATTCAAGAACTGGGGTAATAGCATTGTGAGGGCATGGCCCAGTTTCCTTTGTAATCCTGATTTCAGTTCCCAATAGTAACCTGAAGCCATGACTGTTTAATCCTTAATTCCTGCCACAATTAACATCTCATATTCAGGAGGACTTCTCTGAGATTTGGAAGGAAATCTGTCCCCAGCTAGGTCAGCCCTAGCTGGTCTCTTTACTAAATGGGAAAGGATCCTTTTCAGCTCAAGTCAAATACAGTAACACCTCATTTAATGGGGCAATAGAGCAGAGAATCTGTTAGCCGGCTCCGGTCGGATGCGGTACGAATCAACATCCTTGCAATTAGAGCTAGCGAGGAATGCGAGCACACGAACTCATAAGCTACTAATGAACTATTTGAGCAATTCTACAGGTATTTATATAAGGCTGAGACAGCATCTTCAGCTGAAGAGATACCCCCTCCCATGTATTCCCAAGGAAGTTTTAACTGAAGTGAAATTTCTTTATGTAAATACAGGCAACGCTGAGAGACCCGCATTTTCTGCCATTGCCTCTGTGCTTGTGGCTTGTGGTTGTGCTGGCAAACAAATGGGGCCTGTTCTGCAGCGACTTCATTGCATGTCAATGCCTACAAATGTCAGTTTGCTGTCTCCTCACCGACATTTTTACATTCGTGAGTGCATAACCGCACCACCGCAGATGAACCAGAGAACACCTTTTTTTATCCCTTTTCCAGCACCTCTATACCACCTTGCCCAGATCACAGTTATCCTGGATTTGCCCACCTTCATTTGCACAACTCGGCACTAAATCCCGTCTGGCCGTTCCCCCGTAGGATAATCTCAAAGAGCACCTCAGCTGAGTATGTCATCCCTTTCTATAGGTCATGGCAGGTGGTTTCCAGGGCAGGCCCCTCTTCACCAAAGGTGCAAGCACGTCAGGCTGTGACCAAGGGCGGCTGCAGTACAGCAGCAATCCTACCTGCAGCCCTACGGCAGCACTTCTCCTACTCCTTCTCACGGGTCAGCGGAGCAAGGCGTAAGGGTAAAGCTGTGGTTTACACCACCACTTCTCTGACCTGGTTCCAAAATGTTCTTGGGAGCTACCAAGACTTTATATGAACTATTTGCCTTGCTCTCGTCTGCATCTGTTTTATACGGGGTCGGCAAAAACCCCCAAAAGCTGCAACCAGGATGGTGACCCGTTTGTTGAAGTACTAAAGCAGGTTAAGTCCCCAAAAATGCCGTCGCACAAATAGGCACTCACACTTAAGCCCTGCAGAGGCCATCGAAGGCACTGACCATGCTTACCCCAGAACTCATGCACCACGGGACTGAGTGGCATGCCATAGGGAGAGCTGAGCAGGGCTTAGGATTTAAAATAAGTAAGTCTGTACGTGAGCTTATTATTTCACTGTGTAAATTGCATATGGAGCACTTGAAGTGGGCAGACTTTAACAAACACAGAAAATAACTACCACAATTTGTCTTCAAAATAAATAAAGAACAGAGTGAAAAGCCCATACATGATGATCACTTGAACTACACTTCAAACTTCTCTGCCAAACTGGTCAGTCAGTCATCTAAATATTTGTTTTACATCCACAAACAAGTAGAAATTACAAAAAAAATTAAAAGAAATCATTTTTTTTCCAGAGCACAAGCCACAGTCTTTGCCTCAGTGGTCTTATTGGCTGATTAATCCATATGTTTACTGCACTTTGAATGAAATACAATAGTTCCGTCTGAATAACCTGATTAGTCTTAATTTCCTAATTTTTATATCAGTCCCTTGTTTTTTGAACCCTTTGGCAATTTACAATACTCAAATACTTTCTCAGGTGCAGACCAGTTGTTCACATGGATGTCATTCCTCCTGAATGTGAGGTTAATGGCATCTTTTGTACATATCTACATTCACAGACACATACCCATGAATATATGTATATACATGTACAGATATGTGTTTATCTCTCTCTCTCACACACATTCATATATACATAGACAGTGTAATATATGTTGTGCTTTAAAATGCTTTTGTTTCCCTCCCCAGTGTCTGCATTTTGAATTCCCTGGAATCTTGAGTATTGCTGAATCACTTGGACCATAATGCTGGACCTGGCCATGGCTATTTCTTTTACTGCTTTCTCCTCTGCCCCACCATCGTTATGCCCTCTGCCTGAAACCACTCCAGCACTTTTCTCTTCAGCTGAGGAAAGAAACAAAATAAAGAAATTCAGTTCTTCATCCTTTGTCTCCTTTTTTTTTTTTTTTGCAGTAATGTTTTTATTGGATTCCTGCTTGCCTGATTAGTTATTTTATGCATTAGATTTAGCATAGAATTTTATATTCTTTTATCACATATACTTTTCTGTTTCACAATTTAGATGTGTCTCTGATGGTTAGCAAATCTAAAATATATTTCTTTTTGCAGTTTTTGAAAGTCCTCCATATTTAAGCCAAGAAGAACCTGAAAATTAATGCAATTATAACAAGGCAAAAAAGGTGTTATTCAGAACTCATGGTGAACAGAGATCAGGTCAGATGCTCAGTACTGAATCTGCTCTGGTTTGCTTTGAAGCACCCATTCATGTATGTGGACTTGATAGTAAAATGCGTAAAAGTGGATCTCCTAAAAAACTTCCAAACCGACTCATTCCTAGTTAAATCTGCAACCACAGTTAACTTTCTAGAATGACATTGGTGACTGTCACAAAATTTATCTGCAAACTGCCTTAAAGTGTGTGCACGTTGTCATAGCTTATTAAGATACACAATACAGACAGAAACTCCTATACACCACTAACCATTAGGAAAATAAATTTTCAGATTTTGTTGACTGCCCTAAGTTGAGAATCAATGACTTCAGCTTTCCAAATTCTGGAAATCTGAATGCCTCTACAAAAGAAAATAGATGAAACAAACAAGTAAAAAGCTCCATAATATTAGAAACTGCCACGGTTGCTTTAAAAAGTTCACTGAACTAGCAAGAATACCTTCCAGTCCTCCTTAAAATTAGTTCTTGGCTCGTGATATCTGTTAACATATTTGATATACTTTCCCTGATGACCCTGGATGCGTCTGGAGGTTGTTGCTCCAGAGTTCCTGGCTATCTTTATTGTCCCTAACTCACTTTCTCTCCAAGCCTCTTTTCCTCTGTGCCAACAAAAATATTTCTAGTCCTTCTATCTTCAGCAGCTCACTCTATCAATGCATAACAGATGGACAGTCTTTTCTGCCGAAGAGTGGGACCAAGTGCTTTTGCTGGCTGATAATGGGCTGGATGAGTGTGTTGAAGTGATTGCAGACCAGGATAAATGAAAGAGTTGCAGAGAACATCTTAAAACTATTCATGATGAGGGTTTGCAAGGTGGCTTACTAAAAGAATCGCATGAGCAAACATTTACACTTGCAAAACCCCTCGCCCCTAGGGAAGCTGTGAGCATTTTGGTGGAGGAGTTTTTTGTTTGCATTTTGCAGATGGCTCTGAGGGCACTGCTGAGCCCCTTCCTCACCATTTCCCACCACCAGCACGCCTTGCGCTCCACTAGAGTTTCTCTCAGACGTGCTTGTTTCCTTTGCTTTTCTTGAAATTTCACTCGACATCTACGGCTGAAATCTCATCCAACTTTGCTGCTTCAAGGTCCTGGTGCTGCCGCTTCTTGCTGGGAAGGGTACTCTGCCAGTGCAGACCCCAGGGCATGCCACTGACCGTCGGCTTTTTCCTTCCCTTCTGCTGTCACTACCTCTGAAGCTGGCACTTGCGTCTAAACCCAAGCATATGCCATCAATGAACCTCTCATATTCATTGATCTTCCTGAGCACATCAACCTGTCTCTCTAAATCTGTGCTCTGATTTTTCAAGTAATAGAAAGAATCCCTCTGGATAACCACATAATCATCTCCTTTTGGCTCCTGGTCAGGCTGCCTTGCTCATTCTTGCTCTCTCTCTCTCTCTCTCTCTCTCTCTCCCCCCTCTGAATGAGGAAGGTGATAAAAATGCTGCCTTCCCAATACAGTCTTCTGCAAGGCTTCCTGGGTGCCTCACCAGACCCTCTTGGCTTCCAGCTCTTTGAAGATGAATGAGTAATATTCCTCTGAGTTTCTATTATCTGCAAACTACCAATTAAACAGAACCAGCAACCTGAGATAAAAGTCTAGCCTTGGCGAAATCCACAGCAAAACGGACTCAGAAAGCCCAGGATATTTTTAACATATGCAACTGATGGGAAAGTTAGAGATGCAGAGCGGGAGATGGGAAGAGATGCCAGGTATCCCCATCCTTATCAGGGCTCAGATACCCATGGAATAACTCTGTAATTGCTGTGGGACTGCAGGCTAATTATTATATAATTATATAATTATATAGAGTTACTTATATGAGGGGAAGAGGTCAAATTTGGCACATTATCATAAATTCACAAATCAGGAGCTTTATTTTAAAATCTTTGACTGTGTGGCCTTTGATCTTTGAACTGTTTGGTAGCTTCAAGCATCATTACCCCATAATGTGCTAGAATGTGCAATTAGTGTGAGTACAATTATATACGGTATGATATTTGTATCGTGTTTAATACAACTGGTCTGTGAATTTGTATGCTCTGAATAATAATGAAATCCAGATTTAATTATTGATTTTTAAAAAATGCTTTTAATATTCTGATACTGATGCAGCTAAACATCAAACAGCGTAAATATAACATGAAACTGTACAGCTATTAGGCTAAAATGTGACGTCATCCATCCGTCTCTGCTTTTTTCCACTGCACCTACCAGTATAGCGTATAAGTGATATGATTTATTTATTTTGTTTATTTAGAATTAAATAATAAATAAAAGGACTCCTGCGCAAGGCTCTAGAAACCCTACCGCACCATCGATAATGCGATGCGATCCCAGCCGCATTAGCGTAATCCTTTCGGCAGGAATTCAGCCAACAAGTCGCCTCCAGGAACACCTTCCTGCCCCTCCCCTGAGCGGGAAAGCAGCCCCGCAGCCCTCTCCAAATCAGACATCTTCCGCGGAGGGGCTGGAAGATGCCCCGCCATGGGTTATTTTTGACCCAGACCCAGTCCCCATCCCTGGGGGGCCGCGGATTCTGCCAGCCCCCCCTCCCTCCCTCAGCGGCGGGAGCCAGGCCGGGCAGTGCTGCTCATGGCAGCAAAAGGGTCACAGCTTCCAGCAGTCACTAGTCCCGCTCGGCCGTACAGCCCACGTAGCACTTCTTAATGAGAGCTTATTTATTTAATTTCTTCACGCTTATGTCTTTATCAGGGCAGCCTTTGAGGCGCTGCCGAGGGCCAGCTCGCTCTCCCAGCTGTGGCAGTGGGCCCGCAGGCCGGGTGCAGCCTCTCCAGAACAAGGCCGGGCTGTGCCGTGCAGCCGTCGGCACCAGAGGCCTGCAGGCAGAGAGCCGGCACGTGGGAATCTCATCTCACCTTTGACAGGCCTTCAAGGCTTCCAGATTTTACAGGGCTAGGGTGCAGGACTGCAAAACATGTGCTGAGCCCACACAGAAAAGCACTTCAGCATGTGCTTGACCACAGGCGTGCGAGGGTGCACTCTGACTGGGGTTATTTTTGTGCTAAGCACATGCGAAGATGCTTCTCTAGGTTACTGCCACAATGTTCAGCATGGTCTGAGACTTTGATGACTGAATTTGGTGTATAAGAGAAAGTGGATGCCTTTATTTTTATGTTTGTCTAGGTGTAAAATTGTCATCAACTCTTTTTTTCTTTTTTTTTTTTTGCTATGGTATTTTACTGTTGCTTGACACAGCCAGCAAAATAACTGAACAGATAAGTTCTTCTCAAGTGAAATGAAACAGAAGTAGCAGCTGTCCACAAAAATCGATTTAGAAACTACCTATATATTTTTGGGCTCAGACAATGGGTATGTCCAAAACCATGCCTTCTAAAACTCTTTAAGTGTAAAAAGAAGAAAAAAAATAATAATACCTGGATGTGAACTATCATCCATCAATCAGGAAAACTCACTCAGTCTCAGGTGCATGAGCCAAAATGAACTTCAGATTGAAATGGATGGGAGACAGGCTACGTTGTCTGATTTGCTTGGGTTACTTCATTATTAATCTCTTTGCTTCCATTTATTTTAATGATCATAGCCAAGAAAGTCTCATTTATGAAGACCACTTTTTTTTTTTTTTTTAAAGAACTACTTTACGCCGTGGTTCAAACCCACACTGTGCTCTTTTTCTTCACAGCTGCCAAGAGTAGGGCTGCTTTCCTCGCAGCTGCTCCAGTTGTATGTAAAACACGTCCTGGTGCCTTGACCTGTGGAGAGGGTTGGCCCCGCAGAGTTTGCATTCGGGAGCCCAGCCAGGTCCCTGGTCACGCACCCCTCTTGGGGGGGGATGGTTCTCCCTGCACTGCACTAGCAGACAGTGAGAAAACTCCAGGATGGTAAAGGTAAAGGTTAAAAACCAGAGTTTATTGGAATAGATGCTAATGGGTTTGGCCTTCATGTCTGTGATAGAGGATGAGAGATATACTTCAAACTTGCTTTGTCTCATCGCTGTCGCTGCTCCTGCAGCACAGCCGCCTACTTCTCCTTGTGTCCCGTCCTGTCCCCCCCAAACAAAACTCAGGCAGCCGAGTGGGTTTTCCTAAATGAGATACACCTAATTAGTAGCTAGTCATAGACTTGCTGATCAGACAGATTTTCAGCCCTTTGTTTATTACCCAGCATATGCATCCGTAGCGCATTTTTACAAGTAAATATACACATTTCATTAAAAGCACCGTCTCTTCTGCTGCTTACATCGCTTTGTTCTGTAAAAGACTCTTGGAAGTATTCTTGTTTATTCCCTCAGCCAAAAGGAAAAAAACAACCATTTCCATTACTATATTAATGCAATTTCAACTAATTAATGAATTATTTTCCAGAGTTATATTTATAATTTGTGGCGAGTATGCATAGCAGTAGAGCGAAGCACCGTTTGCCTTGCAGCTTTTTATGATCAGTAAGTGGGAGCATCGTCCAGTTTGACTTGGTACAGGCAGCCTGCTGCGAGGCGAGCGTGGAGAGTTGCACCACTGTTGTGGGAAGGAAACCTAATCTTGGGGAACATATAAACCCTGTGAATGCCTGGGGCTGGCAGGGACCCTGGGAGGGAGGCGGACAGGAGGGCTGCAGCACCTTGTGTTGACCATCTGCAGGGCTGGGGCTCCGGGAGTTTCCTCCAAGGGTAGCACAAAGGGACCGGGGACTGCCAGGCAACTCCCATGCCTGGAGATGAATTCATCCTGGGCAGCAGGTAGGTGCTGTGGTACCCGTTTTGCAGTCACAGAAGCTGAACTCCCAGAGGAAAGCAAGGTAAATGCTTTGCCCAAAGTCACACTGTAATTCACTGTCAGGGCCAGGATTAGACCCCTAGCGTTTTTTGTCCTGGTCTCTTTCTCCAAATGCCATAAATACTTCACTACAGCAGTAATATTTTGAAGTCTTGCAGGGCTCTGATGCATGCAGATGTCTCAGTCAGACTGCAGCACTGTTTGTCTTCAGAGCCTGCAAAATTAGGGACACATAAACATTGCTAACGCTTCTCTGCAAGGCAGAGGGTACTTGCACTTTGTTACATCTGCAATCAAATTTGGTCATTCGAGTTTAGAAATAATTCTTTTCTTTCTCTAACCTGGCAGCTCCTACTACTTTCCTTTCCCATGACTGTAAAATTTGTTCAATCCCTTAAGGATAACTGCTGAAGCAACATCTAACAAATTCCACACCGTGTCCAGAAAGAAAGACCAGACACGTGCATGGTGCAATGCAACGGCTGATCTGAATAAAGGTCATTTAATATGAGACAGGTAACAGTCCCCACACTGCTGGCAGCAACGAATTGCTGCCGCTGTGATGGCTGGAGGCACCAAGCCTCCTCGTGTGAGATCTCATTCACCCAGATGTGAAGCCCCCAGTTAACCTTCATAACACCAGCCATCTTATTTTGCTTCTTAAGGCATCAAAACCCTCTTCACATAAACAGACAATGGTAGGCTTTCCCCCAGTGACCTTGTACTCTGGGTGCTCTGCAACAAGAGCAAAAGAGAGGGGAAAATGTTGTCGGTTCGGTGCAAACTGGAGTAGGGGAAGGAAATAACAGCAAGCTACACTTCTGTACAGTTTTATCATCTAGGGTTATAAAAGTGAGGATAAAATGATGCTTGCAGAGACAGAAGTATGAGTTTCTTTAAACAGCAGTATCTGGAGAAAGTGCATCAGTGTAATTCGTCTCGGCACACTCATGGTGAATCATATGCACAGCCTGCCCTGCCACCCCGGGACAATGGGGGCAGGATTTGGGCAGCTGGGGGAGCTGCCAAATTCCTCCTGCTGAGGAAATCCCCAGAGCCCCATGTGCTTGCTAAAGCCATCATGATGGGGATGGCCCTGCCTGCCCCATGCATGTAACAAAATAAAAGCTTGGTGCTGGGAACAGTTGCAGTGCAGAGGGAATCAGCGGAGCAGGACTCTTCAGCACTGGGAATTTTCTGCCTTTGGGGGTAGAGGGCTCCTGTCATTTTGCCAAGATGAAAAGGAAGAAGCAGATTTATGGCTGGCTGTTGAAAGGCTCAAAGCAGCTCTTGCGGGGAGAAGCAGGACGGGAAATGTAGCCCCATGGCAATGGATCATTGCATGCAGGGCAAAGGAGATGGCCAACATATGGGTGAAGCAGTTAAAGGTGAAGAATAAATTCAATTTATCACATGCTTCAGCCATTAGTTTTGCAGCTGATCATGTGGCTGTTATAACCATGTGTCTGCATGTCTGCATGTATAAAGGAGATCCTGAAGTTTTTGTCAAATTCTAAATTATAAACAAACTCAAGATTTGGTCAAGTTTCAATTACGGTAGATACAGAGTTATTGAAAGTTTTAGTTACTTTACAGACTGGTCTTTTTTTTTTTTTTTTTTATTTTTTTTTTTTTATTTGGTGTGGCTCATGGGTTTGGCAAAGCCTTGCAACAGAGCCTTCTCCTAGGAAAATCAACAGTCTGCCTAGCATACCTCACATATAGTGTACTCAGAGTCTTACAGCATAAGATTTACAAGCTCCCAGAAAGGGAGAGGCTCATTTGAGAACAGGCCATTACACACAAACATCAGGAAAAGCTGGAGGAAGAGGAGAAATAGTTTAAGTATTGCTAAGCACCATCCATGATTACAGAGGAAGAGTCTACAAGCCGCCAGCTGAAATTGCATCTCTACCATTTGGTGCTCAGTTTTGTAGGTTTTAACTGAGCGTTAACAATCATTGTGTAATTGAACACCTCGTTCAGTTCATTAGCTGATGGCTGTGCCGTGCTGTCAATGTGCAAAGTGCAAGCCAGGTGCTAAGTATAATAATTGTTTGTTTCCTCCCCAGTATTTAAACCCATTGGTGATTCCTGACCACTGGAGAAGGAGATGGAAGCGGTTTGCTTTGCATGGGAATGATGAGGACAGATATGACCACAACAGGAGCATCACATGTGGCCCAGACCATCGTTCCTCACTTGCTGGCTGATGTGGTTGGTGCTCTTTGCCCTGCTCTAACAGAAGGGACTCCCCTTCCATACTGCCCTCTGACTCTTGCCTGGTACTGCTCATCCCCCCTCCTCCTGCCAGTTTTCCTATTGGAAATCCCAGCTAATGGCAGTGGTTTTGCACTCCTCAGCCCGCCGCTGTGTCTCCTGTGGTAAGAGCCAATGGTCTTTGTTGAAGTACGACCTCCCCTAGACCTCTCCTGCCCACCGAGTGCTTTGTAAGCTCTAACTCTGGGAGGAGAAGCCCACGAGGGTCAGCTGGTGGAAGGATGCTGAGTATGAGGGAAAGGTCCATCCAGCCTGGGCTGGGGCCTGTCCCAGGAGCAGCTGAGCACCACGTTGAACATAGACAAGGTCACATTTCACTCCTGGAAATGCCAGTGCTGCAACCTGGTGCTCCTCTTGTCCTTTCATTCATTCCCCATGTGCTAACTGCAGGCACAGCAACGAGATATGAAATCTGTGCCCTGCTCTTCACCAGACCTGCTCTGTACAGGTCAGGGGGTTCAAAGGGTTCAGCTGTAGAAAGCTGATATTTGAGACATTTTTGAGGCCCTGATTGTCAATGCGGAGGCTCAGCTAGGTCCTGTCCGCACCGCACAGCTGGTGCTCACCCAGCGCCTCAAAACACCCCCACCAGTGCCAGCTCAGCCTTCTGCTGGTGGCGTTACTTGATGACCCCTCACCTTTGCAGGGAGCATCTAAAATATGCAGATCTTGGAGTTTTCCTCCTTGTCTTTATTTAACTTAGATGCTGACCCACAGAGTGCTAATTAGCTAGATTCAAAACCAAGCTTAAAAAATGATAATGAGTTTACTGATTATCAGGTATGAAAATAAGGTCAGTCGAAAACATATCAGTGCTTTAATTAAACCTCAGTGAACTTCACAGAGAGAGATGGAATGACTATTAATGGCTCCTGTTTTTGCCAAACTTCCCTTCTGTGGCCTGTTACTTCAAGGTAGGGACTGTCCCCGTTTGTCGCACTTCCGCTCATGTAAATTGCCTGAGCGAGACCAGTGCTCACTCACCTAAAAAGCTCTGCAGGGTGGAGGGTAGGTAATAAGTATGTTCCTTGTGCCCACCGACAGACCTACTTTTTATTTTAGGGCAAACTATTGTCAGTCAGCAGCATGCCTTTGATTTTTGTTGCTTCTGCACACTGATTTACTTTGCATACACAATGTCTCGCTCCATGTGGCTTATTTGTATTTTTGTCCAGGCTGCACCAAACATTATCAAACTGATATATGTGCACTTTTGTGGCAGGCAAATTTGAGACCATGAGAACTGCAAGAATGGATGAGACGAACGGTTCATCCAGTCCGGCCACTGGTTTCTGAGTGGGCCATGTGCAAATCCCTGGGAAGGTGTGAAGGGAGGAGGGACAAGGAGCAGTGCTGGAGGGAACGGCTCTTCCTCCAAAAGGAAGAGCATCCCAAACACTGCATTCAATATCCTGCATGAATTTCATCAATTCTTTTTTGAACCTGTATATACGTCTGGTTTCTGTGACTTTCTCTGCCAATGCACAGGTTAAAATTATTTCCTCTTTTTTTTTTGTTTTTTACAGGAACCCGACACACACACCAGCACTAAAAGAAATGCGTCCTAGGTCTTTGTTCTGGTTTGCTTTCAATTCCTCATCTAATAATTCTGTAGTTCCAGCAAAAGATCTAGCAGCTCTTGGTTTTCCTCTGAGCTTTTGGAGGCAGGGGCCACACAAATGGAGAGCTCCCTGGAGAACTGAGCCCTCTTCACAGTGTTGCCACTGCAGTATCTTTGGGTATTTCTAGATGTCTGACATTTGTCCTACCTTCTGCCTATCAGTGAGACTGTCCTTCACGATGACGCACCAGTAATCTGTAATTTGCCCACACTTGCAAAATACCCATACCCGCACCACAAATGGCAAGCCGCAAGCAGTTGCCCGAGACCACCAACTTATAGGTCACTAGTTAGGAACTGACTGACATGTAAAGGTTGACTCTATATGGTTTAAAGGGAGGAGTCAGTCCGTCCTCTCTCTGTCCTCTATGTAATCATTTCTCTTTGAGGAAAATGGGTGTAAAACAAACCTTTCAACCTGGTAGCACTTTTTTTTTTTCCCAGTAAGCAAATAGTCAGCACCAGTGCAAGCATAGGGGAAGATACTGGTTTATATATGTATGTTCTGTGAAAGGTTAAAAAAATTCCAATATATATATGTTAGGAAGTGAACTGAACTGGAGTAACTCCCCTGAAACCACGTGCCAGGCAGTTAGTCCTTTAGGGAAACATGCCTTGAGGAGCTTTTGAGAACAAACTTTTTTTTTCTATTCAGCAAGCTAACCTGAAAGTATATTTACAATATTGCATGTTAAACATGGAGCTATAATAAGAAATTAATAGTATAAAATGTTTGGAGTGATAATTAATGTGCAAGAGCAAAAGGCTCTTCTCCAGCCTAAATACTATGATGAACAAAAAAATGTTTGGCAGGGCACCGAAAGGGATTGGGTTATAATAAAGAGTGTTTTTACTCAAATATGTATCCATCTCCTTGGAAACTTGTTTTTCTCTTCCTCAGATCACACCAAAGAGAAGTCCCTGTGTGTGAAAGGTGCTGGAGTGCCTGTAACTCAGGTGAAGAGGCACAAAGGCAGACCCCATCATGCCCTGCCATATACGCTATGCCAGGTCAACAGAGCAGGGCTCTTTTAGTGGTGCTGTGGCATTTTGCAGCTATTTTCCTGCAGCGTGAGGTCATTCTCATGAGGCAATGCCCTTCCAGAGGGTGGAAGAAGCCAAGCCCAGCTCCCTGGTCCTGGGGACAGGGAGGCAGGAGCACACCAGGGACACATTGCCCTTTGCCATCTGCAAAAGGTGACAACAAGCTCTGAGAAACCATGCTTAGTTGTCTCAAACTGGGCACCAAAAGTAAATGGAATCTTTTGACCTTCACTGCTATGTGCCTCATTTCCTCGTCTCTGCAGTGGGGCTGATGTTTCCTCCTCTCATAAGAACGTGAAATGTGTTCATTAGCATCTGCAGAGCCTGTGTGTGATGGAGTAAGGGCAGGGCAGCAAAGCTCAGGAGGAAGTACGTCGTGCAGAGAGCACTGCAGCATCTGAAGCCTTTCTATATAAGGTCTGTGGCTACTTGTTGAGTGATAAGGATGAAAAGAAATATTGAGTGACTATGTATGCCCTGCATGAAATAATGAACCTGTGACTGGTGATGATGCAAACACAGACTCATGCACACAAGAAAGACAACTTACAGTCCTGTAAGGAAGCAAAACTGAGGCATTTAAGCCCTCCAGTTTTCAATGCTGATGTTCTTTTGACATGTTTGGGTTTGGTTTTCTTTTAGTTCAGATACTCTTATTATATATGAAATGGGTGCAGACTTCTTAAGGGCAAAGGGGTCTTCAGGTAACCATCTTATCTCCATATCCATCCCAGTACTGCAGGCAGGAGACTTTGGCTTTGCAGTTCCTGCATGCAACCCATGATGTCTCCACAAGCTGTAGCATTTTTTTCTTAAATGAAGGTAGAGTCTTTGTACAGTCTTTACAGGATGGGAGAGCCCATCCCTTGGTAACTTAACTTATGAAAGACTGAGTTCTTTATTAAAAACCTTTTCCTTGTTTTTATTTTGAACTTGCCTAGCTTCCCTTTGTCAGCTAAACCAAAGGGTATCAGATCTCCTGGCAGCTGTAATAGGTGAGCATGCACAGGGTAACCTCTCTACAGCATGGGACTGAGCCTATGAAGTATTAAGTGCCTTCAAGTTCCACTAAAATCAATGGGATTGAAGAATGCCATATCCTTGAAGGGCTGGGCCCCAAGGGATGACTTCTTCTGGGATTCACAGATTCTGAAGACAGGCAAAATAAAATATTTAAAGCAGCCTGACAGGCACAGGCTAAATTCTTTTCCTTTTGTGCTGAAACATAATTTTTTTAATATGCCCTGAGCATGCTGTGAAAGCAATCTTTCTACATGTTTCCTTAGTGGGGAGTGTTTGCTCTCTGTGCTCATCAGTCACAAACACTGTGACTGATGCGGCCCCAAAGCACAAGGAAAGTTTAGCTTCTATAATACAACGTTTTTTAAACTAAGATAGAATTGTTTGTGGAAGAAGAAGAGTCTATCAGGTACCTATGATGGGAAAGGGTTACTACAGGGACATACATCAGCAGTATGTACTTTACATTCTTAGTCCATTGGTTTCTACAGCAGTTCTCGTTCACAGTAATGTGAGGCAGTTAATATGGGATCTGAACACCACTGGACTGATAAGCCTTTATACTGACTTGCAAAAGTAATTTTCAGTAATCTTTGAGGGGAAAAATTGCATTCAGTGGGGGGAAAAAGAAAAAAAAAGGTAAGCCATTCGTGCATCCTATTTTATTGAGTATGCAAGTAATAGACTATGCAGAAATTGAACTTTTGATCCATTAGGCTGTGCATAGGGACAAACCACTGCTGAGTTCCTGTGAGAAAGTTAGGCTTCCAAATAGAAAAGTTTCACAGTATTTTTCCAAAACCTCGTTTTAAAATGAGATGCCAATATTACCATTTAAATGCAAACTTACATTAGAAAGGCTGGGAACAAGGTTCCCGATCCAAGGCTCTGCTCTCACATATCACACTCCCACTGCCACAATTAGTCATTCTCAAAGTAACTTTTTTTTGAGACTATTGTGCAAGGCAGTGGTAATATCCTTTCTTAAAAGTTTAATGAACAGAACTATCCATGTCCGCTTTGCTCCAACGATTGCTTCATACCCTGAGCCAGGCCAGGCAAAATAGATAACTTCCAAACCATTTTAATTTTCTTGACAGAAAGATGGTTCAATTCCCAACCAGGCCTAATCACCATATATTTCTTCTAAATCCCTAGTCCTCATGAGTTCAGTACAACCACGTATGATTATTTGGGGCTGTTTATTGCTATGGCCTTTCACCTAACAAAAGTTTCTCAGATTTGGATGAGCATCATAGTAAAAGCTTTTCTTCTGCTAGAGGTGGACTTTGCAGGGTCAAGTTTGAAAAACACCATTAGGAGAGACTCGGGTGAACCTCATTGGCCCCATGTGTGTGCTAAAGTCACAGATTTCAGGGAGCTTCAGCCATGTTTCCCAAAGCATCCCAGGCCCAGAGGGACAGATTGCTGAGGTTAATTATGTAGTTCAACATCCAACTGCTAGGTAGCTACCACCTGATACAGGCTCCACCCGCAAGGTGAAGGGCTTCATGGGCACTTCATGAGGAGAGCGAGGTCCATGAGGAAGGAGTTACCAAAACCACTGAAAAGTGACCAGAATGGCCTGGCTTGCTGTGCTGAAGAGGGCTAGGAGAGCTTCTGTATTTGGAACAGCAGTTGCAGTGGGGTCCCCAGCATCCCTGGGGAGTTGCAGTCCCTCCCAGGGCAGCGCCTGTCCCCACCAGAGGCCCAGGTAACCTCACACCAACTTCACATGCTCCGAAATCGGCCACGTGGCTCTTCTATCTCTCATCTCACAGCCATGAGCCCATGGGAGAAGAGCGATGGCTGCAAACCCCATGCAAAGACCTCGGCACACCGCACCTTGCCTTCCACCCACTGTTCCCACTCAGGCAGGACCTCCTGCCCAGGACCTTGGGGATGCCCTCTTCAGCTTCTCCCCCACCTATCACACAGGGTCTGGAAACTCATCGCTGAGCTACGGCTTCCGCCTGGGGGCACTTAAGACCATTTGTTATTATTCTTGGCATTTGTGTCTAAACACTTCAGACTCCTGAGCCCAGTAGTGCAACTGTAATAACAGCAACGCCTAAATCTCTTTAAAACGTAGCGAGAGGCAAGAGATGGGGAGGATTGTGAGGCAAGGAGTAGTCAGACAAGCCTGGAGGGACTCGGGCACGAAGAAGGCTGGGCTGGCAAATGCCAAGGCCCTGGGCAGGAGCTTCCTAGAGCGGCCACGGCTCTCCAGGAGGGGAGCACTAGAGAAAACACTTGGGCTGCCTAAGACATGGGCTACAGCAGCAGAACTTGCACCTACTATACGAAACGCCAGCCTGAAACAGAAAGGGATCTGAAACGCACAGAAAGCCCTGGCTCTGCATATTTGAAATAAGTCATTATTCAGGCTTTCCAGCTCCCAACCTCTCAGAATTCTGCTCAAAGAAAAACCTTTGCACTAATCCTCCTCCTCCATCATTATGCAATATTGCTTAGGGTAAAGGAAGTTTCCTTGCTCTTTTCTAAATATACTTTTCTGTGGTTAGAAAATTAGAGAAATGACACGGCCGACCTTCCTAAATGTGAAGGGCTCATTTGGGGAAGCATACAAGTCATCTGCTGCAGCAGACCCTTATCACTTTGTGGTAGGCAATTGCAAAATGCTTCTCTTAGCCAGAGTCACATTGGGTTTAAATTGAGATGGACAAGGGAACCACAAAGAGGGCTTGTGGGTAACTGCACTGCTAAAAGCATGGGGCCTGGCACTGGAGTGCTGTTAGTTAAAACAGTAATTCGTCAAGGAAAAAGGAGTGGAGTAGCCTGCAATGCGAATGTCATGTGCTGTTTTTCAGACACGCGGCTTTGTGTAGAAGACGAAGAAAATACTCGGTGACCATTTTAAACTCTGCAACCACTCCCAGCGCAGCGGGAGTTAACGCTGTGTCAGAATTTCCATTAATGCCTCTGTTTTTGCAGGGGCTGTAAAAATGTGCTCGAGGCAAAAACTTGTGATTCAGCGGCTCAGCTGAAGAGTTAACTTTTCTTTTTATATGCATTCATTTTCAGAGTGGTGATTTATAATAATTTTTGTACAGATCTATATATAGTTCTGGTGTGGTGAAAGAGGGAGCCGGGGAAGGAGGTGATGCAAAGCCTGGTGCCCAGCTGCCTGGTGTTGCTGTTAGAGAGAGGCCGGCCAAGAGGCTTGGGGTCTCCAAGTGGCTGGTGTAAGCAGGACTTAGCATCCCCAGGGCCAGTGACACTGCTACCTAGGGGAAAAGAAGCCAAACTCGGACTTCTTTTCTACTTAGATGGCAGCCTGGGATAAAACATGCATGAGGAACAAAGGCATGCTTTCCTTTTGCCCCAGGGAGTATCCCACCTGCCTATACCCAAGGTGTGTTGCCTTCCTACATTTAGGAGAGGGACAATGAATGGCTCCAATTATTTCCCCAGCTGATTTCTCTCCTGTGTGGGTTTGCACCTCCCTGGTTTTTCTGCAGTTGCCATTCCTGATTCTAAGAGGGAACTTTTCAGGCAGAGCTGTGCCAAAATTCTCTATAACAAACCTTTGGATGTAAATGGAAGCCCTTGCAATGTGGGATCATACAAAGGACCAGGTTCTCGACCTTGCAGTAGCCAATTAACAGAAGCTCGGACAGCCCTGCTGTCCTCTGCTATATAACCACGCTGAGTCCCCTGTATCTCAGGTGGGATGGCTGGGTAACAGGCTTGTCACTCCTTCTGTTACCCCTTGGACTAAGGAGTTACTGCTGGGTGAAATGGCCTCTGAAGTCTGGCAAATCGCTGACTGTCTGTACAGCCCATCTGGGCCATAGGTAGCCTGGGACACCTCAAGCAGCTCGGTGTATCTTAACACAGTTTCCTCAGTAAGATCATACCGTCTTTTACAACAGCTCCACTAATTAGTGCAGCCGAGTGCCAGCAACCAGACAGATTTACAAGGACATAGTATTGCCACTCTCCTCCCCTGTCTGTATCTTAGAAGTCGAATCTCATGTCCTTTCCCTAAATAGCACGTTAGCCCATGTTGTCCCACATTAACTGAGGTTATTTTCCCTCAAAATGTTTTCCATACAAAGAAAAATACAGTTATTTTTTCCATTTTCAGAAAAGGTTTCCTTTTTTTCTTTGGTCTTTCAAGAAAATAGGCTCCTAGCAGGTATTTATCATGATAGCTAAATTAGCCAGTACCTTTAATACTTGCAGCACAGAAAATCACTTCATCAGCTGCACAATTTGAGCTTACTGGAGAAGACTTTTAAGAAAGAATGAGAATGAAACCTAGAATAACCATTTCTTTCCCCTTGTCCCTTTGAGGCATCAAAGTTCAAGGTATTTATTTCTTTCCTTGTATACTAAGAAATCTGTGATGGTGGTTAATTGAGCGCTAAAAGCCTGTGCGACTGCAGTTTCACTGAGATGCTGTATTATTTTTTTACCTCCAATCCTAAGCTGCTACGAGACAAAACAGGACAGAATCAACTGTACTTCAGTGATGGGAGAGATGATTCTGTACTGAAAGAGGCAGCGTTCTTGTGAAAACAGGAGTATGATCACATAGTCTGGCTCTTAGATGGTCTCTGTGCGTAACAGCTAGATGCCAGAATTATTCAACAAGAGCTGAGGAAGAACCTACTCTGCAAGGGCACCATAAAGAGATGTGTGTTGACTTTCTTGGGTGAACCTTAGCAGGAGAAGGAGCTGGCAGGTGCCTCTGTAGCTCCTCAGACTTTTGCCTTTGGAGGACACTACAGGCAGCCCTCAGTAGCTGCTCAGACCTGTTCTGCAGTCCACACAAGGTAGGCAGAAAGGTAGCATGAAACTACATTTATTACCATTACTGGGTCACGCTTTCCCTGCAGTGCCTGTTCAGGACGTGAGCCAGTCAGCAAGGCCACGCTCACAGAAGTGGTGGAGGTGGCAACCGGACATGTGCAGCTACTTAAGGGTGAATATAGCCAAGATACGTATGTCCATCCATGGCAACCCTCTGCCACCAATGAAAACCTAAAAATTTAAAGTTGTCCCTCCAATTTAAAGACAGAAATACATATGTAGTGAAAAACACTCTCTATGGAAGGCCCTTACAAAACACCCTTTGGTTTCCATGAGCAGATGATCTCACTTGCAGCTTAAAAGAATCTGTTAGGATGAAAGTTGCTACCTGCTTATAAGATGCCTTTTGCTGCCCTCTTCCACAAAACCAGCATGGGTGCAAATTGAAATGTCCCTGTGCATGCACTGTGCCTGATCAATCAGTTATATGTCAAGTGGCAGACATTAGTGAAACAATGATTAATTAATAATGAAAATATTTTCAAAAACTTTCCCCGCTTCCAATTTTTAATCTACTTTTCTTGCAAATAAGTCAGTAGTTGAATGCTGTAAAAATGAATTTGTTCTTCAAGGATCTCTGATTACCTACTTAGTGTTTTTCCAGCAGGTTGATGTAACCGACTCTGGCTCTAGAAGACAGCACAGCCTTTGATCATCTCTGTTCCTTCATTATTACCTGAGGGAGCCATCAGGAACTCTCTCTCATGTCCAAAAATTATCTAGCCTATCTTCTTGTATTTCTTTATTCAGTAAATTAGTTTTCAGAATTATTCATATTTGTTAAGAAGAATCACTGGCACTACATGGTTAGGTTTCCCCTGAGCTATGTCAGCTCACAACCTTGCAAGGCGTTCAAAATGTGCACCTCCTGCTGTGTAACACATCAGAAATGAAAGCCCCTGCTGCCCCTTGCACTTGGAGAGACTCGGGCAATACCCCCAAGCTGGTGTGCCTGGGTTCCTCAGATGATGGTAAAACATGGCAAGGTAAGATATTTGGCTCCTCTGTCCTTTCAAATCATCCACCTAGCACCTCAGGAGGCTCAAGATCTTCTGCAAACATTCCTGAAATGGATCCTGCTAGTGTGGTCATAGCACTTCACTTACTACAAGTTTGTTATTTCCTGGGAGCAAAGCCTACAGGGCTGGGCCTTCTGCTTGGCACAAGTGGGCATGGCCAGCTCCTCAAAAATACATTGCTTTCAGCAGTACAAATCACATTAGACCCAAAGACAGGGATTATTGGATATTTCTTCTAGTGCCCATAAACTGATCATGATAAATGATGGTCAGACATTTGCACTTTCCTATTTCAAGAAAGAGGACACAAAAGATGAAGTCTTCAGCTTCAGTTCTAGTTTGGAGGACATAAAGTTCTTGCCATCCAGCTGTGCACCTCCTCCCTCCACATTGCTGCTAATAAGTACTCATCCACCCCTTCTCCCTGCCAGGATGCTTGTGCTGAGCCTTCAGTTTGATTCATTTACCTGCCCAGGACGGGAGCCTTTTCACCAAAGCCTTTCTCCTCAAAAATCCATGTTCTCTTATTAGTTCACATCAAAACTGTATTATTTCCTTGGTGAGCCAGTCGTACCAACACTTGTTTCTACGTGGTCTACTGCTCTAACATTCGCACTTTTTCTCTTTAGTACCTGGGTTCGAAAGTGACTTTCAGCAGGGTGACACAGGAGACCCGTGTTTGTTTTCCAACCCTAACAGACATCCTGTATGCCCTTGGGTCATGCAGCCACTCTCAGCCTCCTCCTGTTTACAACAGCATAATAGACGATTCGTTCCACTTTGCCTACTGCACTGCAACCTCTCTCTATCTCTCCTCCTCCACCTTTGCCTCTCTCCTTTGTAATCGGGCTCCCTCGCACCCAACAAACTGCAGGGATATGGGCTTCCTGAAGCTCCTGAGATATAAATAAATAGATAGATAGATAGATAGATAGATAGATAGATAGATAGATAGATAGATAGATAGATAGATAAATAGAAAAGACAATGACTTGGTATATGGCTAACCAAAGACAGTTTTGTTTCTCAGCAGGTTTGTGTGAGCTGTTTCTGGTTTCAGTTCACATGGGTTCTTTCACCTTCTGAGTTTCTCTTTGACGTTCAGGTTTCTGCCTTTTTTCCACCTGAGGCCAAAAAAAACCAAAAAAAAAAGAGAAAAAAGCCAGGTCTGCTCAAAAGCCACACCATTTTTTTAAAGTTAAAAAGCTCTTAATTCTAGAATGGGACCATTTCTAACTTGACAGTTTCTTATTTGTTTAGTACTCAACGTTCTGATAGTAGGCTGTTCCTATTAAAAGCAGTTAAGCTCAGAGTACAAGGACATTAGTGCATGTACCTGCCTGTCATCAACCATCTTTGCTTATGACTAAAACCAGAACATGTACAAAAATAGAAGCACCAAAATTCATCCTCGAAATGAAACAATTACGGGGAGAGTTCAAAACTTTATGCTGAGGTTCTTCTAGGCCTTCCACAGATTTCATTATCCTAATAAATAGGGAGCTGACATCAGTACAGAGATCTGCATTCAAGCTCTGTTTGGCACAACTGTTGTCTTTGGTGTGGTTTCATTTTATTTTGATTTTGTACCAATGTTTAATGCAGCTGCTACTGTTCTGCACATAGTTAAGTGTAGGTGCAAATTATGAAGCATAATTAATTGCCCATTAATGAGTTTTTGCAGAGGATTGGACTCTAAATGCTAATCTGTGTTTCAGAAAGAATGTAAAATGATATCCACACTGCTTACCTGCTTCTCTCTGATTTCTGTTTAGCATGCAATTGGAAGAATTTGGCTTTAATGTTAATTAATGCCTTCAATTAGAGCTCACAATGTATATTAAGCCTCGGCCATTTCAATTTCATGACGAACCCATACACAAAATTTGCTGATTCTACAGTTAGTGAGAACAATCTGTGTAAACTAGATTTCCATTTATTTTCCAGCCCCAAATAAACCTGTTCCCAGAACTGAGTCTTCTAAACCTTCATACCTACATGGCTACTTTTGTCTGTCGTCTTTTCCGATCAACAAAGCAACCAAAACAGCAACCCAATGCACTAGCAAACAGTCCGCCAGTGAACAGAGGTGCGAAACCTCAGAAGGAAACAGGCAGAAATAGATGAGTGGGGAGAAGATGCTGGGGATGTTTGTCCCTCTCCCTTCTGCCCTCTCCTTCAGCACAGCGACAGCGGAAGGACCTGCCCTCTTGTACACAGGCAGAGTGAGATCGCAAAACACAGAAGTGAACAAATTTGTGCAGAGCCCCAGTTTAAAAGGCACTTTTGCCTATTCCTATGTGGCTGGGTGGGAGATGCCACGTAGCACCCAAGCCATCCCACTGATAAAGCCTTGCCTACGTAACAGTGACTTTGTGCTAAAGAGGCTCTGCTCCAGGACTGAGCTAAGCACAGCAGGGAAACGCTCAAACTGGACCAAGTGCTTTGGCCAGCACCTTATTTTTTCCCCAAAGGATGCTCATGCTTCCTCAGACCCTTACTGCCCTTGCCCTTGGCCATACCTCCGAGGCCACCTTTTCTCAGCTTTTTTGTGGGAGGATTTGCATGTGAGACGCAGTGTTTATAAGCCAGCATACAAACTGGTCCTGACAGCACAGGTTCTGCTCTGCTCCTGCAGCCTCAGTAAGGGTGGACTGAGCTGCTGTCTCAGCATCTATTTGTCAAGGCAGTTTGTGCACGTTTCCCGCTGGTGTCCGGCACTGCTACCTCAGGCTCTTCTCGTGAGTCATCTTCTCGCTTGCCATTGCGCGCTGCTGGCTGGGAAGTTTACAATCTGAGCATCTAGACCTATCAGTAGAGCATTTTGCCAAATTATTTATTTTGCTTGTGTTTTCTTTGGCTCTCCTCCCTGGTGAGATCAGAGATAAAGCATATTTACTAGTTGCTGCTTGCCCTGGCCAGCTGAGGAGCTGGGCTGGAGTGAAAGCAGCTGTTTCTGAGCAGCGTGCATGGCTTGTGCTCATTCTCAATTCCCAGTGAGCAGGATCCTTCAGCAGTGATGGAGTAGCTCCGAGTTTCAGTCTATCTGTCACTGCTCGACTGTTTTACTGTGCACACAATGCACTGATGGGCGACATCACTCAACTGCAACAAGTCCAGCTACAAAAGCAAGTAGCAGCAATTTGTAGCCTCAATGCAGCCATTTAATCATTCCCAACACTTCCCTGGTTGCCACTCTGGATAAACTAACTTGAGAATTAAGACCAACTCGTTGGGGGGGGGGGGGGGGGGGGGGGGGGGGGGGGGGGGGGGGGGGGGGGGGGGGGGGGGGGGGGGGGGG
>JANZLQ010000092.1:37223413-37312138 GCA_026212715.1 Elanus axillaris
TTGGACTTCCCCCCCCCCCCCATACTTTTACGCAGCCCTGTTTAGACTGTATGGTACTTAACAGGAGACCTTTGCCCTTTAGTTAAAAGCTGTGACCAGGAAATCCCACCTCCTCTTAATGAGCTTTTTTGTTCAGCTTACAGGGAGGGATTTGCACTCCACTCTTGCACTACAAATGCTTTGTCTGCTTGGCTTTTTTATTCAGCTGATGAATAAAAAAAGCAAACGCCAAACTCTACACATGTTTCAGTCTCCATTAAGACAACAAAGAGCTCTAAATGCATGTCCTAGCAACGGCAACAATTTTTTTTTAAAGAGTGAGAAGAAACAAAACATGATCATTTAACTGTGGTACTTTCCATAGCTATTCCTTAATGCTTTTGTCAAAAAAGCTATATACTTTTGACTATCAAAATACATAGCTCTAGGTAAAAGGACAGACAGCGTTTTTTGAATCAATATTAAGCTCTTTCTACTGTGAAACAATCATACAAACAGCCCAAGCAATGGCCTTTGTCAATTTTTTTTACTTGCTTACGTCTTTTGACCACATGCTGGGACCTCTCGTACTCCAGTGGCCTTGAAAGTGTTTTCTCCTTCTTCATTTTTTTTTTTTGTGTGCCTCAGAGAGCTCTTGGCTTCCTCTAATCTCTTGTTCTTTCCTTCTACTCACTACGTACACTTAATAACGATAGACTGAAACACCAGCAACAACTTATAAACAGACAGAAACGCAGAAGATTAAATGCAGTCACAACAAGAGTCGATTCTGCAGGAATCTCAAGATATTTGAAGCAGATGGAACAAAACGGATTCCAGTGGAGAGTGGCAGAGAAAGCCTCACTTTCCAGAGAGCAAGGCTAAACCCTGCGCCTGCCCCTCTGGGCACAGAAGTTGAGTGGGAATGATTCTCCAGCCCATTACACAGCCATGTGCTGGCTGTACACCGGTGCCTTGCTAGGCTGGTTAAAATGAATCTGGCAGAATGGCCAGGGAGACTCAGTTATCAGGGAGCTTATAATAGAGTATATTAAGTAAAACTCTGCTACAGGAGAAGGATAACGGGCCTTTTTGATGCTGGGCCTTGTTCTGGCTGTGCAGAAGTTGACAGCTTAGAGAAACCAGACATTTGGAAAAGCCCTTATAGCAGGAATTCCCAAGCCTTTTGGGTTAGTTAGTGACTGTCAACCCTCACTGCTTCTTACGGGCCAGCAAGCATCCATAGCATTTACCTTCTCACATAAAAGCCCCAGCAAATCAGCATCAGTTATGTTATTGGCAGATCCCTTGGCATCACTGCTCAGACCCGTGTGGGTGGGGGACCCAGGGGAAGCCTTGACCTAAGCCAGTGTATTCTGGGATGTGCGTGACAGCCTGGGTGATCCTCACAGGTAGCTCAGAAAAAGTCCATGTGGATGTGGTATGGTAGCATCAGGTGAGATCAATCCAACGAGCCTTGGTTCGTGCTTAAATGTGATGAACTAAACTGCAAAAAAGGAAACTGCTTTAGAAAATTACAAGTTAGAATCGACTTTTTTTGACTCATTATAGGTGCTAGATGTGCCTGTATGGCAAATGTCAGCTACTCTGCAGAAGGGCTTGTCTGTGTGGTTTAGGTACCAATAGTTCTTTTCCCAGATGTGCTCTCCCAAAATTATTTCAGCTTCAAAATCAGTTTTTCTTGTTGCATTCCTTGCACTACCAAGCCAGATCGTCAAAGAGGAGTCTAACATAACTGACCTGACATCAAAATAAACATTATCCGAAGGATTTTAGAATGCTCTTCATCAGCATCTTTATATAAAAAGAAAATCAAGAAATTGTTTCTCCACTGTGGCTAGAAAAACCTGGTTGAAAACCTACGATTTATTCTAATGAGGGATTTCTGGCTGCAGGTGTTATTTCAGAGTCCTGAACAGTATTTGCTCTGTGTATGTGATCAGAGCTGCTAAAGAGGGAAATCTTCAGGGACAGTGGGTGAAAGAAGGAAATAAATATCTCCGTGGTAAAGGTTTCCCCCCACCACCTTTTGGGTTGCTTCTTAACTGGTGGCTGTTTGCAGCTACCAAAACCTTTGAACTTCTCATGGGAGAAAGAGACCATTTCAGCAGGAGCGTTGGGGCATGTCACGGGTGTGCTTTGCACGTCCCTGTACTATCAGTCCGTGGAGACTCTCCCTGTCACCCTCAGGCTGCAGAAGATCATTGACCTCAGGCTAAATAAAAAAAAAAAAGAAAAAGAAGAGGCTCAGTGACGCATATTGTCATGGCTAGCTTTTACTCCTTGAAATCAGAAGCTGGAGTCAAGCCCCTAGGCTCACACACAGTGCTTTGGGACACCTGGGACCCAAACCCTGCGCTATACAGGCAGCCGCTTAAGAAAAGCTGAAGACTGCTGTGCCTTATGCATTTTGCTTTTAGCTGGCTGGGCTAGACCTCTTCAGTTCAGGCTTCATATCCCCAGTCATCACCTTGGGATGAGGACCTACAGTAGAGTCTTCAAAACCTGTTGAAAAGTAGTAAGAGAAGCTGCTCCCTTGCTTTTCCATGATGATGAGAGAACTCATTCAGCACCCTGTGCTGGGTTTGGTTGTCCTTTCCGCTACTGGGCAGAAAATAATGCATCTCTTATTGGATGAGAATTTGACTTAAAAGAAGAATGATTTACAATTCACATTGTAATCGGACCTACATTTCCCCTGCCAAATGCTCCAGACACTGGGATTAGCTTTATACTGCTCACATTTTACTACCTCGTGAATCTTTCATGCTATCTGGACAGTGCTAAATCTTGCCAATAAGGCATGGATGTTGCTCCCACCTGAGAGCATCCTACAGTTTCATCAGGGAGTCCTATCACCAGGTGTAGTGCATGGAAGGGGAGGCAATCAACCCCATCCCTCTGTTTCAAAAGAAAATGCAGACTGCCATTGCATTTCTACCTGGAGCCAAATCACGGATACGTGGTAAACGTCAGCCTCTATTTCTGTATTTTGGTTGCCCATTGCTGGAAGATAAACATACACTAAGCCTCTTGGCACCTCCCAAGCTCACAGCGCTTTGCACGTGCATGGGGGCAGAATTGCAACTGTCCCAAGAAGCTGAGGTCCAAGCACGCTTCAGCTGCCTTCAGGATGAGATGTTTTCAACAATTTTGACCTCATGCATATTTTACCATGGTCTTCCCAACCCACACACCCCCCAGAGGAGAAGCATTTTGGGCCACAGTGGTTTCAGGCCAAATATTCCAGGAATCTGAACAACAATTAATTTATAACCTCCTGTGACTGCAGATCATGAGCTCCTGCACTCGTCGGTGGTGGTGTGGAGAAGCATGGCAGGAAAGTGGGCGATCCCTGAGAGTCTGCTCAGTGGTGTCTGGCCCAAGATCTGACAGCAGTCAAGCACTTTTCCAGGTATGAGTCTAAAAGATGAAGGTCCACTAGGCCTCGCATAATGTTTTCGGTACCCCTCAATTAGAAACACTTTCTCACATACCTACTTTCATAAAATCACCAGCATCCACATCTCTGGCAGAAAGTTTTGTAATGAATTTTTTTTTTTAATATATTTTCAGCTGTAAACAGCAGAAAACCCCCTTCAGGCACTTCACTAGACCTTTTATCCATACGCAGGAAAAAGAATTGATTGATTTTGAAGTTAAACGTTGGCATCTGCTGTTATTCAAAACCAGGACCTTGGATACACTCATCCGCCATGCTTTCAGCTCAGCCACCAGTGTGCTGCAAATGAAGACAAGCTGTTGTCAAATGAGAAATGCAAAATAGTCAATCTGTTTGTCTGTTTAATGTAACTGGGAACATAAGCTGCTAAAAATGCTACCATTCTGCACTGTCAGATGGGAGACACTCTCCAACAAACGAAAGCCTAATGACCCATTTTACTCAGGCGCTCTGGAGTTCCTCCTAATGGTATTTTCCATATGCACTTCAACATGCTTTTAACTGAAACTGCAAATGGTACTATTTTCTATCTAACACAAGCGTGTAATCTGTGTAGCATTTTTTTTTTTTCCTCTGGCACCATGAAGGAATGCTGATGTTCAAGGCGTCTTGAAACAGTGAGCATATTGCTCAAGCATCTGATGCTCATCTTCTCTTTACACCTGTCATTGTACTGTATTAAAGGAAAAAAATCAAGTCATTAACCATGATAGATATGTTTTTAATAAGAAAGTGTTGCGCCTCACCAGGCAGATAAATAGCATTTCTTAAGATATCTTCAGAGCCCAAGCATACAATTACAGAATAAAGTTAAATATGCTGGGGACTCTTCAAAGACTGCTATAACTTGTAAAGATTAGGTCTCTATCAATTACCCAAGCTGCACTTCTTCAAGAATTTTCTAGCATTAAAATTGCTAATTTGACTTTTCCTCTGAAAGTTCCCCGTTCCCCACAGATAATTATGTGTGAAATGTTGCCTAAACAAAACAGTGATTTGGCCAAGAAAACAAGCGTGCTCCATTTTCAAGTCAAAAAAAGAGTGAAAAATAATGCTAGTATTGCCGGAGCAGGACGAGAAGAAACTCTGGAGATCTTGGCCATTTTATTAAATATTCTTGGGGTTTGTATAGTAGAAATTTCCTGGGTCTGACTTCAAATACCACAGAACTAGGGTTTTTTTTGCACAAAGCTATAGCATTTAGTCTCTCTTCAGAGGCAGCATAATACCAGCCAGGCAGTGCTGGTTTTGCTTTCTCCTTAGAAAACACAGCAGCCCCACAGTCTGTTGGCATACTCACAGGATGTGCTCCTTTGAGCCATTACAGTCTTAGACCCAGCTTTATCTCCACCCCTGCTGTTATCACATTGATATTTTTGTTAATTCTTGACACAAGAAATGCTCAGTCATAAACCGCAGATACCTGGAAATGTTCTGCTGCACTGAGCCGAGCAGCAGTGCTGCGAGGGTGCCTGCTCCCTCCTGGCTCCCTCGCCCTCGGGTGCTGCCAGCATCGATTAGCAAACCCCCCAAAAGCACTGAATGTCTTCAGGTACTCCCTTTCCCCCTGCAGAAAATAAAAGCCTATTCATCCGGATTCCTCCCCACCCCCCAAAATACATGGCATTCGTTTTTCCCCGTAAGGTTGTTTGCAGCCTAACATACTGCTGGTGGGGCCCGAGGGTGCAAAGCAAAGGGACCAAAGTGTCCCTGGGGAGGACTGGCCAGGGATACTGCTCCAGGTGAAACCTGTCCTCTGACCACCACGGATGGGCTGGCAGCATTGTCAGCACCGGCTTCATAGGGTACCACTCAGCTGCGCTGCACACTGAATTCAGCGCTACTTAACCTTTTGGAGAAGCGTTAGAAAACATAAAGGAGATAATTATAGCTTAAAATAGTGGGGACTAGCAGTCTGTGACGATGTGTCAGTGCTTGGGATTTGTGTGCTCAGGAGAGAAAGAGGGAGAGAAAGAGGGAGAGAAGGAGCAGGTGCGAAAGGGAAAGACAGAGGAAGAGGCTATTTAATGCAGGGGGTTAATACAGCGGCCAGTCATCTCCAGGATTATAGAGAAATTTAATATGATCTTGGAATTATCCACTCAGTAACCAAGTAGATATTAGTACACCCAAAAAAAAAAAAAAAAGAGGGGGAGGAGGGTTGCTTTATTGTAAAGAGTCTGGTACCTAAAAGAGATTTCAGGCTAGGAGGGAAAAAAATCTATTCCTCTTTGCTTGCTATTTGCCTCCCTCCTGCATAAATAAACCCCCCAAACCCAACATAAAACCAAAACCAGGCCTTTCCATCACAGATCAAAAGTCAGGCAAGTAGTGTTGCATTGCAGCTGCCTGAATTATACTTGGCCTCTGAATAATAAATAGGGAAATTCTCGAACCACAGGCTCATTAATGAGCACTAATTCAGAACTGATGGCACAATGTTCAGTAATTTAAGCAATGTAGACAATGAAGGTTCTCAACTCTGGTACAAAGAGTGACCTACAGAATCTTGTGGAATGAGTAATTACAGCTAATATCCATTTCAGCTTCTATTAGAACATCCAATAAAACAAGGTCATGACAACAGGCAAGGATCACATCCCGGCAAGCATCGCAGTGGGGAGAGACGGAGTCACCCTGGAGCAGGTGGATGGTTCCTATTAGTTGGGCTCCTCAATGAATAAGGACGCTGACAGCTCCCCGGAGGACCGCGGGCGGCAGGCGGTGGTGCAGCGGCAGTGTGGGCAGCTCGGGGAATACAGGGATGGTTTTCAAGAGCACAAAGGTTAGGCTGGGATGGGGTTTGTTTTCACCCATAACTAACAAAGGCTCGAAGGACAGACCATGCTTTACTGGCTTTTTTTTTTTCCCAGTCTTTCAGATAGTTTGGTATTAACATATAGAGGGAATGATTCAGTGATTTAATAACTGAGGATGGACCCACGACAAGTTGTAACAAAGGAAAAAGTTGATAGATAGAAACAGGACACCAATGGGCGCCTGTAGTGTGAAAAAGAGTTGAGTGAGCAGCAGCAGAGCAGAATGAACTGCCTGGAGAGTTTTCTACTTTGTACAGATGAGCCTTATTAATTCCTAAGAGAGGATGGAGAATATGGTCGAGAGGAAATAAAGAAATGATCTGCAATTTTTTTGGTACAGTAAGTGGGTAGGTCGCTGGCAGTTAAAACCAGTTTCTGACAATCCTCACAAGACCTCCTGGTGCTTTTAAAAAACTGAAGGAAGACTTATTTTCTTCCCCTCAAATGTGCTAAAATTTCACTCTTAAATGCAGGCAGTTTTTCAGTGATACCATTTGACTTTTAAGAAAACATTCAGACAACACAGGGCTATTCAAAATGATCCCCTCCCAAAACAATTCATAGGCTGGAAATTGTTTATTGCAACCATCCGGGCAATACTGAGAAGCCTGGAGGGGGTTGCGACCAGAGCTAATTGCCTAACTAATACAATTCACAACAAATAGTTGATGAACTCATAAAAAATCAACTCTGCTGGCTAAATCTTTGGCCCTCATGAGAGTTCATTGTGTAGCTAGAGCGATGCAGTGCGGATGTGCTGGAAGAGGAGTATTTCCTTGACTCTGGGGAATAGCCTGGTGGGCAACAGCTGGTCCAGAAACACCAGGGCTCAGTCTCTGCTGATCACTGTGGCTGCAAACAGCCAGAAAATGGCCAACATGGCTCTGAACCACAGTTGTGGCTCTTGAAGTTATGAGATAGAAGTGTAGGTATCACTGTGGCCAACTTTGGGTGCTTGTCTCTAGCCCTTCCCTTTGAGTTCTTGTATGTCCTGCTCTGGGCGTAGGTTTGGATCTACAGAGAGGTCCCATGAAAGGGGCCAGGACACGGCATGGACTGCCAGGTGTGAAATGCCTTGGAGGCATGCAGGGCTTGGCTCAGCCCCCATAGGGACTTCAAGGACCGTGACAAAATGGGAGAAAAGGGCATATTTCTCCCAAGAATTAAGTGTTGTGAATCCCTTGAGTGGACATGAGAAAGTATGTATTTTTTTGTCTTAAAAAACAAAACAAAGGAGAGCCTTTCTTTCTTTTACACCATACCTACTATGTTTTACTAATGGTGCTCCTCTGGCAGAAGCAGGGTTTGGACAAAAGGCTCGATCTCCCTAGAGGATTAAATGCTGGATTTTGGCAGCTAAAATGTGCTTTGGTGCTTAAGTCCCCGTGGTGGGGCCTGACCCTAAGCAGTTCTTGCACTGCATAAACCCCAGCATCAAAATCCACATAAAGGATGTATTCCCACATACCGATTTGTGTCCCGTGTGCTCCAGACACCAGTCTTAATCTAAACATCCTTTCATCTCCAGTGTGAAACAGCTGCCCTGACTCACCGATGGGTCCAGCAAGGGAACAACCTTCACTCATTGAACCACCTGGAAAAACCCTTCCATCCAGATATTTTTCCTTACATGAGAAATTCACTTCCTGGAAAGCTGCTCGAGGACATGGCACATGAGCAAACGATTAGGACCTTTGCAGGAGAAGAAAACCATCTTAAACAGGGCTGGAAGCAGGAGGAGCAGAGGAACTAGGGCAGGACCAGGACCCTGGTGGAGGCACCAGCCCAAGCCCCAGCAGCAGCCCCCGGGCTGCCCTGCTGTGCTGTCCTACCGCTGGCACAGAGCTGTGATCTTACGCTGAATTCTGTTGACTTTAGTAATATTAATTGAAGTAGGGTTTCCAGGATTGGTCCCAGGGTTGCTGTAGCACCAAATGAATGCCAACAATTTAGGTTACCTTCAGCTATATTAATTTCCATACTGGCTCGAGGAGTTTTCCCTGAATCACTTGAGAAAAGTACCTTTAAAAGCTGTGCGCTTTTTTTTTTTTTTTTTTTGTATACTATCTAGTGAGGACTTCTGCTTTCTGTTAAAATGTGCTGATAGATATTTCTTTTCTGTTTAACTTTAAGGGACCTTGGTGAATACTTTAAGGTTTACAGCTCAAATGATTGTTTAGTAAGTAAACCTTTTCTCCTCCAGATTTTGGTAAAATACTACATAGTTAAAATATTTTATTTGGATTCATACCTCATTTCAAAGTGTTGCTCATAATACCTGACAGGAGCTGAACTTTAGTTAGCTATTTCTCCTTTTTTTCCTTCTTTTTGGAGGAAAACAAGAAGTTGAACATAGCTTCTGACACATTAAGCATGACTACTGGGAAATTAAAACAAATGCTGGTACAATTCACAGGGGGAAAAGAACTTAAAGTTTGTTTATAAATTTGTTCTCAGCTCCAAATGCATGTCATAAATTAGTAGGTCATCAACATACTGTATTTAGCTGGCAGCAAGTAATTTTCTGTGAAGATATGAGACAGAATATAGCCAGAGTAGCAAACTGGCTCAAAGCGAAGCATTTTGAGCGCTTTGTAAAATTCATACCAGACAACTTCAAGCTCCAACAAAATGGAAAATTTTTTCTGTCTCTGTACTTAACTCCAAGGATTCAGAAAACTGACTAATAATGCAAATACCCAGAGGTTAATAGCCTGGTGCCATAGCTGGAACACGCACCCAGCTTACAGGAGATCCATCACGTGTGTATCCAGACAGTTGGGGAACAAGGGGCTACGGACCGGGATGCTCTGAAAGCCATCAGTGCCGACACACTCCAGTCAGGAAAATTTGTTTCAAAGCAATCAGAATCATGACCTTGTAGTCTCATTCGGGCTGGCTTCTGCCAGCCTAATGCAGATGAGACCAATCTTTTTGTTAACAGATTATGAAATATTCTGCAATCCCAACTGCAAAGCTGTGTCTAGTAACTCGAAAATCATGTATTCTGCTGGGTGGGAAGTGGCAGAGTTTGGATCAGGCCCCAGCAGCCTTGTCGCAACGTCCAGCTCCTGTGTTTTGAGAAAGATTTTCTCCAAGATTCTGGTAATTAATCAGCTCCTTTTAAACACACAGGGAAATTTTAATACTCCCCTCTACAAACATGTCCATACACAGCGCAAACTCAGAGCAAAGTAACCTTTGGAGAATATCAAACCCTGGTGTTAGAACTAAATGCATTTCTCTAGTTTCTGGTCTAGACTTGCATTTTTCAGCCCGTAAGGTGCAAGTCACCTGGAGGTGGTGTGAATAGCACATGACGCACGGAGCAACCTTCAGCCCTGGGAGCTCCTTCCCAAGGTGATGCCGAAATGGATTATTGAGGAATTAAAGCAAGACATGGCCTAGAGAGCCATTGGCTTGGCTCTGAAGAGAAAAAGCCTCAACCAGTCCACACACTGCCTAAATAACAGACTCTTTCTGAGTCTGGTGGAGGGAGAGAACAGCTCCAGGGCCAGGCAGGTAGAGGGGCTTATCAGCAGGTCCGCTTGCTCTGGGCTTCCCTATCAGCCTTTTGTTTTCCACAGTGTTCAACCCCACCATTTAATACGTGTATATATATGTACTCATGCTTTAAAATTCTTTCAGAGATGGGACAAGGCAATATTATCTTTGAGAAAATGCAGATCCTAACTTAGTCTCCCAAAAGGAAAATTACTGACTTGAGCAATTCCTGGTAGTTATCCAAATAGCCTTGTCAAATTATTTAAATACCGCATTGTGATATTATTAAAGTTGGTACCAAGTTACTCTTGGCAGAAACAAGTGTTCACTGGCAGGTGCTGAGTAGATGAGCTGTTACTTCTCCAGCTCTCTGTGTCAGCAGCACGGCTGGCTGCTGCGAGGGATTTCAACCAGGGAACTCAGCAAAATGCCCTCCAAAGGGCTTACCTTTCCTAAGGGGCTCTGGGCTGGTTTGCTTTTACCTCTCAGAGGCTGGTCACTTATCTGCTGTTACACTGGAACAATGCTAGTTTTTCAGGGGCGGGGGGGAGCATCATATAGCCGCATTCAGCACAAAACCCACCCACTGAAGAAGAGCTCTCTCTTCTATCTTAAAACAAATTCAGTATGTAAATCTCCAGAGAAGAAAATGGAATTTACCTGCTCTGTATTAAAAGGAAGGGAGGAAAAAAAAAGACATAGGCTTATGCATTTTTCATTATTCGGGACCCGCTCTACCAATGTATACTTAATGCTTTCGTCTCTGCTATAATTTCAGTTGAGAAGTTGTTTAAAATGCAAGAGTCTAGCAATGATTCACATATGCTGTTTCAGAAAAAAGTTCACAGCTAGGGATACACCAACTCTGACTGTCTGTCCAGGCACAGCGTGAGGAGGGACAGGAGGAGGATGGACAGCGGTGAAGGAAGCATGGGATGGGGTGCTTGTCTTGGACTTTGCAATTCAGCTCTCAGCTTGGGAAGATCACAGCTTTCTCGTATGGCGTGGGGGTACCCACCTCGCCTACCCCTGGGCAGCATTCCCCTCTGCCTCCCCAGCCCCAAAGGAGGTGGGGGGAGCTGGGGGAATCCAGGGGTTAAAGACTGAACTCCTGCTGCCACAGCATTCACAGGCAAAACCCAGAGGAATGCCAGAACAACCTCCCTGTGTGGCAAAGAGGGGGAGAGACCCTGACAACAGCCGCCTGCTGTATTAGCGTGCTTGGAGGTACAAGATCGGGCTCTGCGAGCTTGCCCGGGCAGCTGTGAGGTAGGACCTGTTAGATCATTTAGTCCCCACGTCCTTTAAGAAAACTTTCGCCCCCTCAAATATCTTTTTCAAAGGTTTTTTCCAGTTTGGCTGTAAATGTCTCAAGTGATGGTTTTTCCATCACTTCCCTTGGGAAACTCTACCTTCCTCTGACAGACCTCGGTAACAGACCATCTCCTGCTATCCAGCCAACATTTGCTTTGGCTCAGTTTCATCCCATTACTCTTAGTTATATCTTCACGTACCACGCTGACATGCTTAATATCATCTGAAAATTTTTGAGAGTTAAAATTTATATTACCAAGACAAGCAAAAGGAAGTAAACAGAAGATAATTTTTTTCCATGGATATTGCTTTCTCCGGAGAAGTCTACGCAGAATAAAGCCATGCTCAGGGAAGGAATTAGTAAGCAGGAGAAATGAAATGGCAATGAAATGAAATGACAACTTTGTCACTTTTCAGTTAAACTGGCATGATGAGATTGTCACTTTTCTTCTGGCCACCTTTAACCTTAGGGTAATTATTTTAATGTTGTGCAATAGATTTCACTTTAGCCTTCTGGAAAATGACTACGGCTGGACCAAATTCTCTGCTGGACCAAATGGCTACAACTGTGTTGACTTCTATATTTTCTAGCCAAAAATTTTCCTCTGCATTTCTATCCAAGGATGCCTGCTAGGTTACAGGAGACAGTATCTTTGCTCATGTTGGAGCAGCGTACCAGCTCCAGGACTCCATCTTGTCACACAAATTGATTATTTCCACCCTTCAAAGGTCTGCATGTCTGAAATCCAGATTGTGTGTTTAAGTGCAGTCTTACTGAAAGGGTCCAAATCTCTCTGCCAGAAAACTCTTCTTCTGTCTCCAGAAGCTCATAGGGAACATGCCTAGGCTACGCTTTAGTGAGGTGAATGCAGAGACAGACTTAAATTAATATGTCTGGGAATAAATTATTTCTAGAGTGTCTTGAGCCAGCATCACATGAATAGATTACCACGAAGCACTATGGGAAGCAATAATTCATCTGAAAACCATAGTTTAAAACAGGAAAAAATCTATGAAAGCTGAGGATAACCATCCAGCCTCTTAACGTCAGCGGTGACAAGTGCTTTGCGAAGTACCTAGGAAGCATTGAGGGCTACTGTGTCTTCACAAGATCCTGGTTTATTTTATTTGGCTGGTAGCAGTAACAACTTGCAGCACCTCACCAGCCAGGAAACATCCCCTAACAGGCTGGTGCAGCCAGGAATATCCATAACTATTCCCCACGTAGAGGAAAACAGGAGGTGCCCCACACCAGCTCTACTTCCAGCACTGGGAATGGAAAGTCATACTGTAGTATTGTTTACAACTGCCAAAAGCAGCTGTCCCTGGTTGGGTCTTCCCCCAAGGCTTGGGCAGACCCCAAGAAGTGTGAGCGGTGCCACCTCCAAATTCACAGCGTGAAACTGTACCAGCTGTACACTCACTTCTGGAATAGAGATCCAGGCTCTTCTACATCTTTTTTGGCCTTTAATGGGAAACAGCAGGGTTGGTGCCATCCCCCACTTCTCTTTTAAATGTGTGCCAAGCTCTGTTAAACCAGTTCAGACATTTTAACCACAGTCAAGAGACTTTTCAGATTGTGTTATAGGGTGAAAAAAACCACCTAGATTTCACCTCAACTGCCTCAGTGTCATTTAAAATTAAGAAGTCATTACATGACTTTTGTCACTAAATAAAACACAGAATTTTCTTCTGATTTGACACAATAAACTAAAGAGCTAAATGCCTCATTGTGAGAGAAAATAGTAATTCTCTGCTGACCAAAGGAGAAACGCACTCTTGCAGCCTACCTGGTGCCTTGAATTTTCCTACTCAAAGTCACATAGCTGAGACCACAGAGGGAATCTCTGTACATCAGCCCAGAAGCTTTATATTTAGCGTTGTGTGCTCGCACGTCACTATACATCTGTACAAGTCTATTAAACTCTAGAATAGAAAAAAATGTTTTTAGGTTTGCACCCTGATCACACCTCATTCCTTTCTTCTACATCACCCTCTCCCTTTTTTCCTAATCTGCCTACAGCTGTGAAACTTGTAAAATGCCTTTTGCATTTGCCCCCCGGTACAGTGACATGGCTCAGCAAACAGCAGTAGTGCCTTGGGAGCTGCGAGGCATCATCCTATACTCCAAAGGTCATTACGGCAGCAACACCGGTGTTCTTAAACACCTCACCTGGAAAGTCCAAGGCAAGCGCCTCGTTAACTAGCGTACAAAAGCCTACATGACAACAGTCAGCCCCATGGCACGAACGGCCACGGTGGGCATTTCTGAGACAGAAAACCAGCAAAGACAAAAGCGCAGCCTCCTACACACAGTGATTTCAAACTCCACAGGGTGTAAAGGGATGGGAAAGTGCTGGTGTGGTTCATGTGGTTAGCATGTGGTTGCCCTCGGTCGGAGCGACCTGGGGGGAGCAGTACGGTGCTGCTGCAGCACCTTCTCCCCGTGCAGCAGTGGTCCTGCTCCACTGGAGCAGGGGAAGGGACAGGGCTCTTGTTCCCCAGCTCCATAGGGCACACTGGATGTGCCATCGGGAGGCGCGATGACAATATGTATTAATATGTGTTAACCACCTCCAGTGAGGCCAGCTTTGTTAGCCGTCATGGAAAGCCGTCAGCAACACGGCCTTCAGCAAGGGCTAAACAAGCTCTCTGGAGACCCTGGCTACGTTCTTCTGTTGTCACCCTGGGATGAAGCTCATTTCACTGCATCCTAAATATGATTGTGACTTGAGCAACGAGACCAAAGCAATCTCGAGTACATCTCCAGGTGGCTGACGATATGTCTCCTGCTTGCAGTACAGACTCGCGCACAGAAAGAGGTCTTATCTGGTCTCATTCTGTCATCCCGAATCTGACCCTCTCTTAGCAGCCATAACTGACAAAACTAAATCTGACTTAGGTACCCGCATTCAGAGTTCAATTTGACACCTCAATCCCTTTGAGATACAGAACTCAGGGATTTGGAAATGAGCCTAGGAAAATCATCTGCTTTCTCCTGAGTGCCTGAGTGCCTACCTAGGAAAAGATATAAGACTCGGGTTGAAAACAAAGCTATGCAAAAAAAAATATCCCCCAAACCAAACCCCAGACCTTTTATGCAGACTGCACTTGATCAGCAGGACATTTTGCACTTCTGCAGACAAGGCCCAGATTTGTGAGGATGTCTAGAAGGTGTCTAGAGCTGCAAAAGCCACTTAGTCTACTAAGACTTCTGCAGTGGTTTTGGAAAGACATCTGTGCATCCATCTGCATTTTATACACTCAGACACTTTGAGAAATCTGTCCAAAGGTCCTGTTGCTGCTGCACTTGTTAAAACAGTTAGTGGCACTTCCAATATGTAAATATAAAATCCTAATATTTTCTGTACAGCACGGTACCACAGCAGTCTGGAAATTACTCGAGGTGATTCTAGGAAAGATATGATGCCATACTTTGCTGTATTAAATGTCTGTGCTTTGTCATAGGAAATGTTTTCATACACTACTTTCACAGGCTTTCTGCAGCAACTTAACTAATTTTCCCTACTCAGCAAAAATAAATTCCAAACGATACAATATCACTCTTGTACAGCTGAAATCATAACCTCGCACAACTTCAGTCTGAAGCATTTGTTCCACTAAAAGACTTTCCTATTTTACTTCTATAGTCCTATTTAGGGATATAGGACTTGTTTTAATATTACATAAAGAACCAAGCAACTGTTCGCTCAGCTATGGCAACAAGAAATATGAAGAAGGTACATATGTCCAAAAAGATAATAGCTGACTATCAAACCAATCCCAGAAATTAGTTGTGAAATGAAGTGGAATATGTGAATGGTTATGAAAAACAACTAAATTAATTTACATGAGCAAAATAAACGGTACATGAGAGACAACTGCCACAGCAGATTTATTCTCCTTATTCAAAATAAATGGGATTGGATATGCACATGCATGTGTGCATTTATGGGTATTTATGTGAGAGAGATTTATTAAAATGTTTAATGAAATCACCATGGTTGTATCAAGTTACACGCAGTGGTTTGCAGGCCTAATCCTGCCCATGTTAAAGGCAATGGAAACAAGAACAGTTGACTAATTATCACTCTGTAAGTGCTCCAGAATATCCATGTTGAATTCTAACAAATTACTAGAACCTCAGGGAAAGAAACAATGCTAATTAAGATGAACTTTAGGTGTAGGACCTAATTAATATGATCTTTACGTGAAACTTGTTCCAAATGAAGCAACTTTAAAAGTTATACGAATAAATGCCTTGGGCTGTATAGCACTAAATAAGTCAAAAAATAAACAAACATGTTCCTTAAAATCAGCAAGCAACAAATCAAGATACTAACATGGGTGTTTTGTGACTGCAAGACATTGCTTCAGCAAAGATTTTGATTTGCTGTAGCTCTGAACGCCACTGTTGGTGAAATGATAGATGCTGGGGACTGTTTCTGTTTCTAACTGATACCACACAGAGATGCAAAAAGCAAAAGTACGGCAAGAATACAGAAGTGACTCTTTTGTTTGGAGGGAAATACTGATTTCAAGATCTTGTAAAAAATTATGTGTCTGTCTATTAAAACAAGAACTTAAAACTATATCTTTGGGAAAAATAATTTTTTTTTTTTCCTATTTCAAGGAAGGCAGCTAGATTCCCAGGCAGGAGAAATTTGTGCACCAAGTCAGTTAAAGAAGGTATAATGGTGCATATGTTGGTGCAACTCCTGTTTGTGTATTCAGGTATGTGTACATATCTGTATGACTTAGGTACACAGGGACTGAAGGTAGCGTACATAGTAATATTTTGGAAACTGAAGGAGAAAAAGGAAATGAATCTCAACGTACTATTTTTTGCAAAGAGCCTGGTTAGCTAATGCAGTCCCATGGGGCAGAATCGCTAGCCTGTGGGCAAAAAGTCTTTGGGCACATGTGCCTTCACCCAGTTGGGTAGTGCTGGCTCAGCAGGATTCAGCTCCATCCGCCGACCAGAGGGAAATAAGCTCACAGATTAGGAGAAGATAAGTTATCCATGGCACTGACAGGGACACTGGGAAAGGGACTTTCTTAGTTTCCGGGGACAGACAATTACTCTAGGAATATTGTTCAGCGTTATCTGGAAGAATTATTTTCCCTACAAAACTGGACAAACCCCTATTTCTTACAGCCCTGCTGCATTCCCCATCTGGGCCTAAAAGCTGAGCCTGCTGTGAAGCCCAGAGCAGAGCTGTGGACATCCCCTATAGCACCTACATGCCAGATGGACCTAACCCCCTGGCTGGAATCCAGAACTTTGGGGTGAATCCTGATCCCATTGAAACTGCTGGCAAGATTCCCGCTGGTTTCAGTAAGGTCACTGTCTGGTCTCTGCTCCAGCAGAGCTTTTGGGAGATCCTTCGATACAGGTATTTTTTTTTTTCTGAATGAAACTAAGTTGATTGAGTACTGACTTGTCCAAATTATAACAAAGATGACAGCAATGAAGAAAAAAAAATTAGCCTATAGAAAAACAAAATAACAATTTACAATTACTCTCTTCTGAGCAGATGTAATAAAAATATCAGATACAATATATGGACATACATTAGTGTGTTGGCTTTGTCTGCTAAACTGGAATTCCTTACATGCTGACCTCTTGCCCTCCTACTACTTCTATTTTTCTCTCTCACCACTCCATGAGAAAAAAGGGAGAGAGGAGAAAGAGAGAGAAAAAGAGGCACAGACAGAGAAGAAAAAGGGGGGGTGGGGGTGGAGAGAAAGCCTGAAAAAGAAGACAGAGAAAGAATGAAAAAAGAAAGAGTGAAAGAGAGCAACAGAACAAAAGCAGCAAGAGTGAGTGGGAGAAAAAAAGAAAAGAGAGAGAAATCAATGCACTGCCAGTAGGTTTTTTAGGGCTTGTGAAAGTTATGGGGCCCTACACGGAGAAGGCATTACATTTTTTGATCTGCAGCCAGATTCTTAATGAAATAGGAGGGCAGGAGGGAGGCTAATGTGATTCAGCATCTAAGAGCAAGCAGTTGCATCAATAATCTTTAGCACTGGCACTTGTGCTAAGACAAAACATAACAGAGTTTAGAAGACAAGTTGTCAGTGTGATTTGGGGGCCTTTCAGTTATTCAATATAACTCCATTAGGTTTTGGAAGCATAAACAGGTAGCAGGGTTTTGTGCAAGTAATACTCTTAAACCAGTATGTAATTAAAATTGAGCTCTTTGGAGAATAATTCTACTATATATTACTAGAGGTGACCTCTATCTTATCAATCTCTAGTGAATACCACTATTTGTTTTAGCTTTACCCACTTTCAGTCTAACAAACATAACTACGAAGCAACAGACTGAAGAACTGAGCAGTGTGCACTTGAGCTCGGGCTCTTTGACTGTGCTCCATGTTAAGCTCTCACTTTCTCAGCTAAAGCGGCTTTAGAAGAGGAGTGCCCTCACTTCCACTGCTGGCTAATTTCTGCTTCACTTCTCTAGGGAAGGTGGAGGCTTTATTGATTTATTTAAATTTATGCAGAAGTTGTTTACCTTTTTTTTTTAATGTGCAAAAAACATTGGGGTAAACTATGTTAAAGGAAACTTTCTTTTTGTTTTTCTCTCTTCAGTTGGAATAGTTCATAAAACTTAGACTGACCTTTAAGGCTAAGCTTTGCAAATCTGCCAATGCATGGAATTTGGTTAGGATGAAATTCCCACCAATGAAGAGGTCTCACTTCAAGTTAGTCTATGCATGACTTGATTCCCCCTTAAATCCCTCACAGAGATTGCAGGCTCGCTGGAATCACGCACAGGGCCTTGTCTGGGTCTCCTGGAGGAGAGAACCTCACCCTGAGGGCTTTGACCGATGGAGTATGTTGAAAGGAGAGGCCATAGCCTTCAAGAAGGTGCTCAGGAGTATAAACTGTTACACTGTGAGCCAAATATATTGGATTTCCAAAAATCTTTCACATCAGATACTGAGCTTAAACCCGTATGACTGCCGATCACTGGACAGAATGGGCTTTCCAACAAGAGCACCCCAGAAAACCTCCCCTGTTCTTATAGAGTATCTTCTCACTGGAGAAAACGCTTCAGGTATGACGAGGACCTGGGACATAAACACTAGAAGTTGAGATAGAAAATTAGCTCGAGCCATACAAAGGTTATGCTCCTTAAACATCTCAGCAAAGCCTGAACCATTATTGAATAAATTGAGCAGCATAATTATCCCAATCAGGCTAGAAATACAGATGGAAGATGCTAAAAGAAGAAGAGCTGGAGTCACAGCATCGTGAACCTTCGCTTCCCACTTAACCATACAAGTCAGTGCAATCTTTTGGTAATGAGCTTCTAACACCGATCTATGGCAAGCACTTCCCACGGGACAGTTCTTAAACACACAACTTAAGTCTGAAAGGTATAATTTTCTTTTTAGTTTACCTCTTCTCTTCAGATCTCCGGGTGTTTGCTTGCTCATAATGTAAACCACCTATATGTAAAAGTGACTCTATGGTTAAGACAATAATTAATTTTGCTGAAGTGATACAGAAAGATCTGGGAAAGGGAATGGCGAGAACCACCAGCAATAGCTGATTTTGCAACACTATTTATTTTCCTCATTTATCTTAAATACAGCATTTTGTTGACTGTTCTACATGCCTGTTTATATTAAAATAATATAGTAAGCGGATTCTGAATTAAAGGAAAAAATCCAGCTAGTGAGGCAGTGTAAGGGAATGTGAATTATTTTACATCTCAAGCATGCACCCCCCTCATTTCTATCCCTTATGCTTGCAGAGACTATTTTTTTTTATGATTTTCTCCATTTCTTGCCATTAATGTGGTTTGAATTGTCTCCTGGTGTCCTAACACAGAACTGTTGTCTGCCTTCTTCCTTAATCTTCATAAATTTCAAGTAATACAATGGCCTGGCCTCCACCCTCCAGGACACTGGCAATATAAGAGGGCAAATATTCTGGGGAGTCAGTTCGAGTGCCAAACCCATGTTTCACTACACCGTGGTAGAGCCCAGGGTGGTGGTGGGAGGGCAGGGGGTGATTTAACCCTCCTTCACATTTTGCCTTTTTAAGTTGTCCTAATTTTTCCAAGTGCTTTTAAGTTCCCAGGAAGGTTGAAACAATTTTGGTTGTTTAAGGAAAAAGGATGCAAGGATTCATACATAATATTTGGATAGGGAATGGTGTCGCCATCGGATGTCTGTTGGTAGCTATTTGGTGCAACATCCCTGCACCTCTAGCCCTCCGCAAGCTCCTGGCCAGAGGCATGAGGAAAGCACTGCAAAAAAGTTTCAGAGATCTCCAAATTTTGCACTTTGGGGCTTTCATTTTTAAAGAAAAAAACCATAAAAGCCCAGCTCGCAGCTTGGCGTTACTGCAGAAAATTATACAGCAATTAATAACAATTTACAAGGCAGCACAAGATGTGCTAATAGGTATAAAGAACAGTGTAAACAAGTACGGAAAACATCACATACAGAGCAAAAATTTCCACAGTGCAGTGCTGAAGGTCTCTAGACAAATCATTTTCTTCCATATTTAATCTGGAAAAATATCTTTCTATAAACAAAGACTGTATCAGTTAAGGTGTATGGTCCGAGACCTAAACTGAAAAACCCCAGACTCTGTCCCTAGGTTTATCGGTTGCTTCGGGTCTGGCATTGCGGGGGTCTCTTCCCTGGTCACTGGATGAAGCCCCTTCTAGACTATTTCATTCCATCGGGGTGATGTGACACAGGGTAAGGAAAACAAAGAGAATTGAGTTTAAGCTCGTGGAAAGCTAACTCTCTTTGGAGGGAAGCAAAGCAGGAATAAAAACTGTTCTAATGATTTGATCAGCAAAACAAACTAAAAGCAAAGTTTGGAATTAATGAGAGCTCTAGATCAAAACCATGGATGATTTTCCTCTCATTAGTGGTTTTTATCATCAGATGTTAGCATTGTTTGAATGAAATTCATTCAAAGACCTCAAATAAAAGCAGTATTTGGTAAAAGAAACCATGATTTGGGTCTATTAACAAACAGAACATCTTGCTAAATAATTCCTTTATGCACTATTCAGTAATGATGTAAAGCTGGTGCCTTTCTGCTGCCTCAGTGAAACAGCCTTCAGAAAGATCATTAAACCGGCTTTTTGTGAGACAAGCTGAAGAGAACGACCGAAACGTCTGTTATAAGTTTATATTTGTACTCAATTCAATTAGGCCTTAGGATACAGATGAAAGTAAAGTGCAGTTTCCGTCGAGGCCGTTTCAAACAGCTAACTTTCTAAAGAAGCACTTCGGAAAACTGCTTCGGATGGAGGCTGCGACTTTCCAAGAAGCGTTGCATCACCGTGGCCCGGATCCGACTGATGGGCGGGAGGGGGAGACGCTCATAAAAATATCAAACAGCTGATCCGCGTGGATCCTGGCCAGAGCTGCCGCCGGAGACATGCAGCTCATTGTGGAAGGAATTTCGGTACAAATGAAGCCACCGCAAATAACAACAAACCCTCCTCCTCTTCTCCCCTTTCCGCTGCTCGGGAATCCTCTTCCCCGGCTTTATTTTTTCGCTTTCCAGCAGGGCCCCATGTTGAAGCCCTTGCCAGCTGGCTGCGGCCAGACAAAGCCGCTCTCTGAAACAGCATCGCTGCTGCTCCACCGGGCTTTCGCCTGGTGACAGATGCCTCGCAGGCACGGCCCACAGCACCCAGGCAGCTTGGCCATTCCAGTCCCGGCTGCGCTACGGGATTCCTGGGGAGGTTCAGCTGGCAAAGGACTGGTTTTGTACTGGCTCCGGGGGCTAGGATGGCTTTTCTCTCTTGCAAGAGGTCTCTGGAAGGAGGAAGGGGAAGGCGGCGGTGGGCTGCGGAGGAGCCTGGGCTCGCACAGCCGGCACGGGCATCGCCGGCATTGCCGAGCGTAGTCGAGGGGCTCCATCTGCAACGCTTCCTCTCATCTGCCTTTCATGCCAGCACCGCAGCTGGCATCTCCAGAGGATTTTTGACCATGTAAAAAACCCCAGAAATTCTCGACTAGCTTCTCATTGGAAACTCCCTCAAACTGATTCAAGCAGACTAGCCTCTTCCAAAAGAAACAGATTCTGTCAGAAACGTTTCACCTGCTCACTAAGTACATTCACTACACACAGAGCCTTTTTATAATGTGCTAATTTATTTTTAGAAACGGTTTTATATCGCAGAGCACCCTGAGTGCCTTTGGCAACTTCAGGTACTTTAGAAATAAATGTATTATTATTCCTCTTTAGAGATTTAAACTGTATGTTAAGTGGTTAAAAGTAGCCATTACATGGTTGGTGGCTTTTTCTTTTATTGGTTTTCCCAATGGCAATTTTAATACTGAATTTTATTATTTTTATTAATTTTATTATTTATTTATGTTACAGCACTTAGGCTCTTAATTTTGGAAAAGTCAGTTCCAAAAAGAGGAGCCGGGTGCCTGACTGGCAAATGAGGTGCCTAAGGCCAAAGCTGTGACCCTGAAAGCTCCTGAGCTCCTGGGGCATTAAAATCTTTTTCTGATCTAACTCCTCCCAGTCATCTCCAGTTCTGCTCCTGCTCTTTCCCAGGAGACCCTCAGGCCTCTTGGACTGAGCGCTTTAGCAGAAACAGGACATCCCATTGCCTGGGTTTCCTGAGGAGCTTAATGTAATTGGCATTTTTCAAATCGTTCTTGATATACACATAAAGACACAAACAAACTACAGTGGCCTTCTCTCCAAACAAAGCACATGGTCAAGCTCTGTTTTTTTAAAACCGTGGCTAAACATTTCCTATGGTGTGTAGGCAGGCCAGATTCATCACCCTGCTCTGGAAGGCAGCGGCCCATACCTCATGAACTCACCTTCTGCATCATATCCTGGACTAGCCCACCATACATGGGCTTTGCCAGGCGGTTTTTGAAGCCAATTCTCTGTGCAGAAGAATTCAAGATTCCTTAACCCCCAAACAAAGCCTTAGAAAACAGTCCTGCAGATCAGTGGCTGAAGAGGTAAAGCCAAAGCATAGGCTCTAGGATCAGAGGATACCCACTTTCTGGTGAAAGGCACAAGATACTGTCCTGTCAATCCTGGGGCTGAAAGACCTCCCTGAAACTCTCAGTAAGGTACCTACACCTTAGAGACATCCCATGGTGAAGACCAACTCTATTTTCATTATCTTCTTCTAGGTGAAACTCCAGCTAACTGCTCATGGTGTCTTCAAATGGCTCCTCTTCTGAGCGTGCCTGGGCTCAGATGCCCTTCTGCTCTGTGTCCCTCTATACTAAGAAAGCCCAACTTCAGCTTTCCAATTTCTATTCCAGGAGCCAGGCATATAAAATGTGTATCATACAATAACTACCTTTATGGGCCAAAGAAGTTTTCATGAAGTTTTGAAAGGCAGTTTGGAAAACTTTTCTGTCTTGGAAGGATGGAGCAAACTTTCTCAGCTCAGGCATCTGAAACTGAATTTTGCAGCCCCTCAGTCTGTCCAGGCACTCAAGCACAATAAGAAAACATAAGCTACATGGCAACTTAGCCCATACTCTGCTGGAATTGCCGTTATAGTTTAGGTGAAAGCAAAATTTCTTCATGTATCTTTAGAGGAGCGAGTGACTCATTCTGAAGAGTCACCATCAAGCTAGTTCTTCATGCAATAAGGTAATACTTTCTCTTCTTTTGTGGCCAAGATCTAACTGCCATTACTTAACATGTTCTTCAGTTTAAAAAGTTACCATCTACTAACCTTCCTCATGAAACCATGGGTCGGTGTGAATAGAAAACAGCCAGCTGCTTAGTTCTGACGGACTGCTGCACAGAGATCTAGTCTGTGTCACTAAAACTCCTGCTCATCCAATTAACCAAATTACTAAGGAGAACTCCAGCCAAGTGCAACACTTAGTGGGCTGCCATTACCAGGAGGTCAGTGCACCAGAGATATGGTCTCTGCAAAGCTGAAAGTTTCTTCTGACCCGTCTTCAAAGAACATGAAGTTGTTTTGTGAAGACCTCCAAGGTGTGTTTCCTATCTGCCCACAGAGCAGTAATTCAGCCAGAGTTCAGTACACTTAGGTAAGTGGCGAGTTGCAAGTATATAATTGAATCTATCCTTATTCATTAGTTAAAGAAATTTAGGCAGGTGTCTGAGGTTAAGCTAGCCTTAAAATTTCACTACGAGATACATATATTAGTTTTTATCTGCAATCAGGTGCTTTAGTGGCAAATAAGGCTAATGAGCAAACTCTGCTATTATATTTATTGTTATATAATTATAACTATACTCTTATAATTATACTATTATAATTAAAGGATAAGCGACAAGATTCACAAGAAGGCCAACAGTCAGAAACAGGAGTCACTTTCTTGAAACCACGGTCAGTGTGGCTGCTCCACACTGCAGGCTGAAAAAGCCCCTGAACACTTCCAGGAGAGCCAGCAAGAAATTGGATCAGCCAAATAGGGAGCAGGGAACAAGAAGGTCTCGAGGTTGGCCCCATCAGTGATCATGAAAATCAGCAGTACCCTCTCCACTGGTTTTGACAGGTGCTGGCTGAGATGTTATATGTAAAGTCCCTGGTGCTCCATGAAGACAAAACTTCATTCCATTCAAAGCTTTATTAATATCAAAATTTCATCAAGACTACAGAATTTGATCTGAAAGGTTGAATTCTTTAAAAATCTGGCATCCCGGGTAGAAATTCTGGGCACCTGTCTTGAGCATGGCTGAGTTTTCTCCAGTTTCATCCACGGTGCCATTATTTATTTAGTTCTGCAAGTTTTTAAAGGAATGCTGCAATGTGAAACATACCACTTGCAGAGAGCCGCAGTTTTGGCAGCCCTAACAAAACTCATGCCAACTCAATGCAAATCTCTCTGTGCTTGTTTGCATGTATTATAACAGCAAGAAATACATTATCTTAGAGGCATGATGAAAATACGCTCAAGACTAACACCAATGTTCCTATACAGAAAACTAATAGCTGAGTTCAATTTTTTCCAATGTTGGTTTAGATAAGTCAATTATTTGTAGAGTGACTGTCAATATTGTGTACTCAAGGTGGTACCAGCAACGTAGAGTTATCCAGCAGGAATTATCTGCTTGATTTTTTAAATGTCATTACACATGTGCCCCCCATTGTTTTTGATATGGTTTTTTGGATTCTGAAAAGCGTTCTTTAAAACTTTCACTGTATTAAAAATCAAAGGGCGCATGATTGCGTGCCTTTAATGAGCTGATGATGTCAAACACAGTTTTGAAGCTGCACTACATACAACAGAAAAGGAGCGGGTAGTCCTGCAGCAGAGGGATTCTCACAGTCCTGCAAGCTCTTAAATCTTTGAAATGATCCAGTTTCTCTAGCAGGTTTCTACATCTGGTCTGGCTTCATTTTTATTAACCACCAGCTCTGCTAAATAACCATGTCCCGTTAAGTCCTCAGTCAGGTGCTGGTTGAGTGTGGGGCTCTGGCTGTACTCTGCAGGGGACCTGGCCCATGCCTCGCACAGGAGGCCATCGCCTGTGGCTGCTGAGCGGTTGGACACTCCAAGGTTTAAGCCTTATGAACAGCTGAATTTTGGATAGAAAAGTAAAAATGCAAACTCACGCCTGAAATCTCAGGAAGGTACCAGTTCCATCAGGGACTGACTGCCAGATCCAGCCACCCAAGGACTGTACAGCATTAAAATATTATGGCTTGGGCTTACCCTACAGCTACATTTGGTGCTAAATGTGTCCTTTCTAATATCCATGGATTCATATGGTCTAGATAAAACCAAAATGTTGACATGCTCTTGACTATTTTGTACAACAGCATTAATGTTGTTAAGCACCATGTCTTATTCTATAAACCGTAGGGAAAAATTTATTTTATATCTACTGAGTGTTTATTAAATGTATCAATCTCCAAAGCACAGCCACTTACCAAAATTCACCACAACTATGCAACAAATTCCAGCTATGTACCCTGCATTCATTTTCCTGAACGTTGCTGCAAACAAAGTCTTGTCTGCATGCAGCTAATGCGTGTGAAATGTAAATAGTATGAGGTTGCAAACATAGACCAAAATTAGGTGCCACTCCCTAAGAACCTATTCCCTAAGCAACCGCCTTTGGGTTTTAAGCTTCTGATGAATTTAATCAATGAGAATGTAAAAGTTTTTGGAAGGTGGCTTCCTCTTGGAGCACGTTACCTTTGCACCTCCACCGTGAGCTGCCGGATGAATTCCAGCATATGAACAGAATATTGAAATCAAACCAGGAATCTCCGCTTCACTGATCACAAGCCTTTTTGCGTATTTTTGCAGGTTTTCAGTTTACCTCAAGACACAAACAGGCCTACAGCCAACTCTGGTAATGAAGGTTTGAGGTTCTGCGCTTGACTCAATTAGTGACTCATGGAACATCCCTGTGCCTCAGTTTATGCCTCTCCAAAATGGTGTTAAAGCGGACATGGTTATTTTGAGGGCTATTATGAAAGTTAATTTATATTTCTAAGGTTAAAACAAGTATTTATGTGATTTTCTTGGTTTCACTGATGCATCATACACTCAGACAGTGGGCATAACCGGTTCCTGTTAAAAGAGGTTTCTCTCTTTCCCAGCTACTTAAAACCTCAAGCAACATTACTGCCTTATGTTTAAACAAAAAGAAAAAATGCAGTCTTTTTTTTCCCTTCCTCAAATATGAGCCTGGTTATTTCTCAGCTGAAGTAGCTCACCAGAAATCCCCTGTGAAGTCTGATCCTGTGCCACTAGAGCGAATGGGAGCGCTGCCATCCGCTTCAGCGTGAACAAGAGATCACCTTGTGTTTCTGCAGTGAATCTGAAGGAGTGTCATACCCTGCAAACCGTAACTAAAAGGTATTTATTACCCAGATTTCAGTGACAAGGACCGGAGTTGTTCGGTCCCTGAGGAGGAGGGTTGGAAGAGGGAGACACAGTAGTACCAAAACATGGGGAAGGGGCAGGTGGGTAAAACGCCTGACGGCTGCACCACTAGCTCACCGCGCGCTCCGGCTCTGCTAGGAAAGGGGAGGGCAGTAATGGTAAACATGCTTTGTCTCCCTGCTTTGCTGTTGTTATCTGTGAGTGCAAGCTGCTCGCTGGAAGCCAACAGCGCTGGATTTCCCTGCTCCCGGGGAGCCACCGTCCTTCCCCACGCTCCCGTCCAGCTCAAGTCATGCTCCTGGTGCTTCCCCGCGAGTCCGTGTCTCACCTAAACCCACAAACTGCCCTCCCGTGGTGTTTTTTCTCCTATGGACTTCATGGGGGGAGGTCTCTGTCCCCCTGAATAAAAAAAAAAAAAAAAAAAAAAAAAAAGAGTCCATCCACCATGAAGCACTGCAGAGTTAAACACACGTCCAGATGCATACCAGTGCCAAACGCTGTCAGAAGGAGAATTACTTTTGATTAATGGGAAAGGAAAGTTAATTGTCATTTGGTATAAATGTCAGGGTGGAAACCCAGGGAAGATAAAACATCGCTTTTCAACCAGAAGGAAGGGAAGATTTCCACGGTGCAGCCTAAGCTTACTGCTTAATGCGGATGAAAAAAATATTATTCTGATCAGCTCCTTGGGAGATCAGGATATTTTAGCTTTTACTACGGCGGGGACTCGCCATGTAACTCCGATGCACAAAGCTCACCGAGTTTTTCACATTTCTCTGGGCTAGATCCGCAGCTGGTGTAAATCACTGTGACGGCTCTGACTTCGGTGGCATCCTGCCAATTTACTCCAGCGAAGGATTTGGTGCAGAAATGTTTCCCAGTGTATAAACTTCTGGTTATGATAGACAGTTTCTGGGCTCCAGCAGGGATTGGTGATCTGAAAAGGGGGTTATGGGAATTGGCAAGATATGAAATGGTGTGGGAGAGCTGCAAATATTTAATTTCCTGTGAAATAATTCTCTGGTGGCTACATATATATATATATATACGTGTATGTGTGCGTGTGTGTAGTTCAGCAAGTTACCGTCTAAAATGAAAAGATTTCCTATTTCCCATGAACCACTCACGGCACCAATTGTCTGCCCAGGAGTGTCAGCAGGCAGCTGAACTCTGGTCCATTTGCCCTAATACAATGCCTTCAAGACCAAATTGACTCCTGAGATGGTTTCCAGCTCCCTGGCTGCAAAGCCAGTTATGTGTTTAAGGAGGAAATATGCTGGGGAGGAGCTGGACCAGTTTAACGCCTGCAGAGAGATTCCAGACTTGTGCACCTGCCTCTCCCCATGCCCATAGCCAAATTTAAATGCTACGGCCCCTCCACGGAGAAAGGGGCACAAGTTAGGGCCACGGCTGTTCCCGGGCTATAAAAATAGAGATGGATGCTTGCCTGCGAGGTGGAAGAATGTGAGGCTTCTTTGAAAGCTGAGCGTGAGCAAGTCCTGACACCTCCCGGCTCTTTACCTCGTTGGAAAAAGTTCTTGTGCTTTCGGCGTGCACGTGCGAGGGGACACACACGCACCCGGCACAGAAAACAAAAGCTACCGGGAAAGCTACAGAGAGATGCTTCTAGCAGGGCTCAAAGAGGGGGGGGAAAGTGCTTGCAGTCAGCGTTGTTTGTTTTCAGCTCGGTTTGATTAAAAATCCCCAAACCAACCATCCAAAAACCCCACCCCAAATTCCTCTTCCGAATTAATTGGGAGCAAAACGAAAACCTTATTTATTAGGTGCGTGTCGTCTCCCTGCCCCTCGCCCCAGTCACTCCCTCTCACAAAGCACTTGCAGGGTGGAAATCTGTTGGGCTGTCTGTTTTCCACCCAGGTGGACAAACATATAGACAGGAGAGTGAATGCATTTTGCTGTTTCAGAGAAAAGCGAGGTCCGCAAACGAAGTGAAATTGCTGATCCCAGGCAAGAGGGAGCGCTCCCTTCCCCCTCCAGCAAACACGCGCACGCACCGGTGTGCACACTCGCATACCCCTCCCCTCCAATTTTTAATTAAGAAATGAAGGAAAATACAATATTTTTATATTGTCCTTTCAAGGAGATCTCTGTTTGCATAGTCGGATCCCCCTTCCTCCACACAGCACTAACATTAGTGTGACCTTTTCCTGCTAATTGGAAAATCTTACGGAAATAAAGCCTGTCAGAAAATGAGAAGTGTCTCCCCTTTAGGCTGGCCAAACGACCTCAGAGGGGGAAAAGAAGTTCTGAATTTCTGCTCCTTCTGCACACACTGCAAAATCTTTATTACTTCGGAGAGCCTTGAAACCCAGTAATGCCCCTCCAGTGCAAAGAGAAGTAAATAAATTTCTTCTTATGACCACTTTGGAGAAACACACAACCAGATTTACTCAGCAGGGATAGATACTGGACAAGATAATGAAGAGAGAATAAGAATATGATAGGGGTTTACAGCCTCTTCTGTCTCTTTAAAGTGTTTTAATCCTTCAGAAACAGGATATCGGGTCCATTTCCTTAAAGATACAGTATCCCTTCTGGGACAAGTAATGTTATAAAAACCTAAGATGTAACATCTATCTCACAATATTGATTGGCACTTTAGTGTGATAAAAGGGGTTGAACCTGAAGGGGAAAAAAAAAAAAGAAAAAAAAAGAAGGTAAACTGGGATTACTCTTTGAAGAATTGAAAAAAAGTCCCTATAACACCAGGTCAAACTTTCAAAATATTTTTTTTTTACATGGAATTGAACCAAATGCCATTTCAATGATTGTCTAGGCAATTCTCTTGATTTTTAAAGTGTATAGATCCACCTTTGTAGCTTTATTACCAGCTGGTGCTGGAGCTAGCTCCGGCCCCAGCCCCAGCACAAAGCGCTGTGAATTCTTTCTATGCTCCAGCAGAGGAAAAAAAAAAAAAACAGAAATTTCAAATAAAGAGATACGCTTTCGTTATTAACAGCAAACAAAGGAAACCCAATTTCAAATGACTGTCTGGTTCATTTATAAAATGCCCTTTTTAGACAGCATCACCTGTTTTTCGGAAGAGCTTTGACTGAAAACATTGAAACAACTGTCATCATATGGATATATCTACAGTCATTCCTGAATTACTCAAAGTTAAAATAACAGACACACGAATACTGCAAACAATTATTCATTTGAGTAGCTCTTACTCATATGGATAGTCTCATTTAAACCTGTAGAACTATTTCCATGGGTTAGTGAGGCCGGGCTTGTGTTGTACGGTGAAGTTAGCAAAGCCTGATGCAAGCTGCGGAGACAGAAAGGGAGCTTGCCAGCAACATCCGCCAAAGAAAGGCAATGTCTTGACACGTTTCACCTTTGCCTCTAACAGTGCATGAACGAGCACGAGGTGAGGCCTCGTTCGCCTTCAGACGAGGCTGCTCTGCTCACGGACGTGTCCTAACCCAGCAGGTTTCTCACAATCTGCTTTCCCAAACGGGGAGACAGCCCATCAGGTCCACAGGTTGTGTCTGTCAGACCCCGCTCTACAGCGCATGGGCACGAGCACGCAAAGATGCCACACCTAAGGGTAGGAGCCTGGTTGCAGGACAAGACTCGGTGCCTGTAAAACTTACGGGCCTGCCCTAACCAGCATCTTTTTCTCTATCTACCTGAGAAACCTCTGGAGCAGGAACAGGCTGCTGTGTATCTCTACCAGCTCGGGGAGGTAGCGTCCTCTTTGCCTGCCCTGCTCCAGGACCTCCATCACTTCCCTGCCTGCACAGAAGCCCGTCTGGCAGCTACCTGGTCTCCAGGGTGACCCCAGGAGTCAGCACCGCTGCGAGAGACGTGACCCAGCGCAGGAGCCCCAGTTAGAAGTTACAGAATAACATAGAGTGGTTTTGACGTTGTTCAAATCTGTTGGAGGTTTGAGTGCTGGCCTGTAACTCACTGAAGTCTACAGTCTTTCTGAAGGGGATGAAATGACAGGCTCTTCCAAGACACATATGCTCCATCTCAATGCTATTTTCAGACTGGATTTTAGTATAGAACTCAAAATATAACCTCCAGTCATTGCTGTGCTCCTTTCAGAGGAACAGGGTGCCGGCAGGCAGAATACCACTCCCATTCAGACACACTCTGAATACATGGAAACACCGACTATGAAATCACCTTGTTGCACTTTGGGCTTGTGTTGTGGCTGGGGCCAGGGACAACAGCGTGTCCTGCATCCTGGAGTTCACTTCGTGGCTAACAACCTGCAGAAAGATGCAGTTTAGCCATCATGCTGCTGGCTTTTACCAGAGGATGCTCAGCAGAGGCGGGACACCCATGCAAACTGCAGAGATCATAATGGCTGGAGAAGTCGGGTGGAAAAGGGCAGACAGGTTTCTGCCAACCAACCAAACTCTCCTCCTCTCTTGCCACTCTGTCTTTGGCTATGTCATTTCACCCTATAACTCCTCATGCGAGACTATAAAGGAAAGACATACAGCTCTCATACAAGCCTCCCCAGACCGCTTGTACGAGACCATCCTCATTTGTCAGGGACTTATGGACACCCTGCCCACGCAAACTAGGTACTTGCCCAGAGGGCCTCGACTTTAGTGAAATCTTTATGGGGCTTGAATTATTCAAGCCTTGACCTTTAGCAAATCTCTCAGTCAATGCTAGTTAATGTCCTTTAAAGTCATTGACCTTAGGTCAGGGACCAAGGGGGTGCTTCATCAATGAAGACACACAGGTTCAAAATCAAGAGAGGTTTTGTGGTATATTTTTAAGTACCCTGGAAAAGAACTGCTGGCCACACACAGAAGGATAACTAGTGCCATCGGACACAATAACATGGGCAGGAGGCTCCCAATTGCCCTCCGTGGGATCCATCCAGAATTAAAGACCAAGGACTCCTCTGAATGTGCAGCTCTGCATTTGGCTTATGTCTGGACCAGGGACTGTGGTTCAGTCCGCAACAAGGATAAACACCAACCACAGCATCTGCAGTCAGATCTCCAAGCCCTCTGTACCAGGAAGGGAGGTACAGGGTGGGGGAAAACAGCTCTGCCAATACCTCCGAGTGACTAACAGGTTTTACTGTTGCCAGGTGGTACCAAGCCCAGCCTGCACATTTTGTAGACAATTACTGTGTGTGTATGCAAAATTTTGTGGAGTGACTTTCACCTCCCCAAACAAGCAGACTGGTTGCACAGCTCTTAAAAGCTGAAGTTGGCTTGGCAATAAAAAAATTCTGCCCCCTCTTTCACTTTCTCTTGATAAGATTACCTCTTACAAAATTATTTCAACACCATTTAGAAATAAGCACAAGTTTTTATAATGAGCCTGTCTTTCTGGAAGGATGGGTTTTCGAATGTAAGCATGCGTGTGTGTGCTTTGTGATGGGACCTGACGTACTTTTCTGAATATTTCACAATGTTCATTAACAGTAAGGTTGTCGGCATTGCTATAAACAGCAAAAGTTCTAGTTCAAACCTTCATACAAGCTCAGCACTTTTAATCCTGGACTTGAAATTGGTTCACAGGACTAGGTGAAAAGCCAATTTGGGGGAGTTTTCTGCTTTCTTCAAATTGTAAAAATGTCAATGGGAGTCATGAGGTTAGACTTATTGGGCAGGCTTCTGCCCTGATTCTAGCTAGGGGAATTATACATAATGAATTAACCACATGACTAATTTTACCTCATTTGCTGTTCTTGAAGTGTCTGCAAGCAAATTAAAATACCCTGAAATTATTCATTACCTAAAAGTACTCGCAGTGAGAGGGATTTATTTCAACTTACTTTATTCACCTAGAAGTTGGGTGTTTAGCTAAACTACTTTTCTAGGTTTTCTCTATAGTTAAGGCAGCGAGAGGACAACTCACCCAATCCCAAAGGCAGATGCTGAAATTAGGTGGGTTGAGCCACCCTCTAGAGATGCTGTTCTCCTTTGCTGTATAGACAGCCCAGGCGAGTAGCTTAAATGGGACACCTGATTTTTCCATGGCCAAAATTAGTTGAAATTAATCCTAGCCCATATAATTTATCACAACGTAAGTGCAGAGGTAAGCTTTCCATGGAAGTTCGCTTGAATGTTCAAGAGCAAGCAGTTTTTCACGGACCAGGCAGATCCTGCTTTTGCAAGTGCCCGAACACCTAGCAACCACTGGAAACATTAATAGTTAAGGACCTAAATACCTTAAAAGATGGGCCCACATGTCTTATTGAATGTTTCTGTTCTCTGAATGGATGAGTTCAATTCACTGAATCAGGCTTCAGGGACAGATCATCACCACTGGTGACTGCTCTTGTGTTTCACTTCCTCCGTGAAACTCCTCTGGTTGAACATTGGTAGAAAACAAATGGGAAAGGGGTATGATAAATGCAGCTGTAATGGTACGAATTTGTTTCTGTGCAGAGAAAGGCAGGCTGAGATTTTAACAATGGAACTGTTGAGTTAGATTTCTAAATTTGGCATGGCTTTCAGAAACGAGGAGCAGCCGCTGTATCAAAAGGGTACCTGTAAGGTACTACTCTGTATCTTTGAAAAATTAGAAAATTAGACCACCCATTTCAGGAGCCAAGCTTACCTCCACTACGGGACTCACAGCTCCATGAAGAAGGCTGCAATTCCCTTAATTCTCCTGGAGAATCTGCCCTGTGTGCTGGCAGCAGAGGAGCCTCGGGGTCACACCTGGTACCAGCGGGAGAGGTATTTCCTCACCTTCAGGGGTGATATTTTTAAACCAATCCCCATTTTTAACTGCATCAGGACGTGAAAGCTTTACCTGCTCACAGGAGGTACATGGCCAAGGCACACTCATGCTGCTCCAAAACAGTGTGGGCAGCTCCTGTGACACTTTGGAGATATTTCGGTGAACCCTGCAGAGTGCAACGGCATTCAGGAAGGTGGGGACAGGCTCTAACGATAAGATTGGAGACACTTTTTTAATCCCAGCACTGGTTCTGCTCTGCCAGTGTCACCAGGAGAGACAGATTTAGCTCCCCACTACGGCTCTGCAAGCCCCAAATGCAGCTGTTTTCCAAGGCTACCTAACCAAAAAGGACTCCTTTCTATATCAAAGCCTTGGGAAGAGCAGAGCAAGGACCCATCCCACCCAGCGACATTACGTGATTCCTTCTTCAAATGGGTAAGCTGCATTTGCGGGGGTTGCTGAGGCGGTCAGAGAGACCTGCCTTTTTATAGCTCCTATTAATATTTTGCTAAGACCCTGCGAGCTGAACAAACAGAAACACTTCTCGGTGTCCGTGCCGTTTGCTGAAGCTGGCAGCTGCCCTGCGATCGCCGGCTTTTCCGACGGTGAAACTCCTCTTTGCTGCCGCAGCCTAGCGGGACCCTTTTGGACCGAGTACAGGAAAGTGCAGCAGTGTCTGTTTGACACCACATGAGGGAATGTGAATTGTCAATTTGTTGACAGTGTCATGTTGCCGCTACCAGTTTTCCCTGCATTATTTGGAAAGAGCTCAAGTCAGTCTATTTCCCAGGCTGAGCTTCCTCACGTTACAGCTCTGCATGCCCAGCAAAGAGATGCAACCAGAGCAGAATTTGCTTTTTAACAGAGAGAGAAGGTGTTTCTTTTAAAAATACTATCACTGTTGTTAGGGCTGGGAAGACTCAGGGGAACTTACCCTGGGAGCAAGCTGTCCCCGACCTTGCCCGTTCCCTCTCCCCACGCCACCACTGGGCTAAGGAAGCTCATGAGAAGTCCAGGAGAGCTTCATCTTCCGATAATTTTCAACTGGCTCCTGCAATGCCATCACGTCCAAGCAGGATCAGGAAATTGTAAAGGCATGAGGCTGGGAAAATTACTGCGTTTCCCCTCCCGGCTGGGTTTGCTGATGATTTCCACTCGAGCTAAGATTATTCGCTATTGACCATCCCCTCTGAGCTACAGTACCCACCCGGCTGGCAAACCTGCAGTTAGGAACAGGATTTAAAAGCACCTACACCTATACACACGCATGCACACAAATACACGTGGCTTTACTCATGGGCACTTCTGAGGAAAATTGAGTCCAGACATGGAGCTGACAAACAGATTTACACGCTGTGTACGAAACCCCATCCTCCCCCCGTGACTCCTCCAAGCCGAGGGCTGCTGCCTGGAACAGCTCTAAAAGCCACTTGGGGAGAGAAAAAATGGGACAAGGAGGTGGGCAGCAATGGTAGGAGCCATCGTCTTCCTCCTGCCTTCAGCAATAGGGAACGCAGACTAAAAGATAATGTGTTTGCAGGGACAAGATTTCTACATGGCAATATAGTCCAGATCATCTAGTTCTGCTTTACAAACTCCAGGAGTTTAAATAAAAAAGGTTAAAGCGTTTAGCAAAGGGAAGGCATTTTTAGATCATCCTTGTCAGAAGCACCAGACACTGCAGCACACGCAGCCTGAACTGGCTGCCCTGGGCACGCTGCTGGTGCAATTTTCCAACTTGCTAAGAGGATTCATGGGTTCTAGATAGACGCTGGAGCACGTTTCAGGCCATCATTACACCACGCGCTTGTGAACTGCCTGCAGTCACTGCTTCTGCTTAGTGACTGGATGCTGGAGCCTTTTCACAATCAACATCTCATTACAACAGATTTTACAGCCTGCTAATTTACTTACTTCAGCTCTCCCACAGATTCCCAAACAGAATTTAGATTTCAAATAAAAGGCAAAAAATGTACAAAATTCATTTAATTCAGAAAAGCTAAGAGATCCTTGGCAGCTATATATGTATATGGTTTGGGGTTTTTTACATTGCTTTCTCCATGACGGCAGAGGAAGAAGGAGAATCACTCTACAAAACCAGTATTTCTCCCGTGCATAACAAGCTGCCATTTCAGGACCAATATTGCTAACATTCCTTCTGCTGAGTTCCACTGATTTCTCAGTAGCATTGTCAATATAATGGGATTTCCGCTTACTGGAAGAGAAATGGCTGTCCTTGCTTGGAAATACAGGCTCTATCTGATGATATTGCCTTCTCTTATTTTTTTTTTTAATATTTAAATTAAATAGAAAAAAAGCTGAGAAATCTAAGCAATCATGAATGAGATGACTGTTGCTCTTAATTACAAAAGCCAAAGCCCCCTGCTTTAGCCACCATCAGAGGTAGCTTCTGGCTTGATGCACGTGGAGGTCAAGTGACACGTGTAGATGGATGGCACGGCACTAGTTAAAGAGCCTGAGTACCCAGGTTGCTGTGGAGTTACAAGGTGTCTCTAAACCATCTGCATTTGTTAAGGAGTTAAATGGAAAACGTGCTGCTGATGGGATTTTCCCCAGTGCCTCCTGTTCGCCACCCTGGGACCGCAGTGAACACAGTTCACTTAAAACGGCTTTTAAACCAGACCCCCCTTCCCACAAACAGGCATGTATCAAGCTGATGGAGCACATTTGTAAGAAACTGCTTTACACCTTGAAAACTGAAAGAATAAATCTCTTTAATAAGCTCTTAGGTTTTCCTAGTGATGCAGATTGAAGTAATATTATAGAAATGTGTATAGTTGTCAGTAATTTTACAGGAACGAATAGAAAATGCCAGGAGGACTCATTTGTGAAATGGAAACATTTTGTGTGACTTTTTTTCTTTTTTTTTTGGTGTAAAGGATTCTTGCAAGGACAAAGAGGCTGCGTTCCTATCACACTGGTCCATGCAATAATTGCAGACTTCCCAGGATTTCCTTTAACATCAGCCCTGCTAGGTTGCTTTTTGCATCTCATACATGCATGGGATGTCATAGCAATGCAATTATCACTAAAACAATCAGTTATAAGAACTACATTTACAGAGCTGGGGAATGACATTATGTGTTTTGTGAGCTAAAATCCCAACGATGCAGACTGGCCCCCCAAAAAGTCACTTTAAATTTCGAAGTCTGGGAAAGAACATTATAAAATAAATATATTTGAGTGCTGATGCCAAAGGTACTGCAACCCTATCTGGGACAAAATTCCCATTTAATGGTGGCAAAAACCCTGGGCTGTTTATCATGGCAGTGTGACTGCAACTAAAACAAACACCATTGTTGTCTGTTTTTAAGAGCAGTATTTTTTGGAGATGCAGTAGCAGCAGGAGTGCCTGGCTTGACTAATGCGGTGGGTATCTGCCCCTGGGGAGTGCAGATGCCAGGAAATAGCTTTGGACGGTTGTGACTGGTAATGAACACAGTGGATATTTTAGGCATATTAGTGGGCACTGCTCAGTGTAATTCTGGATTAACTCTTTTACTTATCATTGGTCTAAATTAGAGCATTGATGGAATTTATGTTGTTGTGTTAAATATAAAGACACTCAGCCTAATGTCGGTTGAAAATTTGAGTGATAATATATACAAATTGACTTGTTAGATGACCTGAGCAGGGTGCGGAAAGTGGAGAGGCAGTCTGAAAACCGTCCCTGCAAACAGTGCATCGCACTGGTTCAGAGGGAGTGACCGAATGGCAGTGCTGTCATTTCTGTGCATCCTCTTTCCTGTGTAAAACTAGCAGGAAACTTGACCTGTCTTCTTCCAATGGGACATTTTGTGGGAAATCAGAGCAGAATTTGGCCCTCAGACCTCTCTGGTTCTTATGGTATAATATACGTGGAGGCAACATCCGCTGAAATAAATCAAAGCGCTTTCACCATAGTGAATTTTTGAAAGGATTTACAAAGTCTGTCTAACTTCAGCTCTTCTCTCAGTGTTTGTGCAGAACTAGCAGCTTCTATAGGATTCAAAAAATCAAGTTTCTCAACTGAACCCTTCCTTTAGAGGAAGGAGAAGTTTGTTCAGAGAAAGAAGCTCCCTGTCCCACCCCTCACTCCCATCCCAGTTCTTGGCTCGCGGGCTGGCTGCCCGCTGGCAGACAGAGGAGGTAACTGCTGAGGATCTCACTCCTTGCCCTGATTTTCCCTTGTAGGACTTTACCATCGGTCAGGTTTGGCTGACATCGTCCAGAGGGTTTGAAAGGCATCAAGGGAGAAGAGGGCTGGTGGAGAGCGCAGCCACCTGAGCCTCATTTCATTAGGAAACCAGGTTAAAAAAATCTGCTGATAGAGGCTGGGACAAAAGTAGACGCAATGTCAGGATCTGTAGCGTCTAGATTTTGATATGCAGTAGGTGTCTGTCCAGTATAGTTTGTACAAACGATCACTGTTCCACTCCATTAAGTCCTCATTAGAGCAGCATACTGCACCTTAAAAGTATCTTAACCTTAAATTACCAGTATCCAAGCAAAAGAAAAGAAAAATAGCACATCAGGACCTAGTCAGAAAGATCCAGCACATGTCAATTAAGAAGACAGCCAGCATGTTTTAAGCCACAGCTTCTCAGAAGAGCATCAATGTGTAGCAGGATGCTGGAGCTTTAATAATTCACAATTTCCTTATTGAGGTCTGATGATGCTAAAATAAGGTGTTGAAGCTTGATTAGTAGTAGGAACATAGCAGCTTAACCTCTAACATTTAGCCTTCTCCTCTGGATCGAATTACTGATCTTTATCTTGTTGAGCTGTGCTAGCAGTTGGCTTGGGAACATTACACCTTTCTAAAAGCTGTCAATCTTTGTCAGTGTCTTTGCACAATGGATTGGAAGAGCTATTTTTAAAGGACTATGTCACCTTTTCGTAGGGATGGGGTTTTTACAGAGGAACGAGATTTTTTAAGACACATTGCCGCATGCTCAGTATCACCTATAGGCCTGACTGAGAATAACTACTATTAATTTTACTATGAATTCTCGTGAACAGGTGTGAAGACATGAAGAGCCACCAGAGCGGGGGAGGAGAAATCGTAACTTTATTTATTAACATGCCAATTTTTGGCTTTCATTTTAATTTATTTTTCTGTCAAGGGATCAATTCATTTTCCAGGTACAATGGATTTCTTCAGCATTACACTGAGATACATTTCCCCAGCACTGCATCATTAATATAGTCTTATTTTAACGCATTATTTTAGCTAAAAGTAGTAACAAAGTGGTGCAACGATACAACAGGGAAAAAATTACTAAGATTTGCATAAGTTTTCTATAGAAATATTGAAAGACAAAAAATATTCAATGATCTCTGTATATTTTTTTTTAAGGACGAAAAAAGCTTCATATGGAGGCTTTTTCCAGCACATCCAGAAATCCATGTATAGACTTCTGGCTAGACATGAAAGAGCACCAGGTTGTCCTTTTAAATCAGTTTGCAATAAGCAATAAAAGTACGATTCGTATCAGCTCCTTTATAAACACACCCCCCTAGGAAAAGGGCATCAAAAGATACCGTGCTTGTTCATTCTCTTCTTCACAGGGGTGGTGGACTAGATGTCCTCAATCATATATAAACTATTGCTAATATTTCCCTCTGTACTGTCTGTAGTACCCAGATACCACATCTGTGCAGCTTTCAGCAAGTGCCAAAATTCCCTCTCAGGCACATTCCCACTGGTATTTCTCGTACTAATTTTTTTTTTCTCTCATACTGGTAAGTCTTTTAGAGAGTGGCAAACTAGATTGTAGGTGTTTGTGCGTAGCTGCAGCCACACTGGAGAAGGACAAAACTGTTTTCAAATCAACTTTGAGGTCCAAGATCTACTTCACTCCTACTCAGATGCGAAACCAGGCATAATTTCATTCCAAGTACAGTAACCTAATCTATAAAAAACAGAGGATTTGTCTCTAATTTAAACACACTTACTCCAAGTTTACAACATACAGAATTGGGAACAGAATTTGGCCCAGAAAGTTCATTTGGAAACGTGTATTTATTCCCATCTGTTTCTGCTGCTGCCGTTAATATATATGCTTGCCATGAAGAGTACTTTAAAACTCAATAAACCATCATACTAAAATAGGATAAAATGTTTTTATAGTAACAATATCTCTCACTACTATGGGACCTTTCATGCCAAAGTACCCTAAAGCTCTTTATAAATGTAGCACGCTGATATTCACATGCTTCATCTACAAAGATCATTTCACCCACACTGAACGGCAGGGACATGCAATAGCTTTTTTCACAGCTGGCAGCACCTTAAGGTAGCTGACAAAACAAATCACAGGTTACACAGGTACAAAATAAGAATGTTATGGTTTCTGGAAAACATTCACTTTTTCATTGAATAAAGATATTCATTCTTTTAGCAGTTTATCAAGATCAAATTATATAATTGCAATCATTTGGCTCCATATAAATTCCCAGAATACATCCCCTTACCCCCAAAAGAGATAACCCTTCCTGTACTGGGCAAACACCAATCCGCTGCCATGGAAAAGGACACCAGAGTTGGCGGATGAAGTCCTGGTGTGTCTCGTACAGAGCCGGTTACCTATAGTTTCTGCAGGACCATCCACACCCCAGAAACGTACCGTGACACCTTTTTGCCCTGGTAGATAAGCAGTGAAGACCTATCAGAGCTGCCGAAGCCAACATGAAGATTTTCTTTAATCCTGTCCCCTGGTCGAGAGCCCCATCTCCCTTCCCAGCCCACGCGCTCCCTGCACAGTGCTCGCCTCTGCTGCTCTCGGTCCGCTCCCCCTCCTGTCAAGGCACCTCCTTATTAACGGTTTGTCATGTATGTTCCTTGACAGGGACGCTCACGTCGCTAACCACACTGCTAACGCAGTCGCAGCGGTGATCACAAATAAATCAAAATATGGCACAAAATAACCACAGCAGAGCTGTGCCAGGAGGGAAGACACCGCGCCTGCAACCCACCGCACTCGGCCCTGCTGCCAGCTCTGCAGCCAGAGACCCTGTCCTCGAGCCTTTACACCTCCTTCTTCCCCCTTTATTCCAAGACAGAGGCACATATGGAGGTAAATACCCTGGAGGGTGGTGAAGCGGTTTGTGTTTCAGCCCTGCACACTCCTGCCAGGCCAGCAAAACACAGAGTGGGAGCGTGAATCAAAGCTCCACTGAGCACTCAATTTTCCCAATGTGTCACCATTACAGGAGCACTGGTGCTAAATGACTTTGTGGTGGCTCACTGTGAAAATTAAGGTCACAATGGCCCTCTGCTTAATCTGTGGTGTGATGATCTCCTGGTTCGACAGCTGACCAAACGCCACAGGAACATTGTTTCAAAGCTTTTCATAGCTGCTTTTGTGTGTTTGAGGTTTTATCTCGTTTTGTTTCTTTCCAGTGCAATGCTGATAAGGAAGGAAGACATTTTTGAACTGGATCTCTTCCCAAGGGGTATGAGTAGGCAGAAACTGTCCCACATCTGAACTAGTTTTCTAGTGCAAGGATGAGGGTCACATTTACAGAAATGCCAGCCACTGAGAAGTGCTCTCAGAAAACTCACATCTGTCTTATCTTCTTTTTCTGCAAACCTGAATGGCAGAACTTTTCTCTTGAGTTTTGGATGTAATGCGAAAAGGGAATAAGGTTTCTCGAAGCAGGAGAAGACCAGGAACCCCAGCAGAAACTGGAATCCAGGTACGTGACTCACAGTTACCCATCCTTATTTCTCAGGGAATAACATTATCTTGTGATTGCATTTACAATAAATAAAAAATTAAGCGCTGCATGGAATACCTATGTACCAAGGGATCTCTCCATTTCATTCAAAACAGTTCATAACCTTTTTGTCCTTCCATTTTTCTCCTGTCCCAGTACTGCAGGGAGCAGCCCTGGCTAAGCTAACTGGGCACCATCAGCAGCATCCAATGTTTACAACACTTCTGACCTGGCATGCCCTATTTCTCATCGCGTATGAAATCCCAGAGAGAAATAGGATCGCCATCCGGTGTAGCAAAGGTGGCTTATTCTCATTTAATGATGTGGCTTGTTTTAAATATAGAAGTATCAATGGAGACAAAAAAAGGTCCCAGAGAAAGAATTTCTGCTTGCTTTGTTGTTCTCCTGAAAGACACAGCGCTGTGATATCTTGGCATTGACTGCCAAGACGACAACTAGATTGACTAGTAAATATGTATTTTAGTGGAGCTCAGCAGAACAATATCCCCTGTAACGTAAGTCATTCCATTAGTAAGACAGAGGTACTCAAGAACGTTATATCATCTTTATTCCTTCTGGAAGGGCTTTGCTACCATTACTATAAAAAAAGTGCTTCAGAGATTGTAAATACATTTAAGTAACTCTGACAAAACAATAGGATCTGACTAAAATGTGGGGTGTTTATCTCATCTGTCAGTCTGATATGGGATAAAAGCCACAGCAGCCATGACAGACTCAGAAGCACCTCTCCCTGGTATTTTTTTGCTCCACTATGATGCTTTTTCTACTTACAGTATATACTGCACCGTACTAACCATATTTGTATTTCTTTTTAAACAGTAAAAGGTTGATTACAGCGGATGACTCTGCTTCTCTCCCATTAAGACACGCAATTTATGGAAATGGAGTTCAGCAGGTCTGAATTATTGCTAAACCCAAATGGTCAGAGTATGAGTCAGGCCTCATGTCTCCCTCCCTCCACCAAATCAAAAGCCTGACTGAAATATTGTGAGATGTTTTTAAATTAAATAACAAACAAAAATAAGTTATCTTTTTTGTTTGACTGTTTCTAAGCTTCACTGTACCTCCAGGTTTTGTCATCAAGTTTTTTTCCATAATCATGAAAACCAATCAACATATCTTTGGGTTTTTTTTGAAATGAGACTCAGCCCTAGCCACTGGAGAGAGGAAAAGGAAAATTTGCAGCAAATAGGTTCAAAACATTCTGAAAATAGCAGAGCTTCCCTGGGCTACATGGTGGTCAGCACTCCCTGGCCATTATAAGACCGTGACTCAGCAGAAGGCAGTCAGAGGAGTGTGGATGCTGTTGGCTATTGATTCTCTACAGGCTGCACACCAAATCAACAGTTCTGTGAAGCTGGATTTCTTCTCTTTCTTTTCCTAAGAAGGCGATCAAAACCAAAGATGATTTCTAGTGTTTACAGATTTTTAAAAAGTTGATGTCTCCTGTCACTGCAGCTTCCACCCAGACAGCTGTACTAATAAGCAGAAGTGAGATATAGCATATCGAAGACTGATTCCCCGACAGGACACTGACACGCATGGCCTGACCTGCAACAAAGATAAAATGAAGTACGAGCCTACAGGAAGAGCAAGTGCTATACATCCTCACTGCTCCTAACGCAATGGTTAATATTATTAAAAGCATGTGTTATTATTGGCACTAATGCATAGATATGTGCGCAGGTGAGAGATATACAAGCAAGTACATACCCATTTTTACCTCACCTTCATTTGAGGTCTTCAGAGATTTTAGCTGTGATGTTTCATTCATAGAATATCAATACAAATTTAAATCAATTTAATCTTAGTTAAATACAAAGCTCTCTCAACACAGTGAGACACAAGCGATTTCTCCTTGCTCTGATCACTTCACCTGCCTTGGAAGTGCATGTCATCTTTAGGATGGAGTGCTCGCTGATACCGCAAATGCATTTAAGAAAGCATAAAAGACTGGTATAAATAGTTGGGGTGTCTCAAGAAAATAAAAAAAGAGTTAATCAAGTTGAATCAATTTGGAATACTCTAGTCACAATCTAGGAAAATACTCAAACTCTGGCTTCATTTCAAGAACCTGCTTTGGTGGGATCCCATTCAACACAGAATTTGTGCAATACCCAGGTCTCTGTAAAGCAATGAGTGCATTTGCGCTCAGGTCTTTAACCACACACTTTGCTGACTCAACATTTGTGCTATTAATACCATGGCATCGACAAAAATCTGAAGGTTTCCTTAATGGTGGCCTGTCATCAGAACAACCACAGTTTTCTCCCTTACACGGGACAATGTCAGAAAGCTCCTCGCAGCAGGTTGGGTGAGGTCTCCCAGTCATTCCCAGTAGACGTAACCCACACTATGGTGGTACTACCTACAATATGTGATTAACCAAGTGGGCCTCAACATCTGTTCACAACACCAGTGTTTGTGGGATTTCTAGTGGCCAAGACACTCATTTTGTCATCTCCTCTGAGCAGTAAATACTGAAAATATTTGGCCAGTATTTTAATACATATGTGACAGAAAAAGTACCCTCTTCATTCCCTTAAAGTGATAACAGCAGCCACACCTTCACCCTTTCTGTATGTCCAATACAGGCTTATAGATGAAGATCAACCTCATAAAAGACTGAAAATATATTGGTTTAAATCCCTTGAATATTATTAACAGCCAGTTAGTTAATTTATCTGTTCGGGAATGTCCAAGGATTCATCAGAAGTAATACATCCTAAATTTCTGATTAGTGGAAAGGAGAAATACTGTACCAGTCATCCAGTTAATTCACTGCAGTGTTTTATTATACACGCAGATATTTGGTATCGAGATGTCATATTCCCATAATGAACACAATAAAGGATGAATGACTGGTAAAGCTTTCAGCTCACGATACCTATAAAATCTAAGTGTTAGCAAGGTGATATATACAGATTAATTTATAGATTCCTATTAACATACTGCATGCTCTCCTTTGTATGGCTACAACTTCTCAACCGTGGAAGATAACTTTCGCCATATAACATCTTAATTGTGACGTGCATCACTCCACACTGCTTGGGGTGGGTGGCTCCAAAACGGGAACCCTGTGTGTGGCAGATGTATGGCCACGAACAAGAGAGACTGTCTGCATAGATGTAGATTTTACAAAATTGTTAAAGAAAACAGGCCTCTTGTTAATAGAAACCTGTCAACTTTTGTCCCTGGCTTGGCTTCTGGAGCTAACATATTCTTGAGGACCGTAGAGACACACCCACGGTCCCACTGCATTCAGTGAGAGCTGGGTACCAGGGGGCAAAAGCAAAGCCTGGGCTTGGAGCTAAACCAGCGAGCCACAGTCTTAATCATAGTCTTTCTTTGGGGGGGAAAAAAAAAAAAAGGAGTAGTTTTCTTCTCGTCATAAGATTAATTCATCCTAGCATCTAAACAAATAACTGACAAAGAAGAATTTTTTTTTAATAATAGATGTTAAAATGTGAGTCCAGACAAAGGGAACATACCTACAGAATGGTTGCTCTGAGTATAATGTGTATCATTAACCATTATATGTGTCTGTTCTGAGACCAGAATTACAAAAGGCCGAATTTTCTTAAAAGCATGTTAAAATATTAATAGATATCTGAAACAGTTTTATTGCACGGGCTGCCAATCTTATGAACGATTACATCACACAGGGAAGAAGGGTAGGAAAAACCGCCCAGACGCTGGTGACCTGCTGCGCTGAGTAGCATCATGAAAATCTAATGGGAGATAGTGAGATTGAACATTATAGCTGGCAGCAAGTCTAGTGTGGAGGGGCTTTACTGGGAGTGCTGGCAATAAATTTCATGACATCCAACATGCTAATTCTGTAAATCCAAGGAGGGCGTACTTGCAATCCTACAGATTTACAGACAGACTCCAAACACCAGCACAGTGGAGTCACAGCAGAGGCAAAGACATCTGTTATCCAGGGGGGGTTTGTCATAATTGGCACAAAATGACTTTATCGCTTATAAAGACAAGCCATACTGAAGCTAGCTCCAAAGTCAGTCTCTTTCTCGAAATTACCCTTCCTCCACTGCTCACGCTCACCAGGTCATTTTTGTGCGGTTACTTGTGAGTGCTAAGGCTGCTTTCATTAATTTTTTACTTGAAGCAGCAAAGCCTCAAAGTATCTATTTGGGGGAGAGGAGATGCAACATATTACAGTTAGGAGAAGTAAAATGCGGGAGCGGGTTTGATCCTTTGCCCAAGTGTTTCATTCAAAGGTTAGTCAATGACAGCCACAGGGCTGGGAGCGCTGGAAAATTTTGGATGAACTTGTGCAAATCTAGCTATGAACTTGATCCCAAGTCCACTTATATATATTAATCAAGCACTGATTAAATAATAAAAAACCCAACATCCAGATTCTGCTCCCATTAAACAGTTTTACTCCTCCATTTAAAAACAGAGATGGCTGCTCAGACTGCACAGATCCTGATGAGAGGTTCAAAGAAATTCCAGCCAACTTTGAAACTGAGTTGGAAAAGCTGCTGGCATGACCCTGGAGTCATACTCCACCTGAAAAATATTCAGGAGAAATATTTGAGTTCACGCGGGAGTCTTGAGGTACCTTCCAGTCTCAGAGAGCTCTGTAGGCTAGGTCAGAGAACCAAATTTTAGTACTGTTCAAAGGGAAATATCCCATTATGCATTGTCTAATTTTCTGCATTGCAGAGACACGGCAAGGCAAATGGATCTGCCATTTCACCTTGGTTTTGCAGAAGATTGTCTCTGCCTGAACAGCAGTGCCAGAGGAACAGCAGTAACCTTCCGCTGGCACCACTCACCAAAAACCTCTCAGCCAAAATCTCTCATCCAAATGAGCTAATTTTAGATAGGAGTACTTTAAAACAGAGAAAACTAGTCCTGCGTGGTTTATGTACTACCTTTTTCTCCTGTTAGGAGAGAAAATTCCAAATCTCAATACATATAAGAACAAATAATCTATGCATGCTTTCCAGCACTCATCTGTTTTGAGCTTGAAGACAATATTAAAACAAATCCAGCAGAAAAGAGCTCAAAGATATCAAGTAGCTATGATTTTTAAAGCATATGGCAAGGTAGCACAGAGACTCTCAGACTGCCCCTGCCTAATGAAAGGTTTTGGGATTATGAATATTCAGCTGTGAGAAAAGCTTCAGCAGGAACTCGTGCTGTATTAGACACTGGCTGTAAGACACACAGCATCCATTCCACTCCTGCCCGAGCTGTTTTTTTTAAGCTGCTGTGATTGCAAATTATACTGCGTACAGATTGGAAAAGGCAGGTCCACTCCAGCTGAGGGACCTGCCCAGAGTAAACCCAAGATGCTCCAGTGGTGGGTGCCATGCCACAGCACTGCACACTCCCCCGGAGGCACTGGCATACCAACCCTCTCTCGCTTTTATGGGCACAGCGATGGAAGGCTCAAGAGCATGAGAAAAGAGTCTGTCTCAAGTTGTGTTATTTAAGTGTCAACATTTCCCTCATGTTCCTTTCCTTAGCATGAATGGTCCTCAAATTTTTTTACATTATTATTTTTGTGTGAAAACCCTTAGCCTCAGCAATTGCTCTGTAGCTGTTATTTTACTGTGTTTGTAGAATAATAAAAAAAAAAAAAATCAGTTCTCGTATTTCCTGGTGACACTTTAACCAATCCCACCATATGTGCTAAATGGAGTCCTGTGCTTTGGGCTATGACTCCATTTCCAAGCTTGATAAAGGGGGGCTGCCCTACGACTTGGTGTCAGATGGGCTGGGGCACAGAGGCTGTGGGCCGTAAACCCCCACGGTCTCCTCGGGTACAGGACACACACTGGAAAACAGGGAGGCTTGTAAAACTGTTACGCTCCATAGCCAGTTAGCAGTTAATTCCCATGACTGGCCTGTTAAGCTAGTCAAAATTCCAAGCAGCGGACACCTGGATATGGCAAGGATGCAGAGCCGGGATACCAAGGTGCCAGCCCTGCTGATGGAGGGGGCAGTGCGGTGGGGACCCCACACCCGGGTGCCCATCCAGCTGCTCCCGTGGCACCTGATGCACCCATCCGAGAGGCTTTATGAGCAAAGAGAGCATTCGGCTGCATCTTGGCCAACAATATTTATGTCTTCTCCAAGTGTGAGGTGAAGATTCTCTTTTAATGGTTGAAATTGTTTTGAAGATGAAAAATGCCTTAAAACCATCAATCTGATCATTGCTCTCTTTGTTGACCTAATTGCAGCTGGCAAGTGGCAGCAGAAGAGATTCGCGTACCTTCATGCTACGCACAGGTTATGTATGAGCCACGTGATTTCCTATTTTATCCCTCCTTATTGGGCTCATGTTTCCTGTAAAGGGTTTTGACTAATTGTGGTTTTGACAAGAATGGCATCACGTGCTGCTTTGTGAGCGAACAAGCTCAGGTCAGTAAGTCAGACGGTCAGTCTGGAAAACAGATCCATACTGCTAATCCTTCAGGCTGATATAAAGCAGAGATAAGTGTATTTGTGATGTGGAGGTTACTCTGGGTAAATATCATTTGAGAGAAATGAACTCTTGAGAGAGAACTGGAAACAAGATGTCCTAGTAACAAGGATTTCTAAGAAGTGGATCATCTGATTTTTTTCTTCTTTATTACTTTCAGACTTGAAAGCAACTATTTAGCCTCTCAATTTATGCTCAGGTTTATGGCCTTCAAGTTGCAAGAGATTTTTTTTTTTTATTTTATTTACTCCTCTGACCAATCCTCCACAGAAAGCTGGAGGTGAATAAGTTTCCAGCAGGTACCACAGAAAAATTGATTCTCTGCCTCTTTTCTTACCCAGCCTGTAAAAAGCCTCCAACCAAAGCAGAAGAGCCTCCTGCCTTAGAAGAAATATCTTTCCAGTTCAGCTTGTTATTCAAGCACAAAGTGGATAAGCTGTGTTTGAACTTTGAAACACCCAAACCTGAACTAAGCTTAGGAAGTTGCAAAGAGCTTGCAACTCACTAGTCTAATTCGCATTTGGCTCAGTTACGTATTTTCCAGTTAAGGCATCAAATACCACATGACACCATATAATCTATCTTTCAGGCATCTTCTGCAACAGCGCTCGCTAGTTCCTCTGCTTGTTTTAGACCTTATTAAGTACATCTTCCACCAAAGCATTTAATGGCAGAGAGATTTTCCAATAACTCACAACATGCAAACTTAAGACTCTTGTTCAAACAACTGCAGGCAGTTACAATAGCCCTGTGATCATTCTGCAGCTATTAAATTTTAGATCTTATTGTTTGATTAGCAGCAGAGGTGTTTCACCTCAGTTTTTATTTCTCTCATTTTCCCCTCTCATAATAAAACATATATCCTGTTCAGCCGCTCAACTTTCTACTTCATATTGACCAGCTAGAGGGAAAAATTGATTTTTTTTTTTTATTTTTTTTTAATTTCACCCAGGCCTTCTTGCTCCCAGTGCCTTGCCACCCCCAGCTGAGCATCCCTGTCCGGTGTGTTGTGAAAGCCCTCTGCAGCAATGCCTTTGAACTGCAGTGCTACCTGCTGCCAGCCGGAGGGGAGACGGCCCCAGCACCCTGCTTCTGGGCACCCTGGTACCCATGGCACACGCCACCACCGCCAGCGAGAGGCCCAAGAAATTGATGTTGTTTGTTCCTTCCATGGGGGGAAAAAAAATAAAAAATAAAAAAATCTATTACCTAGGGGATGCTAAGGAGTTAGGTGAAAAGGAAACTTTAAGAGCCCACAGCCAGCCCTCTTTTGCAGCCAGCTTCGGTAATTTTGCTCTTCACAGTTCTGCTGCCTTAACGCTTCGTCATAACAAACCAAAAAGACGTAGCGAAAAGTCCACCAAATACTGAATCAGCAAATCAGATTTCTTCGGGGATCCATCTCTGTAACTAAATGAACTCTCTAGCTAACCCGAAGGGTCGGCGAGATCAAAGTTTGAGCATGGCTTTGGAGATAACCACAGGGACTTCCCCTGGACGGGATACCTGGATGCTGCTCTGGGCAGGGAGGTGCTAGAAGTGCAAACCACAGGGAAAATTACATGAAAGTAGCTGACAAAAAAAGAAAATTAATTACACAGATTGCATCCACAGCATACAGACTAGGTGTTACAGGCCTATTTCTACATGACTCAGGGGTGCATAGTCACGAAAGCCTGTATAGGGCTTGCTCCTTCCTGGCAGTTCACAGAAACCCTGCAGAGCATCAGTCTCTGGCCTTGGGAACTTAAATACGTGGTTTAGAAAGACAGATTAGGTTTGGATGCCTAAAACCCCTGAACCCTGGCATTACAGTGGGTCAGGATGCTGCTCGGCCCCTCCTGGCTCTGCTACTCATCACACACGCTGCAGTTCCCTGTATCACAGCAGAGCCACAGCGTTACTTGCCATCGTACAGTTGCTCTAGAGGATAAATGATGTAAAATACAAACTTTCCCTTTACTGGACAGTGTGAGTACAAGAATTGCCAACACTCGTGTGCTTAATTCTAGAGTAACTCAAGTTTAATTGCTAAAAGATTCTTCAGCCTGCAGATTTGTTTCTCACAGAGACCACCTTCTACAAATGTTTTAACTTTTTTTTTTTTTAAGGCAACAACTTACTGCAGATGTATAATTTATTAGTAAGTGCTTTTCTTACCAGGGAGAGTTAATCCAGGTTATCAAGGCTCTCCAAGGGAAGAGCTCAACTGAACCAGAGGCACTTCCAAGCACAAGCACCATTTATATAAAGTATCACACAATATTATTTTATACTTCCAGTTTCGAAAGGCTGTGTACTTTTTCCCATTAGACTAACAAATTACAGCAATTGTGGTCAGTAGTGTGGAGGTTTCTCTGCAGAGCATTTGCCCCCTGGGAGGAAGGAAATCAGAGGGGTGTTAAAGCAATATTGTGCCTTCCACTCAGTGTGCCGAGTTGCCTGATAATGGTTAGCTAAGAGAAGCCATAAAACTGCCATTACTGCCACCAGTGGGTGTTACTGTATCTCAGTAACCCTCTTGCAAAGGGACAGAATAAAAAAAATAAAGAAAATCAGAATAGGAAAAGGAAAAAAGGAACTAGGTGAACAGATAGGGGAAATTTAAAACACCATTCTCTAGCTGAACTTGTTATTCCTATGGAGTTTTTTAGAAGTACATTGCTTTGTGTTTAAATTCAGGTGCTGTTGAACCCATTCAGGAGGAAACATTTCCCCAGGCTCTTCCCCACTGAGGTCCCAAGCAGATTCAAACCCTTCTGAAGAGGTTGAAGGGCCCTCTTGCACTTTGATTTTTGGCTGGATTACAGCGTAAGAGCCAAAACAGCATCAAGGGGCTGTTCTTCTTGGCTTTCCCAGCAGTCGCTAATAGCTGGAAGCTGGTGAGAAAGCCTGTTCTGGTGAGTCTGGGGGTTCTCTTTCCCAGATTCAGGGTACAGCTTGGATAGCTTAAATATTAGCTGAAGAACAACCACCCAAACACTTTAGTGCTGGCCCTAAGGTTCAGTTTGGGGTCCCCCATCTGTGTTTTGCAATACACGGGCTTCTTTTCACTTGTGTTATTAGAATGGGCCTGGCCCATGGGCTGGTCTCACAAATTTTGCAGTGCTCTCTTTTTCTCTTCCCTAAGGGAAAGAGATCTCTTGCATCTTCTCTGCAAGAAAAATGGATCCCTCAAAAAGCTGTGGAAAAAATAATGTTTTTTTCCCTTTCCACTGCAACACAACATTTTTATGCCCCCATCACAAAAACAGGAAAGCTTTGGAATTTTATACTTGGTAGTCCAGGGATTGTGTGTCATGTGCATTTATATTTGCTATGTACTATGTACAGCACACAGCTTACAACGTACATATATTGTATATGATGGCAGTACTATACCAGGTACCTAAATGTCTCAATGACAGCACCTGGATAGCATCTGTCTAAACACTAGACAGGTTCATTTTCAAATTGCTGCAAGTTTCCTGTGTATGCAGATGTGTGGTTTCACTTCTGCTGGATCTCATTGCATATCCTGATTTGGGCTGGGATGGAATTAATTTTCTTCCTAGTAGCTGGTACAGTGCTCTTTTGGATTTAGTCTGACAATAATGCTGATAACACACTGGAGTTTTCGTTGTTGCCAAGTAGTGCTTATCTTAAGTCAAGGATTTTTCAGTTTCCCATGCTCTGCCAGGTGCACAAGAAGCAGGGAGGGAGCACGGCCAAGACAGCTGACCCAAACTAGCCAGAGATACATTCCATACCATAGAACGTCATGCTCAGTATGTAAACTGGGGGCAGTTGTCCAGGAGCCCCAAGATCACTGCTCGGGAACTGGCTGGGCATCGGTCAGCAAGTGGTGAGTAATTGCATTGTGCATCACTTGTCTTTCTTGGGGTTTATTTCTCTCTTTTTGTTATCTCCCTTTTCATGACAATTATTGATGCTATATTTCATTTTATTTCAATTATGAAACTGTTCTTATCTCAATCTGCAAGTTTCACTTTTTTCCGATTCTCCTCCCCGCCCCACTGGGGGCAGGGAGGAGCGAGCTGCATGGTGCTTAGCTGCCAGTTGGGGTTAAACCACGCCATTGCAAAAGCAATGTTACAGAACAGGTGTGAATCAATAGTAGTATCGAATTGCCTCAAGTATTAGAAAATGAGAGCATTTGAAATGGCACAGAAGTAAACAGGACATTTTCATTACATGCCTCACTACATGTTTCCTTGTTGGGCTATAAATTAAGCTTTGTAAACTTTTGTGTTGTTTTTTTTTTTTTCTAAGTAAGTACATTGAATATGTAAGAAAAATGCCTGCAGCATTGAACCATTGCAGTCTCACTTGTAAATGAGAGAACATGTTTTGAACATGTAAATTATCCTGCTATAATCCATATTTATCAGAGCTATTCCAAGCTTTTAGATAAAGACATATGCATTACATAAATGCTTGTGAACACTTGCCCTTTAAGACATATCAAAGCATCATTTAACCACAGGAAGCTTCTTTTGAACAAAAAAGTGTACTAATATATACTTCACAGAATATACCAAAATATACTGGCGTATACCCCATAAGACAGGCATAACACAGGCAAACAAATTCATTGTACTGTACAAACACACAGATAACTTCTATCTTGCACAGCGACTATTTCATGTCAAAAAATGTTGACGGGACAAGTTTAGTCACAATAATCACGTATCATTAAACGCATAAAGTAGAGGTGATTTTTAGATAAGGTGGATAACGTCAGGAGTCTAATAAAACAGCAAAGGTCAGAAGCTACAAACTCTGTTACTCGGGATGCCGTTTGCACACAGTGCAAGCTCCCCTGGACCCCATTGCTTGCAGCCAAGACAGGTAGAGGAAATAAGAAAGATCACCTCTTCCATTATATTTCCCCGAGTCTCAGGTCCAAACCTCCAAGCAACAACCCTGGTCTAACACAGGGTACCCGAGATGCAGCCAGGAGCTAAACACAGCCTTCCTGCACCCCAGCCTCGCAGCCGCTCTCTCACGGCGCTACACAGGGGCACAGATTCCACTGCTACTTTTGAAGCCTGCGGAAACCCTCGTGCAGACATCAATGAGCTCATGAATTTACCTATCTCCTAGAGGTGGATTTCGGTAGTAAGAGAAGCAAATCTAGGCTCTTCCTCTCATTTCAGTGCCACCCAGCAAGTATGCTCGCTGGGCAGGAGGGATTCCCTCAGCCTGCTGACACCAGCGATATTTTGCAATTCCAGCTCCTGCTTCATAAAATTTACATTATACCCACGTTTATTATTTGGCCCCATTTCAGTGTCTCTGAAATTCTGGAACTAAAAATTACCTTTTATTGCCAGATGTTCATATGACAATGTGAAATGCCATTCCTTACCTTATAGCCTTTTTAACATGATCTGCTTGATCTTTTCTTTTTTTTTTTAATCTGAACATAATGAAAAGCAATATTTTTAATAACGTGTCCAAAGAGTGTGGTAAAATTGTCAAAGTCGAAACACTTTAATGGACTTGGAATTTGAATGTCTGTACTTGAAAGCCTGGTTTATTTTGACAATATTGCTTTTTCTCCATAGTTACCTCTGACCTCCAGTATTACTCTCAGTGGATTATTTTTTCACTGAGGGAGATGCTTAAGCATGGACCAGAGTAGATAAGTGATATGGTCAAATCGCTACTGGCAAACCCTGGAATTACTGACCACTTTAATAGCTCCTGCTGACCTCCAGATGAAGCTTCACCTTTAGTTATTAACATGTCTCTCTACTTTTATGATTTTTTGGAACATAATTTGTCACAGTTTTTATCTGCACAGAGCAAGCGTTAGGCTTTTAAAAATGTGAGTTATCTTTTTACAACTGCTAACAATTACACATCGCAGAACAGACCAGTCCAAAAACCAATTATGAAAAGACCTGCATGGGAAGTGCATTCGGTCTTGAAGTTTGAATTATAGATTTCTGAATTATAACTACATTACAGCCCGCACTCAGGAACTGGAAACCAGAAACCAAACTTCGAAAGGGCTTGTAAGATCAGTGAGATAAGATAAGGGTGCAGAAATTAATTGCCCTTGTTTTGTATTAAAATCTGATAAAGAGCTGGCAACGCTGCTCGAGATCAGAGCAAACGGCGGGGCCACGTCTTCTGTCACAAATTAGCGTTTGCAATCTCGCAGGCACCTGGCTCTGCGTGCCGGAGCACGCGGTGCAGCATTCTTAGCACGCAGACCCTGGCTGCCGGGGCGTAAGGCAGCCAGGGCACCCTCCGAGGCTCGGGAGCTTTCAGGGAGCCCTTCCCACGGGTGCCGGAGGGCTTGGCGCTGGCCCTGATGATTCAGAGCAATGACATTTTGCAACCAGATTGTACAAGTATGAGCAACTAACCTGAGCTGGGGAAATCGTGCCAAAAGGCTTTCAGATGATCAGAGCAATATGCTAGTCAGTTAGAGGTCGATTGACCAATTAACAATTAGATTTGGAGAGCAGGCATGTCATTTCAGATCATTATTTGCCAAAAGATTAACTATGTGGAAAGTTTTAATTTAAAAAGAGGTAATTTTTTTTTTTTTAAATACATACTAGCGTTTCTAACCCCAGCTTCATACCACGAGGCGCTGGCAGTAGGTTGCAGCCCCAGGGACCGATTGCAGCTGGCAGCGTGACAGCCGCACTTTGACAAAGCCTCCAGGAAACCAGATGGGGCTTCCAGTTTCGTTTGAACACTGCTCGCACTGAGCAAAAAGGCACGAGAGCTAAATAACAGCAGAGGAAGACTTTGCAATGGGATTGGGGATGAAGGCTTTCAAGGTGAAAAGTCATCAGCAATTAGTGATGAGACGCGTCTCAGAGCAGGGTTTCTTTTCTAGTGGCGCAAAGTTCAAAGCGGAAGGTGGGAATTTCCAACCTGGTCCATATCTAATGATAACCAATTAAGAAAGGATTAAAGTATCTCAACTCAAGCTCTGAAGACCTACACTTGTTCAGTCTCCTGTAGCAGTCTTGTTAGCTAGAGCCCCTAAATGGTGTTTCTCTGGGCAGGAGAAGTCACCTCAACTGCCCTGCCAGATTGATGGAAGAAGACAGGACTGGCATCAGCTCATGGATACTTAACAGCCTTCACAACAAACCCCAGCCACAGGGCAGCCTTAAGCCTTTCCCAAAGTCTTGGGCAACCCTCTGTTATCTTGTCTTCATAGAGGTAGGAAATCAATGCTCTGTTCATTGAAAAGAAAATTTACAGTAAAACTAGAGGTATCACTATTATGGCAACCTTGCTCAGAGTTATTTTATTTGGGGGAAAGTGGGTACTTCTGGAGAAAAAAAATGCTTTTACAATAGTATCTTGGCATTTGGGGCCATATAAAGGGGAACATGGGATCTGAAAGAGCTTTGTTCACATCTGCAGTGGAAAGGGACTGCTTCTTTGCATAGAAATGTTGTTCTATGATATGCATGGGCACTGCAAAGGCATCTCAAGTGATGCCATGGTGAAACATCAAAGTAATGGACATGGTGCCACGTGCAGTAATTCTCATAGCTGTAGCAGCTCTGTATTTTTTCCAAAACTGTACTGATCCAGGGCTCACAGGCAGGGAGAAAGAGTAAAAAAGACAAATGAAATAAACACTCATGAAAGCGGTTCATGTCTGAAACTGAAATTTGTGAGTAACATCCTCTGAAAGTCTCTGACAATGTTATAAGCATTTCTGATACAGTGGAAGAATACAAGAAGCTGAACTCTGAAAGTTATAGTTGTTTTGGATACCTTTTCTTCCTCCAGCTTAGACTCCCCCAGCAAGGGCAGCAGCCCAGACCCTCCAAAAGCATCAGGGCATCTCACTCTCCTATGTAAAGTGAATGGCTCTGAAGATGCGAGCCTTCAGGCTGCCAAAGCCAGGCATTTCCCAGTGAAGCTTTGCACATGGCCTGGCATCATTCTTGACACTCTGCAGCAGACCCAGGCTGCTGTAAACCAGACGAGCAACAAGTCTTACCAACAATCTGGCCCCCTATATAAAGTACATCTTCAATTTGGTTTACAGTCCAGAAAGAGAATTAATAGGAAAATCACCATGAAAGCTACAGATTGTAACAGAGACATAGTAATTTGCTTCAGAATATTTTAATTGTCCTGTTTAGTTAAAACTCCCTGACTTTAGCTCGAACCTTGCTTCTGCCAGGTGATTAAAACCAGCCCTTTTGTGAAACAATTGTACAACAGGTGTATTGAGAATAATTTCTAGGAATTATATTAAATCATAATAAATCACAACAGGTTGTGACAGGCTAAGCTTGTAAGTGCCTGAACACTATTCATCCTGGACATTTATAGACAGCCTTGCACACGAGGTCTCGCTAAGCCATACTGAGGCAACAACCTCCACTGCACTTTTCCGGCAGGGTAAAATGTCAGCATTAAGAAAGATACCTGAGACCAGCGCATGTCCTGCAGCACTCCCTTTGCAAGCCATGCGCTGGCATGCCAGCCGAGGCAAGCGTGGCCAGCAGCGGGCCAGGAGCCCAGGAAACGCCGCTCTGCTTGAGTAGGTGGTAGTCTTCCTTTTGAGTCAACACTGAAACCTGTGTGCTAACACCACACTTCTTAAGGTGTCATCTTGTGGATATAAAACTGACATCCTGACTGCCTCCGACTCTGAAAGGTTTCGGGTTTGAGGCTTTTTTCTTGTTTTGCTCTCTCCAAGCATACGGCCGCTTAACACAAGTGTTCTGGCCAAGTTCTGATTTGGAGAGCGACACTTTCCCCTGGTGATCCTTCCTGCCGCAATGTTGGACGCACCAGATGAAGCTGGTCCTTGTCCAGTGGGGTTTTGCTGCCCTGTGCTGCCACGGTGTTTTTCCCTAGACAAGGCTGCACGCAGGTACAAAGGACCATGACTCCTGATCTCCTTCCAGCAGCTCAAACACCCCCTTACTACAGACATTATTATTGCCTTGAGGGTAGATGTTGTCCCTTAACCCAAGTCGATCACCTTCATATGAACAATTTCTGATGTGGTAAGAAGCACCTTTATTAACCAAGATAACCTCAAGATTTCAGTGACTTCCAAAGCCCTCCAAGAACATATTTCAAGACAAGGTTTTGGCAAGGGGCCCAGGCAGTCATTGCCATCAAGACTTAGCAGCCTCCCACAAACATTCAAGGAGTTTCAGTGCCCGATGTCCTTTGCATCACTGTGCTTTGTGTTACTGCTGTCAGATATCTAAGGCACACCCTGGGTTTCTTTTCCAGAACAGCAAGGGGGACAAGGCAGGAAAGCAAGACAGAGGAACAGAAGGGGTGGTTAAGGCAAAACGATTGGAAAAAAGATACATACATCTTGAATTTCATTTCTCTTAGCAGGCAAGCAAAGTTAGAAGAGCCAGGATTACTTAACCAATACTTTTCTGTCTAACCACTGCTGTCCCTCTAAGTCATACTGAACTGGAAACTTTTGAGAAGCTGTGGTGCTCATGCTCACTTTTGAAAGCACTAATACTTTTCTCCTATGAGGAACGCTGGGCCTTGAGAGAGAAAAAAAGTAGACTTTGAGAACTGAACTGACTGGTAGCGCAATATGTAGGGAGATACGAAAATGATGCTACTCTGACACCAACAGCGTTCTCAGAAACTTCACAGACAGTGCTCGGGAGCAGTGATGCACGCCTGAGCTCACGTCCCAGTCAGTCTGCACCAAAAACTGCCTCCCACCCTGGAGCAGGAGGCTCTGCCCGATGACGGGCAGCAGCGAGCGCCCAAGGCCGGGATCTAATCTCATTTGCAACTATGTAAATCGACAGGAGCTTCATCCACTTCAATGGAAGCCCTCTGGATTTATGCCAGAGCAACTGAAATTAGAAGCTTGCCCTAAGTGGGCGGGAGCTCATTATAAGACTAAATAAGGAGTGAGTCATTTTCAGAATTTTAGACTGAAAGGAGCCGCATTTGGCTGACCTCCTTTTTTTCCACACTGACGGCTTATTAGATTACAGCAGATAAGAACCATGCTTTCTTACTGGTTTTTCATGGCGATGTGTTTGTGTCACGGACAGAGGTGGAAACACTGGTTTAAAAAGAAAAAAATCCAAAGCAATAAGTTTAAATAGGACAGTGTTTTTAACTAGGAGTTAATTTTGATATCTGAGGAGACAAACACTGGCTCAACTTACTTGTAAGCGTTCCCATTTCATCCAGAATACATCAAGGGACAAGTGACCTGAGAGGAGCTGAGCATGAAGAGACAGGAAAACTCTTAGTGCCTTGCAGGAAGCTGGACACTGCTTGGAGGAATGACTGCCAGTCTGAATTGCCAAGTTCGATTATTAGTTCTTGTTAATACTACTATTAGCAAGATAGTTCACTAAAAAAGAAAGAAAAAACAGAAAGATGAACAGAGAAGAGCCACCTGCCCTGCCTAGCTCCAAAGCCCAATTCTGACTCCTCCTCTGGTCTCCCAGGTCATAAATCCTTTCATCTTCATCTTGCAGCCCTTTCAAGGAGACTTTTAGGCTCCTACTGCCCAGGTATTTTTAAAAGATGATTCTCACAGATGAGATTAGGCTTGAGAGCAAGACAGCCCCCTAAATCACGTTTGGCTTTGCATCACTCGGCAAAGCAGACACAAAAATTTCCAGGCAGAAAAGGTCCCCAGGGTAACAATTCTGAGGCTGCTTAATTTGAGATTCCAGATCTACTAAACCTTGTAATGTTTGGTTGAATACTCATTCACCCAGAGTGAGATTGTATTCAAATAGTGGCAAATGGAAGAAGTAATTACAGCTGTACCACAAATGAAAACACTAAAGGCACATGAAGGAAGAGATAAAGGCCAGAAAATTCCTCTTCATCAGATTGAAAGGATGAGAGAACAGGGTATATAAAGTTTGGTGAATCTTCTGAACCTTCCGATACATTTTTCGACTAGGTCTTGAAATCAGTCATGATGTAGAAAGCTATTGAATGGGATTCCTCTGTGTCAAGGGCCCATTTCCTGCAGTAATGATTGACATAACCTGATATTGGCTCCGAGGCGATTGTAACCAACAGCAATCTGGGGAGGCAGTAAGGACTATGGGATTGTTCTCATTCGCTCTTATGACGACAATGCTAAACACTGGTTACATCGGACACAAGCTACCTTTTCACAGACACCCTAAACAGAGATGAAAGATTGATCCGAAGACCTGAAAGCCTAGTTCCAGTCACTTAGCTCAACGTTTCAGAGGCAATTTGATGATCTAGAAGGACTTACATGGGATATTTCTGGCACTCAACAAAGAAGAGCAGAAAACACCCCATGAGGCCCAATATATATAGATAAGAGGTAAATGCAGTTTGTTATCATGATATAACAGGACCGGATACCTGCCTGGATTGTCATCTTTGCTGAACCAGAAGGTTGGGGGCCACCTCTGAGGTTACTTGGTGGCACTCATGGGTGTGCTTTTATTGGCCCTGCAAGAACAGCCCGCGAGTGCCCTCACACACAGCCGGGTGCCCTCCGAGGGGCAGGCACCTGGCTGGCTGCGTGGGCAGGGGAGCACCGCGGGCAGCCGCTGTGCAGGCTGACCCGACCGCCTGCAAAGACATCGCAGATGCCAAGAGCAGAGCCCGGGACAAGGCACAGGCCAAGAGGATTGTCCCAGCCATCAAGTAAGTCCCCCAACACCATGCTCAGCTTCCTCATGGAAACTTGGGGGTTTGCCTTTAGAGGACATCTCAGTCAGTTCCTAAAACACTCAAAGGTGGGTGGTTTAGGAATCTCCTCCTGGTTTCTATATATAACCGGTGGTGCAAGCATTGCTCAACACCCACTGCTGGGGAAGAAGGAGGGGTGTAGGTGGGTAGAGCCATTTCTTGGAGGTTTGGATTCCTTACAGCTGGCGTCTTCCAGTGAGCCCAGGGCTTTGTGGGGTGCACAGCACGTGTGAGGGGGAGCAATGGCATCTCAAATCCCCAGCCCCTTATGGGTGTGCCCACCTCTGCTGGGGCCATGGGGCTGCTCCAGAACAATGCTTAGATTTCTCCAAGTTATTGCTAGGTTTCACCAAGGCATTGGGCAGCATCACAGAGGTATCTCAGCCCTCTGCTCCTTTGCCAGTCACCTTGCTACTAATTCCACCGCACTGCTATAGAGGCAGCATTTTCTTCCTCCTTCCTCCTCTGCCAGAGAGTGTTGGGGGCTCCCCGCTCTTTGTAGCTTATAACTCCACAATTTTCTACCCCTTGCTGTAAATGGGAAATTGCCTTTGATTAGGAATTACACAGAAGTCGAAATGCTTCATGTCTTTTCTCCCTGTAATCCAAAGTGCCTCATTCCTTTTGATCTTGGCAACAGGTCCCAAAAGACCACAAAAACGCAGCCCCACACCTCCAGCGGCTGCGCAGAGCAGAGCTCCTGCCCCGCGGAGGTGCTGTGCTCGGAGCCCCGGGTGCTGTGCACCAGCCACCTGCATCCCAGGGACATCTTGGTCCTTCCTGCAGTGGCTCAGCCCAAGCAAGGTGCTGGCTGGACACATCGCAGCCAGAGTGGGCAAGTTGGCTCCACCGCCCAGCTCAGCCCCAGCTGGGGAACCTGTAGAACTTGCCTGGCTGCCGGAGGAGCCGCTCGAGACAAACTTTTTACCTCCTGGCATTGCTGCTTTTGATTGGGGTTGGTTTTGTAAGCGAGCTTTGCTGCTGACTAATAGCCTTGGGCAATTGGCAGGGGAAATGAGACCTCACTGAATGGCAAGGTATGGCAAACCAAAATGACAAGATTATACTAGTAGTTCATTAAAGCAGATGAGAAAGATTAGAGTGCTTGTTACTATGATAAAGCAAAATTGCATGTGTATGAAACATGCCTAGACACGGCTTTTTAAAAAAGTTAACATCACAAAATGTTACCTTTTTAACTAAAACCAAGAAAAGTCTATGCTGGTAGACATAGATGGTTGCCAAAGAAGGAGATTTTGGGATGAAATACACCTGGAAAATAAGACAAATTATAGAAGACAACATTTGTCCTCCAGTTTATGCTTTCTCTCCTATAAAAATCCCCTGGATGGAACAAGCAAAACAGATCTGCTCTCGCCTCTATTTTTTGAGAACCTGTCATTTCAAAGAAAAACAGCAGGCTCCCCTGTAAGTGGACTGAAGCACAAGGGAATACTTTCAGTCACCCCTTGCACCATGGTCACTCCAGCCCAAGCCCTAAGTGCTTCCCCCAATCTTTGTACTCTCAATCCCACTTTTATCCTCCCTTCACATCTCTATTCCCTCCTGCAACAGGACGTGGAAGTGCTACTAAGGAAAGAGCATGTTGCTTGAGTGCTAATGTGTAGGATACCGGCTTGGTGAGCCATCCATTAGAAAGGGCAGGAACTAGCATAAATTGGCAAAACCACTTTATAGTACTCTCAAATATCCTGTCGTCTTAGCATACAAGAAAAAACAGTTGTCAAACATGGCAAACGCAACCATTTCCCAGTAGACAGATATATCCAGTGAGCCCCAAGGAGTGGTGAAAATTCCAGCCCAGGATTTTGACCTTTCCTTGTTATGATACAACCCCAACTCAAGTTTTTCTGGCATTTAGGGGGCTTTAAATCTTGGCTCAAACCCATATCTGATCTTTGTGATATAAACTGTCCTTCTTGTAGCATGAGGCAAACTGTAAGGCACAACCAATGCTTTGGGGAAGTTTGAACTGAGACTTGATTTCAGATCTGAACTTTGTCATTCAGGCCTATCTCTTCCCTTTCTTCTTTCCTTTTGTGTTAGCAATACGCACTGACTTTGTAGATCAATGCAGAAGGCTGTAAATGATGCATGAAATGAAAAATCCCTGTCCGGCCAGCACACAGAGAGAATACAGACAGTGCTATACTGTCATTGCTGTGGTATTTGCCGCAATATTCACAGCTAGAAAAGCCCACTAAGTCCCAGAACAATGCTGGACTATTTTAAAGTCTCAAGCTCTGTTTGGAGGGAAGGGAAAGAGGAAGGGAGAAATTAACTCCCCCTTACACCCACCCTCTTTCTTCCTTTGTTTCAGGGAGAGTTTTCACAAAAGCAAACCCTGCCCTCCCATATGAATCTTTCATTATTCCTCACCCCCCCAAAAATTCCTTCTCGTTCTCGGATGGGGTGGCAGGAGAGGAGGAAAGAGGAAAATAAAGAGATCATATCAAATAAACAAGCGCTTTCATCAAGCCAGCTCAGAATGAATCATCAGCTATGCTGCACCGAGACTAGGACTTGCCCCTCTTGAGCAAAACACTCCCTAGCCCAGGCAGCGGCTGTGGACCACCAGCCAGCAAGGCCCACCAGCCAGTCCCAGCTCCTTGCCCTCAGGCACAATGGTTGTTATGGTTGGACTCGATCTTAAAGGTCTTTTCCAACCTAAAAGATTCGATGATTCTACAAAGGAGGACGGCTGTGCTCAGAGGTGCTTGAGCTCATTCCAAGCATGCTCGGCCCATTCCTCGCACCTCTAATGCCCTGCACCGGCACCAGGGATGATGAGTGCTTGGCAGCACTATTCTTCATATGGAACATTAAGCTGAGGTCTTGCACACTCCTGAAGATTAAATATCCCATGATAGCCATGAAGAAGAGCTACGGGTTTTATTAACCTCAGTGTCCTGGACACATTGCACTAGGAAAGTCATCATTAACCTACCTTAAGAATACAGGCAGGGGCCCTCTTTGCAAACTATGTTCAAAGAGCTACAACCCTATGAAATACCTTTAATAATTTAAAGCAACTACCAAATATTGCTATAAAGGATATAACCTCACCTCTAGGAAGAAAATCTGTAAAGACTTTGACACAGTAAAGTGCTCACAGTGTTCGGGTCCAAACCTCAATTCTTTTGCTAGTCAATGCTTACCATCACACCCACACACTAATGCTTGCCATCTCCCCCATCCCCTGCCAAAAGCTGGCTCATCTGGGCTTTTGGCTATTTTTAAGATACCACTTGCATCTCAAACTGGGGTATAAACCATTAACAACACTTCAGCACATGTTGAAAACTCTTCTGAGAAGGCTTAGGACCAAATCAGATGATCTCCCACAAAATAAATATACATAATTCATTAAAAAGGTGAGACAAGGGGTTTTTAGGGGGTTTTTTTTGGTAAAAAGAGTGAGGAGAAATTAGGTTTACTTGCTTGTGCCGTGTTAATTTAAATACAACCTGATTTAACCCAGCAACAAATAATACTTGAGTGATAACAGATTTCAGTTGACAACTGTTACAGAGGCACTCTTACATTGGTTGATTTATTTATAATTTGTGCCTCTAACACCAAACTCCAATTTGCTGTCAGTGCATAGGGGAAATAAAATTACTGGAGGAAATGAAAGAAGGGGAAAATAAGAAGCTTGTGGGGTACCAGGATTCCGATGCCTCTGCTCAGTATTGCTTTGTTTGTAAAACAGCTTCTGCAAAGAAAGATTTTAAGGAATAACCAGTTAGATGAGTGCTATTCACCTTGCCTGAGACGTAGTCAGGAGGCACCGCACACCTCAGCATGGGGATTTGCACGCCCGGCACGCTCAGCTCCTGAGGACGACGGCTTCTCCGCAGCCCCAGGAGGCACCCGCAGCAGGTGGAGTGCGGAGGCAAAGCTTTGCCCCCATGACCCCCTTCACCAAGCTCCACAGGTGTCCACCCTCCGATTTTCCTACTCATTCTCTGTTTGCTGCAAAAAAGTGTATTAAAAAGTTATTTTTGCCAGTAAAGTCAGCAACTGTGAGCAAACAGATAAAGGGAGCAGAACTGATGAGTAAGGACATCCCATTTGCAGAGTTTTACCCCCTCTCTCAGAAGCACATCACACTTTCAAGGGCTGTATTTTGGTTTTCCCTTCTCCTGCAGCAGACACTGAGGGTCTAACACTCAGTGGCCACACACAGGCACCAGCCAGTGGAGGCACTTCTTATCCCTGGGCTTCCAACAGCAGCCACAGCCCAGTGACACCAGTGCTACAGCTACAGATCCCACTGGCATCACTGGGAGTCAGACACCAAGAAAGCACAACTTTCAGTCAACCTCCTTCGAATCTGCCCTGCCAGGGGCACACCAAGGCAGAATTTGCCTTCTCCTCTTTTGCAAAGTGCAAGGGGGCGGGGGGGGTGGGTGTATATTCACCAAGATTAGGAGAGAACTTTTTCCTCTCTCCTTCATTAATGTACTGCTGCCCAGAGTGGAAGGGGCCATTTACATTTTCTTACAACAGCAAAGCATCCTCAAACGCATGGATGCAGGAGGGAGACCCATGTTGGCAGCTGAGCTCCAGACACTTGGGCAGATTATTTCACTCTTCACCTGCACAGCCAGATGTAGCAGCAAGGGGATTACTAACAACCAGAGAGCAAAGGAAACTGCCTCTCTGGGCTCACAGGGTGCACAGTAGGAAGAAGAGAAAACAACGACCTGCAAACCCTAATTTCCATCGTGTCTGACCAGATCCCAGCCACGGGCTTCAGGCATCACCCGGTGCCTGTCACGGGGCTGACGAGGAGGGTCCCTTTACAGACACCAGGGAAAGGTGGTGCGAGCCCTCCGTGCAGGCAGGGACAACATCCCCTTCTGTGATAAAGCAGCGATGTTTCAGGTTGGAAGTGTTAGCACTTTGAAATGGTAAATCACAGAGCGTCTCTGTTAAAGTCTTACCCCACAGAGAATTATTGTAAAGTGCCGGCTGCTATTTACATTCATTTTTTTTGTGGACGGAGTCACAAAAGGAAGAGAATGATGATAAAAGCAGAGATACATCATGGCGGGGGGGGGGGGGAATCACAGCCTCGACCACTACATGCAAATGCAGAGCAAAGTCTGGCAACTTCACATGGGTTTCACTTGCTGTTGCTGAAATGCTTTGGTTCCATTCATGAGCAGAAAGATCTAACAGCCTCACGTGATTATTAGACAATAAGACTTCTTCCTGTGTCTCCTTTAATTTGCCTTGATAGATATGCAAACCAGGGAAGGAAAAAGCTAACCAGGCCTCTCTTATTGACAGAAGACAATTTCCAGACCATAACCCAGCTGCCTTTCTTTTAAGCTGCCTGGGAGAAAACCACTGAGGCTGGGTGTGGAGGCAGGAGGAGGGATGCTGGCAGGGGAGATGCATGAAACGTGGGAGTACCTGAAGGTCTCCTTACGGTCTGTCACGCTGTTGTCCTGTTGCGACTGATACAAAGGAGAAGTTAACAAATGACAGTGCTTTTTAATTAGCGCACAGGGAATTCTCACCATGCAATAGATGTGCCAATGTAACACTAAGGAGGTATTAAAGAAAAGAAAAAGGGAAAAGAACACCACCACCAGCCTTCCCGAGCCACAGCTTCAACTCCAGGCACTGTAAATGGTGGGAGAAGTTTTTCAACTGAATTTTTTTTTTTCCAGGGGCTGTTGCTCACATCTGGTAAAGCTGTCCCTGGGCTACCGCCATATGTAAGGACACAAGGTTTTATGACTTATTGTCTGTAAGATTTATGGAAATGATCTATGATCAGCAATTTTTCATATTCTTATATCCTGAACAAACACACAGAGGGCCATTCCCTGCATAATAGGAAGGCATAAAACAACACGGTCTCAGCACAGCAGGTCCACCACCGCAAATACCAAGCTCAGGGACCACAGTGGCAGCAGGGATGGGCCAAGGCACAAGGGGAGCTTCTTGCTTTCCATTCCTTTCCCAAGACAAACAAGGGGCAAGAAGAGAAGCAAGAAATTAAGGTATTAAGATGAGCTACTCCAGCTCTTTTATGATATATTAATGAGAACTATATTATTTGCATTTATTAAGTTAAATTCCAGAGCATCAGCAGCATTTCTCCAGGAAACACATAAGCATTGGTGCTAACAAAAAGCCCAACAAACCCACGTGGCTTCTCCACATTCCCAGGGGAATCCTTGCAGGTGTTGCCGGGGGGAGCAGAGCTCCCTGACCCATGGCTCTGGCACAGACCCCAAGAGATAGCCCTGCCCGAGCTTTTGTGCATTTTAAAGGAAGGAAACAGCTTATCACAATGTTTCGCTGATACACTACTCCGGTTTTCGGTGTTACAAGCCTTCACCTTTCACTTACATTGGGACCCACACAAACAAGGAGATTTAGTGAAAACAATAAACAAGAGGAAGTGAAAAAATCTGCCAAGAGTTTTAGTTTGCTGCAGCCATCAGTGTCATCTTTGACAGGTAGTTTGGCTATTAACGAAGGACAAGACCTCGTCAACATTAGCAGGGCATCACAGAAAGAAAGTAACCATCTCCATCGATTGCTGTGATTGCTAATGTGCTCAGCACCTTTGTGCTCACCATCTCCCACCCCAGTGGTATTTTCCTCCACGTGCACATTTCCTTTGCTTTCGGCAATATTTTGCCTTGCAGGGAGAGAATAATTCCTCTCTACCACCCCCTATCTGCTCTCTCAACCCCAACCATCAGTGTCAACTCATACCATCCACCTCCTTGGGACAGGAGGATTATAGCTAATGACACAAGTTGTAATAAGAATAATTAGTAATTATTAGATTCTTGCAAAGTAAAAAAAAAATAAGCCTTAAGTCCATAATTTCCACAGAAGAAAGCACTGCACTGGTAAAGTGCTGAAAGCACTGTCGTTCCACCCATCATTAACACTGAAATTAATGGCCCAGTTCAGCTCTAACTTTGTAGTGTCATTCACAGGCATAAGGGCCAGATCCTTCTGCAAGTGCCACTGAAGCCACTACTGATTTACACCAGATGACAGCCTGTCCCCTGACTTATGCACCTGAACAACTACTTATTTTAAAAGATCATGTTAAGTGCACCTCCCTCAAGTGCAAACAAATCAACTCATTTGACAGATATTATCAGTTCTTTGCAATCCAAACAGATTTACTCCTTTCACACCCCAAAATGCAGATGACACCATTAAAAAAAAATGTACAGAGACTTGTAGAGGTACCAAATGATGGTATTAGCCCAATAAGGTACCTGCAGGTTTGGAAAATTGTCTAGCACTGTGTGATCATTTTGACAGAGGCTCTTGAAAGAAATCAATAAAATTGATCATTCAGCTGCACCGTTTATAGATGTGGATCAGAGTTCTGGGATGGCTAACTCTTATTTTTACATGAAAGTGTGCAAAATAATAAGAAATGGCACAAAGGGACGCAGAGTCCACTTCACAAGTGGGAGGGAAGAGAGCCTACGCTGAGGAGCGGGATCTCCCAGCCAGCCATAGGAGCGAGGCACCGCAGCAAGCCTCCCCGCAGAAAGAAATGGGCAATGAAATGGAGACTTCTCCTGCCAAAGGAGCTCTCAGTGTAAAAGGCTGCATTGGGCCCCAGCAGTAAAAATCCTGGGTGGAAGCGTTAAACTTGCCAGCCAGGAGATGAAGAGAAAACTCAAGGTTTAGGCCTTTTAATAAGAGTAGGAATTGGTATCCTAATTCTCAGAGGAGATGCTTTCAGGAAAGAGTTCTCAACCTAATCTTTGTTGAAACCACAGTGTCTAGCTGATATAAATTTGTGCACTGACTTCAAGATGAGTTCAGCCACCTTGTACCCATTGAGGATCTTACCCACCATTTTTAATATTACATTTTAGCTTTAGCAGCTTAAGGCAGAGATTGTGCCACCCTTGCCACACAACCACCTCACTTGCAGACCTTGCAAAATTATGCTGTTTCTGGGCAACTTTTCAAGTTCTCCTTAGTCCGACCTAAACTCGGACAGCAGTATTTTAGCAGTTATGATTTCCACTGCTCCAACTTCTGCTTCCACCTGGATCTGGGAAAGAGAGGTATTTGGATGAAAATTAGTCACAGGAGCTCAGAGAAGTACCAACTGTGTAACCTACTACACAGGACAGTCACAAGTAGCCCTTCCATCATGTTTGCTCACTCTACACCATCCCAGTACAATGCAGTAATTCCTCTGTTAACATGCATCTATTTTCTCCTCTGCCGGTCACTGTACCGTGCAGCACACGGCCTCCCCACGCTATCAGCATTGAGGACTACACATTTGCCATCTACAACAGTAACATTTAATACAGCAATGCCCCATTCTAACACTATGAAAGATTGTATCTGAACAGAAAATGCGCATTTGAAGTGCAGCTCACTTCATTCACTCTTGGTAACTACCTACTACAATTATCAGGAAATGAAAAATATGCACTTCACAGCCTTCTCTTTCCACATATTAAAAAAAACATATAAAGATCAGCACAAACACTACAGGATCACTCATGCACGAGGCAATGCTTTGCACTGTTTCCATGATATATTACTAAACAGACAAAAGTCTGGGGCTCTACAAACGTAGCAGAGAATTTCTAATAATCACACATTGTGCATACATGTCCACACACCCTTTCAGAGCAAACTGAGTGAACATAAAATCTATAACAGCAATAGACTATCTTTACTTTATGGCAGAGTTCTGGAAAGTTTGAGGCAGATACTGTCACCAAGTTGCCATTTAAAAGGCATTAAATGCAGAAAAATAAGAAAAATCATTATCCTTGCTGTGGTTTCTTCTGGAATGAAAAAATTATAACTGTGGGAGTCAATGCATTTAGAAATGTTCATGGGGTACTATACAGTATATATACAATGACCCACAAAGCCGGAATACAGATACAAAAAGGGAGTGTAATACAGAATTACATGAGGGGAGCATAAATAACACACAGCGTAATAAGCAGGGAGTCATTATTTTAGGGAGCCTATATATAACCTTAGCTTCCCGCCCTCTCTCTCACAGTGTTTTTAACATCGCTTTGAATTCAGCCTTCCTGGATAGACATTTAAACAGGAAAAGCTTCAGGTTTATTAAGTAGAAGTATTGAAATTGGCAAAATACCTGATTTAGTTCATGTTATGTGGTTTATAACATCGTTAAGCTTCATTAGGATGTTGCAGCACTCGAATAAATGAAGACATATTTATTATTTCATAGGATGGCACCCATTAAAACTAATACTTCCTCTGCTAAGAGGTGCAGACAGCGGAACCCATGATGCTCAGCATTTTTACTGTAGGTATTGTGCGAAACAGCTGGACACCAGACTTACAGCCACCAGATTCCTGGAAAGATCTCCATTCTACACAGAGAATGAGAAAAACACACCAAGCCAGTAAGCTAGATCAGGCTTGAATTTACACTGGTGTAAATTAAAGTAACACTGAGGCGAAGGGAATCCCATCAGCACAAAGCTGGTGCAGGACCCGGCTCAGCCCCAGTGCCATTCACACCACCGGAGCGGTGCACACGTGGGCTCTGCAACCAGAAACCCCTTATCACAAGCATAACACCATTTTGCAAAGCTAGTCATTCATGGTACAAAGCAGTTTAGTTGTCTCCATCCCCTTACAGCAAAAGAAGCAGCCTAAAATTGGCCTTACCCAACAGTCCCTCGGCAGAAAGCGTAGAGGAACCTGGCCACCACTGCTGCTCTGGAGAGCTCCTTCCATGCCACGCATGACACCTGCCTTGGGAACACCTGCCCTGCCTTTCTAGCCATGCTAGATCTGTCCTGGCATGTCACACAAGACTAGGAGTCAACAAAGCTTTCTCAACAAGGAATTGTTGTGAAGTCACCCTCCTCCAATTTACATTTGGGACCTTTCTCTAAAAAGGAGAGGTGCACACATTTCAAGTCTGTCCAACCATTGGCTTTAGCACTCCCCCAGCCTCTTACCTTAGAGGTCTGATTCACGATGAACAAACAGCCGATGACATCTGTCCTTCCTGGGCCAGCTGGGCTGGGAAGCTGCTGAGCCCCACAGCTCTCTTCTCCCATCACCTCTAAGGGGTGCTGAGCACACCCTGGGGCTCCCCATCTCCCACCGAGGGAGAAGGGAGGTTTCTAGTGCTCTTCATACAACAGCAAAACCCAGAAGTACTCCTGTCCTGGTTGCCAGTGGGGAAGCCCAAGGCTCTCCCAAGCCTTCAGGCTGGTGATACAAAGACATTGAGTGTATTATCTGCCAAGGCTCAGCTCTGTCACCCAAAAACAAGAAACCCTAAGTCTGCTAAAATCAGGTGTATATAGGGACGGCATCTATAGGCATGAGCATGGGTCCCTACAGGGAGCTGATGGAGAAGAGGCAGCACCTGCACCCAACCACCCCACCCACTCACACCACTTGCCTGCTTTACTGTATCCTTGCTTAATTGATGCAAGGTGTGATCAATTTATGTTGGACTTTAGCTGAATGCAGACTTCAACCAGACTAGCAGCAAATCTCGCTCTAATCTGCAGTGACTTGAAATTTCTCCATTCTCTGCTCTTTTCCGGCCTGCTACAGGAAAAATGTGGCCTTGCCTCAATTGACTTAAATTTAAAACCATTGACATATTATATAACTCAATAAAAATCTTGCTAAAAAAAGGTACATTGTACTCGTTCTCCTTACACATGGTAGGGAGGAAAATGGGTATGGACTTCTTCTATGGCTTTTAGTTAATTCGCTATCAATGCCCAGCTGCTTTAGAGTAAATACAGGAACAGGGTGTCATATGGGTATCCTGAAGCAAAAGAAGAGAGGTTTCCTATTTCTTTGTTAGCCAGCAAAGATGGTATGCATGTTATCCAAAGATAATACAGGGGAAGAAATCAATTCTCCGTGTTGTTACACATCCTTGCGTGCAAATGTAAACTTGGGGAAAAAGGAAAAAAAAAAAAAAAGTACATTTCTATTATGCTGAGGTCATATGAAATCATTAGTGCAGGCTGATATGATCATCAGAAAAAATTAAGTAAATAAGGCTTCTCCACGTGAGGAAAAGTGCATCAACTAGAAGTGTTGGTGGGTGAAGGAGCGACGAGTTTGTCCTGTTCAGCGCTGAGAGAGCCCCGATATTTGGGGATGAAGCACACGTTGTGTGCGGTGGATTTTAGTTACACTTTGGGGTTTGAGCATAAAACCCGTTGATGCTCCTCGCTGCCGCGCTCGCTCCAAGCTGAGCCGAGCCCGAAGGGGTGAGCGGCGTGCCGGGGATCCTTGGTAACGCTAAGGCGAGGAATACGTCTCTGCCGCGGCTCCGGCATCAGACAGCTCCCTCGCAAAGGAAATTTGGATTATTATATAATGAGTCAACACAAATATCATTATCGCTGCTCTGATACCTGCTGGCAAAGGCAGGGCTGTGATACGGCTGCTGGCCCGCACACAAGCGCGCCGGGTAATTGATGGAGCAGCGCGCTCGTGGGCTGCCTCGCTCGGCTCTGCCGCCCCGCGGGGGTCCCGCGTTTCCAGGCCTTTCGCAGGAGGCATCCTCTCTGAAGAGAGACTCCCTTCCTGACGCAACAACATTAAGCAATTTGCTTTTAATTAGTACTGCAGTCATTTCCAGACTAAGCAGTGGAAAGAATAGAAAGCAGACTGTCTCTTTAAAGTTTAAGTGGATTCAGTGCACACAGTGAATTTAGAGCCTGCTGTTGGAAAAGTTCAGCTTTCTGTCACCGGTACTGTGCTCTCTGCTAATTTTTACAAGAGTTCAAGTTGTATGCACCAGTTAGCAGAGACGTTGCAGGGGGTAAAATGAGAATAGAAAGCGTGACCCCTTGCTGCCTCTGTTTATAGTGCCTAAATTATATCCAGACAATGCTCCAGGTCTCCTCCCTTGCTCTGCCAGGGCCCTGTGTGCAAAGCCCGTGTGCTGTTCCCCTCTGCTGCCGCCCAAGAAAGGGGGGCCCTTGGCAAACCGCCCGGGAATGCCCCACAAATTGCTGCGGGGAGAGGAGGGGAAGAAAGGTTTGGGGGGGCTGGTGGGGGAGCAGCACAAATGCAGCGGGAGAACGTGAAGAGTGAGACCCCCCAAGGAAATTAGGATCCCAGAAGTGGATGCCTCACTTTCACCGTCCTGTAGGTCCAAGCGCATCCCAGCACGGCGTGCCAGCCGGGGTGTACCGGCTCCCCAGCCCCACGCTGCACGCTCCTGGTGGGTACTGGGAGGAGGGAGGGAGGGAGGAGCTGCAGCTTCATCTGCAAACCAGCTAGCACATATAAATAATTGAATACCAAATTAAAAAACCCTTCCTAGCCAGGAGATGTACTTTTGGCCACTGCTTTTCACTCCAAAGAACCTCAGTGATGAACAGCTATCTTTCAATCTCTAAAGAGACGGCATAAATACCCACTCCTTTGTCCGTGGCTCATCTCTCTTGCAAGCTCCCTGCAACATTAGCATTGCTTCTTTCCAAACATGCCCTAGCAAGAGCCCTTCAAACAGAGTGGAAGAAACCACTCCAAAAATAACAGTCCATTCAAGCTCCTGCTCCATCTGTCCCACTGCCAGCCTCTGTCCTTCCTCTGGGCAGCAAAGCGTGCGTGCACGCAGGAGCCACGAGGCTTTTTGTGGGGTTCACCTCAGCCTGATGAACCTACGGCTTCTGTGGCCCAAGCGAACATGCAACGAAAATGGGATTTTTCTGCACATTTCCCAGTGATGGCAGCGGGGCCGGGGAGGGGGGGAGGAAATCCCCATGACCAGGACTGGTGCTATCTGGATTATTAGTATCTGGCATTCCTCTACCTTCAGCCACAGCTGGTTTAGATTTGAGCTACTGGTTCATTTAGATTTATGCTGTTGGTTCAATAAACAAACACAGTACATAGTCCATCACGCTAACCGCATAATAAAGCTGCTTACCTCCTTCCAAACAAGTAGCTTTTATTCATCTGGTCCTCTTTCGTTCCCCTCTTTCCCTCTCTTCTCCCCCCCCATCAAACCCAAACCCAGCATTTTCTTTCTCTCCAAAACCAGACCCTATCAGCGATCAGATAATATCTGAAGTCTCTCTCACAGTCCTTCAAACCGCGCTTTGCTTCCAGAAGTTGTCTGAGAAATTACTGCAAACGCATGATCTTCTCGAAGGAAGCCAGGTTATAGTTCTACCCTGGCGCGCTCTATGAAAAACCCAGCTCTGAGCAAAGCCCCAGATTTCTTCCCCAGCTGCTCAGCCTTTGTGAAGGGCTGTCCAAACTGGGGTTCGTGGGGGCTTTCAGGTTCACTGGGGCACAAAAAGAGGCCGGTTTCTTCCCGCTTCCACTTGTTGGAAGGGATTATGATGAGGCTGGGAAACAGAGAACCTGCACACAAACCTTGATTTCGAGACGTGCCCGTTGTCTGCCAGTGCCATCCACAAAGTCGCCGCTTTCATCCAGAACGAAAAACACCCTGGGATTTTTGCAAAATCCTTTTAAGTTGTTCTAATGGTAGCAGCTCTGAATCTGGCGAACTGCTTTGTTATCAATGCTGTGCAAATTGTTCATCTATTTCTCTCCTACAGTGCTTGCCTCCACTCACTCGCCTCTCTAATAAATTCGTTTGACCGCAAAGGGTGCTTTATGACTCTTGTTTAAAACGGCTTCCTAATGATGCTTGACAACATCTCCTGCCTTTGAAAGAGCCTCACTATGCAAGGCTCTAATCCCACAAAAGGAGGGATTCTTGTTAACCTGTGCCTCCGTCCTTTCTGTTGAGTCACCACCTTTAATGAAGCACTGAAGGGGAACCAAAACGCAGCTGGGAAATTATGGCTTTACATGATCATCTCTTGCTACAAGAGAGTTATTGCCCAAGCCTTAATCCTGTGACTCAGCCCTCTCCTTGGACCCCCTCTAATTGTCAGAACCTGAGGAAATCCGGGCCGAGGTAAATAACACTTCAGCAGCAACAGAATAGATTCACTTTAGGCAATGAATTTTTAATGAGCTGAGACTGCAGAGGGAACGCAGGGCCGAGATCTGTGCTGCTTATCTGATGGGGAAGGTCAGGGTCTGAACGGAGGGAGGGCATGGATGAGAGAACAGATCTGACAGGGCTCTTCAGCTGAGATTTCAGCTTGTCACAGCCTGGCATACCTTAACATATTAGGACCTTCTCTTCAAAGGAGCAAGTAACACATGCCCATGCTAACAGAAATGGCACAGTATTTTCCCCTGGTAAAGGCAACCCAAGGCTTGTACTCTCGCTCTCTAAAAAAATTTTAAAATGAAAAGCATACAGAGAAAAAAAAAAAGAAAGCAAACCGAGAAAGATCCATGCAGATGGGTCATGCTCTTCATGGAAAATCGGGTAATTCTACAGACAACCTGCAAACAGAAACACACGTAAGACTCTCAGCAGCCCATTAGCATAATATAACTTATTAATTAGGTCAGCAGGCCCAGCTGAAGTCCTCACCAACATAACCATCAACACCAACCGGCTCAATAAATCTCAGCCATGGGGACTTCTTTTTACAAAGAGTTTGGACTTCATACAACCGCCCTCCAGCACAGGTCTACCCAGCACCGGGTCTCCTGTGACACTGGCCAAGAACAACACCTACCCCTGCTGTTGGGGCTGACTGATCCCAGGCCCTTTTCCTGTCTCGGAAAACTCAAAAACCATCTAAACCATGTCTAACTCCAGGCACGGGCTTATACTGCTGCAACTCAAAGCCCTCAAGCCTGGCAGCTCCTATCTCAGCCCGGTTCAGCAGGGTTTGGGGGGGGCCCACCTGGGCGCAGCCCACCCGGCACAGTCTCTCGCAACCCCTGCAATCCCCATACCCCAGGCAAGCACCGTTGGGTGGTCACAGAGCCAAATGCTCCTCTTCTGCCAACAAGCTCCTCTCCAGCAGGGCATGGAGCAGGTAGGCAGCGTAAAGGCAACGTCCCAGGAATTAGTCTGCACTTCCAAGAAAACCTGCAGTTTAGGCATGGACCGTAACAGCGAACTTTTGAGCCAAGATGTTACTCTCAAGAAATCTTGGGTCAGATCAGCACTCCTGAAATTTCCTCAAAGCAATGAATGTTGCTTTCTTGCAGACCTAAAAAATTTTTTTAGGGTTTGTCAGAAACAAAACCAACCCAGAATATTTCTGCCCTAGGATCCAGTCTTTTTCATTTGCTGGGCTTTCTTTTTCTTATGGAAAAACAAAGAGTGTTTTCTGGGGAAAGACTTGAGGCGGGGAAGGGGCAGAGGTGTAAAAAATAAACAAAAATATACAGCAGAAAGTATCTGAGCAGCCCAAGCCTGTATGAGAAATTACTGAAGTAAAACTGCTGGGTGAGGCTGATCACACTGCCGCACGCAGGAGGAAAGGAAAACTGATTGACAGTCTTTCCAAAACATCCCCCCAACTTGTCATCTCCCTGATATTTTGATCTGTATAACGTGGGAAGCGGCCTGCTCTCACTCCGGGCTGCATGCCCTCAGGTGTGTCCACCACGTCACGGACCTGCGAAATGTGAACCGGGACAGTTAAAGGACGTACCAGCAGGAGACAGGATAATTTATGGGGAGCCAGGTCAATGCAAATTTATTGTGAGTAATGGACAATGGAAGGGGGGGGGGAAAGCTCCCATAGGAACAAAGGCGAAAGGGTGCCGGCTCTCTGCTCCTCGCAGACATCCAGGATGCTAATAAAAACCTTGGTGGACAATGAAAAGCAAATACCAGTTCTGGGGAGCAGATTTACCGCAGTGGTGGAACAGGTCAGTGCAGAGGGAAGTGGTTTGATCAGAAAGCCAATGAAATTCAGATGATAATTATGCTCAGTAAGAGGCAAAATAATCCTTTCATTTGCTGCGAGGTTTCAGCCATGCACTTTGACCTTCATCCTGGTGTTTCATTAATAGTTTATATTAACAATTAATGGTTGCTTTCATTGGTGTTCTGTGCAACTCGCATTAGAGTTAATTTTCAAGTTGGATATAATAATACCTAAGTCTCATGGGATACTCATATCATGTGACAGCACATTTATTTCAACCAGGAGCCAGGAGATGAAAATCAGGCCAAACACCAGTCTCAGGCGTTTATTACTTGTGTCCAGTCACCCCGCAGAGAAGTTGGATGTTGCAGTAGCTTTCGCTATAAGGCCCTGATGGAAAGCTGCCCAGACCAACCAACGTCTCTTGATTGTAAAGATAATTTGCCTTTGGGATGACTTTAGATGCATGGTTAGTCTGGTTTACTCAAGAATCATAAAAAAGAGCATCTCGGCTTCACTGTGGCCGTTACTTACAGGGTCCAAATAGCTATGCTAATTTTGGCTTTGACAGCACTTGCTGGAATAATCCTAAAGAAAGGCCTGACCTAAGGGTCAAAGTTCAGGTTTAGGGTTATATTCACAATTTGGTCTGCTATGGGGTGGAACGACGAAGCAATATTGCACCCAGAGAGCACTGGAGAGCTCAGCATAGGGCTCTAGCTGCAGTAGTCACACAGAGATTTTTAGTTGTTTTTTTTTTTTTTTAATGTGGCATGATTTGCTGTTTGTAGCTTGGTTTGGTATAGGTGAGGGATGCTGATTCTGAAGAAGTTTTGCTCCTCGGTTTAATGTTGCTGCCAACATGCTTCCCGCAGCACTGCCTGGCAGGCATTGATCGTCTGCTCTGCAATAGGGGCTGGAGGGCAGGCTGGGGGCGAGGGCTGACGCTCAGCCCTGCAACAGCGGTGGGTTTAAAGCAGGCTTTGAGTTTGAGGCTAATACTTCCAGATACCCCCTTAAAAATGTATTTTTAAGTGAGGTACACATCCTGGTTTAGTTTTAAGGAGACACCTAATGTTGCTCCTCTCATTCCCCCATAAATTTAGAACATTGAAACATTGGGATTATACCATTTTAAAAGTTGACACAAAAAGAGAATTGGGTCTATAATATTTGGCCTGAAAACTCAGCTAGTCCTGCACTTTAGAAGTAGTTGGAGGAAATGCACACGGTTTTGTTTAAAAATCATGGGATCAAAACTCAATTACAATTGAATATACTTCATACCACAGTTTGATCATACAACCATTACTGTGGCAGGAAAATATTAGGCAATTCACCATGACAAAGTTTGTGGAGACACTATATATTTGCTCCTATTTAAGGGACAAACTAAGTCTTTAGATTTGGTGGTAGTTAAACTGCGAGAAAATAGGTGTTCAGCTCCCTTGGGTCTTCCCCTGCAAATAGCTCAATTAAGGGACTAATTGAGGGGTAGAGATGTCCCCCGCAGGGTTGAAAACCGCCTATCTGGCATGGTAGTGGCATCCCTGGGAGTTTCCTTCGCCAAAGACATCATTTCTTGAGAAGACCAGGACAAACCCAGCAGCACCCTGTGCCCCGTGGAAGGCAGTGGCTCTGTGGGCAGCATCCCTGGGCATCCCTGCCCCACGGCCAGCCAGATGCCCGGCCCCGCTGCTGGCGATGCCGGGCTGAGCTCTGTTGATCCACCTGGCAGTGCCCTCGAGAAGTAATTTTACAGAATAGCGATGAATCAAGTCATCAATCACTGTCACATCTAGTAGCAGGAGCGTGTGCTCAGAGCCCGGGAAAGCCTATGCATGCTCAGGATTAGGTTGCAAGTAAACTCAGCAGCGCTAAAATGCTTCCCTAAGTAAGTACTGGCAAAGTCCCTGCTGAAACGTGTCAGAGTTTGTGCACCGACTCCGGCAGAGCTTAAATCAGGCCCTATGACTTAAAGTCTGCTGACACTTTAGCACACAGTTACTGCAAGCAGAAATACTCCTGGCAGCAAAGTTATCCATGTGCATAAGTATTTGCAGGATCAGGGCATAGCTGCATCATCCTTTGTTCCTTTCATCATGCTCGCGATGCTGAATTAAGCCTTCAGCTTTGTCTTTTTCTTGTACACAAGCCCTGTTGTATAGTTACATCACTGTAATAAATGATGAAAGAGAGGACCTGTACAGCAGAGGGAATATGATGGGAATAATTATAACAATAAAATGTTAATTAGTGTCTCTTCTTGAAGAATCTTCTTTCTGATTGCAACACGATTCTGCTGAAGAACTGAAAAAAGTCAAAAAAACCCAGAACTGTTTCTGAGTCTTAAGGCTGTGTGGACTTGGGAGTGTTTCCTTTTGTGAAAAACCCTGAAAACAGGGCAAGAAAGCTAAAACTGCTCAGTCAAAAATGTAAATAGCACAAAGAAGTTTTTGACCAGCCTTAATCACCACGAAGCGGGGGAAAGAGCATTAGGAGGAACAAAGGCGTGGTTTCGTTCTTGTTCTCACACTCGCAGCTCGTTTCTACCTCCCTTTGTGCCAACTCTTTCTTTTAAATATATATTAAAAAACTCCACTTTGCTGCCTGAGTGCCACTGCACGTCCCGCTGCCGAGCTAGCTGCTCGCCGCTGGCCAGAGTGTTTTGGTGAGGGAGAGAGGACACCCCTGCTAAGGGCTGGACGTGCGCTTGCTGTGCCTCTCCCCCCGCCTTGCTGGGGGCTGCCAGATGTGCACATCTGGGCTGGGCGCAGGGCAGGGCAGGACGGACCTCCCTGGGTCCTCCTCCTGGCTGACCTCTTCCTTCCTCCCCAGTTCTTCAGCCTGAAGATTAGGAGACCGCAATAGAGACTGGAACCTGTACTGCTTAAAACATATGTATATATGTGTGTGTGTGAGTGTCTGTGCATAACTATGTGTTTTTTTACACTGCAGTTGAGTGAACCTGCTTGAGAAAGAAATTTCTGCAAATTCAGATTTCCCTGAGCGTGTGAACTCATTGAAGACCCTTTTCCGTGCCTCCGTGCAGTTTCAGAAGCACTGCTCTGCGGAGGGAGAGAAAATCCTCCGACGACGTTTGAGTCGTTGCACACAGAGGATTTGAAATTGCGCATCTGCCTCTACCATTTGCATTTCATCACCTAGTGCTGGAACAAATAAAACCCAATGAGTAATGTTCTGATTCGGTGGTCTCGCTGTTGCTGCTTCGCCAGGAATTATCCTGGCTCAGTGGACGCAGTCCTGGGTAGAAGAGCGAAGTCTGTTTTCTTCTCTGCCACTTACCTGCTGGATGGCCTTAGGCAAGTCATTTAACTCTCACTGCTTCCCTTCCTATGCTTAATCCACCACCACTGACTTTCTTTGTAAGAGTTTTCAGATGTGTTAATGGCAAAGAGTATTTTAGTGCTATTCTGAGAGAAGAATGGGCCAGCTACAGTCCTGCAATATTTAAAGTCCCTGTAAAAAAAAAAATTACACCTTTTCCATTGATCCAGGGCAGTCTGTATGGTGGCTGTCTGCTTTAGGGTGGCTCTCATTTGCAAAGGAAAAAAAACCAAAATCACCAAGCTACTCAGAAGCAAATTGAAGCAATGAGCGCATGTGAGAATACTGCCATTTGTTCATGAGCAAACAGCAGCAAGCAAGAAATAAAAGTCAATATAAGAGGCACTAGTGCCTATTCACTGAGCCCTCGTTTACATACAGCAACTCATACTCAGGAAATGAGTGTAGCACTTGGAAACAGTGATCTCTGTCAAGCAGGGATGGGCGAGCACTGTTTCCGATGAAGGCTGATGACTGAGGAAGTCATAAAAGCTATCGGAGAGAGGAAAGAGGCAGGTGACATGGGTAAGAAGGCAAATATTAAGGGGATGAAAGGGATTATAAAGCAAAGCTGAAAAGATGTAAAAAGCTGATTAGGAAACCAAATATGACAGAGAGAGAAGAATTGCCCATGGGGTGAATAAAAACAATGAAAGATTTCTTTTAAACAGGTGATTACCAGGGAGGCCGCCGGACCACTGAGAGGTGGTCGAGAGAGCTTAACAACACAGGGAGAGGGACTGAAATGAGGGAAATTAAATGATTTCCCCTGGCTGGTGCTCGTGGGGGAATCTGGAGGTAAGATGATAGACACAGAAGCAAAGTTTTCTGTGACAGCCAGGCAGGGAAGAGCGGAGAGCACGAATAATCCCCAAAGCAAACTCATACCGTGGAGAAGGAGGCAGGGCTGAGTGCGGAGGGCGTACTTTTAGCCCACGCTGCTTAATGGAACAGCAGGAGAGATTAAGTGCCCAACAACAGAGGTTCTGAGACATTTCTTGGAGATAAAAAGAGGTAAAGAGGAACTGGTATAAAGCAAACATCTTTGAGCATCTATGAGAAGAGATAGCCAGAAATCAAGATGTATTTGCAGTAGATTATCAGTTGATACGAATGCTTGTAAAAACTGATGCACACAAACACACTCACTCCCACCAGCTGAGAATCTGGCCCCGAACCTGCAGAATGTGGGCTTTTTTTTTAAATGAGAGTCAAGATTTTAGAGATGTTAGCAGGGGTGAGATCACCCAACATCTGGAGAAATATGAACTGATAAAAATGTATCTGCCCAGCTCCATAAAGGGTAAATCTTGTCTGACAAATCTGGCAGAATTTGTTTTAGGAGCTAACGTGAAAAACAGGCAGGAGCGAAGCAGTGGAGCTAATCCACATAGATTTCAGAAAAGTCATTTAAACGCAGCCCAGGATGGTAGACTAATACGTAAGGTTAGCAAGTATGGCATAAAAACCATTGTCCTTGAAAGACTAAGGAAATGGTTAGGTGATTAAGGGCAGGTTGTAATGGTAAAACTTTATGGGTCAGAGAGGAGGACGGTGATGTGGTGAAGACAGCTATATTTGAGGTTATTACGATGACAGTTCAAGGCATCAGATGGAGACTCATACTTTTTACTCTGTAGAAAAACTATTCTGAGGAAAGTGCTACCCTGGGCGGTTCTAATCCAAAAATCACACCGAAACCAAGACCAGTTCATCTTCTGGGGGGCATTTGCCTTTGTGGAACATCAAATCTTCCCAGGTCAGCAAAGCATACAGTTCACAGGAATGAAATCAGGCCCAATGAGCCCAATAAATGAAAAAAAAGGACCCCACCCTAGGCCAGGGTAAGGTCAGGTTGGCCAGAGGGATATATATTACAGCAATAGGGTTTGCTGAACCACAAGATCACAGAACAGGAAAAGGATTTAAGGCAGACCCAGGGGCTGTCAGCACGCAGCATCAACGTGGTTACTCCTGGATTTCATTCGTACCTTGTCTTGACAGATGTACAGTTTGGTCCAGGTCCTCCAGGGTGATGGTGGGCAAGGCACAAGATAGGAGGACTCTCAATAGCAGGGGGGGAACAGGGAAAAACAGTCAGGGCAGGATAGACATGGTCCAGAATATGACGCCGAAAAAGGGGCAAGTGGTTCAGAGGACTCGGGCAGACCTCAACTGTGTAACGCAGCACCTCGGTCGAGCCACTTTTAGTCAGAAGCAGAGCAGACGCTACCGCAGTGTTGGAAGAAACCATGTGCAAGCTGGAGGCTGCACTACTGTCCCTCAGCATGTCCTCTACAAATTCTGGACCTTCTAAAAATGCCCATCCTCCACTGAAGGCTCCTGTACCTGCACTGGTTCAACCCCCTGCCCCTGGCTACAGCAAAGCCCAAGGTCCTGCCATGCTGCTCCGCCAGGTCCTCGCCGCCTGCCACCGGGAAATGCAAAGTCTCGTACCTGGCAATTTAGCACAGGGACACGTCTCCTTGTTTTGCCTGTATTCTCCATGGTCATACCCCTCCCACTGCCCCCAAAGAAGTGCTCCAGGGAATGGGAACACCCAAGGGTGCTCGTTCCCTTGTGCAACGTGATCCAGACTGCCCACTCTGCGTGAAATCCAGCACCACCTCTGGAGCTAAATTTAAAAAGTCTTTGAGACCCGGAGTATAGGGCTGGGGTTTTGCCTGCTGCTCGCTCAGCAGAAGTCCCAAGGTCTGGCATATCTAAGCCTTTAAAGAACTTCAGATCTACCTGAACTTTGTGTGACCTACCTGCATCTCTCAGACCAGCAAAACCAGGCTGGGAAAGTCACCAAAAGCCTGCCATTAAAAGTTCATCCACTTTTGGCAGCTCATTTTCACTGTGTCCCCTCCAGGCGCAGCCAAAATGAGGCATCACCTGGAGCTACGGGCTGCCGAGGGGGCCAGCAAGCCCTGGCCCCCCCACCGCCCCAGCCCATTTGCAGGGCTGGGAGCCAGGGCACCCACTGGGACCACCGCACCCCCCACGTAGGAGCATCCTTCTGCCCCCAGCCCCACGGCAAGGCAAGCCAGCACTGCCGTCAAAGCTCTGCGGGGGACAGGGCCAGCACGGACCTCATCTGACGGCTTCCCCGATGCTGTTGTGCTCTCCAGGCGCTTTGGGCTGCGAGAGGCACCGGTGGCACCAGACCTCAACGTGGGTCGGGAAGGGCCCCTGCGACGGGGAGCTGAGAGACGCTTGTGGGATCGCTGCTCACGGTAACCCCACGCAGCACAGCAAGCTGTTTGTGGCACAGATAGGAATCGCAGATTGATTAATTGATTAATCACACCTGCTAATTACATCGAACAAATAGGCAAAATTAATATTTGATGTGGGTCTCTACAGAGACTGTATGGATCAATTTTCCACAGATAAGGCAGAAAAGTTCCTGCAGATGATACACAAAACCTCGGCAGAAGCTTCCTGGCTACAGACGACTCTGTCATACTGAAACTAATGGAGTGATGACATCCCACGAAGCACCGCTTATTACTTATGTCCGATTATTCAGAGCCCTGACTAAAACATCATACATGAGTCGTGTTTCTTAAGGCATGCACACATGCACATGTTCAAAGCTGGTTTCAGTGCCACTTGGCTGCTGCTTTTATGAAAACTGAACATCAAAACCACATCAAGATAATAAAAATAACAGATCAGCTGCATTTAATACATAAATCATTATTATAAGCACTGTTCTGCAGCTCGAGCTGACTTCAAGTCAAGCTTCCATTAATATTTAGTAAAAAAGAATGGTGTTTTTCAAAGGACTGTAAAAATCCCCTTGCAAAACTATTCTGATTGTGCACCCAGAGCACAGGGCAGCTTCATGCAGCGAGACAACCCCGGGCTGAAGCAGCACTTTCATCCTGTTTATGCCCTTAAAAGGGGAAACTGCTCTCTTTTTTTGTTGTTGTTCAGCCCTTTGCAAAGAGAGGCAAAGTTCACCTCTCATTCACGTGCGTGCTGACCGTGGGCACAGCAGTCCGGCTGGAAAGAGAACTCGCGTTTCCTGCGATGCCGGGGGTCTTTTAGATGAAGGCAAGTTTGTTGGAGTGACCTTGCCAGGGCTGCTCCGAAACCCCAGTGTCACTCACTGGGAACTCTTCACCCCAGAGCCACCTCCCACGCTGAGCTCTCTGGAGGTTCTGGATTCCTTGGGGTGAAAGTTACTACTTAGATATACATTATTGTTATATATTTGTCATTGGGTTTCTGCGGTGATCTGATTGCTTTGAAAATGGATTTTAAAATGGATTTGTTATTGTGAAGGTGAATTTCTTTTGTCTTGGTTTAACGTCTAACTATTATCTAGTATACATAACAGACTTTCTGCAAATCTAATTCCGGGTTTTTGTTTCATATATCTTTACTAATCTAGAAAATCTGGCTGTATTAAGAAACAGCATCAGAAAGGAGTTAAACCAGCATATCCTCATAAAGCTGAAATAGGCATGAAATGTAATGAGAAATCCTACTGCAAACAGACAGTGTTTTCAGTCTTGAGACTTTATTTATTAAACCTACTTTAGGAAATTCAGACAATCTACAAAACATTTTGGGGCCTGATGTGTTTTAGGCTTATAAAGTAATCTTTGGAAAGCAAAGAACACCTTCTGTTTTCGCAGCAAATATTTCCTGATCTCAAGAGGGGGGGGGGGGGGTTGTTGCATGAAAAAAACCACTGCTTTGATTTTCATAAGGGATATCAGCACTGGGAAGGAGCCTGGCACCGCACCAGCCAGCAGATCCATGGAGCAAGAGCAAAATCAGATGGTGGCGAGTCAGCTTTTGGCTTCGGCAGGTACTTCCCAGAACCTTTTGAAAATTGAACCTTACCTTCTGGAAGAAGAAATGAATGTATCTAAGGCTCTTACACGGTCCTGTGACTGAAGTGCCCCGATTTCAAGACTGTGCTCGACTCCTCAGCGTGCCTCTGAGGCAGGCAAGTGCCGCTGATGCCGTGCGCTAACATAGCACTAAGGCCAGGCTCCTAAGAGGATGGAGGTGCCCACCGTGGGAACGGGGTGGAATAAAGCTGCCCGAGTTCAAAATTGAAATCCAGAAAACTTCTGTTCAGCTGCCAGCAAACCCTGAATCATCTAATGTCCGCAGACACATTTCCCGTTTCTTTTGAGTGTCCTGGGTGCCTCAGTCCAGCTACATTACAGATCAGCAGCTCTCCGCCAGAAGCAAAGGGTGCAACAAGCACTGGGGCTGATGACTCAGTCCCGTCTCCAAACTGGGACCAGTTTTACCTGCCTGGACCCTGTTAAGACCTAACTCCACTCTTATAGAATGTAAGTTGCTTTTGGTGCAGGATTCTTGGATTTTACTGTGTGCTCTGACCTGCCTCTGGTGGGACAGGAGTCCCCAGATCTGCCCAGAGCTCTGCTCGACGTCTCCTCTCCTAACCAATGCACAGGCCAGAATCTGCAACATTCAAATATCTCAAACTGCTTTTTTGGGGGGGAAGATAACAGGTGGACTCTTATCTAATGAATCAACTTGCAAACCATTGTTACCACCTGAAACACTGAATTACTACTGTGCCCAAGGGCCAAATGCCACTCGGTCCCCTCTCAGACCAGATACGGACAAACTCCCTGGTAGACATCCTCACTGCTGGCTCTGTCTGACAGGCACAAAGCCTGCCTGCCTGCAGGCAGCTCAGCTCAAAGCAGAACAACCCTACAGAAAAGCCATATCTTTGGAAACAAGGTCATGCGTAAATTCCCAGGCATCGCACCAAAAATCACCTTCGGATAGAGGAAGGCTTCCCAGGCTAAGGAATTCTGCAAAACCCCTCCGGCTGCCCAAGCAGAGCAGAAAGGAGTGGGGCTGGCTTCTGTCGCAGCGCCGGGGAAGTCTGTGTTCAAGGGTGCAAGCACTGCGTCCCAGGAATGCAAACTTCTCATGGATAGGAAATTCCTGGAATTCATGCTCTTACGATGCAAGGGGGAATGTGCCTTTAAAAATCCTCACAGTCACTTTAGTTTCACAGCCTGGCAAGAAGTTTCTTACGCTAAGGGGAAAGGAAAGCACAGAACACCTTTAAATGAATATGGATACTATTTTTCTATTACCCTGATGATTATCACCTAAATTGCCTTGTAAAATGCTTAAGACTCTTTATCCTGGCAGTGTTTTGACACTGGAGAACTTTTTCCATCAGGGACTAGCGAGCGATGACCCGGCAGCAAGGCTGTCGGTACCAGAGCACGGTGGGTCATGGCGGAGCCAGTGGGTCACACCGAGCCCAGACCTCACCCCAGTGCTTGTGTGCAAGCTGAAGAATTTGACAGGAGGCCATGAACTTTATCAGAAGCTGGCTCATGGCTGGTGCTTGTTCCCAGCCCTATTGTATGACATGTCCCTTCCCTCGTGGGACCCCATCGGATACCTCCAACGGGCCCGGTCCAAAGGCAGATGCCACATCTTCACAGCCAAGGTAACTGGAAAGAGCACTGCATCTGCTCAGATATATAGAGTCACAGGAAGTGGGATAGGGGTCTTTTATTTATCATCAGGGCATCCTTTGCCAGTCAGCTCCTATAAACCTTACAGCGACACAAGATTCTTAGTGGCAGACAAAATAGTTAGGTGTATACACTGTTCTCGGGGGAATAACGTGAGTTCTTGTTCTTTTTACCAGCTTTGTTTAACCAGGTCTGACAAAGGTGTTACTAAGCAAATGGAGTGCATTTGGGTCTAGCAGAAGCGCTTGCCTGAGCATGCACATGCATCGTGCATCGGGGAGGTGGACGGTCCTGCCTGCAGACATGCTGCCTTCCAGGATTTCCTCCGAAATGTCTAAAAATTACCAGTCGGGGTTAGGGTTAAATGACAGTTGCTCATCTGAGATTTCTTTCTGTAACTGACACAGAGAGCAAGAAAGAGAGAGAAAACCTGAATAATTGAGAGGGGAGGAGGGAGAAAGAATTTTTTTAAAATAAAAGATCGGTTCTCAGTTGGCAAGAGGAAATCCCACCAAGGATGTGTGGAGAAAATACTGAGCTGCTATTATACGACTGCATCCCTCTGAGGAAGAAGTTATCTCTCAATGGATCTGCAAGGATGTTTTAAGTGAATCAGTAAATGAACCAGTCTGGGGACGTGAACAAAATATGTGTGTTTTCCAGTCTCTGAATATAAACAAACAAAAAATAAATATTCAGAGATTACTCCAGTTAGTCCTCTTGAAAACTCTTTGAGCAATAAGATAAATAACACGGGTGTTTGCAGTTCAGAGCAGATGATCTCCGTGGGGGAAAAGGCAAAAGGGGAAAGAGCCGTACTCCTCCTGTCCCAATCTTTGGTGATTTACTCACCCATCACCACAGCCCGGCGCAGAGTGGTGTCCACACCACATAAAGCTCAGTGCTAACATACGACACACATAATGGACCTGCTTGGAAGTCTTCACTCGAGGATTTATGAAGAACAATCTAATTATTCAACTCAGTGCTGCTCACTACCATTATTGCTCCTATTTAAAGCCTCCATGGAACAGGCCATTTGTCTCAGGGGACAGACCTTGTCATAGCGGTTTTCATTGATAGAAATATACTCCTCGGTTTTGATAGCAACCCAGCTAATCCTAGAGGGACTTGGTAAACATATCTCACACTTGATAGGCCCAAGGAATTAGGCCTTGACAGCCCAGATTTTCCAGGAGCAGAAAAATGGGGTTGCTTTACCAATAAACTCTAATTAAAGAGGAGCAAAGACCAACCCAACCCTCTGCAGTAAAGACACAAGCTCTTGCTGGGTTCCTCCCGCGTGTAATTGTTGCAGCATCCCGAAGGAGGGAGGGGCTGTCAGCTTCCCCTGCCTGATCAAACAGAGGTGGCTCTGTTATTTATAACCCTATGATATGTAACAGATGAGAAGAGTCACCTTGGGTAAGCAAGTCACTCGTGTAACCTAACCTTGGGTGAGCTACCTCTTGTGTGCAGCAGCAAGGCAAGCACGTGCCGTGGTGCCAGCTCGGCAGGACAGAAAGGGAGGCACGGCGAGACTTCTCATTCGCATCTGCCGCATGGCATGACTTCGGTGGATTCCCTCATCTTTAGCGGAAAGTATTTTTTAATTAGCCTGAATATTTATTGGTTCTATTTGTATGCCAAAGAATAAGCATAAATGCCCTTTGTTCCTCCTCTCCTACCAAGAGTTAGTGAAGGTTTGCATTTTCCCCTGCAAAACATTTAAACGTAGGGAGGGTAATGAACATTTACTAAAATGCATTTGCGGACAGTCACCAAGTTCCTCTCATTGACTGCTGGTACATGGCCGAACGCTACCGGTAACCAAAGAGACGCTGAAGAGTAAGAGTGCGTAGCTTTAAGCCGGCCAACTTTAAAAGGAACATTTTTTCAGCCCTCCACATTACAAACCAAATGCTGTCCTGAGTGCAACCCCCTGCCTTCCATGGGCTGAGCAACATCAGTACATCTACCAGGATTTAAGGTTGTGATATTCACAGGGGGCCTCAGGGAACTGGTGGTCAGCTTTTTAAAGGTATTTAGATACCGAACTCCCATTGATTTTGAGACTGGCTACATGTGTGGAAATCTTGCTATTGCTTTTGCTGGTTTATCTCTCTTTGCTCAAGGCAGTGCTAAGAATGATAGATGTGCCATAATTAAAAATATACATGGAAAGCACAACCCACATATCTCTACTCTTCTTTATTTCCCTTCCACCGAGGAAGTCCAGATCTCTTGCACTAGAGTAGAAATGGGAGTGTTTCTTTCCCTTAGAGAAACTAGCCTTTTTTTTCCATCATCTATACCACTTTTTGAGGTTCCTGGTCCGAACCTAACCACCAAGCTTTGGTCTTTGGACCATTTCTCAACAGGACCTGAAGACTACTCCGCTGGGGCTTTCTCCACAGGTTTATTTTTGATTTCATCTCTCCCGGTTTTTGAAGGCATAATGAGCAAAAAGCTCACAGCCTTGGCAGGCAGCTCAGAGGTGCTAGGACTGTTTGCATGGCAGCAGGAGGGCACGCAGCTCCTCAAAACTTTATTTTTGAGGGCATAATCACAAATGCAATGACTTTCAGGACACAGCCAGCAGCTCTGGAACATAAAGTTTAAAAACATGTGCTTTTCCTTCAGACACACTAAATGGTTGCAAAGGGTTTTGACTTGCTTTGCCCTATACATATCACAAAAGCCTGGCTTTGGCTACTTGTGGCTACCATTAAAGTGCTAAATATTGCTGTATACTCACACACACACACTGGAGCCTGAAACAGAGGCAGCAAGTCATGGTATAAAAGAAATAATCTGATTTCTAATTTGCTGACTGGGACATACTTGAATATTTGTACTGCAGATTTCCTCTCATGCTGAATATGGTAAAGGGTAAAGGAGTTTTCTCCCTCTAAAGGTTAGAAAGACTCAATTTAAACAGAAAAATGCAGGTAAGGCTTGCTCAGCGTCCCTGAGGGATGCTTTACAAGGGATGAAATGGGCCCGATTCTGCTCTGCTATCAGAGTGGCACCAACATGGGCTTCAGTCATTTTTTTATTTACATCCTTCTTACAGGAGGTTTGGGCCAGTGTTTCTGGGCTTCTCTGGCTTTAATTACTCGGGGAAAATGTGTAATGAAATCCAGAATGAGCCACCTGTTGGACTGAGCCCATTTCCATGCAGAAGCTGATACCCAACGGTACTCGGTGCCTGAGGCACAGTCAGGTAGGAGTCACTTTGCAGTGAAGGGTGCAGAAACACTGTGATGGTTATAATACAATACACTTGTGATGACATTTTTTAACGATCTAAAGATTAAGCACCAAGTCCAACTTCACTTTGCAGTCAACAAGGAAAACAAACTACCTCAAAAGGGTGATTCAGCCCACCCAAAGGTGGAGGGATCCTGGATGACTGGCATGGAGGAGATGGCTAATTTCTGGACAGCTAAAGTTGAGGGAACGGGTCTCAAGCAGTTATGCTAGAAGCCACCCTGATCCTACACATGCATAAATTACTGAAAGCTCATGTGGTTGCTGAAACAACGTGACTTGACTGTAAACATTGCAAATAGAAATGAGATATTTCTTTTTAAACGCACTGCATGGAAACAAGATCAATGCAAGCCAAAAAACCACGTGTCTCCGTTACAGATCATGCTGCATCACAGCTAGCAAGAAAAGGCTCATTCCTGGCTACAGTGTGGACGCTTGCTGCTGAAGGTAGTAAAAGTCCAGCTAAAGTTATTTTACTAGCTTGTAAGTAACAGCCCTCCCAGATCATAAATTACTTTCCTATAGGAATTTACTCTTCAGGGTAAGATGAACAACTCTAAAGAAGTAGTCTGGTGATGCTGTCTAAATGGATTTCATTGCAGGATCAGGATGGTGGGACTTACAGTGTGGCTTTGCTCTGTACTCCCACCTTCCTTACAGGTTACACTCCCCAAACTAGCAAACTGGCCAGGGCCTAATCCAGTGTGTCCCAGTGAGCAAGGTGGCATGTTGAACAACAAAGGGAATTCTAGATCACAAACAGTCAACGGTCAAACATGGCAAAAGCTTGGGCTGCTCCCTGGGACATCATTTTCTCAGGGCTTATCGTGCTTTTTGACTGTGAAATAGCTTAGCTGGAACCAGCAAAGATGTGAGGCAGCGGAGCTGAAAGCCGGCTGCTGCTACTGCTGGGAGATGGTGTAAGCAGCACATGCTGCTGCAAACAATGTCCATCAAAAATCTAGCAGGTTATTTTTTTATGAGGAGGGCACAGCAAATCCCTAACAGTCAGGACTGCCCATTTTAACAATGTCTCGTGGTGCTTTTCCCCATGCCAGAGCAGGGGGTCATTAGCTCACCCCGGCACGTCTGTGCCCCACAGAGGGTACCGCAGACCCAGTCCGCAGAGAGGGGGGGAGAGGGAGGGAAGAGAGAGGTGGAGACAGAGGAAGAGATAGAGGAAGAGAGACGGAAGGAAGGAAGGAAGGAAGGAAGGAAGGAAGGAAGGAAGGAAGGAAGGAAGGAAGGAAGGAAGGAAGGAAGTAAG
>JANZLQ010000092.1:37312238-37355117 GCA_026212715.1 Elanus axillaris
GCAGGAAGGAAGGAAGGAAGGAAGGACGGAAGGAAGGAAGGACGGAAGGAAGGAAGGAAGGAAGGAAAGGTAAAAATTATTTCTTAAGTGATCTCTTAGCAAGTTGGACCAACTTACCTGTGAAAACCACCCTTGGAGGGCATTATATATCAGAGCTTAAGCATAAAACTCATTAGTTTAGCAGTAGGTTACTTCCCTCAGCCTGTTCCAAGGAACAAATACCTCTTTCTCCCCTGCCTTCCCCACACACATGCACAGGCACTGACCCCCCCCCGCCAACCACCCATGAGGTTGCCCTCTCACCCGGAGCAGTGGGTGTCTGGCGGAGCTTACGACAGAGGAAGAAACAGAACCCGATGCACACGGTGTATTTCAGTAGAAGAAACTCTGCAGTATAAGGTATTTCAGTAGCGAGACACAAATTTGTAAAGCCTTCTCTTACTCCCAACGGAAACCAAAAGGAGACTCACAGAGCAAACTGCCTTTCTCCAAAAATTAGCTCCATTGCGTCCTACAGCCTGCCTAAATCTTTTGGCACATTTCTCGATATTGCTATTCCAATGAGGTAAGGGGCAACCGACATCCAAATAAATTCCAGCAAGAAGTTCCAGTTTACTTTAAAGTCATTGACTCTCTTATGAGGAGGTCAAGGCAAAGTTACTTGGTCATGGTATTTCTTTTGCTTCCTGTTTTAAGTTACTGAGTTCATGTACCATCAAAAAGCTGCTGACTTCTATCCCTCAGGTGCCTGTGCTAAAGTGGAAAATGAGCTGCTCTTTCTTTTCCCCCTCCTCCTTTCTCTCTTTCTCCCTTCCTCCCTCTGTGCGTTACTTGGGGGTTGTCTGAGTGACAGGTACACAGCAAACAGACGCCAGAGTGTCCTTAAGGGAAAGAACACATATAGATTTTACAGACTTTAAAACACAGCTGGGTAAGAAATTGGCCTTCTAAGGCTCCCCTAAATACAATGAGCATATAAGCACCCCATGTAGCACAGAGCCAGCTATGGTACAGACCTGGAGACCAGAAAGGGATGCCTGAGCCTGCAGACCTCAGAGCCAGGCTGGGATTTCTCACTGTCCACGTTAAGATGTTGTTAAGATGTGACAAATTAGTTTGACTTATTGAGACTATGGCCACGGCTGCAACTCAGCTGAAATTTGGGTTCACACTTTTACAAGTTTGAAAATGTAGATATTTTTTTTTTCCTTGAGTCATAAGTCTTTAAAGGAAGGGCTGTGTAAGACCCCAAGGCCTCATGGAAAAGTCAGTGTAGAATAACTCCCCTGAATAAGTTAAGGCCTTTCCTGACCTCACTACTAAGATATTTGAGGCACTAAACGAAACAAGGCAGCAAGAGATAAAAAAAAGGTTCTGTGGACATGCTACAGCATCTCTTTATCTTCACAGCCTGAAGAGGGTGGAGCACGATTAGCTCATCTGTGAGAAGTTTGGGCAGGCAAGGAGCTTCAAAAAGTGATAAATTCGGCTCCAGACCAGGATCCTGTTGTCCCCTGAAAGGCAGCTTAGAAAGCAGCAGGTAAACTGGGGAACTCATTGCTGGAAGAGGCTGTGGTGGCCAGAGAAGCGAGTGGGATCCAGGGAGGACCAGAGGACCCCCGGAGGACAGACACCTTGGTGGCCATTAGATTCAAAACCCCAGGTGCAACCACTACACTGCTGATTTCCAGAACAAGGAGCATGTAGCAAAGGGAAGCATCACACCAGCAATGCCCCGTTCTCCAAGCGTTCTACAGTGAATATCAGAGAGAAAATAAAGAGCTATACAGATTTTGCACAAACCCTGATCTTAGCTCCGCGCAGCTCTGTCTCTCTGAAGAGTGACACTGCTACATGGCTCCCTTGCCTGCCTGCAGGATGGGGCAAAGCTTTCAGGCTTGGTGTAGGTACGTGGCAAGCCCCAGGATGCATCCTCACCCCAAACAGGTTTTCTGAGAAATGGAAGCAGAAGAAGATATTCCCAGGCAGCTGGATGTGAGAGTATTTCAATATCCGCTCATCCAAGCTTTAATCTCTAAATTGCAAAAACATTAACATTATTGATTGATCAGACATCAATCCAACAGGAAATTTAATTAAATTAAAATGTGTCACTGAGCAGTCCTCACTGCGTCACGTATAAATCTTTGGTAATAAGTTGACAAAGACAGCAGCGATTGATACCGTGTTCCCAGTTTAATTTATCCCCCACCATTTTATTTCCCTGCGCTGATAATGAGTGTGCTCGCAGACTCACAGGGGGACAGACTCGTCTGCAGGGCATCCATCCGACGCACACCAGCACCAAAGCCCCCCACGCCCGCGACACAGGGATTATTTACAGCAGAACGGGCTCAAACCAGACAGCTTCTGGGGCAACACCATTGAAGGCACCGGTACGGGGCTGACCCCCGCTCAGCGACGGCTGAGCGCAGCGTTCCTATTTCAGACCATCTCCTCCTAATAGCAGATTTGTCGCCGAAGGCAGCAGGGTCCCGGAGAAAGGCCGAGAGGTCCCTTGCATTAAACCAGTTTATTCCCAGGGTGAGCACGCACGGCCCCAACCCCACGCGTGTGCAGGCGCCGTGCACTGAGGCAGCAGCAGCTGATGGTGAAACGACTAAAGCAAGTGGTGCTGGAGCCCCCGCCAAAGCACAGACACATGCGGATAATAGCAAGATGCTAAGACGGATGATTAAGAAACAACTCCGTAGAGCAACTTCTTTGGAGCATTATAAATCATTACAGCTGGCTGAATAATACAAAAAGAGATTAAGAAATATTTTCTCCAATTCATTTCCAAACAGCAGTGGGTTTGGTTTGCTGTCACTTATGGCAGCATGATATTTACTGTAATTTATTATTATTGTTGCTGCTTGCTGCTATTCAGGCGGCCACTGGATATTTATGAAAAAGTTTGAGAAGTTCATGTGGGTTTTTTTTCTAAACTGTTTTTCGTACCTGCTGGGGTCTTGTTTGCTCCCCAACATTTGTTATTCTCAGTCCCAAGTGCCGCTGTCTTGAGGGGAAGCCAAGGGGCCGCACGCAACCGAGCTCACACATGGCGGGGACGGGAAGAGCCGAAGGGAAGGAGTCAGCAACCAGCACTGGGCTGAGATGGCTTCGCTTTCAACAGAGTGTGGGGAGGGAAGGAAGGGAAATCCAAATCAGTATTTATAGACATCAAAATCCAGCACTAAGCATTTTGCAGAGAGAAGGAAAACAAAGCTTAGGTTACCCAGATGAATGTTATTCACAGTCAAAAACTTCCACGCTCACAAGGAGCACGCAAACTCCTGCGGTCACTCTGGCTGCTGAGCACTAAGCTACACGTGAATGGTGCTACCTTCAGAAACTGCTCGCATTATTTTTTGGGTTACTTTCGTTAATCTTACTGAATCCAAACTCCAGTTCCATTTCTTGAGAGCTGTCCTCAAAACAAATACGGAGGTAATACTGATCAGCTTGTGACTCGATGTGAAAATAGAGCTGTCTTGGCACAGAGTCTTACAGACAGAGCACAGATTTTCTCTGTCTCCACCTCCCACTTGCAGCACAAGTACAGTTTTCATGCCTTTGTCAGAAGTGCCAACCTGGGGAAGTTGCAATGCACAAGTAAGGAGTGGAGCGATGAATTAACTTGACACCGTGCCTTGCTGACAATAAATCTCCTAAGAATTTGATCCATAAAGGTTTACTTCTCCATGCTCCATGTTAGGAGTGACTGTTCTCGGGGTATCCGGCAGCACGTGGTGTGTGTTTCGGCTCAGATGTGTATCATCTGCTTTGCAAAGGAAAATCCCCACTGCACTGAATGGACAAAGCGAACTCAGCTGCACAGGGAAATGGATCTGGAACTGCATTCAGAGGGTGTGATTTATATATAAATTATAAAATGTGTCAATTCCGGACACCCATTTAGATGGATTTTGTCAGACCCAGCTCTGGAACGTGTATTGCCTGCAGAAACCATCCGGAAAACCTAAGAGGCTGCTTTAAACCCCAACGTGTGAAAGGCCCCAAACCAGGATTTAATGGATTAGTAAGGCTGAAAAGGACCATCATAATCATCTGGTTTTGTTTCCTATGTAACACAGCTGAACAACTTCACCCACTCGTTTCAGCATCAAAGCCATAACTTCTGCTGAAGCTATTGCATATCTTTAGAAAGACACTCATACTTGATTTAGAGACTGAAAGTAATGCTAAATCCGCCGCATTCCTAAGCCAACTGTTCCAGCCGTTAACTACTCTTGCTATTAAAAAGGCACACTTCCAGGGCAATTTTCTCTAGCTTCAGCTTCCTACAGTCTGATCCTGCTACGTCCTTCCTCACTGTATTAAGGAGCAGGTTACAGTCAGGTTTAAGTTGTGGGGACTATCCCATGAATCACTGCACACTTTCTTTTCTTGGATAGTCTTGGAAATATGTCACCTGAGAAGACTTATGAATGGACAAATTCATTGAAAATATCATTTGCAAGAGAATAACCGGAGTAGCCCCCAGCTCTTCTGGTGAAGAACTTCTGTGCGTCTTTGTGTGTGTGTCTGTGTTTTATTTTGTTTTTAGTCTGGTGACTCTGAGCTGGTACGGACAGAGAGGTGTAGGTAAGTGTGTGTCACACTCAGAGCTCTCCCTTAGCATATTAGTCAAGGTGTAATTCTGTGCATCAAAGCAGTAGTCTGTGTCACATCCAGCACAGACACTGAACAATGCCCCTTTAGAAAGGGCAGAGGGTGAGAGTAGCTTTATGACACTATTGATTTATTCTGTGCCTGCAGTTAAAAACTATACCCAGACAGACAATAAAAATAACTGCTCTAACCATATAACAGCTTCCTGCTACTAAAATGGATTTTACACTTAAAGTCATGGAGGGCTTTTCTTTCTTTCTTTTTTAAGTCTCAATTATGATTTTTTTCTGAATAAATGGAAATGAGAAATTGTCAGAGCTGGTTTAGTCCTGATGTTGTCCTTTTTTCTGCTCTCCTCAGTGTTTAAAAGGGCCAGGATCATTTTCCTGTTGTAAAGTTGTAAGTGCACTAGTAGGCACAATAACCTGGTCTTAATCAGACCAGATAGTCTGGCGCACAATTCCTACATGAAGAAATGAGTGGTAATCTGGAATGGATTTAGCATGCAAAATAAAATTGATTACGGTCTTTGTGGTCAACTGGATGAGCTGGGATTGAGGTCTTGGCCTTAGACTTGAATGTTAAAATAATACCTAGAGCAACAGGATCACCTCCTAGAAAACTATTTTCACTCAAAGGACCCCATAGATTTGCATGTTGAGATTTTGGCAAGCTGCAAGTGCTTTGCTACATTGAAACTGGTGTCTCAAGCAAGTTGCTAGCAAGCTTCTATGACAATTAGCAACTTCCCATGATAATAGGGAAAGTATCTTAAAAATTGAAGCCCTGTCTGACTGTGTGGACATGAATGGATCAATGAAATATTTTAAGACCATAAAACTCCTCATGAGGTCTCCACCAAAATCCCTGAAACTGCTGAAAAAAAGTGAGAAGGTAGTGCAACAGGCTTATGACTGGAGAGGTCTTGTCTCTTTGTACCTAGCCTGACCTTGTGTTAGTGCACATTTTTGGACAGAAATGCAGTAATTCAGATCAAGGAAATTACCAATCTGAAACTTGGGCTTTTTTCAGATATTTTTTCGGCAGGATCAGTTCTTTGCTCCAGTTCATTAGTTCACATAGTACCACCTATAGGCACAAAACATGGACAATGAGGTGATATAAACAAAAGCCGAGACAGAAGGGAAAATCCCAGTCTACGTATAAGGTAGTGTGAGAGAGGATGAGGCAGTCAGGCAGAGCAAGGAGAGATGTACATCACAGCCTGTTTCTCTACAGAATGGAGATAGCATGAGGAAGAGTACGCTGGGCTGGAAAAAAAAATGCTCAGAAAATGGAAAAGGAGGAGGAATCTGCTATTCAAGTGCCATTCTCCTTCCATAGGTTTTATAATTTGGGAGATACTGCCTGAATGACATATCATGTGAGATATTAAAATGTGGCCTCCTGTCCCTGGAGATGCTCTCAGAAATTAGATGATTCCATCAGCATGGTTTTTATAAAAGTGAGCAAACTTTATAATAAATGAACCCAAAGAATGAGAAAGTCAAGATTAGACTCTTCACATCTGGCTGGGGGATTTTTCCCCTTACTTGTGCTCTGTGATAAAGCTTAGATACATTAATTAACTTGCTTTAAAACTGACTTACTGAAAATGTTTGAAAGATATGTTTTTATCTTAATCTGTAAAACATACAAATAGGAATGTTTACCCAGAAAATGACCCTGTGGAAATCATATGCTCTCCAGTTCAGGGAGAGAAGACAGAAGGCTTTTTTTTCAACTTTGCTTTCACATGTCCTTTCTGTGATTCTGGCATTGGAAACCTTAACTTCAGTTCTCACAGTGGGTGGCATTGTCTGCTGAAGTGCTCAGGTGGACATGACACTGGAGACAGGGATGTTTTCCAGTTTCTCTGATTCTCATGTAATGGTCAGCAGACAATATCTAAGATGGAAGTTAAAATTTTCCTTTAAATTGCAGGGTTGATTGTTAATCATCATATCTCCAACTCATCTGGACAAACCAGGATCTGGCCCCTACATGCTTACCTGCACCTCCTCCCTCACACAGGATTTGCAACCCAATTTTGAGAGTACAATTTCCCAATGAATCACTTCTCTCTGTTCCTTATACCTCACTTTCATTTTTATTACTTTTTGGGAGCATGATTATTTTACATCCTTTCAATCATCAGCCTCTTCTGAGTGCCCCAAATGTTTGACCAATTTTAAACCTACAGAATTATACGGTTCGTCTAGCAGCCCAGTGAGCCGTTCCCCGACGCGGTGCCATGGGACCCCCGTGCAAAGACATCATGGATGGCTCCCTACAGCCAGCTGCATGGATGGCTGCTCTCCGTCTCCCTCCATGCCTGCATGGCTCAAGAGCAGTTCAGACAGAACCCATTTTTAAATGGGGGTTCATGACCCACCGCAACAAGTTGCACCAGAGCTTCGTCAGCCTGGGGTGAAATATCGACCTCTCTGGATGGGAAGCTTAACTGGGAGGAGAATTTCTCTCTGAAAGTCCTAACAGCTCTGCAATGTTGGAAAAAATCCTTATGGGGGAGTGATCCCTTCTGGTGCTTTTCCAAGCCTGCTCTTCAGAGTAGCAGATATATTTATATTGGAGGTGGGTTGCTAAGCACAGTAACTACTATACAGGAGCTAGGCACAACAAACGAGCTCCCCAGGTTTGACTCTGTGCTTGAGTACAGCTACATGTGTGTAGATGGCTGCACAGCTCAATAATTGTGATAGAACAAAAATCCCGAGTAGGAAATTATTTAAGGTAGCTATGGCACCTGAGGGTTTGCACCGTGAAGCTGCTCAACAGGAGCTGGTCTTTCCCAGAAGTAACGAAGAGGCTGACAAGTTTTCTGAGGAAAGGAAACCATTCTTGATGTCTGTTGGCACAGGTCAGAACACAGGGTACATCTTTGGTGATGAAGTAGAAAATGGGTCATGAAACAGCCTGACTCAAAGGGGAAAAGGCCATGTCTCACCTGGTCTGGCCCCAAGTTATAGATTTACCGCATTTAAGCAACGCGAGTGCTCGGAAACTTGTGTCAATGTCAAATCCTTGAATTTGCATGGTTCTGGGATTTTGTGCTACATCTGGGAGGTTGTTTCAACATAGCTTCCTGGAGGATGGAGCAAATGTCTGCTGCCTCATCCATTCCCCCTCCAACACTGGTGAAAGAGCAGCAGAGAATCAGATGTTCTGCATCTTTCTGCACTTCCAGCTGGAAGTTTCATTTGGGAAAGAAACAGGCTAAACAGAACAAATAGGAGGGAAACCTGAAAGATCTGAGTGGATGTTGCTGTTTGCAACTTAGCGAGCTGGTCTTTGAGAAATACTCTGTTCACTAGCTGGATGCCAATTGCCAAGTGATGCTATCAGTTGATTAAAACACAGCCTGCCAGCTTCCTGCTTGATAAAACTAAGTACGATCTGATTGGGAATTCTCAAATCCATTACCGAATGACTAGTCCATCACTTAAATCAGCGTACACCATTTCGCCATGAATCATCAACATACTTTGCTAATACATTTGTAGCAGCTAAATCCTGACAAAAACCCTGACAGTTCGTCAAAATGGTCCCTGAGTGCCGGATTCTGGGGAGTGGGAAACGGCAGGAGCTTCAGACCATGAGGGTTTCCTGTTGTTCCCTGCTCAGCTGGGTGAAGGTCATTTCCTCTCCTCTCTCACACAGAAGAAGCTGAACCCCCAGCCCTTGAAGATATGTCAGGAGCTCCTAGAAACAACAGCCAGCCCCTACAAGGAGCCCTCTCCTGCACAGCCACACTGACGAGGCAGGATAAGTCCCCAAAGAGAGCCGCTGCTCATTACACTTGCCTCTTTGGAGGTAAATAAGGTGACCCTGGGCTGCAGAGGAAAAAAGTGCCATGAACTATTACAAATCAGTCTTGCACTTTATTTCTTCTGCATGCTGTAACACAAAAAAAAAAAAAAAAAAACCAAACAAAACACAACAGGGCTGCAGAGCCAGGCTAGCATTCCTGCAGCGGAAGGAAGCGGTATGCTGCCAAGACATTAAGGGTAATCCACTAGTGGGTTGGGGTGTTTAAAAAAAGCCCTCTTTTGTTGGCTCTTTGGAGAGTTTTTTTATCTGCTGAGTTGGAGGTGGGTGCCCAACTCCAGATATACATCAGCGTTTGCACATCAGCTGCAATGTATTCTTGAGCATCCCAATGTGATAGATGGAAGTGTTACTCAGTGAATTGCCGTGGGACACTTGCTAGCTAAATAACACCACTGATATACCAGAAGACCAAGTTAACCCCAGCAGAAACATAAAATCTTCATGCCTTAACAGAAACAAGATCTTATGGAGGCAAACTGATGCAAAATCTTCTAAAGAAAGTGAGCAAATGCAATAAAATTTGAAGACCTTTTATTACTTATCACCTAAGCAGCAGATTATAATGAAATGGTGAGGTCAGAAAGTAAGTCCTAACCATTGGAATTCTCAGATAATGCATTTATAGCCAGTGCTGTCCTCCAACTCCACCATTCCCCATCTGTGTCCTTTCACCTTCTCTCTCTTCCATGCCCCTCCTTCGGTTCTCCCTCCCCTTCTTTTTTTTTGTTGCAGTGAAACGTTGCAAGATCTACTTGAGAAACATACAGATAATACAACACTTCTATGTAAAATGTCAATACAAATTCTTATCTGGTGTAAAGTCAGTGTAACTCCATCTCTGGTCTCAATACATTTTATTTACAAGAAAATGCATAAGCAGGAGACAAATATCTATTGCTTGCAAGGGTTCAGAACCATAAACTACAACATAAGGGGTAGTTTTTACTTAAAAACTTAAACTGCCCCCTTAAACTGCCAAGAGTCTGGGAAGTCTCTCCAGAAGTGAGACTGACTTGGAACAGGCGTAATAAAGCAGAGATTCACAGGCACAGTTTCTTCATTTAAACTAACACAAAGTGAGAGGACAAAGAGGCTCCCCAAATTCTGCCCTTGTGGTTCAAATTTGAATATATGTTTTTAAAGCTAGCCAAGCAACTGAAATTAAGGCTCATTTAATTAAGTTCCAGTAATTTGAGCAGAAAGTTGTCCTGGGAAAGTTAGCACGCTGAAAAAGTTATGGCAAAGCAGATATATTGAATTTTTTGTGCCATTCCTATCACATCAGAAGTCCACAAAGAGGAAATTTAGGGTAAATCAAGAGTTTCCAGTCTCTGGTGTGAAGACCCCAGAGGTCCATGGACTAAACCAAACAAGCAGCTGGCTGGGTGGTATGTTCCCACCTGAAGATCTCTTCAAGCTTTCTGTACAGGACCGTGACACTGCCCCAAAGTCTCCATCCTCAAGAATGCCGCCTTCATCTTCTTGAATGCATGTGGCATTGCTCTCTGTTCCTTACACCCACCAGCAGTCCTGGCTTACCTCCTGCTGCTGAAGAAACTTTTGGCCTCTTCATGGTGCAGATATATAAGCAGTGTGATCTCCTCTGCATCCAGGCGTCACCACTCCAGGTCTTCTGGGAGACTAAGGTTGGAAATTGGAAAAGGGATCACAAAAAGTGATAAACGTAGAAGAAAAAAGGACAGCAGCAAGGAGGAACAGCTACAGAAGATGGGGCAGTTAATAAACAGAAAGGGTAACGAACCAGGAGAAGTCTTGGTGGAAGAAAGAAGAGCAGCAGTCACAAGAGCTGCCAGTCACCAGCAAAAAGGGTGTCACATAAAGCATTCGACCCTCTCTACAGCACAAGCTCCACTCCAGGCTGGCATGGGAGCTCTGGGCAGCTGGACAGCCTTCCTCTTGCGAACAAGGGTTATAGACACTCTGGAGGACTTTGTGGTGGTGAGGCTGACAACTTGGATCAGAGCCGAATGTCCCACCAAGCCCCAGCTTGCTTTTGGAGAGAGCTCCCCACTGGGTCTCCTCTGGAAGGAATCTGTGTGCACCAAAGCTGCTCTGCAGCTGGACTAGTGCCCAACAAATGGAGACAACCAGGGGATTACTGCAAAACCACCCCAGGCTCCAAACTGAGACACTAGTGTAGACAGAGCTGAAGTGTAACCCAAGAGAAACCAGGCTACTGTCAGTCACCTTAAATTCACTAAATATACCTGGGGGAAAAGTGTAGGGGATTTATAACACAAAAAATGTTGAAAACCACCAGAAGTGTTTTGTAACACTCTGCTATTTTACTAGGTCATATTGTACCTTCAACATTTCCACAAACTTCAGCTAACATCAGTCAGATCTCTACTTAAGGAACAGTGAAACGCAGTTTGCCCCATGATGACCAAATTACTCGGGAGGAACTACAATTGATAACACAATGATTTATGGACCTATTGTCTTCTAGGTTCTCGTAAATAATCCTAATTGGTGTTAATCATCCACCCTCTGCTTTGTGTTATCACCAAGCAAAGTACACTTCCTAAAGTAGCTATTTAGGGGCATAATCCTTCTGAAAGGCAAGACAGCTATTGACTTCAACAGGATCTGGATTAAGGCACTCAGAGAGAGGAAAGCAACTCTGGAATATGAGCAAAACACATCACACTGTCTTTTCATGTCTGCATTGAAAAGTTTCTTTTCAATATGCTCATGGTAAATTCAGCGAGTTACAGTAATCCTTCCCACTTGGGCTTCTTGCAGTGACTCTTCAGTCTTTCTACCAGCTCAGAAATGCACCACATAGGATCTAAATTTACTGATGCTACTGCTGCCAATTTGCAGCTCCTGCCCGCATCCCCTTGCAATGGGCTGGCGGTGTCATATCTGAGAAAGACTACTTTGGAACAGCAGACACATGCACCAGGACTTGGTGTCTTTCTGTCTCTGATTTTATTGTTATCCCTGAAAAAATACTTTGATCTTTTGGTGCTTCACCATTTGTCACGCCGTACCCTTGTCAGGAGAGAACCGCGGAACTCGAGACCTCCTTGCTTGCTGGTTTTAGGTATAAGGTTTGGTGAGTTCAGTTTTAGCATACAGATGAGCTTGCTTGACCTTAACAGGTCTGCACTTTAAGTAACGCTTAAATAGCATTTTAGAGGGTACAAGTTGCACGCTGCTTGCTTATGGAAACTACAAGGAAACCAGACAGCTTTTCAATTCGTGTATCAAAGAGAAGGAGATTTACACATAAAAGGGTGAATTATTTTGATTTGTAGTTTTCAAGCCACTACGCATTCCCCAACATAAATGCTCCCTTGCCTCTGGTTTCTGATAGTTCGTATCAGGTTCGGTGGCCTAGATTTTCAAAAGTGGTAATTTTGGAGGCCAATATTTCTCAGTGCCAACTCAAGGTGCCTTAAAGAGACCAGATATTGCTAAGACAGTGCGTACCTTGGAAAACTGGGCCATTTTAGCATCTCTCAAACTAGACACGCCAAAGTGACAGCGTGGAAAATCATCAGGGGTGGATTTGCCAGAGGAGTAAAGCTTTTTCGCCCACCACCGTCCCCTCCACTGCACTGTTCACACCGGTCCTCACAGCATCATCCCCCCATCACCATTCAAGGTCCCTGCAGAGTCAACATTACCAGTCCTTTTTGACATTCTCAACCACCAAACACCAAACATCCTACATAACCTATAAAAAGAGCTCGCTTCCTTAGCTATTTCATCTTTTAAATAGCTATCAGAGAAAAATCTCCTAAGGCCTGCGTCTGGATAGCTAAAATCTAGCTATATGGTATTTGAGGGAGAAGAGGGGAGAAACCCTATCCCATTATCTGCATTATCCCGTTACCCTTGGATGTCTTCCATGTACTTGGAAGAGCAATGCCCCATTCTTGAGGCTTCACATTGCAGCCACTGCCTTTTTGGCAGAAGAAGGGTGGATGTGGATCCCTTCAAAGTCAATCAATGTCACATCTTTAATCAATCGAGAAGGTCACCACTGTACTTCCATCAAGAAAAGTTGGGTACAATTCTCGCTGAGTACTAAATGTTTATGAGGGGCTCAGGTTGCAGTGGGTGTTGGAAAAAGTCTTTTCTGGTCCTGACCTCAGCACATCTCCTATTCCTAAATTCTTTTTAAGAGTTTAGGATCAAATAAGAATTATATCCAGGACTCTGAGATACAATGATGCAGAAGTATGTATAATGAAACTCCAGCTCACACAAGGCTGACTTAGTTTTGTGTTTCATTATGGCTTTGAAAACATTCAGTTTTGCTGAAAGGCTCAGAAAGCTCAGGGAGCTTTTTTGTGAAGGCAAGTCACATTTTGAGCAAGCTTACAATGATATTGCGTTTCACGTCATAATCATCTACAAAATTTCATTGTTCAGCTGGGATGTCTGTTAGTGGTCACAGAACAGAAATTTATTGCATTTCAAGGAACTGTGACTAGGAGGGAGGATCAGAGCAAGGCATGTGTGAAAACCATTCAAACTTGAAGTCAGGACCCCTTGTATAAACAAACCTATCAACACAAAATGCTGAATCTCTTAAGCCAGAAAATTCTTCCCCCAAATTGGAGTCATTTCATTACCACTCTGGCACAACTGGAGCAGGATCCAAAGCCCAGTAAATTCAAGGGTAGAATTTCCATTGATTTCCAAGGAGCCTGGATCGGATCCTAGATCACATTGTCACACTGCAGCAAAACCCAGCCGTGTTGCAGTGTACCCACCTACTGTCTCAAGTCTCGGCTCTAGCCGTTCAAATTCATTGCAGGTACAATCTAGGTTATTCCAGCATTTGCTTGGTGCAATGCTAAATAAATACTGTTTTATCAAAATCAGCAAGGCTGAATACTGGCCCTCATTAGTAAATTAGGCCAACTAATGAACACTTTTTCTTAAGAGGATTTGTCTGCTTAAATCAAAACCAAGTGTCAAACATCCTTATTCTATCAAGCAGACTGGTGCCCTCCTGCACCAGCTGTGGACTAGGGCTGGCTAAAAACATACAGAAAAAGTGAATGAGAACCTCACAATATTTTTTAATGAGGTACTTAGGCTTCTTTTACAACTGGGAACAATCCAACATAATCTGGTTAGGTAAGGGATCAGCAGCTTCTGTGAACACAAAAAAGAAAGAAGGGAAGAAGGAAAGAAAAAAGGAAGGCAGGCAAGAAGGGAGGAAGGAGGAAAGGAGGGGAGGAAGACCCTGTGTTTCATTTGCTAATACTTCATGTTGACAAGTCACAAAAACACAAAAACCTTCTTTAACCTTTGCCTCCTCTTGACAAAATCATCCACCTACAAATTAAAATCATCTCCAGACATTGCTGGAATTATTTTCCTAGGCAGTTCTGTCATGTAAATTGTTGTGTACACTAAGAAATTATTTCAGAAATAAGACATAGAGGTTTTTTTTCTCTGCAAATCAAAACAGAAGTCTGTATCTGAGAGGAATTCCTGGGAAGAACAAATAATCCTCTGGAGCTGGTACTAGAGTAGGTGCCCTAAACAAACCTACAGAAGGAGCATAACGAGGCAATGATTTATTGTGTGCTATGCAACTCTCACTGCTATGCAGTGTGTTGTAAGAACCAGCAAAAGGGAGAGGCAGTAATCATACAGCTTCCTCCTCCTCATGTGTTTCTGGATATTACCTGCTCTGCGTATGACTGCGTGACACTGAAACGGGGCTGCAACCACCCTGAGCTGCAGGACTGGCAAATGATCTTTGTGCTGCAACACTTTGTCTCGTCCTTAAAGTTGCACCATCTCCCCCCACCTAAAAAAAATTAAAAATCTACATTTGGATACTCTGAAGCTTTGCACAAATACAAAATGTCATTTATGTTGGACGTGTTATTGCTCTATTTGCACAATAAAGATTTTCAGGAATGTTTCCATTAGTAGGTGGAATCCTGAATCTTCCAAAGTCAAGGGTAAAACTCCCCTTGGTTTCAAAAGGGGCAGCATTTCACTTATTCCCTTTTAAATGCGTTAGGGACTAAATACAGATAGCAAATTCTGCATACATAAAAAAATTTGTAAGAAAATCTTGGTCCTAAAGAATTACAATCAATTAAATGAGGAGCAGAAACAGGCAATGTAACTGGTATTGCACCAATCAATACAGTTCAACACGAGTCTGATCCTAACTGGGTTGTATTTGCAATTAGCTGTGCTTTTTTGCAATTTAAAATTCATTTGGGTTCTTACAATGACTGGTGGGTTGCCTGCAGTTCTGCCCATATTCCTCCCAATTTCTCCAATTTCAGAATACAAAAAATTCTCCACAACTAAGAATTAGTCTTCAAATGGGCTTAGTGAGTTATTTATAATAAATAAACGTGAAAAAAATTACCTGCAGATTACTTGTGCTCAACTTCCCCCCCCCAAAAAAGGCTAAATCAGTGAAATAAATTAATTGCTATGAATTATTCAACTCTACCTGTGGCAATGAAAAATAGCAAGAGCATTAGGTTTCTTCTTTGTGTACTAAGCCTCTAATTTATAGAGAATGCATATTAATAAAACACAGGATATTCATCAATATTCAAGTCACTGGCTGCCTGGCTATTTAATCTAAAATTACCAGCCAGCTCAAAACTCTTACTAGTTAATCATGCAATCTAAGCTATTCTGATATTGATGGTTAACATTAATTGCCCAACTGCCATTTATAAAATCCTTTCCTACATCTTCTTCTTGTCTAACAGAGAACCCTTTGGCACGTTTAACTTTACGGACAAGCTGGAGAAGGCCAGCTCATCTGGGCTGTTCTTCAACCCCAAATATTTGCTTGTTTGTTTCCCATGAAAAGGATGTTGTCTTCCGTTGTGGTTTTGCATTTTGAACATTATCAGTAAAAAATGTTCTTCATTATGAAGATTTTTGATAAGTTTCCCTACTTCTGCAGATGTTCTGCAGGTGACGAGAAGAACCATCTGGTTTTCGTTCCACTGTACAGAATATGTTGTCCTTTACAATGGAAGCAAAGGTGTTCAGATCAGGAAGGCGGAAACAATGATCAGTCTCAGTGGCCAGACATGAACACCACAAAAAGCCACCAACAGCGGATTTCCTCCCCAAAACCTGACTTCACGCTCCCAAGGGGACGGCTGGCAAAGAGCAGTGATACCTTCAGACATTGCCAACTCAACGCTGCTTGACTTGCTCTGCACACATTGAGGTGCAACAGGAGAATTCGGGGAACATTTTCATGTGCTACAACTTGGCCAAAGTTTAGGCTCAAACTCCCAAAGTTTATCATGCCAGTAAGAGGTACTGATGAAGAGGATGTCAGGGACAGCTTCCTAAAGCAATGCACCATAATGTCAAACCTGAGTCAGTCTTGGTATTTATCACCTATAATTTTCCTTCATTCTTCTGCCTTTCTCTCTTTATTAACTTAATCAGATCAAGGCAAACACACACACACACCCCCCACCCCCCAAATGGAAACTTTTCAGTTGTTCTAACCACAAAGTTAAGATCCTGGAAGTTAACTGTAAATTAGCAAATCTGCAAAGAACTCGCTGCCCTCACTGGACCAGAAACTTCAAACTGCAAACATACAGAGAGAGCATCATGTAAATGCTGGCACGTAATAAATAAAAGGATTCTTAAAAACAACATTCTCAGTCTCTTTCAAATGATTTTACCCTTGCTTTATTTAAGCTGAAACTTAAGAACCAAAGAAAGATTTTGCCAAAAGTGGTTTCTGAGTAAAGACCATCCCTTTCTCTGTATACAGACATTGTCTGGAACAGAAAGAGAAAATTTCTGTATTTTATAATTTTATCCTTCTGGAATTCAGGAACTACCAACAAATCAGTAATTGTATCTTCCCGTTATTTGAGGACTGCTAGTTAGCGACGACTGGCCAGATAAGGCACGTGGTATTGCTTCTACTCCCCAATTGCTCTGGCACAAAAGTGCCCCCCTGGCCTTGAGACTTATGTAAGGGATCCCATCCATCACAGCCGTGTCAATAAGAACTTGAACCTGAATGTTTACAGAAAGCAAACACTAAGAGTGCAATAGCAGAGTCTACCCCAATTCATTTCAAAATTCCAGTAAATATTTGTGAACAATGTTTTGTAGCATTCATACAGGTCCCATTGGCGATTAAACTCAGCTTCAAAACACACTGAGGCTCTCGGTGAATTCTGAGCTGCCGAGAGGTAACAGCAGGCTGACAGCGAGGAGAAAACGATGACTGCAGAGTGAAACACAGCCTCGGAACAAGCAAAGACTAAATAAACTCTCAGCATACCTCGGTAATTCTTTGTGGCATAAAAAGTGGCTTGGGCCTTGTCTGAACTGGGCTTTTACCTAAGTTAGAAAACCATGTTTAAATTAAATTTAAAGACCATTCTTCTTAAAAGCACTGCTACAATGCTTTGGCTGGACAGTGTGTTTTCCTAACCAATGTTTACATAGTTTGACCCATTTTCACTTCTTTGCTTTAACTGAAACTATTAATTAAGCTATTTAAAAATTAAATCGAGTATATGCCTCCTTTGGACTGGATCTCAGGCTTCATTTAATTGTTGGTTCTTGCGCTGAGTTTGGCTGTGAGGGTGTGTGAATCTGTCTCCATTTGGAAATGAACCCAAAATTACAAATATATTTCATACAGGCTAAAAGATTGAGTAAAATGCCAAAGACATGCCCTGCTTTAATTGTTTTAATTGTTTGGAATATATCCCTGTGATATTAAAAATTACATCGCCAATAAACATGGTGACATGAGCCCAGTGCAACTCAGTGTCAAAAACGGTGTGCATCTTTAAATGGCTGAGCTGGTGTTAGAGGCATAAAACCAAGTTTGATTTTGTGAGCATGAAAACATTCACACATTGCATTTCTTGTGATTTATATGCCATAATCATACTGGATTTTCAAGTGGAAAGGGTGCCTAGAAATTACTGAAAAAGGGTCGTCTCTATTTTTCTATTTGCAACTAATATAATACAGGGCTTTCTATCATAAAGGGGCCCAATGTGTGTACCGAAGTCTGATTTAGATTTTCCCGTTGAATGGCTTTTCTGACCAGAAATCTCATGAAGACACACTGATCCTTTAAACTTCAGTGTTGATGTTGAAATTATGCTGTGTGTCAAAATTACATCAAACAACTGCACTTATTTCCACCAGAAAAATTTGATTATTTCACTCTCATTTACATTACATTTTTTCCCCACTATAATGCTGACTTGGAAATTCCCTTAGGTCTGGACACCTCCAAGTAGACTTTTTCAGTAGAAAGAAAGCTTTCATTATATTTCATCTTTTTTTTTTTTTTTTCTCCTTGATTTGAATGTTATAATTGGATTGGAGAGATATTTATTGCGAACTTCATGTTTTGCCAGGCTCCACGAGCGGCATCTTTTAATTTCTCTCTTTTCAATGAACCTTTTGACTTGATAAAAGTGGCTCTAAGGTATTTTTACAAAAGAGGCCAACAGAGCCAGTTCATTTTAAACCCCTCTCTTTAAAGTATCTCATTTCCTTATTATTTCTTAATAGAGGCACTATCCTGCAATGTCATAAAGAATGCTGCAGTTGACTTCAGTGGGATCAGGATCACTCCCTACTGTAATTAGTTCTATATTTCAAAATATTAGAGGTCATTTTCTTCCGTTTTTTTTTTAATCTGAGAAAAGAAAACATTTTTTAAAAAAAGAGAGACTTTCAAGGGTGACTGTCAGTAGAATACTAAAAATAAGTTGCACGCATTCCAGTTGCTACAATTTATGCCTCTAATGAAATTTTCCTCTTCTCATTTACTGCAAATTTTTAATGTGAGCTTTTACAGCCATTGATTCAGTATCTTTAATCTTCAGCCAATATTAGATAGAAATGGAACTAACTAGGGAAAATCCATCTGGTTATAAAGCACACTGTCTATAAAGCTGTTCAGTTCATCCAGAACTACTTTCTTTTCCCAGTGGGTCGGATATTATGAAATTATAATATTTTGAAATACTGTTAATACTATTCAGAGATTAATACACTTGTAATTAATAATAAGTTTAAAATATTATGACGCCTCTGGAGAAATCAAAGGATCCAACGTCAATCACCCTGACTCCCAGGGATGGGCTGGATCCCACAGTGCCAGGTTCTGATGCTCTTAATTACGCTCAGTAGCAAAACCTACTCTCCGAGCCCAGTAGGTGAAATTCAGCCCCAGCCCAAACCAGGGAGGGAGCACATCATTTCCAACTAGTCATTTAGACGGGATCTGTCAGGGTTTGCATGAGCAAAGGTCTGGGAGCCAGTCTCACAGGGAGAAAACAGCCGAGCGCCCACACCCCAGGTCGTGGCCTCTCCGTCCTTCCCTTTGCCGAGGGCTCACCGCAGGCTCCGCCGGCACCGCCATCGCTGTTTTACAAAGAGGGTTGTGCTGGTTCACCAGGAGCTGTTGGGCTCCCTCCCCTGCCCCAAGCTCCTCTCCCCGGCCCCATAACCACTCCAGAGCAGACACCCTTTGTCCACACGGTCTATTTATAAAACCCCACTTCCAAAAACGTGTTTCGGCCGGCTTGGGTCAGCTTCACAACACCAATTATGGCACACAAGCTGTGTGGCAGGAAGGTGCAGCACCTGAAAGAAATGGTCCAGGGCCAGTAACAACTTGACCCTGAGCAGCTCTAGCAGAGCAGCGTGTCTGACCATGCCCTCCAAGCAGGGGAAAAACAAATGCTTTTCCCTCATGATCATCATGTCAATGCTAAAAATATAAAGCACTTCAACCCTGCAAAGAGTTCAACTGTGCCTCCTGGACAGTCCCTTTAAAATCCATGGGCCTATAATGCAGAATGAAATCCCGCACCCGCTGAAGTGAATGGAAAAACTCTTCTACCCTGCAGGGTGCCAGGAGTTCCTTCCCAGGGCAGGAAAGTTAAGGACAAGTGCAAGACGCTGGCAGGACAAGGGACCTATTTTTGCACATTATCTATGCTAGGTATTTCTACCGAGCCAGTTAACACTGTACCAGAACACGTGGTAATCATTCATACATTTACTAATCACGAAATGAAAAAGGAAGATTGCCAGATTCCCTGGATGAGGAACCGGAGCAAAGGTGGGTTTGTCTTCCCTGGGGGCTGCTCCCGCGCACGGGCTCCGGCTGGGACACGGCTATGCCACACAGCCTGCGGCAGCAGGGCAGGGGGGCAGACCCTGAGCCACCTCCCCGCCTTTTGCATCCCATCTATTTACCCTCCTCGCACCCTCCGCACAGGCGGTAACAGGCGAGCCCCCGCCAAACACCCGCCTGGGTTTCTGCAGCCGCCACGCACGGACGGGCACTCGCACACCCTCGTGGGAAAGCAGCGTGTATCCCCACGCTGCTGCCGGGACCCGACTTGTGGGCTTCCCACCCCGCTCTCTTCTCATCACACGCAATTTGATGGCTGGGACGCTGAGGAAAGTCCTGCCAGAAAAAGATTGGTTAGTTCACACGCTTGCAGGGCTTTATCCAGCAGCACGTGCCAGCCTCCCAGACAAAAAGCTCACTGCTGCTTCCTACACCAGATTAAAATGTTTCCTCTGCACTGGCCACCGTGGTCTGGAGCAGCAGAGAGGTGAGCAGCCTGCGTGGTTATGGCACACGGAGTGCCCCGGCCAGGCGCAGCCGTCCTCACCACCCGGGCTGGCCACGGCGGAGATGCAGGGGCTACGTGCACGTGCATCTTTTCTCCTCCATCTCCTCTATATCTGGCACAGGGAAGGAGTGCAATCTCATGACAGTGCGAGAAAAAGTCTCTATTTATTCTGTCTGGAAGGGCGTTGCATGCCGTGAAAGCCTCTCAGCTGGCACGCGCGCTCAGAGGAGACATTGTTTGGGGTGCGGAGAGACGAGCCCCCGTGGGTCCCCCCCCACTATGGCTCGTCACCCCCAGACCGCAGCCAGCAGAAGGAGGCACGCCGTCACATCCACCGCTCCAGCGCAAAGTCCAACATCCTAATACTGCCCACAAAAAGTCGGTGCCGAATTTCGGCGGGCCGGAGGTGTGGGCACACGCTCCCTTCTGCTGACTCGGCTGAGCTCCGGGGCCCCTCGGGGCCGGCGGCAGCAGGGGCACTTCTGTCAGCACTCTGCGGAAACAAGTTAATTGACATATGCTAACACGCTGTTAAACATAACACAGTCGTGTTTAAAAATACACTAGCTAGTCGGATCAAATGCATTTTTAAACATGCCTGCTTTTTTTTTTTTTCCAAAAAGGAAGAGGTTTTGGTTAATGTGCTAGTAAAAACACTTTTGAACACAGTAGAGACACAGGAGATATGAGAGTTACAGCAAGTGTCCTGTGGCCCAGTAGAGTCTGCAGAGAAAGTTGACTTAAAAAACAAGTTTTCCCTGATAATGTTAATTTGTTTACATTGTCCAGTTCACAGGATTTCAACACGAACACACAGCAAAATGTTTATGCGCAGCATAATACCCATGTAATCCATCCACAGTGTTTGTAAGTTCGGCCCCAAGGCACTACCGCAATAAAGACCATCATCATGTAATATGATAATAACAACTCCCCAAAAGCATTACAACTCTTCCTGCCAATACAGGTATCTCTTTAATGACATGTTAAAACTGAGAGCAGAATTAAAACCAAGATGCAGTTGTGTGTCTTTAGTGATAGTTGTAATATACAGCCAGGGAGAGGACTACTCCCTTCAACTGAAAGGAAGCCAGTTTCTGACTCTGTCCCACGTTCCTTTTCTTTCTATAAATTGTTACTGCTGGGAAACACATAGACCTTTCCTCTTTGCATGCTCTTCCACTGCTGGCTGGTCCTCCAGGTCTCTTAAGCCTAAGGATTCACCTACAATAGCTTTTTATTTCTAGTTTGAAGCCAGGATCCTCAGCACGATCATTTCCAGCAAAGCTGTTCGCACCATCACTGGCTAGCGAGTGTGATTTTGGCTGGTGGACAAAATAGCAAGTGTAAGAAAACACTAAAAGACAAAAGACTTTGCTTCCATGCAAATGTAACGTGGGGCAGCAAATGGAAAATGGAGTAGCAAAATCTAGGTCAGTGAAAAGCTTACTGGTATGAAGAGACAATAAGCAGAATTGCCTCTAAATATAACAAATACTTACTCAGGTTTTTACCGAAAGCATTGAGGGTTCTTTAAACAATATTGCTGGGGCCTGCTTTGTAAATCTGCATGCCCAAATACCATGGTGCAAAATGAAGTCGAGGCTCAGAAATGAAACCATACATCAAATGCCTGGCAATGAATGTACACGAATATACGCTGTGATCGCCCTTTGTCTGTGCCCGAGTCAGTGTAACTGCAGAGTTGCACAAGGGGTTTTAAATCAGGTTTGGGGGGTGAAGTGCAGAACTGAGACCCACCACTGTGCTGAAATCACAGCGACCATGGAGAATTTGCACCGATACTGTTAAGAGCTGACATTTCTGTTAGAATAAGTGAGGCTTGTTAAGGTTCACATTGTATTTTTGTGCAGGGGTTAAAGCACAGGAGAAATTAAGACAAAGACGGCTACGGAGAAGAAAGGCACCTGAGGGGCACTTCAAAGCAAGCCTGTCGACACCGAGGTGCCGGGGTGAGGGGCTCCCCAGCTCCAAGCGCTGCGGCCAGATGTGACGGCAACCTCGGAGCTCAGGATGCCTGTCCTGGGGCTTGACCCCAGGCTGACGGGCACGTCATCGCAGAGCTTGGGCCGAGATGTGCTGCAACCTGACGCCGTGTCTTCGTACAGCCGCGAGATGTGGAAGGCGAAGGAAGGCTGAGGTTGGAGCTCAGAGCAGGTTGAGCATGTGCTGTCAGCAGTAACCGCTCCCAGGAAGAGAAAGGAGGAAAAAGAAAGGAAAAAGCCCAGGCTGAACTTTTATTCCAGGCTCCTGCCCTTTCCACAGTGTGCGTACGAGGACTTCAGAGGGCTCCCCTGAGCGGCCCTGCCCTGGGCACGTGCCCCCGGGGAGAGGATCTGGTGAAAATCTGTAAGGTCCTCTGGCCGCACTCTTCCCCAGAGGAGATGCTATTATCAGATTTTTAAAAAAAGAGCAAGCAAGAGAAAAGCCTGCTAGCTCATGAAGTTCCTTGATCTGAAGTTCCACGAATTCTTTCCATGGTTTTGGTACAGCACCTTATGTGCAGGGTGGAAGGGGAAGCTATTGAGTGTTGAGTTACGGAGGGGAAAAACATCTCAAATTCCTTTCTATTTATACTCACAACTTTTCCAAATCATTATACACAAATCCCCTAGCCTCAGCTGAACTGCTCACGGGTTACAGGGCCAAGAAAGAGGTGGAGCCTTCATAGCTTGCGCTAAGCCTTTCAGAAACTTGGAGAAAGTTCCCAAAAAATGAAAGCAATGAAAATTACCATGCCAGGCAGAGAAGACTTAACCTCTAGAGTGCCCCACAAGCACAGAATTAATATACATGACAGTAGGAGGTTGCTTTCATAACAGGGAGCATAGGTTGCTTATTTGTGAGAAGTTTTCTGGGACTACCTTCATTGTTAAGCTGAGGCTGACACTGGGTACAGAGAGACAGAAATTTGACAAAAACATTGAGCATTTGGGGGTATTTGAGAAAAAAATCTATTCTGGTAGTCCAGACACTAGGCTGGGACTTGTTAAGTTGTGAACTTGTTAAATTCCTACTCCACCAACGGCTTCCTGCATGACAAGAAACCAAGGCCTATTTCTGCTGGTACAAATTCTCCTTGACTTTAAGAGACACCATGGCCTTCGTGTTTCAACTCCTCACCCATAAAGACGTTTGACAACGGCTTTCTCTCCTGCCACACGAGCTCCACTGAATAGCCTTGCGATGGATGCATCGGTACGCTGCTGGGCAGAGAGGGGCTTTAAGCTTAGGGGACAGGTCCAGGTGCAAGTCCCGCGAGATGCATCCTCGCATGGTGCTTCTGTGCCTCCTCATACAAGACTGCATTTGGGGTGGCTTAAAACCTTACATAATTCATTTTTTTTAATCCCTTTTACCTCTGTTACAACCAGTAAGGTGGATGGTTTTCAGATTTCAGTTTCCTTGTCATTATTTAAGGCGTTTCCTTGTTTTGCCTAGGTTTTGTTCATTGTTTTTAGCCAAAACAGTGAATTAGGAATGCCCATTTTTACTTGTTTCTGGTCTATATTTGCTTCATGGTTTTCAAGTTATAGCAAAGTGCTCTTATTTTTGGATTTCCAACACTGAACAGGGCAATACAGACATTAAAGTAAGAAATATGCTAATTGGACTATATAATAAATGTAAAAGTTATGAGAATGCTCTAATCACATGAGATTTGGAAGCTCCCATCCCTACCCTAATTAAAAATCTCAGGTCTATATGGTTTAGCATGAGGCCCACCAATACAGCTCACAAGTACGATGTGCAAGAACGAAGCACCCCATGGGCTCCTCCGGAGGGACTCATGACACCTAACACAAGCAAATTTAAGGTCTTAAATCACAACCACGTAACTTGACTTTATAAGCAGGAGCCAGGAAACTCCACCAGCAGAAACAGGGATGTGGACTCCAGGACTGTATCTGGGCTCCAAGAAGGACTCATGAGAGCCTCAAGAGGACTGAATGAAAACACCCCATGGTTGATCCAGAAGGGTAGTTTCTGTCCTCATATCCTTGGGGGGAATTTTCAGAGGGTGATGCACGCATCCTACAGCCCAAACTCTTCCCAGTCTATCCATTGCACCAAAAAGTCTGCAGACAAGAGGAGCACTGATGGCCCGGGAGCTGGCTGCTCTCCCACCTTCTTCATGCGTGAGGGACGGATCCAGGCTCACAGCTTCGGTGCCACGCACAAGTTGCCAGTGGAGTTCAATGAAATGTGCAGCCACTGTACTCTGTTCTGTTTATCCACACCCGAGTGCTTTTTAAATAGGGACTGCTGAGTTACCCAAAAAGCACCGTAGCCAACACACTCTCAGATTTCCAACCGATAGCCCTTAAAAATAGAGTGGTGGCTGTTTCGCCCCCATTAAACAAGTAAATATAACATTACTAGAGGTCTGGAGCCTTTTGTGCTGAGCTTTGACCTACAGCAGTATTTCCCTGCTAGAAAAAAGCAGGCTGGAGTTGGTGACATAACACCAAATATACAGATGGGACCACACTATAATTAGCAAGGGAATGTCATTCCTGCCATCTTTGCTTCGTTTGTAACTGTGCCTGTAAGCTCTGGGGAATGGTGTGCATTTCACACAGTCTGCACAAGAACGAGGGTTGCCAACTGTCCCAGTTCTGGTGGGATACCCTTGGTCCTCTGCCCCGAGGCTCGCAGAGATGCCAGCAGCGTTGCGGGAGAGCCGTGCCCCTTGCGATGCCACCGCCGGGACCCCTGCTCCTGGGAACGGAGGGAGGGATTTCTCTGCACGGCGGCAACAACTCAGCTCCCTCTAAAATACCATGAGCTCCCATCCAGAGGAGCATCACCCATTGCTTCTTGACAGGCTCCCTCACACCCCCGCAAACCCATCCTTTTGCCTATCATCAAGCCAAACACGCAGCCTCGACCTAACAGCAGAGGCCGATAACTCTGTTCCCTTCCACACTCAGCTTGCTCCCAGGAGGGAGAGAATTTATTCAGCGCAAATATGGGGATTTTCACCGGAGCTGTGCTTTTCAGCATGTAACCACTATTTTTAAATCTCTATTGGTTCCAGTAAAACACCAAATCAATGTTTAAGGTTTTACTGCTTACTTTAAATGTACTCAATAATATAAGTCCAGTTGTCTTTTAAACACTTTGTCATCCTCTGCAGGCACTTAGATGAAAAACTTACTGTCAGCTCTGCTCTGTCTACGGAGTCAAGTGAATTTGTTCGGCTTTTCACCAGGCTGTGAAAAACCAGTGAAATCAGCCAAGGGAACAAACAAACTCATGTAATATGTTTCTTGTCTTACGCACAAAGTTCAAATCAGTTTACTCAAGGAGGCTAATTCATCCTATTGAGTCCAAAGGGACCTTGCCTCTGAAGATCTCAAAGCATGTTAGGAACATTAAATTGCACGGATTTTTAACCCTGGGGTCTTTAAACAGAACAGACCCCTGCGATCATCTCATCAGTTCCTCCTTCATGGCAGAGAAATCATTTCCCTGTGTATTTCTTGCATGAACCTTTTGAGATAAAGTAGAACACATTTTTCTGGTAGAGGACTTCAGCCTTGATGGAAAACTTCAAATGACGGTGAATGCACCACACCTCTAGATGAGATTCCCCAATTTTTCATTCTCTTTGCCATAAAAATACCCATCTCCCCAAGTCCTCCTGCAGTGCCATCACATTAACTGTATAGGTGGGTAAACTGAGGCCTGGAGGAGCCAGGGCTTCCCTAAGGTTATACAATGACGAAGTGCATTTTCCCACTGTTATTTTGAGCTCATTTATGCTCAGGCTGCTGCCGAACCAGCCTTCTGTCGTGTGCTGCCTGTCCCTGCCGGCACCTTCCCACCACCCCCAGCCCACGTCCCTGCTCCCCCCGGCACGGGCAGTCCCACACAAGGAGGAGGGACCCCCACTGCTCCCAGCACCCACCTGCACCCACGGGGGCGGGCAGCACCCACAGGGCTGGCGACGGGGCAGCAGCAAGCTCAGGGCCCCCCAGCCGTGCCCGGGCTGCGATGGAGGAACAAGGCAGCTCCTGCTGCGAGCCAGAGTCCAAGAGGCTGGAGACCTGGGCTCTGCTCGCAGCTCTGCCACCGAATTCCTGCAGATCTGCGGGGAAATCGCTGATTTCCCTGGGATTTCCCCAGGAATTTGACAGAGTGCCTTGAGATTCCCCAAGGAAAGGCACTGTTCAAGTACAAAGCTTAATTATGATTGTTATAATATAGTCATGCCACTAATTCCCACTAAGAACTGCAAATCGCTCCCATTCCGCTCCTCCATCCCCCATGCTTGTCAGTGCTGGTGGACAATTAATTCCCCCAAAAGAATATATTAAACACATGTGAATTTTTTTCTAGTCACAGGATTTCTATGAGCAGATTGCAGTTCCCCTCAAACATATTTGTGATTTGAATGCATCAAGTGATGTATTTCCATACTTTTTTTTTTTAACAGCTTGACAGAATTTATTCAAAATTCAAGTTGTGACTGGCCAAATAAATCTTGCAGCATCCTTCCTATGCCTGCAATCAACTTCTACCACGTACAAATTTAAAATTCATTTTCTATAAAGCTTGCATAGTTGTTTTTAGAAATCTTTGAATGAGCTGCTTTTTTTTTTCCCCCACTTAAATTTAGTCATTTTGAAATCCACAGGAAGCAATCTCAGGAGGAGTGTAGAAGGTTGAGGTGAGTTCATTGAAAACCTCAAATGAATTAAGATACATTGAAAATACCTTGCATTTTTGCCCTGCAATATACACCCGGGGCTGTCACAAGAAACGTACCAGCCTCTCAGCCAAGCTGAGCAGCAGCAACTGCAACTTTCCATAAGCCTAGGGGTTACTGAAACCCATGCCATAAGGGTTAAAGGATAAACTCAGCTCTACCACCACTGCTTAGGGAACATCTGAAGGGCAGTTCGATATCCCACCTACAAAAACCGTCCCCTCTGCTGTCACCTCTGCAACCAGGACAAGGAGTTCTGAGATCTATTTGTGTAACACTAGGCCTGAAAAAAATTACAAGTTGTGATGAAATTAAAGACATCCAAATTTTTAGCCATTCTCTGCTGATAAAGGCTCTATTATAACCATTTACAAAGGGGAAACACAGCCAATTATAAGCTACTTCTGGCACATGCCAGGCCTCAAGTAGAAGATAAGCCAACACAGCAGAGCTTGCAGCTGGAAGCCCAGAAACCTGAAAATGAGCTGACTCATGGAAATATCCTCATATAAAATATCGGATGGTTATTTTTCTCTGCCTCCTTTCTGTGTGTCTTAGGAATGATATATGAATTGCCTTATTTACTTTGTCCCATAAAACTTACATTTTTTTATTAATGCGCTGCCAGCTCTGAGAGCAGTAGGTGTGGGAGCGGAGGGAGGGGAGCAGGGAGGAGAGCTGCTCCTTTGGGGGCACAGCAGCGGAAAGGTCCCCTGCAACCCAGCAGGTCCAAAAGCCAGCAGCAAACTTTCAGCTGAGCTTTGTCCCGCTCCCAGAAAGCGAGCCAGCTCCTCCTTCGGCCCTGGTTTCACCAAAATGAGGAGGCCGCCTGCGCTGACATTACGCTGGGGAGAATTCGTGCAAAATTAGGGTCACAGAACTTATGCTCCTACCTGAAAACAAAGCGTGAGCAGGAGAAGGGATTTCCTCTGCTTATGCCCTGTGCTGCCTGTCCCAAAGCCTAGCTCCAGCAGCAAGCCTGATGCGCAACTCCTTTATCCTACTTTTCCCCAGCAGGCAGGGGATGCGACTGGCCGTGGGCTGCCATCAGAGCAAATAAAGACTGAACTTACCTGGTCCCTGGCACAGACACCGACGTGGAGCTCTTTCTTGCGCTCACTTTGATTTTCTTTAGGACTTTGTAACCTTTGAGATGTCCTTCCCCTTTCCAACCCACTTGCAAGGCACTCACAGGTTGTTAGGAGAGGACTGGATGCAGGTGGGTGGGTGGTGGGATGCTATATGCCTCATTTCCTTAGGAAACGAGGTTAAAAAGCCCTGCCCTCCCCCCTGCCCTATTGAATTAAGGATGTGAATGCTTATTATGAATATGATTAAAAGCAACAGCCTCATCTAACAATCTATTTTTGTCTGCTCCTCACCTAGACAAGCAGCAGAAGGAATTAAAATCTGAAGGGAAGAGCCATGGTCAGGGTCAATTGGCAGGGTTTTGCTCTTCACTGTCTTGAAGCATGTTGAAAAAGATTTCAGTAAGACAACCTTCCTTAAAAACCACTGTTCAAAAAGACATGCTTTGGATGCTTTTTTCCTGGGAAACCCATGTCTAACAACTACAAGGGCACAGATTGGGAGTATATTTCCATTTTACGAGGGAAGAAGGCAGGAGCTTTGCAGCGTTTCTTGCACCAGCTGCCGGCCTCCGTGGCGGCAGGGTAGGTAATTAAAAAGGACATCATGTAACAGATAAATGCAGGATAGTAAGTAGTCATTACTTGATATATAGTATATCATCTATTATTAGGGGCTAATAATTCTCTAACCTATTCATGTTAGTCTTTTGTCCGCGCAGCTAGCCGTTTGGCATGCTCTAAATTTCTCAACATAAAATTTACTCGATGTTACAACTCATATCTAATCCCGAATTTCTGTGCATTTCACTGCAGTATATCATGTAGCTAGGTAAAAGCTCAACACTAAATCCTTTGCAAAGGGAAGAACAAGCCAACAAAATTCCATGTTTTCACTTTCCTGCCAGAAAAAAATGGTATCTTGAATATTTTTCTTAGTTGTAATTTTAACATTTATTTCCACCTTTAGAATGCTGCAATACTAGAGATGCTTAGCTGTACTTTACACAGCACTCAATAATGCACTTTTTGCCTGACATTTTTACTCTTGTTGAAACAGCCTGTATTTTAAATACATTTATACATACATTTAAATACATTTTAAAAAATGCATTCTAAAGGGAACCAAAGGACATGCTATTGTGTTTAATCACAGGGAGCAAAATCCTCAAGTCATGTAAATCATCGTTTCACAATCTGCTCCGCAGTATCCCAATTTGGAAAGTGTATCATAGCAAACAGAGCTGAATTTATAAAGGATTCTTTACACGTTTAAAACATTCATGTAACTTAGGCTGTCAATCTCCCTCAGCTGTCCTAGATCACGCCAAGAAATAAAAGTAGAATTTGTTTATTAGGAACTTCATTTCTTTTCTTCTAACTACTGATACTTACCCTTTTTTAAAATTTCATTTTACTTTACTTTATTTCCAAAGCCCAGTCTAAAAACTTAACTTGTGCTATAAAAGAGCCCAAGCCACTCAAAGTACCCAGTTACGGTGTCTCCAGAAGGTTTAGAAGTCAGAACAGCACTGATAGAAAAAGCCACATGGGATGAAGCAATAATACTGCGTTTGCCTGCAGGATCTCTGCTGATGAGCAGCTATACAAGGACTCCGCTGATAAGGGTTTACAGCTAGCGACTGTAGTAGCTGCACCAAAAATGAAACCAGATCTCTGCTTCTGTCTTCTGCAAATTGTTTTCCAATGCGCCGGTCTTCTGGGAGACAGAAAACATTTGCCGTGGGTTATCAAAACCTTCCACTTTCAGTTAACCTGGCCATGCTGCCAGCCAAGGAGCGGCTCTAAAGTGCGGGAGGGAGGACAAAGTCTGCAAACCACCGGCGGAGGTTGGAGCAGACCTTGGGAGAGGAGCAAAGGGACCCTCCCAGCAGCTTCACATGCAAATCGCTCCAAATAGCTGCGGATTACAGCAGGACCCAACTCCAGATTAAAAGGAGAGCCGGGCAGTGGGGTTAGGAACTGAAACGGCCAGCGAAAATCCTCTCCTAGGGATTATGAAGCATTTGCCATTCAAAACGCGTGATATATTTTTTATGTCGTTTGTCTTGTTTACATATCCTTCCTATAAAAGCAGGATTTTGTCCACCAAAGGCTACTAAAACCTACATGCATTTTTGCAGTACTGTGCTGTTCATTTTTGTCCGTCAGCAACATTGCGTGTGTACTCATTTGAATCCCATTCCCCATAGTTTCGCCCAGAATTGGCACTAGTCGGCCTCTCCTATAGAGAGACTCTATGTGCTGCGCTATAGCTGTTATACTCCACCCCAGAGATCGCTGCAGTTCAGCTCTGGAAGATTTGCTTTCAGGCTCCCTGCAAGAGTACAGGTATTTGGGGTCCTTTCATTGGTTTAGAGAGGGAATAAACACAGTTTGTTAGGACTCGGAGCAGAAATACAAAGGTTCCCGTAACGAGAGGCTCGGCTCTGGCCCTTGGAAAGATGCAGGGAAGGTTCAGCACATGCGAGTGAACAGCCGGCCAGAGCACGCCGTGCTAATGCGATTACAAAGGCTGATATCTAAAAAGGAAAAGCTTGCGCTGATATTACAGCGATAGCGAAGGAGGAAAAATCCCTGTCAAGTTTCTTAAAAACACTTGACCCACTTCTGTGTAAACCTACAACCCCCCACTTTCCCCCGAGCTCAGCAGCCACCGCCCCACGTCACTCCCGGTCTCCGCGGACCTTTGGTAACTTTCTCCTTGTTGTATTTAGGAGATGGGAAATGTTTTCCTACGGCTCAACCCTCTCTTAAACCAACTGAATTAAAAAAAATTAAAAAATGACTTCACTTTCTAACAGATGCACAAGTGCACCTTGGGATGAATGTGTTACGGAGGCCAAGCTATCGCCACCTGCCTCCCAATTACATTTGCTGCATCGTCCCTTGTGGTGTGCACCTGTGACATGTTGGCACGGAGCGGGGACGACTGGAGTGTGCAGGCGTGGACCGAGCCACACGGTATTTTGCTTTGCAAGAGTATCCCAGCGATTATTGCCATGCTTTCTTAAAGCTTAAGGGACATTCTGCAGCAGCTTTTTGCCTCCTTTCGATACAATGATTTAAGACGGGGAACTTGCAGTCCTGTAAAGTGGCAAAGCCATGAAACTAGAATTTAAAAGACTCCTCACCTCAGGATACCAAATGTCCAGCTGGCCAGGGACAGATCTAACAAGGGAAAAGGTCATTTGTGGGCTCCCTGCTACCTTGACTCACATATACACCTAGCCAGCCAATTAACTAACTCTAGCAGTAATTCCCATCAAATTTCAATATGATTTTTACACCTGAAATAATAGAGGAATCCACAACGCTGTGACTGTTTGCAGCAAGAATGATGTACAAAGGAAGACTTCCAAGGTTTCAGGCTCATTATATTCGTTCCAGTATATCATACTGGTTTTTTTTTCTTCTTTCCCCTGGTAGTGTAACAGCTCTTTAAGTGGCTGAACAGCATCTGCACCAAGAGGACCACATGATGTGAAGCAGAAGCAAGGAGACATAGCGTTATGCATATTGTAAGGGTACACTGAGCAATGCACTCACAGTGACGTATATACTGACAGGATTAATTTGACATTGGCAAGTGAAAACTTACTTTGTCATTAAGCTATCATAATTATACCATATCCAGAGCCAACGGATGCCCTCGCTGAGATCCCTACATATGCTGTCTCTGCAGCGAGAGGCTAATGCAGAATTTTAACATCCATCTATTTTTGATGGGATTGGTACAGGAGCACAGATTGGGATGCTGCTGTTTCATAAGTGCCCCACGACTACCTACGGGCAGTCAAGGTGACAAAGGTATTACAAAATGGCTGAGGGGCATTTGCAGGCAGTTAATGGAGGTCCTGCTACCCAATGCCTAAAAAGGCAAGAAGACTTCAACGGCCTCTAAATCCTTTCATAACGCAGCCTGTCTAAACATTACTTCTGATTCATATGTTTTCAGCAAAGAGGATATTTCCTCGTAAAAGGACAGAAGCTACGTACAAGAAAAATGCTCTCTAGAAGACAGACAAACCATGAAGATCCTTTGCACCTGATAGATATTCAGAAAAATCAGTCTTTTGTCCCTGCCCATACCTGTTTATTTGGATGATTAGATATGCTTAAGAATGGAAAAGCCAGAAAGATACCAGGACAGAAGAGCTGCAGCACTGTGAAGGATGTGCTATTGCAGTATTTATTGCTGCTGAGATAGAAAAAAACAATGGAGTATCCAAAAAAAACCCCTTAATGTTTGTGGGGTTTAAGTACAGCAGCTTTAGGTTACCTTAAGGTGAAAATTTATAAAGAATCAAAACTGTGTAATAAGATAAGCAAAAAATAGGTTTCATTCTTAGTTCATGAATTCCCCTGCCAATGACAAAATATGCTATTAGTGGCCTCAGTACGATTGTGAAAATATCCCTTACTTACAATTGAACGTGCTGGGTGTTCAGGTTTTTTTCTTCATTGTTGTGTGTTGTTGAGCTAAAAATGACAAAGCCCTGGATTTCGTCGTTCTTGCAATCTATTCTTTTCCCCTGACTTCCTGTTTTCATGAAATTTTAATCAGGCATTTAAAATAAATAGCTATGCAGAGTCTCTATGCCTCTTCGAATGCTTGGGATGGATGTTTTGGGTAAAGTGATAGTCCAGAGCCTTGAGAGCATTTAATCCCATTCTAACTTGGCAAGGCAACAGAAAATTAAACCACTGCTCTCTCCACTTCTACCAACTCTGGAGAGATTTTGGGGGAGGGATGGAGGTGAGTCCGGTGTGTGGGACAGCACAATGAAATAATGGGTCTGTCTCTGTTCCCCCTGCTACAAATACTGACAGCAACCAGACCAATTTAGAAAGGTCAGCTCTCTAAAAGAGAAGAAAAGATCACCGCTTCAAAAAAAAAAAAAAAAAAACCCAAAGAGATAGGAGCGACGCATGCTGCCTTCATGCCTTTGGAAGGTCGGGGTGTAAGGCACAGCCCCTCACTGAGAATCCCGCACCCCTGGGCGGGCAGGAGCCCTGCTCGGCTCCTCCCGCGATGCTACTCGTACGGCACCGGCCCCACGACACAGTGTGGGGTAGAATACGCCAATGTGGAAAAAGCCAAGAACCAGCTTAGAGCAGAAAAGCTGAGAAGCAGGGAGGAGGACAGGTTCAAATCCTCAGCGGGTGGGAATCGTGCTGCTCCTTAAGAGTTTGTAGCCGACAGAATAAAAACTCCAGATTTTAGGAAATCAGAGGAAAGCTGCTTGAGTTTCAGGGTCAATGGTTCAGTTATTAATGAAGGTGACATGATTTGGTATGAGAGTCAACGACCCCAGATCACAGCTAAGCCTGATCCCTGAGCCTTACTCTAATTCAAACTTCTGTGGGATTCTTGTTATCATGCATATTAAGAGGAAAGACAATAAAACAATAACATACTGGTCGGCCAACAAATTGTTGCCGAGTTAAACCTCTCGTCCGGGACTACTCATCTTCTCCTGGTCATGGTTTCCTGGATAACTGTGTTTAAATTGGAGGGGTTTAAATGCAGTCGCATCTCCAGTCGCCTGTGTGTTTTGGAATCGTTTCACTTCCACTGGCACGGGGGTCAAGGTTTTTTGCTCAAACCAGGAGGAAGATAGAAATGTTTACTTTGTAGTTGTGTACACTGCTCATTTCTAACAAGGAAGAAAGACCTCACAATCAGCCGCCACCTCCGAAAAAAAGAAGTGAGAGCAGCTAAATCACGAAGCAAACTTACAACAGCAGCTTATAAAAATGAGGGAGATGTAGCCGCTTTAGAAATGTGAATGAAAGTAAGAGGATTACGGAGTCCTCCTGAGAGGAGACATACTTGGCAGGCCTCATGAGATGGCACAAATAATATCTTCTGTCAAGAACAATATGAAAGAATAACGATGAAAACTTCCAGGAGTCCATGCTTAAGGAGTCCTTCCCAATTTTGGGGGTCACTTTTCCCAGAATTCTGTTTGACTCTTGTTTCACCCCAGCTCCTCCACTCATAGCCCCAGCAGCAGTTTTTTCTCCTCTTGCCGTGCAAACCTTTTGAACCCTACTCGTAGGTGCAGGAAGCATCGTTTACACAGTGGGATACATATTGCTTCTGCACACCACTGTGAGCCATTGCAGAAATCTCCACGATGGCCAGCTCGCCAGCCTCTCCTTGGCATAGCCCCTGACTTTCATATATCAAATGAGCAAAAATATTCCAAGCAAAGCAGATCAGAGCGAATCTTGGCTCCTTGTCCTTTAACATACATATTCAATGTGCAGGAAGCTAGGAAGAGCTATTCATGGGGTTGGCTTGTTTTTTGTTGGTTTAGGTTTGGGGGGAGGGAGAGCATTTTCAATGCACACTGCATCCTCCACAAATTTTAATAAGTGCTTTAAGCCACAGTGATCCCTTTCCCTTTCCTTTTTTTTCTTTTTTTTTTTTTTTTTTTTTTAAAGGGTTTAATTTCTGCAAGGACATTTCGCTTTAAAAGGAAGAAAGGGCTGCACCATAAGGGCTGTGCAGTGCAAAGCTTTTTCTAGTCATTTCCAACAATATATTTTGGAACTGTTCCCAGTAAACAGGCCAGATTAGCTGCCTTTGGTTCACATTTTACATTGTTCGCGAGATAGGGAAGCTCTGAAAAGCAGACTCTGTCCATACTGTTTCGTTGCAATAAAGCTAATTCTATTCAGTCCTATAGCAGTATGATAGCACTTGTGTAGGATTTCCCTTCGCTTGCATATTTATAGGGTCTTGTAGAGCTCCGCTGTAGCTCAGTGCCAGCATGAAGAAATCAAGCTGTCAGTAGTTTCTATTTTTGTCCCTACCTATAGTTTCAGTAATGACAAGTGAGTGAGGCAACATATGCATTTCCCATCTACAGGAAAAAATTACTGTCTTCCTTCGGTGTCTTACATCTGTGCTACAACCTATTTTCCTAGGGCTTCAGATTATGTTAGCTGATAGTTAACATGTATAAGCGCTGGTCAGGTGCAGTTGATTCCAGACACTGCATTAGTTGAACCACAAGAGGAAAAGTTTCAACGATTCAGAATTCCTGGTGCTTGTCCTTTCTGCCCTTAAAAAGAGGGGGAAAAAAAACCTCTTCCTGGGAAATAGCTTTTACTGTATGGCATCCCGGCTCCTATCACGCTTTGATCAGCACACACATTCAAGCAAATGAGGATTCTCCTCCTAAGATTATGAGAGCTGCTGATTATATTTAATGTCCTCTTCTTGACCCCAGATGGTTAACTCGTTGCTGCAGCTTCTGGGGGAGTTGTTTCAATGGGAGCAGATAATACCAAAGCCGAGCCGTGGTCAGCGACGCAACGCCACGCCGCTTTATCAACGCAAATGGAAGGGATCTGGGGACCAGGCTCCAATGCTAACAGAGAGACAATGTCTCCCAAAAGCTGCTTAATTATTAAGGCGACGCCTGCATCATTCCCAGTCTTCCCTCTTCATCTGGTAAAGACTAATTCTGCATTTACTAATGATTCAACCGCACCGGGGCATGGTCACCCCATGAAAGCCAGTGATCCCGGGCCAAAATTTGGGCAACGCTGCTCGTGAGCCCCAGCAGCTGGAAGACTGACTCGGAAGGCAGTGCCAGGGATGGCAGGCACCCACCCTCGCTCGCAACTGCTTTGGCTTGACAGCATCAAGGCATTTACAGCCTCTGACATGACTGCATCAGATCTTCAATGACAGCTAATAAAACGGAACTACACCCCACTGCTTTGAAAAGCTGCAACTCAAAACTCCTTCAGAGATTATACTTATTTAAATACGAGAAAGACACTGGGCTTTAACAAAAGCTCATAAGGAAAATAGCTTGACAAGTTTGATAACAAGGAACACACTCTTTTTCATATTCTTTCCTCTCCTTCCCAGCTCCATCCTCTCCTTGCCTTCCCCACAGCCTAGAAAACCAGGTATTTGCCCCACGCTTGCTTCTGCTTAGGCAAGACATAGTGCTTGAAGGGGGATGTGCACACCTCCAAGTTCAACCTTTATCCGTGCCGCTCCTCCACCTAAACTGACACTTTCTTGGACCCTGCTGGGGCTCCAATACACCAGAAGGAACAGGCAGAATTAAGATAGGAGAGGAGGGAGACAGGGGACAAAGCAGGAACTGTTGCACTAGGTTGTAAATAAAAAGCAGAAAAAATATGTTAAAAAATACAAGGCAATGCTATAAATCCCTCTCTCCTGTGTGAGCGAGCTACTGTGTTACAGAGCTGGAGGGGCTGTGAGACTTCTCGTTACTTTATAGTCCATGACGATCACCCTCTTACAGTGCCACAGTATAACAAGCAAATGTCCCGACTCCCATGAAGCCGCTCATAAAAAGATGCACTACAGCCTCTTACAGTCCTCACAGTAAGAGAAGCAGAAAGAAAGGGTATTTTTTTCCCCATAAACTCCTTACTTATTTCGCTAATTATTTTCTTCGAATCGTGTGCCGGGGCGGAGGGTGTTGAAAGATGGGGAGAAGGAGAGGGAGAGGAGGAGGGAGCCTGAAGCCGGGGAGCCTTCCTGCTTGTTAGTACACAGGCAAAATGATATGCACATACACAGCTCCGAAAGCTACCGCGGGGAGGGAAGTAACACAAAGGAGCCATTTATTGCCTGAAAACTGTCTCTGAACAAACCCATTGTGTTAAAGTAATACAAATTCACAACACCTTCCTGCCTCTTTTTCCATCTGGATCTGGGCTAGTTTGGGGAAAGGACCCCGCCGTCCGGCACAAGCCCCCGCGCCCTCGGACCCTGGCGGAGCCGTGGCTGCCCGGCATCCATGCAAGGTCCCCTCCTAGGGCCAAATGCCATGCTGATAACACAGGGGTGAGAGAGAGGGAGGAAGAGAGGGAGAGGGAGAATAATTTGGCCAGGAGACTCTTAAAAATCCATCAACTCATTTCAGGCCAGGCTGTGGGTTTATCTAGAGAGGCAATTTAAATCCAAGAACCAGAAGGAGGTATCTTTTGATGTAACATTTTGTTCTTTTTCTGAATACAAAGTTATTCCAGGCAATGCAGTTGGCCTGAAATAGTTATCAGTTGCAAAACCGGGACTGCTCCTATCTCCCCTCCTTGTGCAATGCAAAGAAGATCCTCCCGCTGAGCTCCAAAGTAGGGGAAAAGCTATTAATTAAAAATAATTCTCCACGTTAAGGCTTGCTGCCTAAAGCTCAGTTAATATTAAGGAAATTCCAGCCGTTCACTCCCTGCTGCTGGAGGCTTTTCTTTCTCTATTTTGTTTTGCTAAGCTCTTTGAGAAGAAGGGAATATGGATATCGCCTCGATGTCTCCAGCTCCTTCCCTCTCCTCCCCGAAATCCAGGCTCTGCTCTTCCCCTCTTTGGTGAGGACCCAACCCATCGGCCTGGACCACCCCGGTGGGGATCACAGGTTTATTCTCCTTCCACCTTCTTCTCCACCCGAGGTGAGGACGGGGGATGTCCCCTGACCTTCATTCCACCCAAGTGATTAGCACCAGTCAGAAGAAAGACGGTTTTTTCTGGCTCACAGCAGGGCTGCCCGCCGTCCCCCCTCCAGCCCCGTGCTCCTGCCGAGCATCACAGCTCGGCTTCTCGAAATACCTGCCCTAAATTTTCAAGCCTCATGCACACCCTCCTCAGCCACGTTCAGGCACTGTCTCTTCCCGAGGAACCAGTCACATCGTGCAAACCCGTATCTGCTTCTCTGGCTGCTGCCGGAGCCCCACGGACCCTCCGCCCTGAGCCCCGGGACACAGAACCCGGATGATAACTTGCTAATACGAGAAAAGTATTTTTCTGTTCTGCTTATTGATGGCAATGTATTTCACCCCAGTGATGTTAAGCGTCATGGGAACACTTAAAATCAAAAAACTATTACATTTTATCAGGTATTGCCATGCTGTGTGGGAAATGCAGAAAGAGCACAAAAATGGAAACCTTGAGAAAACAAGAAACTAATCAAACTTCAAAAGCATTCTTTTGTGTGCTGGGGAAAGGTTGAAATTACATGTTTCACTGTGCTAAATACTAAAAAACTGCAGCAAAGAAGCTGATTTCAACAGTGATGATATTACTGTAAAATCCCTGCCATTACAATATCTCAACATGTATTTTGCACTCTTATTTTCTTAACAGCTGCACACAGTTAAAAAAATCCACTCCGTTTCCACGGTTTTTTTTTTCTGAATTCATGCGGCATGCAGGAATCTTTTAGAGAATGGACCCCCAAAAGCTTGTTTTATCAAATTCTAACTTTTACCATTTCAAACCCCATCATGCTGAAACTTGATGTACAAGCTGTCAGAACAAAAGCCTCATCTCTTCAGTGCACATATTTTAAAGCCATTACTTTCATTTTTCAAACAGCAACAAAAAAAACCCAGAAATACCTTCAGAATTTTTTATGATTCCCAATTTCTTTTTGAAGTTCCTTAAGCCTCAAAAAGGTTTAGTTAAAACAATTTCTATGTTTTCAGGCTGTAAGTTTTTAGTGCACATTTTAAAGTGTGCTTTTCTAAATGTTCTTTTCTACTGAGATAAAGGTTAGGAGAAGGTAGTGACAAAGACAGTATATGATGGGGAAAAGTATTTCATACAGCACTGTGAATTTACATATAGCTGTAAAATGTGTTATGCCAAAAAGGATTCCACTAGGACAGACAAATAATCTCTTCATTCTTGAGCATTAGTCTTTCTAAGACGTGAATTTAGATCCTGATTCATTAAAGAGTTAAGTCCATACTTAGACACATATAGCTGAGTCTTACTGAAATCACTGGGGCTGGAGATCAACTTAAGTTTTTATTTACATGGGGATTTTCGTTCACTAAATCAGCGGAGCCAGCACTGGAAAGAGCAAATCACCCATTGTATCCATGCTTTCTTTCAAAACCATCACTGCACCACAGTGCTAACACACATCCAGCAAGCACAGATGAACGTATTCCCATGGGAATTTCTGCAGGACTCCAAGCACCGATTACCTGGAGTTGACTATGAATCTCTGTTCGCTGATGATGTGGGATTCACACTGAATAGGCACCTCAGAGCTAAACTAAGAAGGCAAGCGGTGCTTTAAACCATGTCCCAGCTGAAAGGCAGCCACTTATTTCTGCTGGTTTTCAGCAGTGGTGATGATGTGGCCCATGATGCTGAGCCCTTCTGCTACCACTGCCACTGCCCCTTTCGCAGAGAAAATTACTCTCTGCTTTATTACTAACTACTATGTAAGTCCGTTATTAACACTGCCTTGATTCATCAATAGCACTTGAAGATATCTTTCAGCCAGTCACATAAATTGTAGTCTTGATTTTCTAAGTCCTCATCCTTCTTTTAAAACTGACTGTTTACCCAGCCTGAATGCACACACATTCACATTGAGTGTCTCAGTGAGTAATGCAGGTTGTTTCATGGGCCGTGTCGATTCATCAGCAAAATGTTAACATGAGCTCTTTAGAACCAAAAACCACAGGATGTTTTACTTGAGCTGCACAAGCAACATCTTTCCCAAATCCTAGCTGAAGGATGCAGTGCTCTCTGTGAGCAGAGGAGTAGCTAGTCATGCAGCTTCTTACTCACTTGTCTTTCATGGGAAGCTCATCCTAAATGCCTGCAGGAGAAATTACTGAACACAATACCACTGCCTACCTCACTTTATTTATATTGCAATAAATACAAATCAAACACCAGTTTTGATGTAAAAGCTACCAACTGAGAATTTCACTTCCATGTGAGGCTGCTTTCCATTTCCTACAGTGATATTAATTTCTAATTTTTCCTCCTGTCTCTGCAATTACTTTTTAAACTCCTCTATTTCACATCATCAATCCCACTCGTAAGACTGCAAGTCACCTAGATGCCATCTGTTGAAAAACAGAGTGATGGAAAGTCTGAATAATACACTGAGTCAGGGTTATAGATGCTACATTTTGACATACTCAGAGGCGTAAAACTGGGGGGAACAGATTAATAATTACTTTACCTGAAACTAAATCAGTTGTTCTTTATAGGCCTGACCACAGGCTGAAGCTAGTTCTATAAATACCTTGGTTTAGTTTGGACTAATTCAAACAAACTAGGTATGCAAATATTCAACACTCCAACGGCAAGATGCTTTCTCTGATAGTTCTTGCTTTAGCATGTCAATCTGAAACCTTGATTGCTTTTCTCACACTTCTTTGGATGAAAGGACATAAACAGCTATGAAAACCAGTTCTTTAATATGCTACTCTTCAATTCAATTCAAACATACACTTATTGCAAAAAGAACAACATGAACTGAGAAAAAAAAATCAGAATGGAGAGCACCATAATGTAATAGCAAATGCAAAGCAATTTTCATTCCTGGATCCTGGAGGATGCATGTACAGAGCAATTTTTCTACTATACAGCAAAAAAGGGATGAGGGGGAGGAGCACATATTTCCAGCAGAAGTTGGGGCAGCTTACAAAGGACTGCTTTTTAACTTAAATATTACATTTTTGCAAGCTTTTTTAAAACCACTGCTAATAATTTGTATTTGGTGTGAATGAGAGTGCATACATATTATTGTAGAGGACAAAAAAGTCCTAAATCTTACCGGCTTGGATTCTTTGACCTCAACAAGTTTAGTCTGAAAACATTCGTTACATGATGAAAAGCTTTGTGAGAATGCTAATAACATTCTTAAAGGGTTAATGATGCCTAACTGATTGGCACTAAAAACTAGATTTCATTTGGTATAGTGACAGAGGAACTCTGCCACCAGGAGTATACATTCATGCCCACATTATTATAGGACAATTTAGGTCATCTTATTTTAAATTTCATGGCTCTGTAACATAGATGTAAATCAAAGTCAGTGAGGCAAATGATGATTTTTCCATAGTGAGATTTTTATAGTCTTGATCTTGAAAATATGCTTTGGGCCCAAGCTGTCTATCAAAATCCTTTGAATTAGCTAAAGGAGTTTGTGTTGCTGCTGGTGTACAATTCGAATCAGAAAACAAAAGCAGAAAGCTTTCAGAACAAGGCATATCTCATCATTTTTAAAATCTGGCCTATATTAACAATTATCATTTTTAAAAGAGGTGGAATCATGAGCTGCTCTGGTTGAAATGGAGAGATTTCAAACTGAAATCCTAGGTACACCTAGAAGACTTCGGCAAATACTCTATGCTGTTAGCGTGGCTCAAAACACTGCAGAGACACGTGTTTACTTTGTGTACATACAAGGAGGCACATGTGTGTACACCTGCCCATATAATTTGTTATTGAAGAATGTCAAGTATTTAATTGCATGATTGTAGCATGAAGATTCAGTCACATACAAGCCATTCCTTCCTTTAATGAACACACCGTGCATTTGACATTGGTTGTTTGCTTTTTCAGACCTGATTTATCCATCACTTCCATTTCTGGATTTGATTTATTGGTCAATTCCCTGTCAAGATTTGATGTATTGGTCATTTTCTTTTCAAAATTTGCTTAAAGCACATTGCCTAAGTCCTTTCAGATCTGTTTCTAAATATTACACTTATATCTGGTATGTATGCTTAAAATCTTAATTCCAAAACTTTCTTGGTTAATAATTAATCTCTTCCTATCTTGAGCTAGTCTTTGTTACACATGAGTATAACCTGAATTAGATGAAACAAGCAATTACAGTGGACATAAAATACAATAAGTGTAGCTTTACAATAAATTGCTCTCTATGAAGCTTTAAAGAGAGTCTGGAGATTTAATAAAAAGCATTAACACAAAATAGGTAAAATTTGAGTTCTAGTTTCAACATCTTTATGCTCTAGAATTACAGGCTGCAAAAGCAAACTGAAGGGAATTCGTGTTGTGCAGCTGCGGTTGCCCTGGGGATACCACAGAGGGAATCTCCATGTAAGGTAGAGAACTTTGCTTGCCAGGATAAAAGGCACCGGGGCGAATCTTTGGGGAAACAAGGCAGGCACAGAGTCCCGGGAAGGGTTCTCTGGCCCCAGCTCTACACCCGCTTAAGCCAGACCAAGGTGCAAGGTCATCCTTTGAACGGGACGAGAACCTGACAGAGTTACAGACTCCACAGTAAAAGCAACGAAAGGAGGGAGGTGAGCCTTGACTTACTGGCCAAGCTCCAGCAGAGGTAATTAAATTCTCTCTAGCTAAATTCTCTCTGCACCCTCAACAAGATACAGGTTTGTTATCTACTTCCTAATCTGCCCCAAACTGTGGGCAGTGTTGTTTTATACAGCCAGACAGCTGCTTGGTTCCACTGGTGCGTGAAAAGAGCTGTATCCATCCATCTCTTATCTGCCTCGCAGGGGTGTTTTGAGGGCTAATTAATAAATATTTGGAAAGATGAAAGGCACCCAGGAAGTGCAAGGCATTATTATTTCACACTCACCTCTGAGCAGATCCCTAGATAAACCGTATGACCTGGGAATTCAAACAGTTACGTGAATGTATTTCAGCATCAGCTCCCCGAATGGTTGACCAAAGAGAAAGGTCCCATCCTGTCCAAGGCTGAGCACCTCCCAGGAGGAGCTGAGCACCAAAGCTCCCACTGAAACCAAGGGAAATCAAGAGTGCTTCTCAAGTAGCAGGAGATGCTCAGCTACTCACAAGACAAGTTTACCTTTGAGGAAAATTTATTTGTGCTTTAACACACCTCTTCTATGGTTTTGCTAACAGCTCAGGACAACCACCATCAAAGTCAAAAGAAGGTTTTCCACTGGGTTTAGTGAGAGTTGGATTTAATCCTGAAAGCAGGAACAGAAAGAGCAGCGTGCAGTTGGCAGCAGCTGGCTCTGAGGTCTTTACACAGTTTCCCTCTACCTACACAACTAGCCCTTACAGTAAGGAGCTGTATTGGGTTTCTGTGGCAAGGTTTTGGTAGTGGGGGGGGGGTTACAGGGGTGGCTTCTGTGAGAAGCTGCTGGA